>CM062276.1:33078748-33722928 GCA_031216635.1 Dissostichus eleginoides
CTCCTGCTCTCTTCAGTTTGCGGACGAAGTAGAGGCGCTGCTCAGTTGTTCATCCCCAAGCATTTGGTAGAGCTCACCTGCTCCACAGCAGCACCACCGATGGTCAATAGGTGGGGGTGTTTGGTTGAGGTTCTCCTGAAGTCGACAACAATCTCCTTTGTTTTCTCCACATTGAGAAAGATTGTTGTCTATGCACCACGGGGCCAGCTGGTTCACCTCCCTCCTATAGTGGGTCTCGTCGTTATTGCTGATGAGACCCACCACGGTTGTGTCATCCGCAAACTTGGTGAAGACTGTGTATGGGTTCAGCCTGTGATATTTGACAGTGTGGATCTTTAAAATGTTTAGTCGTAAAGTGCAATCATTTTACTGAGGTGTGTGTGTGTGTGTGTGTGTGTGTGTGTGTGTGTGTGTGTGTGTGTGTGTGTGTGTGTGTGTACCTGCAGTAAGGTCTGCAGTCTGGAAGGTTCCCAGTCTCTCAGATAGAAGAGGCAGTCTCTGGGATGGTGGGCATGTAATCCAGACACACTGCACTCGTCCACTGCACAGGTCTGAGGAGAGGGGACATGTTCAGGTCTGACAGATGTTAATGTTCAGGCCTGACAGATGTTAATGTTCAGGTATGTCAGATGTTAAAGGTCCCATGTCATGCTTTTCCGGTTTCCCGTCCCCTTGTGTGTTGTGTAGCTTTTTCTGCATGTAAACGATCTGCAGAGTCAAAAACCCTCAAAGTACACCGTGCAGCCGTAACGCGGCCGTAACGCGGCCGTAACGCGGCCGTAACGCGACGCAGACGGACCCGGTGGAATCTAGTCAGTGTGCCGGCGAAACTCCGCGAGTATCGCGGCTGAGAAAAGATACGGCTGACCCCTAGATTCCAGCGGCGCCGCGGCGTTCGCAAAGATCGCGGCCACTCTAGTCAATGGGTGCTATTCCACCAGACGCGCCGCGTTACGGCTCAGAAGCGTCCCAGAAGCGTCTCGGCGCTGGGCTCTGCTCAAAATAGGATTCAAGTCTATTTTTCGACGCGACGCGAGGCGTTGCAGAGGCGCCGGGCAGGAAGTGGAACGGTGACAGCATCTGGCCCATCCCCAACATAAACTAATTTTGCGGACCCTATCCCTCCGTAGTCTTTCAAGTAGGAGGAGAAATGCCAGCATTCTCCTCCGGTTTACAGGCACTGTGTAAATTATATATATAGAATAATTATGATGATGAATGCATTTTTGTATAACTGGAGTATTACAATTATTATTAACTTTTTCTGTACCAAGTAGCCTGTCCAGGAAATATGCCCAAATCAACAACAACTGCGACGCTCAAGACGCTTCTGAAATGCTTCTGAAACGCGCCCGTAGGGTATGACGCCGGAGGAGGCCGGACCAAAACCGCGCGCAGCCGTGACACGACTTAGACGGACCCGGTGGAATCGAGGGGTCAGCTTTATCTTTTCTAAGCCGCAGCTGAGTGGATCTCCACTCACAGTTCGCCACACACTCACGTGTGTGCTCAGGCTGAGTTTCGCCGTGTCTCGCTGTCTCGCAGACCCCACGCAGCAACCAGGAACTAAACCAGTAATACAGCTCACACCTCGAGTCTGAAAGGGAGCGAGCCCCGCAACCAGGCCCGGTTCTACGGGGGTGCATAAGGGTGCATTGCACCCTCAGTTGAGTCGTTATGCACCCTCATTTGAACAATTAAAAGTAAAAAAAATAATAATAATTAAAGTGAAAAATATTACATATATAATAACAATAATAATAATACTAGTAATAATAATAATAAGAAGAAGAATATAGTTGAAATAAAATAAATTGTAATTGTGGTTAAATGACATTGTCTGCTGCATTTATTGGTCAATTTAAACGGTAAGTAACGTTATTATGTCAGGTGCGCGTGACCTGTGCCGCTGCGCGTTCGTCATCTGCAAGGTGCTTACACAGCAGTCAATGATGGACATCAGAAAATGGTTAAAACAACCAGCCCTTATCGCCTGCAGTAACAATGCCTCTACTGCAGGTAATAACAGTTCAGATCATGCGGACATTACGTTACGGCCCCTACACACGGCGGCGTGCGTTGATGCTTCAATGCTTCTGCCCATTCACTTTGAATGGGGTGACGTCACGCTTCGCCGAACTGCATTGTGGGAGCAAAGCATAGCTTTGCTCCCACAATGGGGACTGGGACTGGGAAGGCATGAATCAAGCAAAGAGCACATGAAGTCAGTGGCTTTGTGGAAGGAGAGGCGTGCAAGAAGTGAGACTGGTACAGAGGTTTCCACTCTTGTAAATGCAGCACAACTGGAGAAAACAAAAATGAAATCTGTTTACAGTTCTGTTTCATTTGGGTGTTGAGAGATGTATCCATAGATCTCTTCATTTTGCTCTCAAAGTGCACCAGATTGATGCTTTTAACTTCAATATTTAAAAAAATAATCTTCCCGGGGAGCATGCCCCCGGACCCCCCTAGAGGAGGTGAGGACCCCCCTAGAGGGTGTTAGGTCCACTCCCCACTTATATTATAAAGCAGACAAGTCAAATCAAGCAATCTGATTGGTTCTTAGCCGTGATATACTGAGCGTATACCACGGGTAGAATTGTAGTTACTTTTCACAACAAGTCAGTATCCCTCCGCGTCTGAGAAAAACTGTATACAGTTGGCCGAAAAGCAAACTGCCTGCAGCTAAGGGGGTTGTCGACCCTCCGCTTCGCGTCGGGCCGAACCACGCCCCTTAGCTGTGATATACTGAGCATATACCAGGCCTGTCGTGAGCTATTGCTTAACTCTACCACTGCACCCTCTCTAATCTCAGATGCACCCTGAGTCATTTTGTTCTGGAACCGGGCCTGCCCGCAACGTCCCGCTAACACGGCACCCAGACCCCACACAGCATTCTCATCTGTTTGTCATTACTGGTGTCATTTTCTGGTTGCTAACAAACGCCATTGTAACACATAAACACACATCAGAGCACAGTGGGCTCATAGGGGGGGGGGGGGGCAGGAGCTCCAACAAGCCGTGTAGGACAGAGAGTGAATACACATACTTTACAGAGATGCTGTATGAGAAACCAATGTGAGTTTGGAACATGGAACAATGTAAATCTATTCTAGTAGACCTCAACAATGGAATTATGATCATGTAGAAATGGCCATGACATGGGACCTTTAATGTTCAGGTCAGACAGATGTTAAAGTTCAGGTCTGACAGATGTTAATGTTCAGGTATGTCAGATGTTGATCACCTATATGGTAACCTAAAGCTGCATTCACACCAAACCATGGGTTTGAAGCATTTCATTCGGACTGACTTTCACAGCTACTTCTGTGATTTGTTTACACGGCACATTGAGGCCACAGCTTGTTTAAAACAACAACAATGGAGGGTTAGCTTAGCTGATGCTATGGACTGGTGAAGTGATGATGTACTTTTGTAGGACGTTAGCATCTCAAGGGCATAATGGATTTTTTCATTGGGTTTTAGAATATTGCAGAAGATAAGATCTTAGGCAAAAACACGTTGTGTTCAGCAGTTGGAATCATTGAATGCAATCTGCAGAAGTGAAAAGTTCTATGTAGCAAATGACATCACGGTCACATGATTTCACATCACTGAGCTCAAGGAGGGGTGATGATTTTTAGTCTTCTCATTTATATATATATATATATTAGCCACTTGTTAGCAAACGCTTTTTAAATGTCACATAGAAGCTTCAGAGATTCACCAGTGGGGTTTTTACTGAATCTCATTTTATATTTTTAAGTGAATCCCTCCATAGAGCAAGCTGTAGGATAGTAACAAACAGTAATGTGCTGAGCAGCACCAGGACCACATGCTGGTTCAGACTCACAGTGTGGAAGGGGTTGTTGCAGCCGCTGCAGAACTGGTAGCGACACTGGGAGCAGCAGAAGTGCATGCAGCCCCCTTTAGACAGCGCGTACTGGAAGCGACAGTTAGGACAGGCTGGGGGGGGGGGCAGGATGAGAATGGTTAGAAATAGAGAGGAAGGAGGAAGCACAGAGAGAAGGGAAAGGTAGTGTCAGTAGATAAGTGAACATTTAAAATATAATGTACAAAGAAGCAGACAGTTTACATATTCATTATTATCAACAATTTCATTGCATTACTGACCAGATATACAAGCTACCGAATTCCACTCAAATGACCTGCCGGGAATCAATCCGGAGATAAACACTCTTTCTGAGCAGTGTAATCTCTGTCAGTACTGAACGATGAAACTTTCTTTATATTTAAATATTATTATATACCAGTGGCGAACCGTCAGGGCCTTAAAGGTATTCAGAGAATACCCTGGAACACTCAGATAAAACAAACAAAAAATCGATTTAATTATATAAATAAAATGTAAACGGCTGGGGGTGTGTGTCTACAGAAGGTCCAGTTGTGATAGACACGATTCGCCACTGTTATATACACACCTTCTCATTCGAAGTTTTTTGTTTATTTAAATTTGTTCTACATTGTAGATTTATACTGAAGACATCAAAACTATAAAGGAACATATGGAATTATCTAGTAAACTAAAAAGTGTTAAACATCTAGAATATGATTTATATTTTGCTGGCTACTGCAGAATGCTGTGGTAGCCATGCTGGTTAAGTGTGCCTTGAATTCTGAATAAATCACCAACAGTGACACCAGCAAAGCCCCCCCCCCCCCCACACCATCACACTTCCTCCTCCATGCTTCACGGTGGGAACCACACATGCAGAAACCATCCGCTCACCTTCTCTGCGTCTCACAAAGACACGGAGGTTGGAACCAAAAATCTCTACTTTGGACTCATCAGACCAAAGTACAGATTTAAACTGGTCTAATGTCCAATCCTTGTGTTTCTCGGCCCAAACAATTCTCTTCTTCTTGTTGTTCATCCTCAGTAGTGGATCTTTGCAGCAATTGGACCATGAAGGCCTGATTCACGCAGTCTCCTCTGAACAGTGGATGTGAGATTTGTCTGATACTTGAGCTCTGTGATCATTGATGTGGGCTCTAATCTGAGGTGCTTTAATTTGTGGTTTCTGAGGCTGGTACCTCTGATGTATTTATCCTCTGCAGCAGAGGTGTCTCTTGGTCTTCCTTTCCCGGGGGGGGGGGTCCTCATGAGAGCCAGTTTCATCATAGCGTTCGATGGTTTTTGCGACTGCACTTGAGGATACATTCAAAGTTCTTGACATTTTCCGGATCGACTGGCCTTCATTTCTTAAAGTGATGATGGACGGTCGTTTCTCTTCACTGAGTTGAGTGGTTCTTGCCATAATATGGTTTACAACAGCAGTCAAATAGGGCTTTCCACTGTGCACTAACCCTACCTCTGCACAACACAACTGATGGTCTCAAACACATTCAGAAGGCAAGTCATTCCACAAATGCACTCTTGACAAGGCACACGTGTTAATTGAAAACCATTCCAGGTGACGACCTCATGAAGCTGACTGAGAGAAGCCAAGAGTGTGCAAAGCTGTCATCAAGGCAACAGGGGGCTACTTTGAAGAATCATATTCTGGATTTTTTAACACTTTTTTGTTCACTAGATAATTTTATGTGTGTTCTTTCATAGTTTTGATGTCTTCAGTATTAATCTACAAAGTAGAAAAACATTTAAATAAACAAAAACCATTGAATGAGAAGGTGTGTCCGAACTTCTGACTGGTACTGTATCTAAAAACTTCAATGCTTGTGGACAAAGAAAATAAAAAATAAGCTAGTAATTGATAATTATTCATGTTATCAATTGTGGGTATTCTCTCTCTCTATCACTGTAGTTATATTGAAGGCTGAAGCCCTTCTAAAGATGCTGCTCAAACCCTTCTCTTTCCAGTTGCTGGTACCGGAATGTTGTTGTTCTTACAATGTTTAAAACATAGTCTAGTTTAGCCATTCCTGATAATCTTTAGTTAAATGATCCACATGGTTTTCAGTGTTTCGCCTAGGTTTACTGCGTTGGGCGGGTGCTGCCTGAGCGGGGGGGGTGCATCAGTGTTTCTTAGGGTCAAAAACACTAAACTCACAACTTAAAATGAAAGAGTTTAGTTTATTTATATATCTATTTGATGTGGTGACGGAAATACACCTTCAACAACTGCAGCTAATATATGAGAGATATATGAAAAAAGGGTGTGTGTGTGTTGGGGGTTTCACAACTACCAATATTTACTAGTCGTCAAGTTTTTCAAAATAGTAGTCGACTAGTCGACTAGTTGTTACGTCATAATAAAGACACACAAAGAGAGGTGTAAAACTGTATTTTGTATTGCAATGCATACAGTTACGTTAAACACTGTAACAAAGCAGCATTTTAATTTGTGTTGCATGCTGCTGTTACATGGCTAATTAAATTAAAAACAGTAACTGGACTCACCAAATCTACTGCAAAAACTATGTTAGGAACATAAATGCAACGTAAATCCAGTGCGCATTGCGCAACACTTTACAGGCTGTCGCTGTCCTCCTCGATAACCCTTCGAAGGTTTTTTGGTTTGCGTTAAGGAAGACCAAAGCATCAACATGTGAGGGAAGGAGGCTTGACCGCTGTCGGGTGACTGTGGCTGCGTCTCACTTCTCTTATTTTTAATTTCCTCGCTCCCCGGTCTCGGTATCACCGGAAGTTGATTTGTCGGCGCCATCTTGAGTAGCGTCCCAGTGGCCTTTGTCACTACCCGATCTGCCCCCCTGCCCGATCTGCACTGCGCATGTGCGAGATGGTCCGCCATATTGGACAACTCCATACGGAAACTCTAATAGGACATTTGTGTGTGTGTGTGTGTGTGTGTGTGTGTGTGTGTGTGTGTGTGGTGTGTGTGTGTGTGTGTGTGTGTGTGTGTGTGTGCGCTTACTGATGCCGTTGTCCCGCAGGTATCCAGCCAGGCCCTGTCTCTGGTACTCTGGGTCGTTCTCTCTCTTCCAGGACTGGTACTGTTCACAGGACAGGCCTGCATGCTGAGACTCCCACTGCAGACCACACACACACACACACACACACACACACACACACACACATACACACACACACACACACACACACACACACACACACACACTGTAACCATTGGTAACCACCCGTCCTCTTCCTGGGTGAAGTGCACGCTTTAAAATGAAAATCAGAGTGTGAATCTCCTGTTCCTCTGCTTCTCCTCTGTGCTCCTTGGTAAGAGCCGGGGAGTTTAACTCAATTAAACTGACGGGAACAAATCTTAGTAATCATTATTATGTTTTATTTTACTTCACTATGTATACCATAACCAATTGTTCAAAATCCTCATGCATTATATTATTACTATAGATAATCGAAAGGTTATTAATAACAATCTTACAAATGAATCTTTTTAAATAACCCAAAGCAGAAACTGTCACATTAATGAGTGTCTGTCAGAAACATTGGCGAGACAGCAGGGAGGATAAAAGGTGATATACTGTAAAGGAGGGGAAACTACCAATATATTGGTTTAGGTGTTTAACGTATAATCAAAGTCCTTTAATCTGATGCCAGAGGCTGCAACTCATGGTGTGGATTAGTTTGTGTAAATGATACACACCGTGGTTGTGCGATGGTACTCATTATTGATGACAGTTTGGCAGAGATCCAAACACGTTACATTTCACATTGCCTTTTTTCAATATTTATGGGACACAGAGTCATGTCTCTGCTTTTTGCCTCTAAGAGGTTCAGCAGCTCGATTTCAAAATACAATACATCATCTTATTGTTGTTATTTATTAGTGTAGTTATTGTTGTTATTTATTGATCTAGTTATTGTTGTTATTTATTAATGTAGTTATTGTTGTTATTTATGATTGTAGTTATTGTTGTTATTTATTAGTGTAGTTATTGTTGTTATTTATGAGTGTATTTAACGTGTTTTATATTCTATATATCCATGTATATGTCAGAGCTCTCACCTGTCCTGCAGCGCCCCTGCTGCAGGACAGGTGAGCTGCTGCTCCTCTCAGGTGTCTCAGGGCCGTATCTCATTTCTCTATTTCCCCTCCTCGACTCCTATCCTCGTGTCTTAGTCCCGCCCACAGGAGATGCGAGCGGAGGAGCCGAGGAGGGGAGCCAAGGAGAGAGGAGGGGAGGAGGGGAACCGAGGAGAGGGGAACCGAGGAGAGAGGAGTCGAGGAGGGGAACCGAGGAGAGAGGAGGGGAGGAGGGGAGCCGAGGAGAGAGGAGTTGAGGAGGGGAACCGAGGAGAGAGGAGTCGAGGAGGCGAACCGAGGAGAGAGGAGTCGAGGAGGGGAGCCGAGGAGAGGGAGCCGAGAGAGGGGAACCGAGGAGAGAGGAGTCGAGGAGGGGAAGCAGCAGGCGGTTAGAGAACTCCTCTCCTCTGAGCGGTCATTTTAAAGAGACGTCCATTAATGATGACAGGAGGCTCAGCAGCCCTCTCTCTGATGGACTGATGTGTTCATGATGACTTATAGATTTACTTTGAATTCATTCACAGTGCGGTATAATGAGACAATAACAGGCTACAGATGAGGACACACACACACACACACACACACATACATTTATATAAATATATACAATTTTAGAATCAAACAAGTATGAGAGCACTCTCATAATAACGTAACACTATCAGAGACTGGATATACTGTATCTCTCTGGAATCTAAGGTCGAGTCTCCATCTCACTATACATGTGTGTCACATGTCAAAGGACATAAAAAGGTGGTGAAAGACAAGCCAGAGATCAAACCTTACCTTCCATGAAGCATTTATGGTCAACAGAATGAGCACGTGGATACAACTTTACATTTTGCCCTTTAAATAGAGAGGTCTCTACATTTGAAATAACTTAGCTGCTGCAGACCATTTGAGAGAGAAAATAATGTCTACCCAATTTTCTCTCAATGCCTTTTAGATGGATTAAATAGACGTAGTGCCTATAAATAAAAAACAATCAGTTGCCACTTTAGTTGGTAATAATTACTTTCCTATTAAACTCCGACTCTGACTTGTCTAAAAACCTTCCCCATTGAGTTCCATGTCCTGAGTGTGAGCTTTCCAATGCTACAGCAATGATTGGTGGAAATGTTGTCCAAGCGTGGACTCTCCCTTCACAGACCTTTCTTTTCTGTTTTCACAATGACTTCCTATTATTGTATTTTATATATTATAATAAGTTAAGCTACCCAGTAGTAATATATAAAGTAATTTAAATAAACCCCAACTTTACCTTTAAGTGCTACATTTTAGCGATGGAAACATTAATGCATCAAAAGTTATGATAATATAATTAAAAATATATGGTGCTTAAATGTGCCATTTTGCATAATGGGTACTTTTGGTTCTTAAAGTATATTTTGATGCTAATACTTTTGTACTTTTGCTGAAGTACTATTTTGAATGCAGGACTTTTACTTGTAACTGAGTATTTTTGCACTTTAATTCACACTATTATTGCTACTTATACTCAAGTCAATGATCTGCGTACTTCTTCTGCCTCTGGACCTGACATCATTTATATGTCCTTGTCTTACATCATGTTAACATGTTTTTAGGATAGAACTTCAATGATGAGGGTGAGAAGAGAAGATAACAAAATAATTTTGGAGAGACCAAACTTTACCGAGAAAGAAAAGAAGGCGATCAGCACAACAGAGAGTGGAACACATCATACTCACAGGCTTCTTACACTGAGCACAGAAACTGTTGCGACACTGGAAACAGGTGACTTTCAGCTGGTCGCCATCATAGATGAACCCATATGAACACTGAGGAGAGGAGAAAGGAAAAGATTAGAGGAGAAGAGACCTGATTCATCAACATACAGTGTCCTGCTATCTTTAGATGGCTGCAGGGATTTAATGAACTGAACAAATACAGTATAAAGCCATGTGGACCTCAGGTACTGTAAGAATCAGCTGTTTTAAATGTATAGACCACTGCAGACTGATTTACTGAAATTGCATTAAACAAAGACTTTGCAGCCAATTTAGACGCCTCTACTGATCAAAGGATGTTATGTTAAACAAGCGTGATAAGGGTGCCGATTGTGCAGACACCAAAATAGAGCTCTTTAAACATAACATTTGTAATTGGGGGACACTGGGGGGGTTCTCATTCAGAACAATAATCAAATGCGATGTAATGGATTCAGGATTTTTACTACAGGGAATTGGATAAGGCCTATACTTCTCCAAAAGGAAGCACAACATTAGTAAATAAATTGTATAACACAGAATACATTAGTTTCATTTTAAATCTGTGTTCCCCCAGCTCTTTACTCTGACACTTTAAGATCTAGGTTTTACCCAGGAGCTAAATTATTTGCAGAAGTCTTTTCCGCTGTAAATCAAAAGGACCCTGTGATTAAAACTGTTAAAACACAGACTATAGCAATTTCACGTTAAAAATCTGTGTTTCCCAAAAGCCACAAGCTAAAGGCTGAGTTTGCTCAGCTTGTTTCTCTGTAAACTTCCTTTGGTTAAAAGTTGAGTTAAAAACTACCAAGATCTAAAAGGTGTATAGTATGGTATAGTAAAAATGTTTTACTAAAACTGAATAAAATGTAAATGTATGACAGCTTCTGGCAGACAACCAGAGAACATTTATAGTTTGGATAATGTAAGTACACAACTCAACAAAATATGTAACAATAATTCAAACTAATTTTAGTCAGTAAACATTGCACATTGTCTTTAATATTATAAAAGCTTCCATTGTCTTAAAAAAATTGTACTTAAATTACATTTGTTCGCCATCATTTTTGTTGACAAAGCCAAGAGTGCCCCCTGGTACTCACATGACAGCACCACAGGAACTTGGGGTCCTTGATGAGAGCCTGCTCCGTCAGCTTCTTGTGGAACAGCTCGTACACCTCTGGCTCCAGACACTCCCGCAGCTGAAGCACAAAACACAACAACACAACGTACAACTCAATCCCTGGAGGTAGCAAGAACCAAAGAAATGTAAAAGTTAGTTCTTGAAGATGAGCTGGGGATGATATTTCACAACACATTTTATAGAACTTGACAAGTTTATTTTTATTCAGTCAGTGAAAACAACTGTATAATGTCTTCTGTGTCTGTGAAGCAGCTTTGTTTAAAAAAAACCTGATCACGAGAAGAGAGAAAAGTCATCATGTTTTTGTACTTTTGGGCTCAGAGATACATTTCATAACAGAAAGCCTGCATTACAAACTGGGGGGTATGGGTTTCCACAGTTGAAGGTATTTACAAGGCAGCAAAGATCGAAGAAAAGATGCCATCAACAAGCATTACGGTAAGTGTAGGATCTTGAATTTTTATAGGGGCTTAAATTAAGAATATGTACTATTTGCTGCTTCTACTTATAACTCTATTGAACATTTTTTTGCAACAGATAATAACAACTTAATAACCAGTGTTTTTTTTGTTTTTTTAACAATCATCTCACGAACAGTACTTCATATGTGACAATGAAGTTATGACGACCAACGTTTGCTATGACAAAATGGTACCCATTATAAAATAAATAAAAGTAATTTCAGAGCCAAACAACTCTACATTAGTCCTGGAGATTCCCCCCTGAGCCAGGACTGAAATATTACAAAGCAAGTTCAAGATTCACTCGCATGTCAATAACCTGAATATTAACACACACTGACCCAGAACAAGCTCAAAACTCTCAAAAAAACAAGCTCTTAAAGCAGTGTGAGGTACGGGTGCAGCAGCATGACAGAACCTATTGATGCAACAAGCTGTTAAACATTACAGATAAAAGGTGTATGTATGCATCATCCATTGCTGCCTCTTGAGCTAAACAGTTTACATCCCCCCAGATTACTTGTGTAACACCCTTAGGAACTTCTAAAAGCAAGGCAGTGGAAGATCTGAGTTTTATTTGGGGTGTAACATTATAGGCAGTCACTGATATATGAAGGTGCTTGATTATGCAAGGCTTTGTAGGTCAGTAAAAGGAATTTAAAATGAATTTTTGCTTCTTCAAGATACAAGCAGCCAGTACAGTGATGCCAGCGGAGTGGACATTTGATTTCTGTATATAGTTTACTACATCTGCATTACTTGCACATTGGCATTGCAATGTATTATTATATGTATGTTGCATTGTTGGGGGAGCCTGGGACCTGGGATTTTCATCATCTACACTGTAGCTACTGTGCATGTGACAATAAAACCTTTGAAACTTGATGTGTAAAATATCTCAAAAGTAAGTGTGAAGTTTTGAATGAATGCTGACCAATAGCAAACAGTTTTGACACTGTAAACCTCCTATCATAGCTATCATGATGGGAGCTATCATATTAGCTGTCTAACACCAAACTTGCTCTGCTGGAGAATGACATGACTCGGAGAACGACATCCCCACATAATAGTCACGGTCTGCAGTCATTCATCTGCACATTGAATTTCATACCTGTATGTCCAGGGTGGAGAAGTAGCTGTTGAGGTGCTCGGGGTCGTTGATGTCGGGCTCCCAGCAGACGGGACACACCATGTCTCTGATGTGTTTGTCCCTCACAGCGATGGTGAAGTGCTGCTGGAAACATCCGCAGCACACAGAACACTGACAGGACGTCAGGGATTGCATCTGAAGGAAGAGAGGGAGAAAGGAGGAAAGAACTTAAGATACAGTAACACTGCAACAATCGTACAGACATTCACTGTGTTCCAGACACATTTTACTGGGGGGGCCGTGATAGGGCCAATAATTGAATGAGAGGTGCACATTTAATAAGGGAAAAAGGAGACAAAGATAGTGGTCAAGATACTAACATTTTTAGTTTAGTATAAAGTCATGGCGCATAAAAAAACATAAAATACCCTTATTGGTGTTTGATTACTTAACAGAGTTTGTGTCAATGATTTAGTTACAATTCTTTTAGTTAGCTTGTATTAGTTACTTTGGCCCAAGATACAGAACATTAAAAGGAGTCTGGGTTAATAAATACATTATTTATGCAGCCAACATTTTTGTTTTTGTTTTAATTGTATTTCTTAATATTTGTTGGCATTTGTTTTAGTCACAAAATGTGTTTCAGTAACTTAGTTTCAATTTGTTCAATTACATTACTGAAAAAAAGAAAAACATCCCCGTTAACTTTGGCCTAGGTTAGAGCACATAATTGGTTGCAACACTTTCATAAAATGCAAGAACATAGGTATATACTTTTGGAGGGGGCCCTGTGGCCCCCCTCCGAGATCCGCCCAGGACTGTGTCAGTACCTTGCTGTGGGGGAACACAGACAGGCAGATGGGACACTCTTTAGCCAGCACTCTCCGGATGAACTCCCTGTCGTGGGACTCTCTCACAGCCTGCACTACATCCTCCAGGGAGTAGGTTGCGCTGTGCTCCAGGAGCAGGGACAGAGCCAGCTCACAGCGGCCCCAGCTGGGGAGATTGTACACGGCCAGTAACCTCCGACATATGCGCTGGAACAGATTTTTTTTTCAGAAGAATCCAACAAGATGTCAAAATATCACAAAGGTTTTAGTTCATAGCAACACAAGTTAAAATCCATGATTCGTGATAACATTACATGATAAGACGGTTAAAACCAAAACAATAAATCACATGTACTTCACCACATACTTCCTTATACTGTTTTGCATACTGTATTATGTAAGGAAGATTCCAAAGTAAAACAGATTCACCAGACCTCAAATGTCTGAGCTCTCTTCGCTGTCAGCACAAAGTATGTAGATATAGCTACGGACCTAAAAAAAATAGCTACTTGCATTAAATTGTTAACAGGAGGACTCTTGGTACTGACTCATACAGTATATTGCACATTTTAAGTTTAAGGTACAACCGTAAACTTCTGTACTTCAAACAATTATACATGGTAACATTTTAACAAACTAGCAAAGCTTATATTAGCTAATGACATAGGCGAGTGTGGCTCAGGGGTTAAATGGGTGCCGACCAGCTGTATTCACATATTTATTTGGGGATAGAGACTGTTCCATCGCTGCCCCCTCCCTCTGGAAATCTCTGGTTAAACACATCCGGGACTGCATCAAAGGGTCTTTATTCAAATCTCAAATGAAAATTATTTGAATGTGTAATGAATACTGTGTGATTTATATTTTTCATAAATAGTTTTTTGTGGGTCTGGTCCAAACTAATTTTCAGGCCCGATGTTTTTCCTGTGCTCACCTGTTTGTCAGGGTGATGGATGTCTACGGGAGGCTCGGGCTTGTCACTCCAAATGTGTTTGTGGAAGGGCTCCAGAAGGGGCCTCTGCAGCAGGGCCAGGGCCCCCCTCACCTCCCCCCCACTCTGCCTCAGAGCCTCATGACAAGGAGCCTCATCACTGAAGCCCAGTGCACTCAGCTCCTTCACCTGAGGGTGGGGCGAAGAAGAAAATGATGCCATCTCTAAACAAAGGACAGATGAAATATGATGGTGCATTTCTAAGCTTCCTTCATGTGTCACCTTGGAGAGTCTATCCCTCAGAGCCTGTCTGGCAGCCCTCTCAGTGTCGCCCCCTGCTGTCAGCCAGGCCTGCTTTGCCTCTGCTCGAGACAACTGGACAACACCTTCATTTTCTGCAGGCTCCACCTCTTTCCCAGCATCCTTAGCATCACAGGACCTGCTCTGTATCAGAGAAGAGTCACTAGGGTTGCGGTCGAATAGTCAGTTTTGCTTAGGAACCTTCCTAACGGAGTGAAATGACCCAGAAGTACCTCAGTGGCAGCCATGATAAGAGCTGTTCGAATTCTCTTGATCAGGGGTATTCAACTAAAATTCAACGAGGTCCAGTTAGAGAAAATCTCCCCATGCAAAGGTCCGGAACGTCAAAATGTCTAAGTTGCTTTATGAATTAGTGTGATATATATATCACACTAATTCATTATTGAAGTAGCCTGTAGCTTTATCAACGTCTGCATGTAATCAACAACTGACTGCCAATCAAATAAAGAAAGTACAATTCAAAAACAACAATATTTATTGTCAATTAACATTGAACTATACAGATATACAGTAAATACTGTGGATATGTGTAATGTTGCTCTGGCTGCAAGAAAATAAATAAAATAGCTTTTGAAAATGTGGGTTAATTTTAGATAAATAAAATAAAGTGTAGCAGCAGCTTCAGTTAAGGTATGGGTTAGGGTAACCCTGTATCGCTGATGCTGCGTTCACACCGGACGCGATGCGAATATTCGCTTCACTCTAATCGCTCTTATCGCATCGCTCTAAACGCTCGAGTTTCACCGCGGCTGTCAGCTGTGTTTACTCGCATCATTCAAACAAGACGCGCTGGCTAGGGGGCTACAACTACAACAAAATGAACATATTTGACCGTGATTTAATTGTAATACACGTTTCAAAATGATGCCGAAGTAAAAACATACTGATACCGGTTAGTAAAAACCATGAATTAATGCTTTGACAAGTCTGCAGGCAGACGGCAGGCAAAAAACCTTTTAAAATGCGTGTTTTCTGAATGGAGATCGGATCGATCAGGCTAAGCTAACGCAGTATATGCTCCGACCACACTCACAACAACGGCCTACAGACATAAATAAACCAGCGACTGTATTCACCATGACACAGAGAGTCTGTGGTTTGTACTTGTTTAACTTTTGTCTAGTTTCTGAACAGATATGAGGAAATGTGTGCTAACAGCTAACGGCTGCTGTTTTGGTTTTCTGGTTCAACGTCAGTGAAGGCAGGCTGAGATCTTCACCGCTACCGAGAGATCGCGTCATGCAAATTTCACGCTCGAGTTGAAAAAAATTTAACTCGAGCATTTGTCGCGGCCCCCTTTAATCGCCCTGCGGAATTCGCATCAACCGCTTCATGCGAGCCGTCGGAGCGAATTCGCATCTGTCCGCGTCTCTGCATTGACTTTACATGTAATAGCGCCGCCTCCAAACATCGCATCGCGTCCGGTGTGAACTCGTCTCTTTCGCCCCCTGTCGGCGGCGATTAAAATAGAATCGCCTATTAATGTATTGATCATAAGTCCAGGTCCGTATAGGTCGGCGTCGGCGTCTGGGTCCGGATCCGGACCGCGGTCCGTCTGTTATACATCATTCACACCAACGCAACTCCGGTTCAAGCTCCGTGCTAGAGCTTTTCAGGTTCAGAACCGGTTCTTCGGTTTAGCTCCGGCTCTTTTCACACTGCTCAGAGCCCGACTGGTGCTGCGTCATTGCGTCATCGTTTGCGTCATGACGTAACCGTTTGCGTGCCTGCTTCTTAAAGCCAAACCGCGCGGAAACCCCTCACAGCTCACACCAACAACAACAACAATGGCCGATTGTGTTGAAGCGCTACTCGTTTTGGTTTTGGTAAAAACCAGCGGTTGCCATCTCTTTCTGCAATTGTTGGAGAATTGCTTTGGACCGCGTGCTCCCCTCCAGCTTCCTCTGAACCTCTTCGGAAGACCAGATTCCCAGAAGGTAGCTGGTCTCTTCAGTGGACCACTGCTGCTTGTTAAGTTTCTCCATCGTTGTGTACAAACTGGATAAAACGCGGGCTTTTTGTTGTTGTTCAGGAGTTGATCCCGCCCCTGCCCCTGCCCCCGCCTCGACGTAAGAACCGGATTCCGGAGCTAATACCTCATTCACACCAACGGTGTTTCAGGGCCGGTTCGGAGCTGGAGCTTGAAAAGCACCGGGTTTTCCTGTTCACACCGCAGCGGAGCAGCCTCTTAGCTCCGGAATCCGGTTCGTTTCAAGCACCAAAAAATTCTCCGGCTAGAGCAAAAGCACCGCATACGTCACGCTTACGTCGAGGCGGGGGCAGGGGCGGGATCAACTCCTGAACAACAACAAAAAGCCCGCGTTTTATCCAGTTTGTACACAACGATGGAGAAACTTAACAAGCAGCAGTGGTCCACTGAAGAGACCAGCTACCTACTGGGAATCTGGTCTTCCGAAGAGGTACAGAGGAAGCTGGAGGGGAGCACGCGGTCCAAAGCAATTCTCCAACAATTGCAGAAAGAGATGGCAACCGCTGGTTTTTACCAAAACCAAAACGAGTAGCGCTTCAACACAATCGGCAATTGTTGTTGTTGTCGGTGTGAGCTGTGAGGGGTTTCCGTGCGGTTTGGCTTTATGAAGCAGGCACGCAAACGGTTACGTGATGACGCAAACGAGGACGCAATGACGCAGCACCAGTCGGGCTCTGAGCGGTGTGAAAAGAGCCAGAGCTAAACCGAAGAACCGGTTCTGAACCTGAAAAGCTCTAGCACGGAGCTTGAACCGGAGTTGCGTTGGTGTGAATGAGGTATGAGAGGCTGCTCCGCTGCGGTGTGAACAGGAAAACCCGGTGCTTTTCAAGCTCCAGCTCCGAACCGGCCCTGAAACACCGTTGGTGTGAATGAGGTATTACTGAACTATGCTCTAGTCTAGATGATAGGAAAGGAGGTTTCAAACTTCCTTTATAACCTTAGTTAGGAACCACTGGACCTCCCTTTATGAAAGGAGAGGAGAAAATGCTGCCCCACACTGCCTTGCAGCTGCAGCATTTGCCGTTTATAATAAATAAATTTGTATTGATTTTAAGATCTTTTCATAGTTCATACAATCATACGTATTGGGATCATTTGTATTAATGTGGACCGGAGGGAGAGGGTGACGAGCATAAGTTTCACTTTCCTTTTTTATTTCAATTCCAACTTTGGTCATGAAGAATATGTTTCTCTGTTGTCCACGTTCATAAAGCATAAAGCAACAGCATCAGAGCACGGTGCAGAGTCTCTAGGTGAGTTTACAGTAGTCCGTCGTTCTTATTATACATCCATGTTGTAGTCCGCTGTATAGAAAACTGTAGTTTACAGTTTCCCCACAGCAGCAGACGCACATTTATGACGTCCGCTGGCGCATCATAAACACGTCGGATAGTGAAAGTGCAGTCGGATTCTCTGAAGTACCGCAGTCTCTTCTCCTTTGAATTTTCCTATCCACTATCCCTTAACCCTGTGACGTTTCACACAGAGGTTAAGGAATAGACGATAGGGATAGACGATAGGAGCTCATTTTTGGACTATTCGACCGCAACCTAGGCTTGTTTGAGATGAGCTGCGGCTCGCCCCGAAAGTAGACGAGAATAGCCGATTGCAGCCGGGGGGTCTCAAAAAGCTCGCCTGAAGTCGGACAGCTCGGAGTCGGCTAGACTCGGTTTGCATTTATAAAGAATGCACACGCGTTTAATCGTTAATGTCAGATTTGTACTAAGTAAATAAATTTGTTCCTGCTCAAGATTAGATTCAACTTCATTGTTATTGCACAGATTACAGCAGTGGCGGCGCCAGATATTTTCTTTTGGCTGTGGGGTAGCTTGACGTTTCATAAGGCGCGTTCACACCGCAGTACTTTTCCCACTTTAGTTCCGATATAGTTCCGAAATGTTGCGTTCACACCAAAAAAATCCGGAACTAAAATTAGTTCATGAGAACCTTTTTACCCCCTTTTCCGTCCCTGCTAGAGAGCAGGGACTTTCGTGGGAGAAAAAGGTTCCTATTTCTGATTGGCCGGGCGGATTGCAAACCACGTCCCGTACAATTCCGGCCGGGGACTTCGGGTGGCAGTATACGCCGTGAAGTTGTTTGCAGCCTGCCAGTAAACCCAAAGCAGAAGAAGTGACGTCAGCGGCTTCATTTGCCTAATCCTCCCCCAGGGACTTATTCCGGTGTGAACGCGATCTGTACTTAGTTCATGACAACTAAAGAGTTCTGAATAACTAAGTTCTGATGAACCTTTGTGGGAAAAGTACTGCGGTGTGAAAGCGCCTATAGAGGGTGCTCAAACATTTAGGGTTTCCCATTAATTTCCCGGGCGCTACAGTTGAATTTTCTACTGCAACACTCCCCAAACGCACATACAGTGTAACCGCGAATGTTACAATGAAGGCACGATAATCAGCTCACCGCATATAGGTGTAAGCCGGTGTAAAGTGCTATTTTTTTTTTTAAAAGTGGGGGTGGACCTAACATCCTCTAGGCGGGCAGGGATGGGCAACTTGGATGGTGGTGGCGGCCACATAATGTATGTACTGGCCACCAGGGGGCCGCAGATTCACTTGTAACACACACACACACAAATTCCATGTATTGTATGTAATTATTAACAAATATACTAAGTCTGACATCTTCATTGACATTTTACAATCTTTCAGGGAACATCCTGTAATAAGCTCACTAAACAAATATCAGTTCATAGAAATGTTATTTAATTTTTACAAGTGGCATGTTTGTATTGAACAGGTTATTTAACAGTGGAATAAAACTATTTTAAACTATTGGAAAGCACGGAAAATGTGTGTGCATTGAGATTAAACATTAAGATGACATAAACATGAAGTCTTGAACACTAACCCAGACATTCGTTGTCTAACTTGAACATAAGACACTTGTAGCCTGTCTCTGCAATGACAACACAGACACCTGTCAACCCGCACTCTGCTGTTCCTCAGCGCCGCTCCCCCCCCTCCGCTGAAATTATGAATGAAAAGCGTATAGTAATCATAGATAACACGGCAGGGTCCGTGACAGTTTGTTTTCATCTGATTTCAAATAAACATGGTTTTTAGAATATTAAACTTGTTTCGCCAAATTCAGATGATAAATACAACTTTGAAGCTTGTAAAGGCATAATTACAAGCGGTAACTTAACGTCAAAGCAGGCATAACAACAGCCGGTGTTTCTTTGTGAGTGTTTCCCCGGGAAACAAACAATACACACAAACGCGTATTTTATATTTCGCGGTATTTGGCTGCCGAACAAAATCATGTACGCAGTCACTTTACAAATCACTCCCCTTTTAAACTGTATTCTTGTTTTACTGTCATATAGTATTTCATACCTGTTTTTCATTTATGCTCTTGTTTTTTTATACCTATAATGATCATATAAACGTGTGCCTCAGAAATACTTATTTACATTAATCGTGACCAAACCGTTTCAGACCCACTGAGATAACTTAGACTACAGTTAACTATCTAAACACTGAGAGAGTCCTTTACTTCACCTGAGCTGAGGTTATCTGAGCCTCTCAGTCTGACAGGAGAGAGTTCTCCCTCCACCTTGTTGTTGAAAAAGCTCCTTATATCTGTTAGCGTAGCTAGCACCAGATGCTAACCACAACGATCTCCGGTACCGGTGCGCGCTCTCTCTCTCGCTTGCTCGCGCACGCACACAAAATGGCTGGTGCCACACACACACACAGAGCAGAGCTTGAATGAAACACAGAGACCCAGAAGTAGGCTACTTGTACTGTAGCATATTATTTTCGAATCAATCCTTTTTCAAATTATGAATTTCAGACATAAAAAAAGAAAAAGACACATACATTTCTTGGGGGTGCTTAGGGGGTGCAATGGCTATCCTGGGGGGTGCTTAAGCACCCCCTAGCTCCCCCCTGGGACCGCCACTGGATTACAGGTACTGAGACAACGAAATGCAGTTTAGCTTCTAACCAGGAGTGCAAAAAGCAGTAAAGTGAAAAGTAATGTACACAACTACAGAATAAAATATAGAATGAATTGAATGATGAATAAACAGTGAGGGGTATGAATACACTAGATATACACAGTAGCCTGTGAGCAGTATGAACAGTATTAACAGTGTGTATGAATATGCTAAGATATATAAAGTAGGAAAACGGTAAGCAGTGCAAGTATAACATATATAGATATTAATTTCATGATGATAAACATTGTGGAACAATGATAAAAAATGTGAATGGAAGTGGCGACGTAAAACTGACATAAAACAACAACACACTTTTGCGGAGCCAATTGGAGAGTTTCATCACCAGCACGGGGTAAAAACCACCAATGAGCGCTCAGCTCGATATACCAGCGAGTCGTTTCCCATCAAGCATTTCGCTTCTGCAGCTCGTGGAGAGAAACTGCGCCGTCTCGCTGTCAAGGCTGCCAGCGTCTTTGTCCCGCGAGATTTCAACGTCTCATGCAGTCGAGCCTCCAGAGCAAGTCGGACAAAATGACTAACCATCATGCAACGCACGAGCAAGACGGCGGTCGCAACTGCGCAGGTCTGCGTCAGTCTCGCTCATCTCAAACGAGCCTAATCACTACCAGGAAACAGAGGAACTTAAAAATTAGAGCTACATTGTCCATCCATTTCAGGGGAACACAGATCTGTACCTTGCTGCATTGCTTTAAAAAATACGTTACTTTATTTACATTTTAAGTAGAGTATATGTTGTTCTTAAAGTTTGCCATTTTTATTGAATTTAAGAAATGGTTTGTATATTGATCTTGTGTTTTATATAAAATGCTGAATTTAATTAACATTATTTAGAGGCTTTAAATAAGCCCAATGTTTTTCTTTACTCTTCTTGCACTGTTAATCGTTTGTTATCTCGTATGTTTGTGTGTTTTTAAATTGTGCAAAAACATTAAACCATTAACAGGATCTAACAGACTTAAATTGCAGTGAGAGAGGCATACTGACTGAAAGGGGAGATGTTGCCACCAGCGTTGTGATGTTGTCCAGCAGCAGAGGGAGCTCCGTCTTCAACCACCTGCAGGGCAGGATGCTGCTGTCTCCTGCTACCCTCATGCTTGTAAACACCTCCTCTGGACTCACTCCTTTCTTCTCCCCGTCCTGACACACACAGAAAGGACAGAAACACTAGAATACAGACACCAATTCCAAGCCAACCCCTTCCCTCTCTTCTTCCCTACTCACACTCAGTTTGCATCTTCAAGTTAAGCGTTAAGGACCCTAGCTGATTATGTGGAATGCGGTTTGTGTCCCTCATAGAACAACCTGTGTACTAGTAGTTAGGTGCAAACATGTACTTGTAAAGTATGCAAACTAAGCTACACTTTTTGTGACATAATAATAATAATATAATTGTGATATAGAAGTGATTCTAGAAAACTGTAAGCGTCTTCATTTGACTGTACAGGGACTTTTGCAAAAACCAATCCGCTCACAAACAACACACTCAAAAGGAGACGAGGTTTACAAGGGAAGGAAATGGCGCTAAAGAATTTTAGGAGTTTCAGTATTATTCATTTTTTTCTTCTCAGGGATGATGATTTGAATCAATGGTTTCATAAAAGTTATGACCTGTTTCTACTGGAGAGAGGTAAGTTGGTTATTTTCAAAGCTTGGTTCTGTATTCAAACCCTCCACCTTAAAGAAGGACACTCAGATGCCCCTTTTCCACCAAACCGGATCCGGTTTAAGAACCGTTCTTGTGCTTTTCTGGTGCTGAACCGGTTCTTCTCTGTAGCACCACTTGTGTTTCCACCGCTCAGAGCTCGAGTGGAGCTCGAGGGAAGCTGCGTCATTGCATCATCGTTTGCGTCATCACGTAAACGTTTAGTGCCTTCTTATGAACCCACACTGCGCAAAAATCCCTCATATCGACCACAACAACAATGATCCCGGTATTCTTTCTTGAGTTTTTTTAGTCTGTTGCTTATTTGCTCCAGAGTCCGGTGGTATCCAGCAGGGCCAACTCCGGCTGCAGCTGCTGGAGAATTGCTTTAGACCGCGTTGTGCCGTCCAACTTCCTCTGTACCTCTTGCGTTGACCAAAGCCCGAGGAGGTAATTTGTCTCTTCAGCGGTCCACTGCTGCTTACATTTACTGGCATCCATCCTGGTTCGTAGTTGTGTGTGTTGCTGAACAGAATGTGCGGCATTTTGTTGTTGTTGATCAGGTTAATCCCGCCCCCCGCCTCCGACGTAAGCGTGACGTAAGCGTGAAGTATTGGTTCTTGATTCTTGCCGGGCAGACGAGTGGGGTCAGCTAAGAACCGGTTTTCGGTGCTTAGAGCCGGCTCCGCTGCGGTGGAAACGGGAAGAACCAGAGCTAAATCAGGCTGTAGCCCGGAACCGGCTCTGGAACCGGTTTGGTGTAAAAGGGGAAAGAGTGACCCTACAGTGTGGGAGTGTGTAGGTGTCAGTTTTGAATTGTTTCCAAGTGTGTTCTGGATCAGAGGACAAAGACAGATGGTGGACTCACTCTGATCAGTTGGATCAGCTTCAGGCCCTCCTCCTTCATCAGCCTCTGCCTCCAGGAGTCCAGGTCTTCAGGAGCGGGGCCCTTGGGTTTGATTGGCAGGGCCGGCACCCGTCTGACAGGAGAGGGGGGGCGCAGCTTCACAGGGAGGGGGGCGGGCTCCGGACGAGCCAGGTCACACATCTCACACACTGTCGCAGGAGAGTAGTTCAGGTAGGTACAGAACTGACACACCCACTGAGAGAGAGAGGGAGAGAGGGAGAGACTTAGTAAACAAAGAACAGAACATTTATCATCATTTTCATATCTGTGCCTAAAACTGTGTACGAAAAAGATTTCCGCAAAGATTTAAATATGCTCACAAATCCAATTAATCTGAATTGATTGGTTCATAAATATACTTTATAATACAACTATAAGGAAGGCCGGACTGTTCGAAAATGTTAACACACTGTTTGTAGACTAGTTTTCAGTGTACAGCAAAAATAAAGCAATTGGCCTTGCTGTTCCAATAGTTTTGGAGGGGACTGTATATAACACATTACAGTGAACGGAGAAACCAAAAATGCATTAATGGGACTCTTTAGTCTTTATGGTTGAGTCCCAATATGAACATTAAAACAGGATTTGCTTGCTGTAAACTTTCCTCTTGTTATTAAATATTGTAAAAGTAAATAGTATAAATATTAATTTACTTGTGAAAACACATTCTCATGTGATTTCATATGTTAAGAGTTTATTCTAGCACATGATAAATCACTTCAAAGGGTATCATTAGGACATACTGTACATAAGAGTATACAACGCCCTAAAACATAAACAAATTATAAAGTATTATTTAATATATGTCACCTTTTCACTTTTTCTGAAGACATTACAGACCTTTTTCTATTTGGTACTCATTGTCATTTATCTGTGGTGCAAATATTTCCTCTTTTTTGGCTTTCTTTTAAACAGCTAAGGTACTCGACAACAAAGACACTAGAGAACAAAATGAGTATTTACAGGATCATGCATATCAAGGCTCAAAATCATTGGGAGCCCACATTTATTAATGTTGCAACATACATAATCTTTAACTGATGGGGGTCTGAAGACCTTTGTTCTTCAAGGAACCTTTGAAGAAGCTGGTCAGCAGAAAGCTTTAATCAGAGTTCGATGTGTTTATCCTGTAGCACTCATGAACACAGATCAAGTGAAGTGAGGATTCATTTCCTGAGTGTTGCTGCAGAGAGCAGGATCACTCTGAAGGCTATGTAAGACATTGATTTTATACGACTTGCTTTTCTGGTTATTCCCATGATATTTTGTTTCGGTTTCCTTTAAATGAGCAGATTTTACTACTGCATTGTTTCTAATGTCTCTCAGCGCTTTTTCTCGTGGCGGCTTAATATAAATGTATATAGAAAAAGCCAGATTGTTAGCATGGGTAAAACCAAACATGATAAACAGCACATCCCCAATGGTTTTTTTTAAATTGGGGAACAAGTTTCTGATAATCAGTTGCGAGGATTGCTTACACACGTATACTGTTTTTTATTTGTAATACGGACCAAGTCTCTGATCAAACATGATAATACACTCTGGTTTTTATTTGAACTGGACACCAAGTTTCTGATCCTCACCTGCAGGGACCACACACACACACACACACACACACACACACACACACACACACACACACACACACACACACACACACACACACACACACACACACACACACACACACACACACACACACACACACACACACACACACACACACACACACACACACACACACACACACACACACACACACACACTTAACTGACCTGGCTATCTGGGTCACCGGGCATGCCCAGTACTGGTGCTGGAGGTCTGGGGGGTGTGATTGGTGGGTGTGACGGGGTCACTGGAGGTCGTGTGGCTAAACGCGGTCTTTCACACACTTCACACAGAATACTGCTGGCTGCATTCACCATGGTGCAGCTCTTACACTGCCACTCTGAGAAGAACACACGAACACAAGAACAAATTAAAGTTTTCAAAATGGCCGTTAAAGCCGTCTTCTTTTCCACTCTTTCTTAATTAGAATTAGCTGTCAATACAACTCAACACTTTCTGCAGGTGTCAATATTAAAATAGAGTATTGCTTTCATAATTTAAATTACGAACAGCATTAACCAATACATCAAACATTTTTCAAGTTTACAAGGCTAACTTTTTCAAATGTGACCGCAGGAGAAGAAAGGGAAGGATAGAGGCTATAGATTTATCTTATTTGAGTTAATCTCAGTTTACGAAATAGCACATAAGGGAGGTGGGACTGGATATTGGGGCTGTATGATGCACCAGGAGAAGAAACAGACCAGTGACGGTGGCAGGCTGAGATTCATCTGCTTTAGAGCTGATCAACTCCAAGCGAGGGCGCTCACACTCCTCACACAGCACGTTGTGGACAGAGTTGACTTTAGTGCAGTGCAGGCAACACCAGGTGGAAGAACTGAAACAGAAAGAGGGACTGTAAGACTTTTGTGTTAATTTGTATAGACTGAATATACTGAGCATCCAGACATTGGTTTTGTTCAATCCCTTATCATATCATCGTCCCAGTAGCACTAAGTTCTAGCACTTTGACTTCCATTGTGTTTTAATTGTCACTAATCTTTGCCATGGTCAGCATTTACTGACTGTGTTCTAAAGATTTTTATGGGTTGAGCTTTTTGAGGGCAATATAAACCCAGAAAGGAAGCATAGTCTTGGCAATAGAAAACAGTATGTAGATTTGTAGGCATTTAATTTCCCTTTATTCCTAACAAAAATGATGATATAGTTTAGCAAAAAACCTCCTGTCTAATTCACAGGGAAGACTAACTTAACCAAAGCTGAGCAGCAAATAAAATGACTCCTCAACCCTAGGAGGCGGACATATACACTTGTTGAGACCTTTAAATCAAAGTTTAAATATTTTTAAATGAATCCTGAAGAGAGAGAAAAGTAAGGGATCATTTTGTTGATTTTGAAATGATCAGACAGATAATCTTAAATAATAGACCTCAGAATGCCGTGATTGGCCTTCAGAATCAAGTATTCATCAAAGCTGAGTAATAATTGATTTTGACTGAAAGCAGTCAGAACTAGCACATATTCTATATTGCTAACCTGTGACTGTTTTTGTTTTGTGATGATGATGAAGATAACGAGGAAGAGACAGCTGTTCGTCTGTGGTTGGCCCTCTCTGGGTAGGAGTGGTACAGCCGGTCACATTCTGAGCACAGCCCCAGCAGGCAGGTGACGCAGTGGGCAGAGATCCGGAATATTCCACAGATAGTGCAGTTCTCTGAAACAGAAATGACCATTTACTGTACCAAACAAAGTGTAATCTGTGCAAACTCACAGTTCATTTTAAAGTTTTTTCTGAAGACGTTTTGTTTGAGTCACCATAATCCTACTATCTGCTAAGGTTGAGCTAGCTGCTAGCACAGGCACCAATCAAATACAAAGCTTATGAAGAAACTGTCTTTGTGTGATCTTTGTAATCAATACAACAGTATGCAGTCAGCCTATAATTATACAATAAACAAGCACAGCAAAGAAAGGGGTCACTTTGCTGCATTTCTTCCACTCCGTCTCTTCAGGCAACCCTATCTCCAGCAACAACCAAAAATTAAAACAAAACAGCACATTTAAATAAGTGTTTTTTGTAAAGTTGGTTAGTCAAATCAGAACAGCAGTGCTCATAACAAGTTTAAAGTTAGTGTAACAAAAGACCTAAAGTAAAATGAATAACTTCTCCATATTTACCGAACGAAAGCTGTAATTGGTTATCCCTCGTAACATGACAAGCGGTTCTGCATTCCAAAAGTCAAACTTTGTTTAGCTCTGGGAGTGCTGGTCGCGTGTCTTAATTGAAAACAAGTTAAACATATATCAAACGCTCCTGTAGCTTTGTATCTTACCTGGGTGTTTGTTTGAGGAGGTGGAACAGACCTGGATGTTCCTGAGACTCTGATGGGTGGTTGACAGGGACTGGCCCTGGTTGCCCCCCCTCGAGGAGTGATGGTGGAGGGGGAGGGCCAGAGACTTCGTCTGACTGTCTGTGTGGCAGGAGGAGGGGAAGTGGCAGACCACAGCGTCAGTGTTGAGACCCACATCCTGAGAGGAGAGGAGAGAGGGAGCAATATCTGACACCACACGTCTTCATAAACTCCAAACTTAAAGAGGGTTGCCTTCAGTGTAATGTGACAAAAAAAACATTTCAACAAATGCAATGGCTGCATTAGATACAGCTTTCATTACCCATAAATGTGACCAGTAGCTCTAACGTTCCCTCTGTCAGTCACTCCACAGAAATGTCCCCTTTGGCGGCCACAGTTATGGCAGTTTGACTTTGAGATCATTTGTTTGTGAATGAAGAGATGACAGATCTGAGGGCAGTTTGGTGGACTGTACCTTGTGTCTGAGTGTAGGGATGATTCTCTCATAGAACTCAGCGTGGGGATGAGCCTCCTGGGATCAAAACAAATGAAAATTGTTATTAAGCTTTTAGTTTTCAAGCCAAGTAAATGGTAACATGAATGTAGATATGACAACACAACCGTTATGTGATGAGGCCCTCTGTGTCGCGCCCGTCGACGCTCGCGACACAGAGGGCCTCATCACATAACTTTGCGTGGGGCCACAAGTTGGCCAGGGCCCTGTATTAATGTCAGTGTTATTGTGAAATAGTAATAATTGTACAGTCGATGACGGTTGTGTTGTCATATCTACATTCATGTTACCATTTACTTGGCTTGAAAACTGGGAGGGGCTGTGCGAGGTAACTTCAGGGTTAACTCTGGGTTTCCGGTCCTACGACGCTGGTTCACTTCTTACCGGGGTAGATCTCCATGGTAACTTGTGCTGAACACCTAACCTGCTCCGGAACAGGTTTGGTTCCATATAAGAGATCAACTCAGTGAAAGCACCGCCTGCTGACCAATCAGATCTCCGTGTGCGGAGTTTAAAGCGATCAAGTCATATTACAGGATAAAGGAAATACCGAAAAACTGCCATTGCAGGAATGACGGCCGACAAAAATCAACTGACTGTGTGAACGTGAAAAATAATAGAATATCACCTCCGCTTACTTAAATATCTGCCACAACATAAGTAACCGGATCAAAGTAACATTATGTACAGTCCGCGGCACTGTGAGTGCAGACGTCGATGTGTCCCATTATCATTCATATCACATCACATCACATCATAATGTATCATATATTTCCTTATCTGTGTCAGCTTCTTGAGCCGTATCTGGCCGTGCAACACTTACAGTGTCACATACTGTATGCAGAAGGATTATTTTCAAACCTGTTAGGCCCCAAGCCTGTTTTTCAGGTCTCAGGCTCGAAAATGACATTCCCAGAACAAAGGACCATAATTACACTTCTAAAAGGGGAAAATTAATAATCTTTTTTCTCAAAGCAATGATAAACCTGTGAGTTGGATGTAGAAAAGTCAGAATCAATATAGATGTTTTTTATTTTAAAGAAAATTCCGATTGAACATGGTAAAAAACTGTAAATTATAGTGTCCGTCCAAAAATTATTTTTTACTTATAGTGAAAACTACCCTTGGATGATGGTAAGGTAGACTAAAAGCTTTAGGAATCCAAAGTACAACATATAAGTACCCTGTATCAAGATTGATGCAAAACAAGTGACATTTGACCTTTTTAGAGAGGTTTAGAAAAAAAACTCCACCTCTGGGGTCATTTAGGTGGAAATGGGCGTTTTTGCCGTTTCTCTGGAACCCATTGGTCGATTTTGGTGATTGACATCTCTTTTTAACTGTTAGAGCCAATAGAATCGAAGGGGGATTTCCACATACACACCAACGTTACCAAAAAAAAGTGGGGGCTTCGCGCATGCAGTTTTGCCCAGAGCGAACCTATTTCACGCTCTGACATCTGAAAACTGAAAACTAGTTTTATTGCTGATTGATTATCAGAAATCATTTCAAAGTGACACAGACACATTGGATTAACCTATGGATTAACCTTCAGCATCGTTTTTATCGTTTTAATGCCATTGAAGACAACTTTTGATCAGACGACAAGAAAGGTAAGCCATATTGCCGTTTTAGCTACCTAGCGCCAAGTGTTGTGATGAATGTTTTTGTTTATAAATCGCGAGTTCTTATTATAGAGTGATGATGTAGGTACCGATCGATTCTGTGTCTTCTCACGATGCTAATCGATGGGTTGGATGTGCAGCTACGATAAGTAATAAGGGTGTTATGAGTGAGTTTCTGTGCACCGCCGTTAGCATTTTTTCGCTCGTGGCTAATTTAGAGGCTCAGCGTTAGCTTTGTGTTTTTTTTTGAAAAAATAAATAAAAATGATCAGTTAGCTGAGTTTCTTCCCGTTACATGGATATGAAACATTCATAGTTTATTACATCTTAAGAAGCCCTCAGACACTGTTGCTTGCAGATGTTGTGGTTTCGGCCCCTTCGGCGGGTCCGTGGGGCTTAAGCAACACATTAAGTTGACGAAACACTCGAGTCAAATGTAATTAAAGTCAGATCCACTCGTGTATTAGACCGCGCGGTGATATCATAAAACTGTTAATGTACGAATTCAAACCCTTTTTTTTTACCAGCTGTTCTGTATTCACCTTGCAGGTGCAGCTATGTTGCTTTGATCCTGGATAAAGTGTTTAAGTCATGGATGTTTAAAGTTTAACTTCTTAATATTTGTCTAATATTATAGTTTACTTTTCATTCAGGAAGTATGACGCTGTGCTGTCAGTACGCTTCTCCATGTTTGTGATTGGTCAAATGTTGCTAACCCCGCCCCTTTCATGTGAACTCGCACTCAGCCGGACAGAGAAACCCTGGCTTGAGTTACTGAGTTGATAACCAGCGTCGTAGGACCGCTTAGCGAGAGCGCGTTTGTTAGGGTTAGTTAAGCCAGATAAGTCAAACTTATCCAGGGTGTGTTGAACTGTGCGCGAGACGTGGAGGGAGGGAGGGAGGGAGGGTAGAGAGAGCATAGGAACTTCACAATCTAATCTCCTGACCTGATATTTTTATTTTGTATTCAATCAATATATTTTTGGAAAGGGAAACTGTGCGCAAACAGCAGTAGATATATATTTATTTATTTATTAAAAAAATTAAAAAGGGGGAAAAAGGGCACTTTCTCTGGAGGAAGAAAAAGGGCAGGGGCTCAAGCCCACTTTGATGTCTATGTGTGCACATGCCTGCTGCCAAGGATGTCCTGTAAGCCCCCTCCTGTTTGCGCTCTTTATAGAGCCTCTGAGCCAAATGATAAGGCAAAATTGATCAAATACATGGAGTCTCATTGGCAGGAGAAAACAAAAAAGCGTAGACAAGGACGTCGTCAAACAGGAAGAGAGTGGGCTGGGCGAGTCATGTATGACTCGCCCAGCCCACTCTCTTCCTGTTTTGCTGCAAACACTGTCAGAGTTTGGAGCAGTATCAGGCTACATTTAATTATAGGAACAGCCAGCAATTCAAAGACAAATATGCCATTAAGGAGGTCGACAGTTTGAAATACCTGGGTGTGCAGATTCCAAGGAATCTAACAAACCTAACCTCCGAAAATTATGACCCACTGCTTTCCAACATTAGGAAAGGAAAGTGGATATAAGGTTTCCTGTGGCAGGGAAAGAAACCAAGAGTTAGGTACAAAACCCTACAGGTTCCCAAAGACAAGGGGGGCCTAGCCCTCCCTTGTCTTAAAACATACTATCAAGCAGCTCAGATTAAACCTTTGATAAATATATGCAATCCCGCCTATTCAGCAATATGGAAATGAATGGAGTGTCAATACTCAACCAAGGTCCCACTACAGGCAGTTATTGGTGACAGTGAATTGAGGCACCACCTGGGGGAACAACCCAACCCATGTCTAGATCTGTCACTGAAAATGTGGTTTAAAGTATCTAAGACATTTGGGACCATGGAACCTTACTCGCTGATCAGTTGGGTGGCCTGGGATCCAGGTTTTTATTCCAAACAGGCTTGATGCAAATTTAAAAAAATGGCAGGCTCAGGGCCTGAATATTTATTTCGATTTATTTGAAAAAAACACACTTAAAGAGCAACTTGCAGGTTTTTTTTTTTACTAGATTTATGCTTAACCTTGCCTGAAAATTACAATTAAAAAAGTGAATGCAGGATTTTATATGTTTTACAATACATAAGGGCAATAATTCAGAGGGGAAAGGAGCCGTTTTGAGCTCTGCTACTAAAAACTGCTTTTTTTTAACGTCATACGTCAAACGCGTCATATTACGTCACATGGGGGAGCAACTTTCTTGGACTCCTTCTCTGCCCAATCCGCGGTAGTAGTTTGTAGTTGGTTTGAGCGGTTGTGATTTAGTGAGCTGGTATTTTTTCGGTAATTTTACATTGCATTTCACCATTTGTAATCATGGTGAGCTGGAGTTTATGCAGGTTGCACAAACTCCAGCGTGTCAGGACATCGAGTCCACAGTTTCCCTAACAGGAAAAGGACCGGAGCTAGCTTTCGTTCCTGGGTGCGTTGTGCGAGGTGCATCCACCTCCCTGCAGCACATACTCTCCACAGCTGAGGCCTATCAAACAAAACGTTTATCAGGAAACCGTATTACATCTCTCTCCCCCCCCTTCATTCCTCTCTCTCTCCCCCCCTTCGTTCCTCTCTCCCCCATTCGTTCCTCTCTCTCTCCCCCCCTTCGTTCCTCTCTCTCTCCCCCCCTTCGCTCCTCTCTCTCTCCCCTCCGGCAAACAGCACCGTAAGACGTAGTGTGGAGTTGCATTAGGTAACGCTGTGGTGGCTGTACTCCTCCAGCCGTCTCCTTTGTGTTTGTTTGTTTGTTTCCCCCTGTCTGTGTTGTTTGTGTGGGCGTGGTGGCTGTCACTCCTGGCTCCCGGCTCAACCTCCACTCACCTGCTGCAATCAGCTGTGCACCCTCCCCGACTACACACCTGCTTTCCATCAAGCCATTTACAACGGCATATCAACGGAGGCTCCACAACCTTTCTCCGCCAGATCGTCCTGCCAGTAACGTTACTATATTATCAATACTACTTTAGTCATAGCCTGATATATGATAGCTAACTTTACAATGTTGTGATGTGACCGACGTTAGCTAACATTAACTGTAGCTAACGCCGGTCACTCACCAAGACAGCTGCCCTGTTCTCCACTGGTTCTCCTCACACCACAGCTCCATTTCTCGCCGATGGCCGTTATTTCTTCTAATCCTTGGCTGCTCCTGGTCTCTTGGACGCCTAGCAGGCTCATAATTATACGGTTGTGGTCCGTCATGCATTCGAATATTTATTTTCAACCTCTTCTGTGTCAAAACTAGCATTGTGATCCATGTTTATTACTACGTTAGACCGGCCGCTCTCCCCCATGTGACGTCACACGCGGGAGGTCACATGGGGAGGCTTTTTTTATGCGGAAGTAAAAATGTCTTACAAAAACGACGCCAGATGTCACTGTAGTGTATATTTATGTATATTTTTTGGAAAATCTAGTGTATACATCATTTTCCTACACATTTATTCACTGGTGTCTCTAACCTGCAAGTTGCTCTTTAAAAGCTTCCAAAATCTAAGGGATCAATACGGCTTCCGATTTTTGCAGCTCAGATCATCATGTGAACATCATGTGGATAAACTGTTTAGTAAAGAGGATATGGTAAAATCACTATCTGGAACTGGTATATTAAGAGTTTTTATTTCGGCATACAGAGCTGACCAACATCACAAGATTATTTCTAAGTTGTATAAGGGCCTCCACGAGCTAAGTGGGGTGAACACGTCCTACATAAAGGAAAAGTGGGAAAGTGAAGGAAACTTTGTCTTATCAGTAGAACAGTGGGAAAACTTAAATGAAAGGCAATGGAAATCAACCAACTCACTAACATGGAGAGAGTTTAACTGGAAAAATCTGGTCAGATACTTTATAACACTAGTGCAGTCAAGGAGGTGTCATCTCTCGCAAATTATGTTTAGTTTATTTTAGTCTTTTTGTCTTTGTCTTGTGACTTTCCCCTTTATTTTGAATAGTAACCTTCCCTCTCGTTTCAGATACTCTGACCTCCCTTCCTTGTGTGTCTCCCACTCCTGTGATTGTCGACCCCGCCCCTGATTGTTTCCACCTGTTCTCCATTACCTTGTGTATTTATTGTCCTCGTCTCCCTTTGTCCTGTGCCAGTTCGTTTCTTTCCTTGTGACAAACACCAGCGTTATCTTGCCAGGAATACTCCCAAGCAGAGCTTCGAGCCACGTCTTGTTTAAGTATTTTGTCATTCTGCTCCTAGTGTTTTTCCTCATGAAGAGTGATCTTGTTTTGATACTGTTTTTCCTCGTTAAGAGTGATTTCGCTTTTTTGTACTGTTGTAGTTGAGCTTTGGTTTGAATAAACCCTTTTTTGTTTAAACCTGTGTGAGTCTTGCATTTGAGTTCAAACCCGTTTACTCAGTCGTAACAGGAGGGGGCAGATAGTGTGCTGGAGAGGCTGTGGATCAGTGAGGGCCAATCACCATCATGTGTTGTGGGAATGCCCTGGGATTGTTCACTATTGGGACTCAATAAGAGATGGAATGGAAAGAGTTTAAAAAATGTAGATTGACCTTTGCTTTCAAGTACTGTACCTGGGTAAGATGCCACAACAGCTTCTTGGTTTCTCTAAAATGTACATGTTTAAAGTAATGCTAGTCGCCAGTAAAAAAGCCATAATGAAAAAATGGTTAAGCCAAGTACCACCAACTCTAGCAGACTGGTTTAATGTGATGCACAAGATTTTTGTTATGGAAAAATTAACATTTGCTCTAAGACTCAAGACAGACACATTTGACAAGTGTTGGAAGGGATGGATTGAGTTTGTAAAACCGTATAGATCAGACTTCAACTAAAAACTATGTTTGTAATGTAACCCCCCTGGTTCTCTGCTACACACAGTTTTGATTATTGTTGTGTCTCTGTCTCTTCATGTTCGTTTGTCTGTATGCTTGATTTGCATTATTTGTTTTGTATAATTTCAAAAAAAAATAAAATGTAAGATGGTTTGTAACTGTTGACTTTTTATGCAAATAAAAAATAAAAAATAAAAAAAAGAAAAGACTAATGTCACAGCAGGATCTGGAAAAACGTGTCCATGCTTTTATCTTCAGTAGACTCTACTACTGTAATGGTGTCTTTACCAACAAATCTATTAGAAAGCTGCAGCTAATTCAGAACGCTGCTGCTCGAGTCCTCACTAGCACTAAGAAAGTGGATCACTCCAGTTCTGAAGTCTTTACACTGGCTTCCTGTCTGTCAAAGAATTGATTTCAAAATACTGCTGCTGGTTTATAAAGCATTGAATGGTTTAGGCCCAAAATACATTTCTAATCTCCTGCTAAATTCTGAACCATCCAGAACTCTCAGGTCTTCAGGGACGGGTCAGCTTTCTGTCCCCAGAGTCAGAACTAAACATGGAGAAGTTCAGTTATTATGATCCAAATATCTGGAAGAAACTCCCAGAAACCTGCAGGTCCGCTGCAATTCTTACTACTTTTAAATGCAGGCTGAAGACTTTTCTTTTTGTCTCTGCTTTTAATTGAACTATTCATATCTTAAACTGCACTGTGTTATTCATGCATTTTATACCTCTGTTATTCTATATTAGCTTATTTTATGTTTATTTTATTCTCTCTGCTTTGGAATGACTGTTTTTGAATTCCATTCTGCATTTTTTCTTAATGCTCTTTGTGTCTTTCATTTTTGTAAAGCACTTTGAATTGCCTTGCGTTGAAAGGTGCTATATAAATATACTTGGCTTGCCTATCTACTTAAAAAAGATGCTTTATTGGTGCGTCAAATTCATATTTCCCACGATGAAACGCCAAGGGTGATGCTCTGACGCTGTGTCGATGCTTTCGCAATGAGGAAGTGGACGGGTCAAAATGAACTGGATTGAAACAACTATAGACATGACCAGGATCCTAGAGATGTGCATGCTCGCTCACTAACACACACTAAATAAAATGGGACCATAATCAATTTTATCAAAATCATCTGTGTTAACACTGCACTGAAAAGGCTGCTACTGTATGAGAAGGCAATTTTCAGTGCAGAGGTGGATTAGTGGAGTAAGAAGCGTTTACACTTCTCTATAAGAATGTGGTGCACAATGGGCAACGTTTTTAAAGCTTTCTGTGACTCTGCAGCAAAGTCGGGGCAGTGTCACAGAAAAATAACGGTGCAGGGGCAATGAGAAATATTAGGAATGCTCATGCTGTGCTGCCAACATAATACACACACACACAAACATACACACACACAGGATGCATTGCCCATGATTAACCAAATAACAACTACCATAGAACAATGCCCATACAACTGCTGCCATACGAATGAATCGTTTTTTTACCGATGCAAAGACGCTACAGTCGATGCATCGCGAGTTCAACCCAAACTGACACACACACACCACACACACACACACACACCACACACACACACACACACACACACACACACACACACAACACACACACACACACACACACACACACACACACACACACACACACACACACACACACACACACACACACACACACACACACACACACACACACACACACACACACACACACCTTGGTAAGCATTTCTAGTTCCATCCTCAGACTCATCACTTCCAGTGTCACTGCAGCAACTCGGCCAACATCAGGATCTGTGACATCATCGGGGAAGCTGAGCCCATCTGGCTGCTGATTGGAGTAACCATAGAGACAAAGCACTGCTCGTCCTCCCTGAAAGCAGAAAAACAAATCAATTTTTTTTTTTTTTTCCCCCAAACAGCAAGGTAAGAGGGTGGACCTTCCCAGGCTCTACAGTATATGTATAAGTTCTGTCAGTCAGCACAGGAGAGGGACAGGATAGAGACAACTGTAGCAGTCTCAGAGCAGGATAAAGACACATTTAGGACAAGATCAGGACAGGATCAGTGTACGTATGGGACAGGTTCAGGACAGGGTTGGAACAGGTTTTTGTGCAGTTTCAGGGGAAGAAATTGGACAGGTTCGGGACAATTTTGGGAGAAGTTCACGGCAGGACCTAGCATAATATATTCAGGGCATCTCACCATCTAAACAATGTGTGGAATATTGCAGAAAAAAATATCTGTAGCATACACATGTTTATACAGTGATGCAAACACAGGTATGGTGAAAAAAGAGAGAACTATTCGAAGCAGAAACAAAACAGCGTAATATACCATCTGACAAAGGCCTGTGCTATAATGCTTCAATTAACTGGCTATTGTTTATAATATACTCAGATCAATAGGAGACAGAGATGTTAAGTTATAGATCAAGGGTTTTTATTAGTATTTACAGGTAGATATTATCAAGGGTGTAACTTTGGTTTAAGAAGTGGTGGACACACAAAACAGGGGGTCCTCCGCAATGAAACATATATATTATCATTATATATAATGAGTGTGCAAACTTATCTAGTATCCTATCCATATGAACCTGTTTATTTGTGGGGGGACCTCACCTCCTCTAGGGGGGTCCGGGGGCATGCTCCCCCGGGAAGATTTTTTTCTTTAAATTGAAGTTAAATGCATCAATCTGGTGCACTTTGAGGGCAACATGAAGAGATCTATGGATACAGCTCTCAACACTCATATAAAACAGAACTGTATAATGCTTCAATTAACTGGCTATTCTTTATAATATACTCAGATCAAGAGGAGACAGAGATATTAAGTTATAAATCAAGGGTTTTTATTATTATTTACTGGTAGATATTATACACTTTTGACTTTAAGGGCTTCAGTTTTTCTTCTTCTTCTTTGCTTGCGAAAGTGTTTCTACTGCTTTACGTCTGCTTTACTAACTGCTTTATAGTGATGTGTCGGTCGCGAACGAGCCGATTATTTTGAACGGCTCTTTGGTGCGAACGAGGGGAACCGAGTCGTACTTGGTGAGAGCCGTTCTTGTTATCGTTCAATCGTTGGTCCGCACTCACTGCCTGCCAAAATCCACTCGCCTTTTAAAAAGCTTGATTTTGTTCCCCAAACGTATTCTGTGAAGACCCGCCCCTACTCTGATTGGTAGGTTTCAGCACGAGGAGTGAGGTGGGGTGGATCTTAACGGAATACGTGAGAGAGAGAAGTCATAACAAGTGGTACAGGACAGGTAGACGACGTGTTTTTCGGATGGAAAATGAGCCAAACGCGAAAACGCAGCAGCATTTGGATGCACTTCAACCAAAACCCAGGCAGTGATAAAGCGCACCATTTGTAAAGGCAAAATATCCTTTAAAGCAGGGTCAGCAAATAATCTCCATCGCCACTTAAAAACACAGTATCTAATATTAAGAGTTGCGTGAATTTCATTCAAGGCAAGGCAACTTTATTTACTTAACACATACAGAGGGTAAATTCAAAGTTCACTGACATGAATGACATGGATATGGCGCCACCTTGTGTCATGTTTACAATGCAGATTATTGACATTAGGTCTGGCAATACAGTCAATCATTATCCTGGTGATTATTTCGCAGATAAACCTAGTAACCCCGCCCCCTTTAAAAAAAACGGCTCTTTTGAACGGCTCTTTGAAAGGAACGGAGCCATAAGATCCGGCTCCCTTCAAAGAGCCATAATTCACATCACTACTGCTTTACTGCTTTACTGCTTTACGCAACCGACTGGTGCTGCTGCTGCGTCATGACGTCACCGGTGCTTATCAGGCTCTGGCTCCGAACCGGCCCTGGAACCGCGTTGGTGTCAAAGGGGCATTAGTTCGCCGGACCCTCGCAGCGGGGTTACAGCGCAGAAGTGCGCCGCATTTGCGCATGACTGATGTGCAACAACATGTGACTCCTCTGTTTGTCTTCTGTTGGTCGCTTGTTAGCAGACCCTTCCCACGATAGCAGAGCAAACAGGTACAGGAGGCGTAGAGCGAGGGATCATCCACTAGTCGTGCTCGCGGATGGATACAAAAATATACTTTGGCGGCCGTTAATAGGCTATACGTGGGCGGCCCGCCCAAGTAAAGTATATGTTTTGAAGTGAGAAGATGTCCGCCAGTCCGTGAGTCGGACCCCCCCCCCGAAAACGAAAACTCTTCAGTTCTAGACGAATTACACAAGTCACCCAAATCAGCGTTAAAAAAGCGGGAGGCGCCGAAAAGCGACTAATTTGCATCACTGTTATGATACTTTGACACTGAAGTTACCGACTGTAACTCCAGCTTCTACGAGTATTGGCGTAGCCCTCTAAGGCTATCGCTATTGGGTAATCCCCTGCGCGCCCGCGCAGCACTGAAACACTTGTAGTCCACGCCCACCCGCAAGGTGGGCCCCACCCTCGGGCTCCCTTCCGGTATAAATAGGAAGGAGGCCCGACAATCTGCTCCCACACAAACAACTTTTCTTCAGCTATTCGTGGAGCCAGTGGGGCCCAGAACTTAGAGGGCTACGCCAATACTCATAGAAGCTGGAGTTACAGTAGGTAACTTCAGTTCTATTTCGTATATGGCTTCGCCCTCTAAGGCTATCGCTATTGGGTTAAGGGCGAAGCAAGATGTAGTCTGCGCCCCACTGGGTCCCCCCGGTACTGGCAGCACAGACACACCTGCTCAGATAATAACCCATGCCTATTGCGCCATGCGAATGGCGCATCACAGTCCCTGGAATATAGCATAACATGAATATTTACCATGAGGGGACGAAGGCTGGGAACAATACATACCCGCCGCTGTGATAAGTAGAGACGAAGGTCACACTTTGCCCAGCGACAAAAAGAGGGGGAACACGGGCAACTCTCTGCGTGTAGACAGGAAGGAGAGCGCACAGCTGGATCCCTGGTATCACTCAGCCTGACAAGACACTCCGTACAAAATGTGTCAGAGGAAACAAGGAAACATCCCTCTCATAAGAGGGGAAAAGGGCCGCTCTTCGTGTGCCGAAAGGCCGGAGAGAGGTGCACAGCTGGATCCCTGACGTCACTCACTCTGACAGGACACTCCGTACAAAATGTGTCGGAGGAAACAAGGAAACATCCCTCTCATAAGAGGGGAAAAGGGCCGCTCTTCGTGTGCCGAGAGGCAGGAGAGAGGCGCACAGCTGGATCCCTGACGTCACTCACTCTGACAGGACACTCAGCACAGGGTGTGTCAGAGAGGAATGGGAGACATCCCTCAAATAAAATTGAATAAATGAACAGGGGGAAGACAAAGATGCAGCAGTGCAAATGTCTTCCACTGACATTCCTCCGTGCAAAGCCGTGGAGGAGGAAATTCCTCTGGTGGAGTGCGCACTGATGTTCTCCGGGGGATCCGCCCCAGAGGAGACATATGCCTGTGACACAGCCTCACACAGCCAGTGTGACAGCCGTTATGCAGACAGAGGCTGCCCGATCGAGCGCTCTCTGTAATGCACAAACAGGCGCTGAGAACGGCGCAAGGCAGCCGTGCGCGCCACATAGCAGGACAGCGCGCGCAGGACAGAGGAGATGAGACGTGGCTTCTTCCTCCGACCTGTGAGGAGGGGGAAAGAAGCCATCAGGGTGATCACTCTTGACCTAAAAGAGCTTGTGATGACCTTTGGCATAAAAGCCGGGTTAGGGCGTAAAACAGCTGAACTGCCATCTCCTTGGATCCGGAGGCATGACGGAGCCACAGAGAGAGCAGACAAATCACTCACCCTTTTCGCTGATGTTAGAGCCAAAAGTAGTACTACTTTGGCTGATAACAGTTTAAGGGGAACCTGAGCTAAAGGTTCAAATGGGGCTTTGCTTAGTGCGCGTAACACTAAAGCCAAATCCCACTGAGGCGCCAGTGCGCGTGACACAGGTCTGAGTCTCCGTACTCCTCGCAGAAAACGTTTCGTCAGGGAGTGACTAAACACCGTCCCGGCCCCGAAACCTACGTGACAAGATGATATGGCAGCAGCATATACCTTGATTGTGCTGAAGGCCAAATTCCTGTCCAGCAACAGCTGGAGGAATGACAGCACGTGAGGCAGGGGGCACATAATGGGGTCCAGGCTTTTCGCCACACACCAACGCTGGAACGCTGTCCACTTGGCTGTGTAGAACGCTCCAGTGGACGCGGCCCTGGCTCCCTGAATGGTACGTACAACATCTTGAGAGAGGCCCAGCCCCTCTAAATGTTCCCGTTCAGGGGCCATGCCCTTAGGTGCTGGCCTATCACAGGGTGACTGCTGATCGCTCCCTCCACCTGCGAGAGAGCGTCCCCGCGCCACGGAATTTTCCACGGTCTGCCTGACAGCGTACGCTGTAGGCATGGAAACCAGGAAGCGCCCGTGCGCTCCGGGGCAATCAGGATCACTGACAGTCGCTCCTCCTGCACTCAGTTCAGGCACCGAGGAATCAGCGGGACTGGTGGGAAAGCGTACAACAGTCCCCTGGGCCACGGTCGATGTGCGAACGCGTCCAAACCCCAGGGGGGGGTGGTCCTGCGCTTTCAGGGAGAACCAGGCTCCATACCTGGGAGACCAGCTCGGGATGGAGGCTCCAGTCCCCCTGGCGAGGACCTCCTCTGGACATGAGGTCTGCCCCTTTGTTCAGTTCGCCGGGAACATACATTGCTCTGATGGAGAGCAAGTGTGTGCGCGCCCAGATCAACAGCGGCCTGGCTGTGTTCAGAAGCTGCGCTGAGCGTACTCCGCCCTGGCGATTGATGTAGGCTGCCGCGGCTTTGTTGTCTGTGCGAATCAACACATGCTGATTCCGCAGCAACGGGGCAAAATGCTGGATTACTCTCCGTACGGAGAGCCATTCCAGCATGTTTATGTGGAGGGACATGTGAGCCGGCCACTGTCCCCCCACTGCCTGCGACATACACGTTCCTCCCCACCCTGAGAGAGATGCGTCTGTGAACACCGAGATGTGTGACGTAACTCTGCCCAGGGGCACACCCGCTGACAGCACGTGGGGACTTTTCCAATAGGTTAAGTCTGAACCCACGGAAGGAGGGATGGCCACCATGCGCCTCTTCTGTCACACGTCGATGCGCAGGCGAATAAACCACCTCTGGAGTATCCTCATGTGAAGGAGACCCAGGGGGATCACCACGTGACCAGCTGCCATCATGCCCAGCAGCTGCATCACGGAGAGGGCTGTCACCACGCTGCGAGGTGTGACGCGTCGGAGAAGAGCTGTCAGTGCCTCCACTCTCTGCTGTGAGAGTCGCGCTCTCATGCGGGCTGAGTTCAATTCCACACCCAGGTAAATAATACTCTGGGAGGGAAGAGGGCAGCTCTTCTTCCAGTTTATTACGAAACCCAGCTTTGACAGATGTGATACGAGCTGTACCGTCTGTAAAGCAATTTCCTCCCTGGAGCGAGCCAGCAATAGCAGGTCGTCCAGGTAAAATAGTATTCTCCTCCCTCCTCTGTGTAGCGGCTGCAGCGCCGTCTCTACACACTTTGAAAAGGTGCGAGGAGCCAGGGAATAACCGAACGGCAGACGGTTGTACTGGTACGATATTCCCTGGAATGAGAAACGCAGGAATTTCCTGTGTTTCGGGATGATGGGTACGTGGAAGTAACATCCTTCAGGTCTATAGAGGTGAACCAGTCCCCTGGTGAACACACTCCAGCACCTGTTTGATCGTCAGCATGTGAAAAGGCCTTTTCATTATTGCCTTGTTGAAAACTGACGATCGAGGATGGGTCTCACTCCCCCTGTCTTTTTCGGGATAAGAAAATAGCGGGAGTAATACCCCTGATTTTCTTCCCCTTGAGGAACCCTGGAAATAGCCTCTTTCAACAGGAGTTCCCGCAGCTCTGACTGGAGCGCAAGACACTGTTCCTGGGATGACAGGAGTGTTTCCTGTATCCCTTGAACTGTGGGGGGGAGAGGCGAACTGCAGGGTGTACCCTCTGCTGATCAGCCTGCTCATCCGTCTGTCCATCAGACACACGCGCTGCCACTCTGAGAAACACTCTGAGAGCGGGCGCACATGCTCGAGATGTGTTGTGGTCGTCATGGCGACGAGCCACGTCAGAGCCCTCGCCGCCGCTGCCCGTGAGGCAACCCAAGGTGGGCCTGGAGCGAAAGGGCTGTGAGGGAGCCTCCACACGCTGCGTTTCACTCCGGCTCTCATCATGAGGTGTGTACACACTCAGGGGATGAGTGGAGGTGTGTGCAGTGACGTCCACATGAGGCGTCATAACTGCTCTCATGGGCTTATTATGACCGTGTGTAGGAGGCGTATCTCGGACAGAGGAATGCCGCGAGCTCTGCGGTTTATTAACCGATAGGTTAAAACCAGCAGACTTCTGCAGCGAGCCCTGCTGCCTACTAATCAACAGATTGGTGGCAGCTGGCTTAGTTAGCGAACTCTGCAGTTTATTAACCGATAGATTAAAAACTGCAGGTTTTTCAACGAGCCCTGCTGGCTACTAACCGATAGGTTATAGGCAGCTGGCAGAGTGGGGGATATGTGAGAAACACTTGATACTGATGCCTCAGACAACAAGTTGGAAAATGAACCCGTTTATTTATCACACAACCCCCCCCCCCCAACACGTCAGAAGCGGCTTTGCTTCCTCGGAGGCTCTCGCGGAGCAGACCAGGAGCGGGAGTGCCTCACTCCCCGTTGACTCACCGCCGGAAGACCCCTCTGTCTCTGGGGTGGCGGGGGAGCGGAGACGCGGGGCGGAGCCCCTGCCGCCGCCGACGGGCGAGCCTGACGCCGCGGCTGCGGTTGCTGTGTGCGTCTCTCCGCCTGCCGCTGTGGCCGGGTTGGACGCTGCGGCTGCTGCGGCTGCTGCGGCTGCTGCGGCTGCTGCGGCTGCGGCTGCTGCGGCTGCTGCGGGCGTTGGTGCCGCTGTGGCCGCCCCGCAGGCTGGAGCCAGCTAACGTGCTGGCGGATGTCGTCCGCCTGTTCTGCAGCCGCCTTCATGGACTCCACCATGGCGTGGAACTGGGGTCCGAACAGCCCGTCCGGGCTGATTGGAGCGTCCAGTAGCACCTTCCTGGCCGTCTCCGTAACAGACGCCTGTGCAGCCAGAGGTGGCGCTGAATCTGCGTCACCCACGCGGCGATCCTTGCCTGGGAGACAGCAACGGACGCGCACAGTGTGAGCGCCGTGCTGGCCGCCTTGCTGATCTCCTCCGCGGCCAAGGTGGTGGACCGCTCCACCAGCGTCACCACCGAGTTGGAGAGCAGCGCGATGTTGTTCGCCGCCGCCGACACCTGAAAGGCACACTGGTGCACCCGGTCGGCCTGGCGGGCGACATACTTACCTCCTGATGGCGGGAAAGCGTGGCCAGATCGGATCACTCCTGACCGTCTGCACCCGCGAAAACAACCTCCGGCCATGTCGTCCGGAGCACACCTCTCCTGAGCTAGGGGAACGGGGAGACCTCTGCAGGCGGCCGCCTTGCATATGATCTCCGGCAGTTCCCCCAGGATGCCACCTATCGCCGGCAGCGCCGTGATGACGGAAAAGGGGACCGCGTGCTCGGCCGTCAAGCCGGCACCCTGCTCCGACTCTGTCTCCCCCGTCCGGGGGAGAGGAGGGAGGGGAGAACCGCACGGTGAACCGTGGAGGGAGGTGGGGTAGGAGTCGTCCGACTCCTGCCCGGCACTCGGCTCCAGGGACATGAGGCTGCCGCCCCCAGGCTCGAAAGCCTGGACGGGCCAATCGTCCTCCTCGGCCGCAGCAGCGAGAGCGTCCGCTCTGCGCTTCCTGTCGTCCGAGGGGAGACGGGCACAGTGGGTGCATGTGACCTGCAGGCTGAGAGCCGCGTACGCGTGCTCTGACCCCAGGCAGGATTCGCATGACGTGTGCTGGTCGTAGCTCATGATATACCAGAGCCACATGAGGGACAATCTCTCACACAGTTGGTACTCATGTTTGCTAATCGAAGTGTCTCTTGTGCTTCAGTATTTTACGGGGTGCTGAAGAAAAAGAGGGAGCAGATTGTCGGGCCTCCTTCCTATTTATACCTCAACGGAGCCCGAGGGTGGGGCCCACCTTGCGGGTGGGCGTGGACTACAAGTGTTTCAGTGCTGCGCAAGTGCGCAGGGGATTACCCAATAGCGATAGCCTAAGAGGGCGAAGCCATATACGAAATAGAACTAGGTGTTGCTCAGAAGGATAATCACCATGTATTACCACCACCTTGTGATTTTTGGAGCAGAAATCCCATCATCATCTATGAAATATCACATATATCACCAGCAAGTAAAAAGCTAACATTAGGCAGCAAGAGAACATCTAAAGGCTAATGTTGTGCGTGATGACGTTTAGTAGTCTCATTTAGTGACTTGTTAGCAACCCATGTTTATGTGACACATAGAAGCTTCAGACATTCACCAGTGGGGTGTTTACTGACGTATTTTATGTCATAGAAAAAAACATCAAAATATCTTCAGCTTGTGTTAACCACAGACCTTATACCAGGCAACTAATAAAAACACATAAAAACAATGTTGAAAATGCTACCCGGGTGTAAAACATATTCCTGCATCACTCTATATGCCGTGAGGCTTGAACATAAAGATGTTTTTGTATTGTGTTGTTGCAAATTCTTTCAAATTCCCTAGTTTTTTTTTAACTATACTATACCTTGTATGTGTTGTTACCTGAATAGCATCAACAGTGGCCCTGAACACTGGGTTGTTGTGCTTCACAGTCCTCCAGTACTTTGGCCTGTTGGGATTTGTCAGATTACAGCCATACTTTTCTAGGATGTTCAACGCTGTAGACAAGCGCTGGAGAGAGGCAAGGGTCTGAGGAAGGAACACAGAGAGAAGAAAACATGACCAAAGGTTAAAAAGCTTTACGCTTCAAGTTCAATTAGTAGAAACACAGATCTCACATCCACAGAGCAGAGAATGTAACACTTAGAAAAAGAGACAAACGATTTTGTCAGCCGGCCCTCTTTTTTTCTAATTTCATGGTGTTAGGTGTTGTGTCTTTGGCAGATTTTAGCATACAAAACTTTACAGATGTTATGTACAGCGGAAGTGGGGTCTCTAGTTATCTATGTTATCTTCGTGCATATGCTTCTCCGGCTTTCCTACAGATTAAGTGTTTGCTTTACACACAGAATGAATGCATTAAGATAAAGTTGTAATTCTATGATGTGCTGGGAGCTACCATGCTAGCGTCAGTGCGTCCCAGATGTTGATGCCCCAACAGTACTCCCCCCCCCTACAGTTTTAACCAGTCATTGTCAGATTGACTGAAAAACTCCAGGCAGACAGAAATTCTCACACCTATTAGGGATTTATAACTATACAGTCATTAGTAAACATGTTTGTTTTGTGAAACTGTGTCGGTGTCATTGAAGGGACATGTTCATTGATTGGTTTGAGCAGAGCTGTAACAGAGATTCCCAACAGCTATCAACATGCAACGCTATATGCTAATATAATAAGCAGCATTGATGTAATTGACTGAAGTTATAGCGTCATATGTTCCAGTATGCATTAATTGATGTTTTACAGAGACAATGCACATAATGCATTGCTGCAAATATGCATTTCCAGGTGAGGATACTCTTTGTGCACTTGTTTCTCTCACCTCCTTCCGGTTGCTTCCGAAGCTGTTTTCTATGATCATGGTCTCTGCGGCGATGTGGCAGTATTTGGAGCAGGGCGGTAAAGGCAGATTTGAAATAGCCATCACCCCCACCCTCACCTCTGCCACCCTCCCACCAGAGTAGAGACACACCTCAGCCCGACTCCGCACCTCCTGCAGCTGCTCCGACAGAGACGGCATTCTGCGCGCACACACACACACACACACACACACACACACACACACACACACACACACACACACACACACACACACACACACACACACACACACACACACACACACACACACACACACACACACACACACACACACACACACACACACACACACACACACACTTGTTAAAAGGTAAGAGAAAGAAGCTACATTCCAACATAGCAAGCTTATGTGCTCATTATAACAATTGCAACATGCAGATGTTTGGCAGGTATATTGTTAACCAATCAAAGGCTCAGTTTGTTAGCATGCTAAAATGGCTGCTTGGCATGAAGACACTTGATGATGCAGGTTAATGGAAATGTCATTCATTTGCAGGCATTTGGTCATACACCCAAAAAATTGACATATTCACCTAAGCATGGGCTAGAGTTACCCCTAGACTCCACCGGGAGCGTCTGCGCTGCGTTACGGCTACGCCACGCCACGCTGCGGCGTTTTTAGCGATCGCGGCCACTCTAGTCAATGGGTGCTATTCCACCAGACCCGCTGCGCCACGCTGCGCCGCGGCTTGAAGCGTCCCAGAAGCGCCTCGGCGCAAGGAATTTCTAAAATATAGGATGAATCCTATTTTTGACGCGGCGCAGCCGTAGCGCAGGCAGGAAGTGGAACGTTCATCCGGCCCAGGCCCATCCCCCAAATAAATGTCCAGGAAATATGCCCAAATCAACAACAACTGCGAGCCTACACACATGACGCTCCGCTTCCGCAACGTTTTGAAACGCGCTCGGTGGGTTATGGCGCAGGAGGAGGTCGCAGCGTGGCGTGGCGTAGCCGTAACGCAGCGCAGACGCTCCCGGTGGAATCTAGGGGTTAGAGTTCAAGGATCACCAAATATATGTAGATTATTAATGTATGAAACATTTACGTATATTATATAGTTCTTCCTGAGGGCAACATAAATGTCCGTATCAAATGTCACAGCAATCCATTCAACAGTCTTATTTTAATCACAAATAATGCATGTGTCAATGTAATGAGTATTATTTAAGTTAACGAGGTAAATAGGCTAAAAGAAAAACATGTTTTCCAAAAGAACAACGCATCTCTTTAATGACAATATGCATGCACTGCACCTCCAAGGTGCGCAATACATTATTGCACAATCTATGCCTGTGAGCGTGCTGCGCGAGCCGAGATGATGTGTGTGTGCGTAGCAGAACCTTTTCATATTTAAGTTTGTAGCAAGTAGAGGACTGCTGGCAGGCCCTGGCGATTTTTTTTTTTTTAATGTAGGCTATTGTGAACGCAACGCTGCGCAAATGTGGGTTGCCTCACACAGGGTGACTGTCTGTCTACATGATGTGGCATCTGTTTCATATGGGTATTTCCATAGATAGTCTCTTTATTTTCCCCTCAAAATGCACCAGAATGATGCATTTAACTCCAAAATTAAAAAAATATCTCACCGGGGGGGCATGCCCCCGGACCCCCCTAGAGGATTTGAGGTCCACCCCCAAAATATGTTCACATGGATAGGTTCCCAAATACACTTGCACATTTTTTTTAAATAGTAACCCCTGTCCATATGTTTATTATTGGTGTGTGTGTGTGTGTGTGTGTGTGTGTGTGTGTGTGTGTTTTTGAGTTTGAGTGTGTGTGTGTGTGTGTGTGTGTGTGTGTGTGTGTGTGTGTGTGTGTGTGTGTGTGTGTGTGTGTGTGTGTGTGTGTGTGTGTGTGTGTGTGTGTGTGTGTGTGCGTGCCTGCATGCGTGCGCACGCGTTAGTTTCAAAGACCCCCATAGAGCTCAGTTCATAACTCGAACCCTGCGTAGCACCCGTTGCAGGTTAACAGAAAATAGCAGCCCAGTGCCGGACCTATCAGCCATAGATGACCCGGCGGCTACACAGCCAAAGCTCATAAAGTATACCCTCAGACACTTTTCGGACAAAAGAAAAGGAGCTTCGCTGCCCACTGGTATGACAAGTACACATTCTTGGAGTATAGAATTAGCAAGGACAGCGTGTTTTGTAAAATGTGCCGGCATTTTAGAGAGAGAGGCGGGGCCGGCGGAGAAGATACATTCAGTCGCCATGGTTACAGGGACTGGAAACACATCGACTATGCTCTCAGTAAACACAAATGTCATTCTAGGCATAGCCTATTTTTATTAGATTATTAACACAAATCGCGAGAAACATTTGAACAGGCCCAGCCGAAATTACATTGGCCCACCCACAATTGAAATCCTGGCGCCGCGGCTGGTGTGTCCTATGCAGCCAGTGTAGTTATTTGATCAATACCTGATTTTGAGTGATTAGGTCACATGACCTGGAAGTTATTGAAGCAATATGCTAATTTCCCCATAAAAAATATTAATGTAAATATTTTAAAGTATTAAAATGAAATACAAATAGGTGTGTTCAACAAATGTATGCTCTACAGTGGATTTGTTTCATATTCACACGATCGGGAAGTTGTCGATTTATTTAAAAGAACATTGTTCTTGTGTAATTGAAAAGTCATTTGTTGATGGTCCCTAAGTGAAAGCTTCGTTTCGCGGAGAAGATCTCGCCGTCGTAACACAGCCAGCAGCAGGGTAAACTGACGCTGCTGGCTGGTCCGCGAATGTCTGTCGAATATCCAACCTAAAACTAACTTCACCGCGGTAACATTGAAATACTCAAGTAAAGGACGTACTTGAGTAAATGTACTTAGTTACTTTACATCACTGTTCTGAAGCAATACAAAGATGAAGCTAGCTAGACACCTGAATGTAACGTTAGCTACTGAATGTGTAGCCAAACACCGACACTTCTTTCCCCGGGAGAAACACACAGCCATGCCCTGTGGATAGCGGTGCAGTCTGCGGTGTGACAGGGGCCGGGGCCGAGGCCGCCTACCTCCGGGCTACAGGAACACGGTCCCGGTGCTGCTCCTCACGGTGCTCCTTCTGCACGCCGCCTCCATTCACTCTCAGCTACGGCGAGCTAGTGTCAATATCACGGAATGGAAGGTGGTTATTGGTGGTACACAGTAACGTATTACCAGTGGCGTTAAATGTACTGTGAACCATAGACAGTATATAAAGCTGTGCGAATACACCATCGGCAGGGAATAATGTGCAGTCAGTAGTGCGGTGCTCGACCAATGAAAACACCGGAATCTGTCTCGAGCTGGAGCAAAACATGGTAGCAGCGTAGGTGACGTCATCCATCAGTTTCTGAACGGACGTTTTAGATAAAATGAGATATACTTTAGTGATCCCAATATTTTATTCACAGCAGCATGTAGATAAGACATTGCACATGAATAAGAAGTAAGATAAAATAAATAATAAAATAAAAAACTGTACAGATATACATACAGTATCAGCAGTAGAAGATAACGAAACAGTGAATACAATAATGAAGGATATATATCGAGTATATCTATTGAATACACAATAAAATTATACAAATATACAGGATTGACATTGTACATTATGATAGGCTAGCCTATCAAACTAAAAACATGTAAATCTTGAATACAATATACATTTGAGTTAGCAGAATAATAACAGTTTTAAATTCAAATTAAAATCCTCAAGGGACAAAAATGTATACAAATGAGTGAATCAGTGATTTTGAGAAGGAAAAAACTGAGTAGGATCTGGTTAGGCAAAGTTTTGTAGCTATGTATGTTATGTATATAACAATACTAACTTTTCATATTTGATTTACCTGTCAAGCATCTACGCACACTTATAATATATTATAGTTATAGTGTATAAACTATAATTTCTAATATTTTACACATTATCCTCATGGCATCCTGAATAAGATTATGACTACTGTTTTAGGTGAAGATTTGTCATAAATTGTGAACTATAATTTCAAAAAATGTACATATGTTTTCCTTGTATCTTCATTAAGATCATCATTATAGCTTTAAAGTAAAGACTTGTCGTTATTTGTGCTTTTTAGTTATATGAGATTCATTGGTATGTTGTTTAGTACCTGTAGGATTTTGAAGTCATGTTTTGCATGCCTATGTTTAACCTTTAGAACCATATATCCCCACAAGTTCCCAACTGTAACATGTAATGAGGTCATTATGGCCCCAACATTAACATGCATATACTGTAGTAATTCATAAGAGTGTGTCATTGAATAAACTCATCATATTTCATCTTTGAAAAAGCTTGACCCATAAATAATTACAGCTGTGGGATACATAGTGGAGAATAAAGTATACACATACAAATAACACAACACACAAACAATTAGGTCACATACACCTTTATTGGTCTTGCATATTGGTAACAGAATCGAAAGTCCCTATCATTCACAATCATTATGTTGACTTACAAATAAATAAACTGACTAATCAATACACAGGCTACTGGTAAAGAAACAAAGTAGATGATGAAAGAGTGAAACATTAAAGAAACAATACATGGATTAGAGATAGAAGAAACAGGTTTTTACAGCAACATGAGTCTGGTTTGCATGATTGTATGTTTATATAACTATACAAAACCCAAATGATTAAAACAACAAATACAAATGGAGATGTAATGACATTTTTCATAAGATTGTGATGAGATGAGGCTGTGCATAGGAGTGTAAAAGCAGTGCAGCATCTGATCAGCATCAGTATGCATTTCTTCCACAAAGGATAGAGATGAACCAGGGATGTACAGTGACACCTTTGAGTTATCCTCATCTGAGCAAAGCACACCGTCTCCCCTGAGGTATGAATTTAAAAAAATTCTACTAAGGTTAGTCTAATGTGTGCATTGCCACATCAGCGTTTTTCAACCTGTTTGTGCTTCGCAATCTTAAAATATGATGAAAAGCCTAAACTGGCCAGCGTGGACTCCCACAAATCTCAAACACAACATTTTAAAAAGGGAGTGGTGTTTTTGTCTCACACTGCATCTCTAAAGCTAAAGTACAGAAGTTTATGTGGTTGTCACATGACCTAATTGTGATCATTTTCCACATGCTGGGGTTCTGTGTTGTGGGTAAACCAACACCTAATAAAAGTCACCCTCCATTTAGTACAATGCTGCAGTTTAAATGAACAGTATAAAGTACTCCTGCAGCACCAAATTGATCCAAGTCCCTACTGAACAAAAATAAAGCTACTGCTTTCCACAAAAAGCTTCATTTCCTGAATAAAAATGACATTGTGGCACAGTGAGGTAAGAACTATCTTGCATGAAAACTAGGTGACTGACTGGAGTTGATCAGACAACACGAAGCAAATGTATGCAAAACCTGAGAATGTGAGGATTTGCATATCAACATATCCATATTAACAGAGAAAAAAACAAGGGAAACCAAAACTATAAACTCTGGGTTATTGTACACGTTTTTTTTCACCTTCTCATAAATTGTCTATTTATGAAAAGGCACCAATTTTTTTAATAAACTGAGATGTTAACATCAACATAGCTCCAAGTTCCTCTTATAAAAATGCAATGAATTAGTTTTTAACTGCAAATATAATTATGACATCTTTATCTAGAGAGAGTAACTAAAATTGGTAACACAGTTAGAATTCACACTGTGACAGTCCCATCACTACACACTCACTCTGAACTGTGTGTGAGTAATCCAATGTGCACACAATTAAATGTGCGTGTCAGCATGCATTCAAGAGAATGCAATTATGAACTAATACAGCTATACTGTATATTCGTTAAATAAGATTACACAAGAGGCATCAGGTCCTTTCATTCAAGTGCCTTAAGAATGCCTGTAGAGGGAAATCTCATACTACATTCACAATACATCAGCCATGCCAAAACAAACCACAAAGACACATGCCATTTCTCTTCACCCTCCCACCCTCCCGAGCCATTATATATGAAACTACCTGGGAAGAGCAATACACAGTTTGTGGAGTCACATGAGTTCAGGGGCCCCTCCTTCAGTGAGCCTAAATGGTGTAGCCTTTGCAGTCTTGAAGGTGAATAGGGTGAACCTGCACCTCCTCCCTCAAAGGATAGTTCATTAGTTCATTACCTCTTTGTCTTATGTCTGTTCTTTTGGCCATCTTTCATATTGGTTATGATAACACAATCATCAAGTTAATTGCTGAGGTCTGGGGGCATAGTGACATTGTCCGACAAGTCAAGAAAACACAGTGAGATGATCTGACCTGTTACACATAGTAAAACGTTTTAACACGATTATCTCAAACCTTTTATTTTGAGGTAAACTAAAGGGTTTAGTATGCTCAGTAGAAACTACTTTATACACGTTTTTGATCATAATTGAAGGCCGGGGGAAAGCCTGATCTCTCTTCAATAACTAATTTTCTTCTGTCTTTCTGAAATTGAGAGTACTGAAGTAAAAGTATAAACGGGGTAATTACACACTTTCAGACATTCTCTTCAAATCTTTCATGAATGAAAGAAGAATGAAAAGACGAAGCTAGAGAAGTTTGAACCACCTCCACACTACTGGCCATTCACTGTGAAAATGATTGTCTGGAAAACGTATACAAATGTTAGGATGCAGCCATCTCCCCCTTTAAAGCTAACAGGTAATTAGCTTGAAAGTGAATTGGTGGCTTTGTCAGGTGTGATTGAAGGTTGGCTGATCATGTTTCTCAAACTGGTTGGTCTTATTGATGTCAATGAGTTCAAGTTCTCAGCTATTACACTGTTGAGCATGCTGTAGAGTCATAATTATAACAGGACAGAAGTTGTAACAAACCAGAATTATCTTTAAATAAGCAAGAAGTCTCACAGAGACTAAAAAAGATTCTTTGTTTGGGCACTCTTCATCAACTTCCTGAGTTATGAGGACGGACGGAACACACCAGAGGCCAGCCAATTCAGAAAAGGGATGGGAAAGGATGATCACATCCCTCAGTCATATTTGGAGGTTCCCTCTGAATGGGCCAAGCCACATCGGCCTGTTATGAAACATATACAGAAAAGCATGACTCTGAAGGAGGAGCTCCTGATCTAGACACAGGCAATGTGAGATGACCCGCACATGAGCCATTGGTGAACCACAGTCCTTGTGTGCTTTCCTTCCTGTCCCCTTACTGTATGTGTAAGAGTGATGTTGAATTAATTAATTAATGTAATTGTAATTCTAAATTGTCTTTGCATCCCTATTCTATTCCCTTTGACATTCAAGACCCTGTTTCAGCTATCATAGAAAAAGGAGAAAAAAACAGAAAGATACATAAGTTGTACTTTTGCCATGTGCTTTTGTTTGATCTAGATACCGTTACAATAACGGAATACCTACAGTGAGAACGATGGGTAAGCAAGACCCATACATAGAGACTTGTCCTTTTTACAAGTCTTTTTACGTTTTGCTAAGACAACTTCTGTCTTTCCTTGGTGTTTATAAGAAATAGACCGAAAATATGAACTGTAAATCTTACCTCTTGAGCTGTAAGCAAAAACTCTCTTACCGTCTATATTTTCTCATTCACACAAGGCTTTGTTTATGCTCACATCTGAGCCCTAAAATATGTTTTAGATGACACTGTTTTGCAGCATATCAGTCTGGTCTACAAATTATATATCATAAACACTGACATGACACAGTGTATTTCAGATAGTACCCAGACAGTGGGCATGTGCTACTGACTTTTCTCAAAGCCAAGAGACAACACTGCGGAAACGTCTTTCTCTGGACAGCAGTACTTGTCGAAAAAGAGATGAGAGTCCAAACGTCTTGTGGGGTATGACAGGTGCATCGATCCAGAAAAACTACAACTGTTTTGATAGTCTTGTTAACAATGTTTGTGTTCCACATTGTCTTTGTCAACAGTTGCAGAACACACACCTGGAAATACTTGTTCTGGTTTATTCTGGGTGGTGGCTGCCATTGATCCCGTCAACCTTTTCCCCACCCGTTTGGCTTCTATATCTGTGAACCTTTTCTCATTTTTGGCTCACATGCTTGTTTCACAGGGTGGTGTTGCGCTTCTACCCAGAACAATGTGATTTTCCTGTTTCTCCCCACTCTGATCTGCTTCTTCTCTCCCTCCTCCTTGCTCACTTCCTTCCAAAGTCCCTTGCTCCATGGTGCAGTTGAGCGGGCTGAGTTTGGAAGACAGAGGGCTTGAATTTGAGCCTGAGCCGACAGCAGACCTTTCCATGTGATTCCTCCCCTGGTGGCTTAAGCCTGTTAGCTGCCCTTCACCTTCTAAGCTCCTGGCTACTGAGCCCTCACCTCCCCCTTGAGAGTTGCTTGGACTGACAGATTGCTGGACCAGAGACGGAGATTGCAGGAACGCCAACGGAGACTTAGCTTCCATGGTTGAGGAGCTGGAGGAGGGAGAGAACCTTGAAACCATGTCGTCAGAAAGCAGCTGGGCAAGCTTGGCAGACCCAATGGGGGCTGAGGTTGCTACAGGTGTCATCACCGCCATAAGCACATCATCTTGAGCTCCAATGAAGTCAACCTTGAGGGCTTTTGTATTTTGATTGGCGCTGCAGATACTATCATAGGTCACCCCAAAGCTGTCCACACCCATATCTCCAGGCTCAGTTCCTCTTGGGGTGGACACAAACTCATACAAACCCTCCTTAATGACAGCCATTGGCTGAATGCTGTCAGGGTCTGTGTTGCCTTCTATGGTGCTGATCTGACTTAGATCCAAGGGAGGGGGAATGCGCTGGTGTCTAGCACTAGTTGTACCCCCTTCAGCACTGGACCCCCTTCTTTCTACTGAAAAATCATCAGCAACATAGGAGAGTTTCATGCAGTCTTCAGGAGAAGTTTGTCTGGCTTGAGTGGAGGTTAGCGTTTTCATCTCCATCTGCTCCTCCAACATTTTCTTCTTCTGCTCCTTAATTGTTGATGTCTTGTTTAAAGCTTCTTCCAGCAGATTTACACTGAGGTTTTGAGGCATAGTTTTGTTAGGCAAAGGCTTGACTCGTTCAGGGGAGCCCTGCTGCGCCACTTCCTGGTAATGCGACTTGCCTTGGCTACACGACTCATCATTGGTGTAGTGTTTGTGGTAGCTCCATCGGCTGGGTGACATGTGATTGTCCACCGGATTCTTACTGTCCTCCCTCTTTCTCCACCAACACATCTGTGAGTTCCATACTGCGTGCAAAAGCATCCTTGAGGTTAATAGAAATAATACTTCCACTCCGTTTTGCTCGTTCAAGGGCTTCCCTTCTCTTGACGGCCTTCTCCTGCCGCTTTTGTTCTCTGTAAAACTCAGAGAAGTTGTTGACAATGATTGGGATGGGAAGGGCAATGACCAACACACCTGCTATGCAGCAGAGCCCTCCAACAATCTTGCCCAGTAGGGTTTGTGGGTAAATATCTCCATAACCAACAGTGGTCATGGTAATGGTAGCCCACCAGAAGGAGGCGGGAATACTAGTGAATTTGGTGGCATCCTCGTCCTTCTCAGCAAAGAACACCAAGCTAGAGAAGATCATAATGCCCATGGCTAAGAAGAGAATCAGTAGACCCAACTCGTTATAGCTCCTTCTCAAAGTGAAGCCCAAAGACTGGAGTCCTGTCGAGTGCCTGGCCAGCTTCAGAATCCTCAGGATCCTCATGATTCGGAAGATCTGCACCACACGCCGCACGTTCTGGAACTGCATAACGTTCTTGTTAGACTCAGTTAGGAAGAGGGTCACATAGTAAGGCAAGATTGCCAGCAAATCAATGATGTTCAGTGGGGCTTTGATGAAGTCCCACTTGTTAGGTGCTGAGAGAAGGCGCAGCATGTACTCCATGGTGAACCAGGCAATGCAGACAGCTTCTACATGGGCTAGGCTTGGGTTGTCATTGAACTGGCCAAATTCATCCACCACCTGAAGCTCCGGCAGGGTGTTCAGGGACAATGAGATGGTGGAAATGATGATGAAGATGATGGAGATAAAAGCCAGGAACTGCAAGAAAAAGAAAACATTGTAGGTTACTGTATTAGCTGAGCACATTATGGCTTCACACTCTACATAAAAGTGAGCTCACGGTATTTGGTCAAATCCATTGCCTCAGTATGTCGCAACAAGTAAGTCCTGTAAGTCTTGGTAAGTCAACCTCTTAGATTTTGATTTTAATGTCTGAACAAATACTAACGTTGCCAGATCTGAGAGACATCTGGTAGCCGAGTCACAGCCACATTTTCATTAAAGTAAAGTAGTTAAAGAAAAGCTGTCATTCAGTGATACTGTCAACATGGTACAACATTTGCCAACATTTTACCAAGCCATCCCAAATATGTTTGCTTTACAAAACAAATAGATCAGCATAACAAAATCTTCAGAATTGTGTGTGTACATAAAGACCAAAAACTCTACGCATTCAACAATATACTGGTAATTCAGCTCTTTTTAGAGCCTCAAACAGTGTAGCAAAAAAAGTGTGCCTTGAGGAGATTCCAATTATAAAGGAAGCAACAGTTTAACAATATTGTACTTGGACCTTGGAAACAGAATTTACAGCCTGAGACGTTTGATACAATTAATGAACCATAAATGCTTTGTCTGTTTGACCGTTCACATTAACAAAAATCACCAGCTGGGTTGAATAAATAAAGATTTAGGAGCCCACCTTATAATACATTTTTAATCGTGCCAGTTCTCTATTCACAGTTAGTCTAGTCCTCAGCCAGTGAAAACAGAAACAAAAAATGTGTCTTTGTCAAGTCTGAAAGATAATCATGATGATGTCATGGTGATGTCTCCAGAATACAAAAACATAGAATCGGAATCAGAACCAGTATGCCTGTTTTCCATTTAGACTGAATAAAAAATAAAAATACAACACATAAGAAGTAGAACTATGCAATATAAGATCAAATAAGATATATAAACATAAGAAATTAAGTAATATGTCCAAAAACATAACATAAAATAATATAATATGGCTATGTTAACCACTGGAGGGAAGACCCAATGAATGCATTTGCATAAAGGGAAATATTTTGTAATTTAACAAAACGTATTGTGTCCTGTGTTGTAATATTTCTTTTTAAATCTGTTTCCCCTAATGAATGATAGTACAGTACTTCCTTTAGAGTCCTTTAAATTATGTTAAAATGCAATTTAGAAAGGTTGCTCCTTCAATTAATTGGTAACCAGGCCTAACAAACATTTAAGTATGAATATCTTACAAGTTGCATAGTAAAATGTGAAGGGAATAATTATATATTTTCCCCCTATATGTAAGTTCACAGGTGATTTGAGACAGTGTTTTCCCCCAGCCCCCATTCATCCCTGCTCTTGGCTAGTCTGAAGCTACTTCTCACAGTATGGCTCACATATAACATAGACTTAGAGGACTCAACACTTCCCCATGAGACTTCTGTTCAAAAAACTCATATGTCCTTTCTGAGTGAGATAACTGAAGCATGTGCAGTCGGAGTCTTCTCCCTGCAGCCCTTGCTAGGACATTTCAGGATAATTGTAATAGGATTGTGTTGCTATATATAGAAAGGATAGAGGGAGGTTAGAAGTGTTTACTCATTATTTCCTCCCCCACAAGGAAGAGTCAAGCATACGTCGGACACCCACAAGAAAATACTTATACCAAAATAGAATCATAAAGAAAGGTCAGAGAAAACTATAAAGGTGAACAGATGATAATGACTGACAGGAAACACAGAGGGATGTTTCTCAATCAACAGATGGTGCCTGGTGTTCTGTTAACAGCTTTATAATTGGTGATGGTCATTATGAAAAAGCTGGAAAATATCGTTACAAATGTAGTCTGAACAAGATGAAACAAGTATACCAATTCAAATGAGCATCAACCTGGAGATGCAGGAACATGTAATAAGTAGCAGCAATACTGTACAGGATGATATATGCAACATTTCCCAAATAACTAGATCATTGTAGTTGAGTAGTAATGCAAATCATATTTATAATATTATACAATATCATCTGTGCATTTCTGCACTCTATAAAAGTTTTTTTTGAGGCAAAATTCACAAATTCTATGCAAATATAATAAAAAATAAAGTCTAACAACAGAAACTTTGTAACATTGTGAAATGATATTGGCTCTGTATACCTGATAGGTAAGTAATTATTACAATTAGTTAATGATGAATGAATTATACCTTTGAAAGTAAAGCTTGATTACAATTATATAACCTTCATCTGTGAAGTCTTAAGTGTATTTAAAGATGTTCTCGTATGTAAATTGACAATCAGAAGATAGTTTCATATACCAATGGGATATTATATATATATATGTTATTATTACGTTTTTTGATAATAAATTGTAATAATTGTTACGATACAACATATCCCGATAATAAAAATATATACATTTTAAAATGGACTGCAAATGTATTTATTTAAAGATTCCCTTTGCTATTCCATTTGCTCATCTGTCATTTCATCATATTTTTTTTCATAATTTATTTATTTTCTTCTCCTTTTTAGTTTTAATTTCATGTTGACTTTGATATTCAGATGATTGAAGCACATCAGATGAGAATTAATCCAAAAGATAAAGACTATACAAATAGTACATTTTTTGCTAAAATAAGGAATAAAAAAATACATCTGAGTTAAGTACTTTTTCCTTTTTGTATAGATTTTGTATTGACTTATTCAACTGTCATACAACCAGTACTTTATTTACTAAAACAAATAATTAACATATATTTTTAAAGATATGTTGATAATGTGACACCTTAAAACTAAAGGAGAAGTCAGGGTATTAGTTAGATCCTGTTGAAGGGCTGATAATAGCAAATACTTTGTGTGACTGGTTATCAGGAAATAGTGAAAGTGATTTAGTTAACATTATATCTGCATTTTGGTTTCCTCTGCTATGAAAACTGTGTCTGACACTGAGGAGGGCTTTCCTAAAGGGCACATGAGAGGATCGTTTCATCCGGATGATGCACTGTCTGGTCTATAAGAGTCAAAGGACACAGCGCATTACTGCAAAACACCCTGAACATTGTTCCTGCTGCTTCATCATCCTCATTCAGAAAGAGTGATTGTTTTTAGACACAACTGCAAAGCAAGCAAGAAAAATAAAACAGAGAGGAGCAGGAGCAAGAAGACAGAGGGAAACCAGAGAGAGACAGGGTGAAGGGAAGTGTAGGGCAGGTGTATTAAAGTGTGTCCAACCCCCGCGTCTTAATGGATTAATGGCTGCCAAATGCTGTGACCTTGGCACCCAGGGCAGATTTAAAGCTGTACTAGGAAAACACAAGCTGCTTTAGAAGCTGCGCAGTAAGTAAGTGAGAATTAATGCAGGCCCCATATTAAAGATGCTACTGTTCAATAGAGTGGTGCAGGAATGAGCACTAAAACCCGAAAATGAGTTAGCATTTTAGCATTTCCGTTTTTCTTGTCTGGAAGTCCAAGGTTTTTTTTACGTGTTTTTGGTTAGTTACCTGAAATAAGGTCTGTGGTTAATACAAGCTGAAGATATTTTCAAGTTTTGTTCTACGAGAATAAATACGTCAGTTAATACCCAACTGGTGAATGTCCCACTTTCTACGTGTCTTAAAAACAGCGGAAGCTAACTAAACGTAGAAATTAGTACTAAATGAGATCACACCAAACATTAGCCACCTTTAGCTTAGCGTTGGTGACGTGAAGTCATGTGACCGTGATGTAGCTTGTTTATAGCCTAACGTTAGCTTTTTACTTCTGGAGATTGCATTTATGCTTAAATATCATAAAGTAGTGTTAAAGGTCCCATGTCATGCTTTTCCGGTTATTACCCGTCCCCTTGTGTTATGTAGCTTTTTCTGCATGTAAACGGTCTGCAGAGTCACAAACCCTCAAAGTACACCCTGTAGCGAGTAAAACTCTAACACAGAAAAGACCTGTCTATGCTGCAGTGTTAATTTTGGCAGCTATTTTTTGATTTAGTCTTTAGACGAAAATGGTTATTAGTTTTAGTCACATTTTAGTCATTTCTATCCTTCATAGTTTTAGTCTAGTTTTAGTCGACGAAAACTCAAAACGTTTTAGTCTAGTTTTAGTCAAGTTTTAGTCGATGAGAAATTACATTTTAGTCAACTTTTAATCAAAATGTTTTCTCTCTTTAAACCAATTCAGTTAGGCAAATACAGGTATCTGAAATTGGAATCAATGTGACAGCATCAAGTGTTGAAATTCGTAAAGCAACATTTCACTCTCTCAACACTTTACTTGTGTAATATCTAGGGACAGGTATCGTTAAGGTTTTCTATGGTACTACTACTCTTATCAATACTGCTTATCGGTCCGGCACTTTAACGGTATTCTTATAGGTACTTTTTGTTATTAACTAAACAAATTAACATTGCTTTATTTAAATGTAAAATAAATCAAATATATATAATATGTTATTATATTGTACTGTACTTGAGTAAAATGTTGAGGCTCTTGTACTTTACTGGAGTATTTAAATGTTTTGCTTCTTAGTAGCCTACTTCTACTCCACTACAGTTCAGAGGTAAATGATGTACTTTTACTCCACTACATGTATTGAATACCTTTAGGTACTTTGCAGATCTGGATGAATGATGTGAAATATAATCAAGTGATAAATCAGACTTTAGTTCAACCTGGAGTAAATTCACAAGCTACCCTGCAGTATACAAAGTCATTACAACTAGCTGCACGAGTTAAGGAAGTCGAAAATTGTGCATTTCTCCGACTGAATATGACACCTTTTGGCCAGCTGTTTGGACAGACTGCTCGTGTCAACGCGCTTACGCGAAAACACCAATGGCAAACGAGCTTTGTCCACATCGAGCCTTGTAGAGTGTCTGACTCTAGTCTATACTCTCTGAACGCTCCGTCCCCGGCAGATCTCTGTGTGCTCAGAACAGTCTCATAATACACACATGCACAGAAGGATTTTTCAATGCACACACAAATGTGTTCCGTTTCATATACATGTAAATAAAATCCAAATACAGAAAAAAGTTTTACATATGTATTTTTGATCCTCACATATTTGTTTTCCGTTTGAAACCTCTGCACCTGCAAACACAAACCGCTTTCTGTGCACGGATCGCTGTGCATTCGTGTGTGGGTTTTTTGAGACTCCCCTGACGGTCACCCGATTCGTACTTGTAATTTTTTCTATCTATAGCCAATCAGATGTCTCCTTCATTCTAAGCCAATCACATGAGGGTATGATTTTTTGCGTTCATGACGTAGCACTTCATATACGCATTTTGCGCTGTCCGGAGATGATTATTATACGGTATTATTATTCAAAGATAAATAAGAGTGTGTGTGTTATATGAGATGGCAGAGAGGTTTCAGCTCCGATTATTAAATCAAAGAGGCTTAATGTTTTCGATTATATTATTTCACTATAGCTATGTGGACGGTGTCAAGGTCCAATGTTGACAATAGCGGGTGTAACTAAAATACAAGATGTTTTTATTTATATATATATATATTATTATTAATAATAATATAAAATATTTTATTTGCGTGCATTACCTGTTCGGAAAGTGGCGCTGTACTGAGAGTGGCGATTTTATTTTGTAATTATATAATGATATAATACTTGTAATAATGGTGCGTTCACACCGGCCGCGATGCGAATAATCGCTCGAGTTTATTGCCGGCTGTCAGCTGTTTACTCGCCTCATTCATCTGAGTCAGCTTCTCGAGCCGTATCTGGCCGTGCAACACTTATACTGTATGCCGAAGCAGTGGCGGACTGGCCATCGGGACGTACCGAAGTGGGCCGGTCGGGCCACTCCGATCGGCCCACCTCGGTACTGGCAGGGGCGGACTGGCCATCTGAAGTTGCTTTGACAGGCGACAGACGTCCACCGTTTCCCCGCAGCGAGGCTCCCCCGTTGACAGTTCACTGTCTAGCACCCACGGGAAGTGGTGCTGTACCTTAATAATATAAAGCTTGTATTTGCGTGCATTTCTTGTTCGGAAAGTGGCAATGTACTGAGAGTGGAAGTGTCCTGAGATTAGCGCCTGTAGGCAGGCTCCATGGACAGCGCAAAATGCGTACATGAAGCGCTACGTCATGAACGCAAGAAATCATACCCTCGTGGGGTGCGCGCTCATGTGATTGGCTTAGAATTGAGGAGACATCTGATTTTTTTTAGATAGAAAAAATTACAAGTACGAATCGGGTGACCGTCAGGGGAGTCTCAAAAAACCCACACACGAATGCACAGCGATCCATGCACAGAAAGCGGTTTGTGTTTGCAGGTTCAGAGGTTTCAAACGGAAAACAAATATGTGAGGATCAAAAATACACATGTAAAACTTTTTTCTGTATTTGGATTTTATTTACATGTATATGAAACGGAACACATTTGTGTGTGCATTGAAAAACACAAGTGTGGATCCGGAAATACAAGTGTGAATCCTTTTGCGGATCATGAAATACAAGTGTGAATCCTTCTGTGACGTGCATGTGTGTATTATGAGACTGTTCTGAGCCCATAGATCTCTGTGTGCCGCTACAGCGTGTCTTTTAGGCCCCGCCCCCCGCACACAGAGAGACACAGGGGTTGCGGTCGAATAGTCCATTTAGCTTTATACATCCATGATTTAGCTTAGGAACCTTCCTGACGGAGTGAAATGACCCGGAAGTACCTCAGTGGCAGCCATGATAAGAGCCGTTCGAATAGAGAACCGCAGTGACGCGTCCTAAAACCCGGAAGTAAACTTCTTCCGGTTCCTTCGACAAAAATGCAATGCAATTTCTCCATAGGATTTTGGAAAATAGCTCGAAATAAGGTCTGTGGTTGACACACATTTAAGAGACAGATCACGTTTTGTTTAGTCGGATAATCTCCACATGTCTACCCATCTCTTATAATTTTCGAATCATAAATCTATCGATCATAAATCTATCGATCATAAATCTATCGATTAGATCTATGATTCGAAAATCATATGTGGAGATTATCCGGCTGAACAAAACGTGATCCGTCTCTTAAATGTGTGTCAACCACAGACCTTATTTCGAGCTATTTTCCAAAATCCTATGGAGAAATTGCATTGCATTTTTGTCGAAGGAACCGGAAGGAGTTTACTTCCGGGTTTTAGGACGCGTCACTGCGGTTCTCTATTCTCTAAAAGGAAAGGAGGTTTCAAACTTCCTTTATAACCTCCTTTAGCTTAGTAACCACTGGACCTTCCTTTACGAAAGGAGAGGAGAAGATGCTGTCCCACAATGCCTTGCAGCCGCAGCATTTGCCGTCACACAACATTCGGCCGTTCACGGAAACAACCGATTGTGACCGAGAAATGATATCATGAAAGTAACGGTGCTTATTAAGCTTTTTAAAACGTATGTGGTAAGTTGCCAAAGTGCTTTTTTTTTAAGGTTCATCAGTATTATAATCAAAAAGAGAAATATGAACGTTAGTTTTTACTGAAATGATCAAATAAAGTCAACATTTCACAGTGTTTACTGAGCTGTGTGGGGGTTGTTCAACTTTTAAAAGATGTTTGAATGGTGATATACACAGTGATAGATGTTAAGGACTAACGGTTATAATAAATACCTTTGTATTGATTGTAAGATCTTTTCATAGTTCATACAATCATACGTATTGGGATCATTTGTATTAATGTGGACCGGAGGGAGAGGGTGACGAGCATAAGTTTCACTTTCCTTTTTTATTTCAATTCCAACTTTGGTCATGAAGAATATGTTTCTCTGTTGTCCACGTTCATAAAGCATAAAGCAACAGCATCAGAGCACGGTGCAGAGTCTCTAGGTGAGTTTACAGTAGTCCGTCGTTCTTATTATACATCCATGTTGTAGTCCGCTGTATAGAGAACTGTAGTTTCCATAGTTTCCCCACAGCAGCAGACGCACATTTATGACGTCTGCTGACGCATCATAAACACGTTGGATAGTGAAAGTGCAGTCGGATTCTCTAAAGTACTCTCCTAAATCCTTTTGAATTCTCCTATCCACTATCCCTTAACCCCGTGACGTTTCACACAGAGGTGAAGGGATAGACGATAGGGATAGACGTTAGGAGCTGATTTTTTGGACTATTCGACCGCAACCAGGGAGATCGCTCTTCTGGAGTGAAGAGAGCGGAAATAATGATATTGCAAGTTAGAAACGTAAGATGCATTTTGACAGACAAGACGGACAATTGGGGGAAAATACCCTGCATTTTGAATGTCCGATAGTCCACCATTAACACCTTAGTCCTGTCTCGTCTCGTCAACGAAAACTAAATATACATTTCGTCAGTTTTTATTATCAAGAATCTGCGGGTGCTAGTGGAGCCTCGCAGATGGGGGTGCTGCAGCCCCCTCATTTTTTTTAAAGATGAGGAAAGTTAATGGTAATGAAACTTGGGTGCATTCCTCTCATTGTTGTATGATTATGATCAAAATCTAATATCGACTTCTCATTTGCTGTTATCTTCCTACTAAATACTAATTCTAACTCTGAGGCGTGTTTGAAATGTAAAGGCTTTAGTTTCTCAAAAGCATGACAATGCACATTGTTGACATTAAGTTTCCACCTCTGAACGCTATGAATCAATGAAGAGAAAGTGTCCCTATCATGAGTGAAGATGAATAAACTATAAGATGTCAGACATGAGGCGAAGCAGGATATCAGAGGATTGGACAGGGTAATAAATCACAAGATGAAGGGAGTGTGCATAGAAACCCAAGCCCTGATCAATATGTGGAGGTATTTCTGGAAGTACAGGGGCAGGATGTGTTGGAAAGCAGCTGTTTCCCAATACAATCCATTTAGAAAGCTCCAGCAGCTACCCTTCATATTGTTTACATCAGTTTTTAAACTGTAGCCGTACTGATTTTCATTCATTCATCCTGTTATTAATCCAGATGTTCCATATTGACATTGGTTTAAAGTTACTTTTTTTAAAGCTTTAGTTTATTTTCAGTTTAAGATTCTGCAATAAAACACGTAATAAACGTTTGACATACTGTGAGGTGTTTCTATTTCTAAAGATTAAACCAGGGCAATAACTGTTTGAAGAACAGTTGAACGTTGAATTATTGAATATATCACAAAAAGTTAAACGAAAATTGCTAAACATAAATAATTTGCGTATCAGACCTTTATTTGTTAACAGCAGTGAAATGCAAATATATAATAATATATCACAAATGCAGGCAATTTTTCTGCAGAATTACTTCTTTTGGTACTTTAACTACATTTTACGTCTGTACATTTACTTAAATTAGATTATGATTGTAGGACTTTTACTTTTAATATTAATGTATTGGTACTTTTACTCAAGTAAGGGAGAAGATGGTTAACAGTGACCTTCTTTCATTTATAGAAAAGTTATTGTGGTACAAATACATAGAAACTTTCTACCCCCCCTGATTCGTTAACCATGGCACATGTTGGAGGCTGTTTTCTTAAATAAGGGGACATGTGGACATGTATGTTGTAGCATCATAGTGAGGGCTATAGTGCAATACCTTTTTATTAATTAACACATTTTTACAAACATTAATAATTGAGATAGATTTTTTATAATATTGCGGATAAGTTTGGTTAGCTATGAATCTGTTGCAATGAAGTTGAGGCCAAATAAGATCTCCCAGAGAATAAATGGGGCTTATAAAGTGAAATAGGTAGACTAGATATAAAGTTTAATTCCTGACTTTGGTTGTTGAGGAAAACGTATCAAACATTTAGTTGCTGTTTCAGATCACATCACATAATGGTCATTAACAGATGGTATTTGCCAAGCAGTTTTTGAACATGTTGGCTTTGATGTTGGCAGTGGATACAATACTTGAAAAGTACAATTGAGTTACATTGAATGCAAAAACAGCTCCTGAAAAGTTACTTTTTATAGATAAACGTTGTTCTTGGGTGGTGATAATGGGGAGTAAATACAATTACATTTAGAACATTTGACAAGAAGGTGGCGAAACCGGGGGCTCCCACTTTTTGGATATCCTTCTTTCAGACAACCTCAGCCATGTTATAGTATTAACTGTTTTTCTGAATACTGTACTACCTGTGTGGTGACATGCTTTTATCCGCACACATTCTCAAACTCAAGGAACTCAGGTAATGTGAGCAACCGTAATACATTTGTTATTTTTTACATATCCTGCATCGCATCATGGCCACTATTAGAATTGGCTTCCCCCGCATTATTCCTGGAGTCTTGGGAATATCGAGACTTTCATCCAGGGTCCCAGTGTCGGGGTCCTGTGTCAATTCAAAAGTCTATTTTTTGACTTTTTATAATATAGGTAATTTGTACAACATTAAAAATGTATTTATTTCAACCCAAAACACGATATTTTTCCAAACCTAAACAAGGAACATGTTATTCAAAAACATCTTTACGATTGTCAGTACGCTTTTTTGGGCCTTTTTGCACCACCCTGTCCTTTAATGTCCATCATTGAGTGCCTATTTCCACACTTTCCATGTGCACACATTCAAAGCGCTGCAGCAAAAGGCTTCCTATACTAAGCAGGCAATGACAATAGAAATTATATTATGAATTATAAATTATATTATATTTGATAAGTCAATCATAGCATGGAAAAAGGTGGATCTGGGGTGGAGGGGGGTTGCTTAGCCACTTGCAGAAGAGTCAGCAATGATGGACAGGGTGAAGTAGCTTAAATAAGCCTTGTTTCAGGTTTACCAACAGATACAGGGTTAGGGTTAGGGTTGCTGTTCACTCAGCTGATGTAACTTCAATCTAAAACAATAACCATATGTTTATAACTGCCCCGTAATCCAGAAGAAAATGTACTTATTTCAGAAAATACTCTGAAAACTGATTAAATAATTAAATGTATTATGTCTACAGATGTCAAATAACAGTTTTAGGTGTGTTTAAAGCAATAATATTAAGTTTAAATAAAAATATTAGGTTCAAGTAAATATTATTTATTGCTTTCACCTAACCTAATAAAATTATCTGAAATGTGTTGACACAATACATTTATTTAAAGTCAACCTTTCAGTTTTTTCAGTGTAATAAGGGAAGCAGTTCAGTTATGGGAGTGCCATTTCGACAGGTTGTCATATAACTGGTTTTATTGCTACTGAGGCAATAAGAGACTAAATCTACATATACAAACATTTGACGTGAGTCAGTGTTTAACAAGACAAACTCTGTGAATCATTTTGTTCTGAATGCTGCTACGATGTTCAGTAAAGACAGACGGAAGGAAGAGAGTCAAAATTATAGTAATTACTCCAAAGAAAAGCTTCTGGCTGCTCTCTGTGGTACACTGCGGCTGTAATCACTCACACGCTATGTTATTAGCTTTGAAGGCAGGGGAGGGGGGGGGGCTACCACCTACACTGAACCACAATGATCTGTGGTTGATGGTTTAACGTCATTTAATGCATCTCTGAGGCTTTGTCACAGAAACTGCTTTTTTGTAATAATTTTAACAATATTTGATTCCAAAGACAAATCGATTTTTCAAATTTACAAATAGGACCAGATATTAAATAATACAATAATTAGTGAAATGAACAAAATCCCTTTAAAAAGGATTAACAATTTTCACAGCCTTACAGAGAGGAGTATAATGGCACATTTCCCCTGCAGGGCCTCGAACGGCTTAGTACGGTATAGTTAGGCCTTGGTAGGCCAGGCTCACTTTATGCTGCGTTTCCATTACAGTTTAACTGGGGCAGTAACTATAGTAACGCATTGTAGGCGGAGCCGTGACGTCATCTTCAATGCGAAACACAAAACCAACATCAGTTAGCTGTTAGCCCTCAGAGCTCACAGCTCCTCATATCCGTTCAGAAACTAGACAAAAGTTAAACAAGTACAAACCACAGACTGTCTGTGTCATGGCGAATACAGTCGCTGGTTTATTTATGTCTGTAGGCCGTTGTTGTGAGTGTGGACGGTCGGAGCATATACTGCGCTAGCTTAGCCGATCTCCATTCAGAAAACACGCATTTTAAAAGGTTTTTCGCCTGCCGTCTGTCTGCAGACTTGTCAAAGCATTAATTCATGGTTTTTACTAACCGGTATCAGTATGTTGTTACTTCGGCATCATTTTGAAACGTGTATTACAATTAAATCACGGTCAAATATGTACAGTTTGTTTTCTCTCACTAGTTTAGCATATTCAGCCCGTTGTTTGGCCCGGAAAGAACCTCAATTTTGGAGAGCCAAAACTGTGAAAAGTACCCGCTAGCCGGAACTACGCCTAGTGGAAACGCAACCAAAAACGGGCCGGGCACGGCGCGGCAAGCTTAAACGGCGCTCCGCGCTGTAGTGGAAATGCGCCATAATTGTAGTATACTGGTCTAAAACAGAGCCATTAACTGAAGGTTAAAACACTAAACAAATACTTAACTTTTTACACGTGCATTTCAGACCATCCACTATAATTATAATGATTTATCACACAGTAAAAAATCAATAAAAAATGATAACAGCAAAGGTTGCTTGGTAAACGAAGGGCTGGCTTCCGGCATATACTGCTGACTACTTCAACCTCATTAAAAATGCATTATCATGCTAGAAAATATTACTACGCTCCTCTGCATGAAGAAAGATGATAAAGGGCCACAGTTACATGCATTGTCAAACTAAATCTCTTTTTTCACAAACCAGCTTTTACTGGAACAGCTTCAAATAAAACAGTTTTTTAGAAATGTAATTTTTGAAACTTTTCAGCATTTAACGCTTAAAATCATAAAACAAATTGTTAATCGCATGACACATTTCTTTTTCGATATAAATTGTTTTCACAAGGCCCACTTGCTTGAAATATCCTCCAATGCAAGCTCCGATTCAGAATAGGATAAAGGAGTAAAACATGTAGGGTACATGTGCAAGGTTGTGAAATATACAGAGACATTTCATTCTTATATTGGTTTAAACCAAGCAGAACCTCAATAAGATGCTCAGAAAAACTTTAACAAAACATCCAGTGAACTTATTACACTGTGACTCAGTGACCTCCTTATCTGCAGAAATCCACATTATTAAATAAAGTTTTTTTGCAGTTGGGGCTTTATTGTTTATTTGTGCTGTATTACACAAGAGAGATTTATTTATAATCTGCTCTGTATTCAGTATATCCCTGTATAACCCCCTGTCAGCTCCTAAACTGGACAAAGGCTTAGCTAGAATATAAATAAAGTATGAAGCCACATGCACAGGTGCAGGAGTCCTATAACCCAGAGATTAGCATTAGCAGAAGTTAGCATTTAACCACTTCCGGTTTCTTTGTTTTTTATTCAACGTTTTTGCCATGCTTATGGTAGATGGTTAGATAAATATGTCAGTAGATACCAACTGGTGAATCTCAGAATTGTCTTAACGTCATAAAATCAGTGGTTGCAAACAAATGAGACCACTAAACTTCATCACGCCAACCGTTAGCCGCCTTTAGCAGCCATGTAAACGTGGTGTATTTCTTTGATAGCTTTTGCGTTAGCTTTTTACTTTTGGTTGTGTATGTGGTGTATATATGGGAAGATTATCCTACCGAACAAATCTTTAAGTATCATAAACATGTTTTTGCAATAATCTTATTTTCTGCAATATTCCCAAATTCAATGGAAAATCCCAATGCTTTTTGTAGAGGGAACCCTTGTAATGCTAACTTCCGTGTCAGCGTACAAAAACATGTCATCAGTACACGACTCTATTACACAACACCGCTGTGAGTCAGTGACCCCCTCATTATCTGCGGAAATCGACATTCACAATATTAGATAAACGTTTTTTTAGTTATTGGGTCTTTACTGTGCTGTATTAGACTAGAGAGATTCCTTTATAATGGATTCTGCTCCTACTCCCCTCCCAACCACAAGTCAAAAAGGTCAAATAGGTTGAATATTCATATCTTTAGCTCTTGTGTAAGTCCTCACCTCACCCACTTTGAATCAGTAATATTGAATTATCTGCATAAAATATCACTGATGTCTCTCCTACAATGAAAACAAGTGAAGTCATGAACAAAAGACAGCAGCTTGTTCACTGAGGTACACTCACACTCACTGGGCAGACTCACAGAGGGACGTTTGCCAACAAAACATTTATAGTCAACAAGATAACTTTACTGTATAGGCAAAACCACTCTGAATCAGCCTCTACTGATCAATCACTCTGGTTTGAATGGAAGAATTCAATACTGGAGACCTACAGCACATTCGTGAATAAACATAATGCTACTCTCTGTGAAGACACATTGCCAAGAGAACTCTGAGGAGATACTTACTGTTGTCTGTAAATACACACACACACATACAGTTTTTTTCATTTGCAATGGGGACCAAGTTTCTGATCCTCATGAGTGAAGTTAAAAGTACTTTTTGTTTGACTTAATCTGAAGCCAGATTTACAGCCTCATTTCATCGGCACAGTTTAATAGGGCAGATACTCGCACTAATCCCCTAATTTAACCATATTACATAAAGTACTTATGCAGAGATGGAAAGGCAAGCAAACATGACAATAACCCATTGTGCATAAAAAGTAACTAGCGCGAATTCATAGTAGAAAGTCAAAGGTGAAGCAGGAAGTAGCCTGGGTATTCTAAAAAGCTATTCGTGGAAATAACTTTAATTTTCCTGTTAGTTTTAATATACAGTGGTTTAGATAAATGTTGTTCATCTGCTGGATTATTAATGCATTTTACTCTTTGTGTTTTGTTATGTCGGACTTTTTGTTTATTTCATTTTGTCCTTCAGGGGTTTCTATTTTTGTGTCAAGAATTTGTTTACAGTATTTTGAATTGTGCTATATTAATCAATGTTGTTTATTTATAAATGTATTTATTTATTCATAAAGCTGTGTTTGGGGTGACAGTTATGGTTAGGGTCCCTTAGTTCCCGACTGCAGCAATGTGGCTGATAGTAATGTTCGTTTCCTATGGAAAAGCTGAGAGAAATAAGAGATCAAAATAAAGAATCCATATCATTCTCATGACATTTATAAACAGTACTTCTTATACAATTTTGTACACAAGAACTTTCAATTCCAGCAATTTTATATTTCTTCTCCACGACATCTTGGAAGCCAAATTTGAACTTTATACTCTACTACATTTATCTGACAGCTTTAGTTTCTTTACAGACAATGAATAGCTTACACAAAATGTAAATCAACTAATAAATGAACATGTTTACACATGAATATAGATTAAAATACCCAGCAACAAGTAATACAAAGTAGCTCCATCTTTACCAGTTGTGATTAACACAATAATGCAGCAATAGTCATAATCCAGTAATAATAATGATATTACTGAAATGGCCTATTGGGCATAATGAGTACTTTTACTTTAAGCATATTTTGATGCTAATACTTTTGTACTTTTACTTTGGTAATATTTGAAATGCAGGACTTTTACTTTAAAGTATTTTTACAATTTATTAATGCTATTTTATAATATATTTGACACAACTGCACTCTACACACACAGGAGTAAAACAATTCAGTGGCATGATGGGATAGACACGCATTATCATGGTGCCATATCTGTAATCAATATATAATTGCTTTTCAGGGCTTAAGCTTAATACTCTTATAATGAATTTGATAATGGAATACGATTATTGCACTGATCCTGTCAGATGTATGATTATCTTTTTATGTATACATTTAAAAAATGTAATGTAGAATCTTTCTTATTAAGACTTGTAACAGCAAGTGTATTTTATTAAGATTTTTCCTACCAAAAATATAGTGTACATAAGAGATGTGAAGGGTAACACATATATTGTTCTTGAAATGTCATATGAATAATGAATGTAAATAAGCAGGAAATGGATAGACAAGATTGTAGATCTGAACATAAGCAACTGATTGAGTACGTCTATGCATAAAGGAAAAACCCTACGGTTACCATCTTTTTACCATGAATGGAAAGAAAAACGTTTAAAAAATGGTGTGAAAAATTGGCAGAGTGGGACCTCTCTTCCCCAAAAGTGATTCTGATCGCTATCATTCATTCATCAACCATTAATCGTCCTTGTTGGTTAAATTGAATAAACTTCATAAAAACCAAGTCACTTTCACAAAGTGACTGAAAGTGAGAGAATCTGAATTGAAATGTTTCTATCCCCTTAAACATGAATACAAACATAAATCAGCTTCTTATTTGACTGCTTTTTTATTTACAGTTTTACTAGCTGGCTGTAAAGGGTTTACAAACGAATGCCCATGTTGCATGCTCAAAGCTGTGTTCTAAACGAAACACAAAACGTATGATAAAAGACCAAAGACTTAAAGGTCCCATCATGTGCTTTTCTGGTAATTACCCGTCCCCCCCTCTGCTAGGATTGTTCCCTAGTTAAGGTTTCATGTTTAGATGGGTTCCTGTTTTATTTTGATAGTCTTGTCTACCCTCATGTGTCTATAGTACAATTCCTGCCTTGTCTGTTTTCCCGCTGTTGTGATTGTCTAATTGTCTTCACCTGGTGATGTCTGTCTAGTATTTATACCTCTCGTCTTCCCCTGTCTCGTTACCAGATTGTCTTGTGCATTTCCAAGCATTCCAGCGTTATAATCATTGTCATCGTCCATAAATTACAGTAATCATTCATAGATAGCTAGATTAAGTAAGGTAAGATTAGTAAGTATTTTTGTATTAGTATTTTGTAGTTTTAGATAGTTCTCGTAAGACAGTGTATTGAGTGTTTGTTTGGTTGTTTATGTATTCAGTGTATTCCTACCTGTTTACATTAAAACGCTTTATTTTGATACTGTGTCCGTGCGCATCATGCATTTGATTCCACGCCTTTGTACAGCCTTAACACTTTTTCTGCATGTAAACGGTCTGTAAAGTCACAAACCCTCAAAGTACACCCTGTAGCGAGTAAAACTCTAACACAGAAAAGACCTGTCTATGCTGCCCCAGAACGCCTCGTTGGACATTTTTCTTTTTCCATTTTTTTCTTCTGGGGCAGGTTGACGTCACTAAGTCCAAATGGACCAATCCTCACACACAAACACTCACTCAGCCTGAGCTCGAGCCCCGCAGCGTCCCGCCAACACGGCACCCAGACCCAGTGGCGGCGCCAGGGTATGGCTGGGGTAGGCTACAGCCATACCAAGAAATGGCTTAGCCCCACCATGAAAAATGATGTCAAAGTAAGCAAAAAAAAGTCCGCCAACTCGCGCGGAGTAAATTGCACAGACAGCAGTTAGTAAGATTGATTTCAGTAGCCACTTGTCTGGAAATACCGAAGACTAGAAACGGATTTTAAAAACTTTTGTCACGTAGTGATCGTCTTCTTAATAAAACATCTTTGATAATGTCTTCTGGCCAATCAGAATCACGATAACGGCGTGGTGTTGTTTAGGGATGGGAATTATGGCTCTTTGAAGGGAGCCGGATCTTATGGCTCCGTTCCTTTCAAAGAGCCGTTCAAAAGAGCCGTTTTTTTTAAAGGGGGCGGGGTTACTAGGTTTATGAGCGAAATAATCACCAGGATAATGATTGACTGTATTGCCAGACCTAATGTCAATAATCTGCATTGTAGACATGACACAAGGTGGCGCCATATCCATGTCATTCATGTCAGTGAATGTACTACTTTGAATTTACCCTCTGTATGTGTTAAGTAAATAAAGTTGCCTTGCCTTGAATGAAATTCACGCAACTCTTAATAATATTAGATACTGTGTTTTTAATTGGCGATGGAGATTATTTGCTGACCCTGCTTTAAAGGATATTTTGCCTTTACAGATGGTGTGCTTTATCACTGCCTCTGTTTTGGTTGAAGTGCATCCAAAGGCTGCTGCGTTTTCGCGTTTGGCAGATTTTCCCTCCGAAAAACACGTCGTCTACCTGTCCTGTACCACTTGTTATGACTTCTCTCTCTCGCGTATTCCGTTAAGACCCACCCCATCTCACTCCTCGTGCTGAAACCTTTAACCTACCAATCAGAGTAGGGGCGGGTCTTCACAGAATTACGTGTGGGGAACAAAATCAAGCTTTTTAAAAGGCGAGTGGATTTTAGCAGGCAGTGAGTGCGGACCAACGATTGAACGATAAAAAGAACGGCTCTCACCAAGTACGACTCGGTTCCCCTCGTTCGTACCAAAGAGCCGTTCAAAATAATCGGCTGGAAGGAAGCCCCGACGGAGAATACTTTTGCGGTAGTACATCTCTATACGTGTTGATAGAAATCAACACGTAATGAAATAAGACCCCACGGTTTGATGATTGATAGGTGTGTGGGCTGTCTTTCATTTTGACACACAGAACAATGGGGGCTATCCACCCTTATCCACAATGTAAAGCAATGGCGAACCGTCAGGGCCTTCAAGGTATTCAGAGAATACCCTGGAACACTCAGATAAAACAAACAAAAAATCGATTTAATTATATAAAAAAATGTATATAAAATGAATAAAAGAGAATGGTATCTGTGTTGTTGATCTGTAATATTACAGTGTTACGTTGATTTGTTTGTCCTTCTCGGACCATGCACTACGCATTTCAGTGGTTTTGTGTTAGAAAAGAAAGCAACCAATCAGATCTTGTTCTGGGTCTCTGGGTAGAATATCCTTCAACCAAGGTATTCTATATCCTTGATAGAATGCCCTGGCCGTTGCACTGAATGAGAGCGTACGTTTGGACTGACAGTTTGATCAACCAATCATATATTGATTTGTAGCCAATGGGCGTATTCTTTCAGAGTTTCCCTCGGTTCCAGGGTACTCTCGAAGGCCCGGTAGTTAACTGGCTCGAGACAGAGGATCTAGATGAATGCCACGAAGCAATTCATGCCGTTTTATTGTTTTTAACGTTGAAATGGCGAGTGCAACAGGTGAAAAGGAAGTTGTTGCGGAATTGTTGTGAGAACCCTTTTCAAGACGACAATTCAGTGAAAAGACGGACATTATAACGCCTGTGTCTACAGAAGGTCCAGTTGAGATGGACACGGTTCGCCACTGATGTAAAGTAATTCACACAGCCTCTCTCCTCTTCTCTCTGTGAGGAGCAGCAGGTTCAGCTTTCAGAACAAAGTAACAAAAAACAAAAATGGCATTCATTTTTTTAAATGTGTAGTAATAGATTTATTTATTTTTCTTCTCAAGAGAGTACCAGAATGTGTATTTTTATGTTAGTATTTCAAAAAATCTTTGGGTTGGGTTTTCAGCATGTCAACTCTTTCACCTGTGGGGAAATTGCAGGATTGGTTCCAGGTCGCCCTTTTTATTTACTACAAGACAAATGTGCCTTTTTATTTCATACAGTTCAATTTGGATTGAGACAGGGAAATAATCTAAACCTCACGCGTGGCGTTTCACTGTCAATGGGGGCGATATAGCGTGTATGTAATTACATTGCAAATACTGACTTGAGCCCCACCACTGTATGGGTTAGCCCTACCATAGATTACCCAACAAAAATACTCTGGAGCCGCCACTGCCCAGACCCCACGCAGCATTCTCATCTGTTTGTCATTACTGGTGTCATTTCCTGGTTGCTAACAAACGCCATTGAAACACATAAACACTGATGTTCAGCTGTAACGGTGGTGGACTCATCAGAACAGAGTGGGCGAGCTGACCAATCAGAGCACAGTGGGCTCACAGGGAGGGGGTGCAGGAGCTCCAACAAGCCGTGTAGGACAGAGAGTGAATACACATACTATACAGAGATGCTGTATGAGAAACCAATGTGAGTTTGGAACATTGAACAATGTGAATATTCTAGTAGACCTCAACAATGGAACTATGATCAGTTGGTAACAAAACAAATGTGCAGGATTTAATATGTAATGCTTGGATTATAAGCCATACTCCTAAATCATTCTTTGTGGGCGTGTGTGTCCACTATGAACAGGTGACCATGCATGCAGACCTGCATACCTCACTTTATTTTAATATAAGGATAAACTGTGTATAGGATAAGAGGAAATAAATTGTTTTGCGTATGTATGTTGTATAATATGGCTAGGAACAATGGAGACATTATTACATGTCTATCCGGAAATATAATATAACAATCCTGTTTGTGTGTGTCTGTGTGAGCGTCATAACTAAGGGATAATGTCAAAAAAATATAATCAGGAGCCAAAAATAAGAAGATTACACAGATTATCTAAAGTGTACTCAAGTAATCTCTATTATTGGAATATTTAATACTCATATATTCCAATAAAACTCCAAACTACCATGTCCATCTGGACTCTGAACTGCTGTGTGTGTGTCTTTGTGTGTAACTGAGACCAACAGAACGTCGTGTGTGAGTGTGTGCTTGTGCTTCAGTGTGTTGGCCATGTTTTCCAAATGAACAGGTAATGCTCCTGTTCTAATCAGCAGCAGCACTGAGCTGTACATGTGACCAGGAAGAGGCTCTCCTATTGGTGGAGAGCGAGCTGAATCACTGTCAGTGTCGCTTGCTTCTAACAGTCACATGGACTTCTGAAGGTTGTATTTATAGAGTTAAACGCTGAACGTGACTTTTATTTAAAGACGGACTGCAAAGAAATCTCCAAAGGTGTACAGATCCTCTCCCACACTGAGACTTTACCAAATGTCTGAAAAAATATGATGTAAATCAATGTAAAAAACGAATTGCCAGGATTAGAAAATAATTACAAAAATCTGCTCAATTTGCCGTGATAACGTAAAGACAACGCCTCTAGCCTCCTAATAATGATTTGACGAAAATCTATATGTTTGTAATTAAATCGGTGCAAAGTCCCTGTACCTCATGTTGCTTCAGGCTTGGTGAGTTACAGATTACATGTAACAAGATTATGTTATCAGGATACAAGAAAAAGGTAACTATTCACTGACAGTTAAAAAAAAAAATTGGAAATCAGATTACTTGTACATTTAAAACAAAAAATGGGGATTACAGGATTATAATGTTAAAATACATTTTATAATTAAGATCAACATATCATATGTAGACGTACTGCCTGATTTTGTTGTTGTTGACATTTTCTCTTTTATGTAGTTGCCTGCATTTCATATGAAGTAATCCAAAAGTAAAAAAGTAAAGTAATCAGGTTACACTACTTTTTATATTTATATAGATTTTTTTCTACATGTAACTAGAAACGGAATAGAATTTTAAAGTAAACCCCCCGCCAAATGTGCTATTACTGGTCAGCTCCTTTACTCAGGCTGCATGCTTTAAATGTAGCCTCAGAGAATCAGATCTCAGTAAGCTGTTCCTTCTCTCTGAGATCTCGACCCATGCTGGGTGAACTCGTGTTGAAGGAGCCGTTACATCAGGTCTGATCTCTGCTCATAATCAGTCCTGGTTAGATGCTCATGCTGCTGACCCTGCTCCCCCCTCCATAACAATCAACCATGTCAACCCCCCACCCCTCAAACCTGCATTGCCTTTCCACAAACTCATTTTGATACATTCAAACCATCATCCAATAAGATTATCCCTCTTCTCTCCCCTTGTTTCTTAATTTCTCCTGCAGTTTTAATCTTATCTCCTCTCATTCCCTGCTTTCTTCCCCTCTATATCCTCTTTTCCTCTCCTCTCCTCTTTTCATCTCATCTCCTCTCTCCTTTCCCACTTCAGTTTCCTCTCCTGCTTCTTATTTCGGTGTCTCAAAGGTATTCCGGTGAACACAGTATTGAATCCCTTCTCTTAATAAAGATGAACCATCAGTAATGTGAACAGGTAAATGTTTTTCATTTGTCCCGCTACTGTCAGATGATTAGTGATGGAGTGACGCTCTGCTCGGTTCTGTTTTCAGGAGCTTCCTCTCTGCTCTGCTGCAGGCAGTACGAGTAGCTCACTGTGGTTAACAAACTGTATAATTATTTTTTAAGCCTGCAGTGTGTACTGCTACACACAGCTTAGTACACACACACACACACACACACACACACACACACACACACACACACACACACACACACACACACACACACACACACACACACACACACACACAACTGAGCTAACTGCAAATCCAACATTATTTTACAGAAAACACACATGATGTTTTCATCAGTTACACACATATTGGACCACATGACAACACGGAAACTAAGCAATTTGGAAAAAGAAACCTGTTGGTAACAAAACAAATGTGCAGGATTTAATATGTAATGCTTGGATTTTGTACACACACCTATGTCCAAGACACTGCCCTGTCATACAGCCTCATATGAGAGGGGTGAATGCCATGTATTGTATACTCTACTGGCATGGCAAAAAGCATGCAAAAAAGGTGGCGAATCAATATACTAACTTACAGAAAAACGACATTTTGTTTTGACAATGTGTTTATACGATTTCAATTTAAGATGAACGGTTTAATACTATAGCGGACTTCTTCTTGTAGTCATCAAGAGACAGATATCTCAAACCCTAAAAAAATAAAACTCACACTTTCAGCACAAATACAACTTTTGTTTGTTTGTCTTACAATACTGAAGCCTAATTGAAAGTCTTGGCCAATCATTTTTACGATACAAACAGAGAGAAATTCTCCATGCGGTCATGTTGCATCCCACCATCTATTCTCCCCAACTTTCCTCAGGTCTGCATATCTTTGACTAGTCATAAATATTTCTAGACTCCAAAGCTGAACAATAAGCTCCACTTTAAGATTAAGATGCAATGAGAAAGGAGGTTTTTATATCAAAAAATATTACTAAGGTATTATTGTTGAATACATTATTATATGTGTATATTCATAGATAGGGTTGGACTTAGACAGGTAGACTTCAAAAAAAGTTTCTTGATGCCGTTATCTAAAACAACAGGACGTCGGCCATTTTGAATGAAGTGTGATCGTTTCAGTTGTTTTTGGCCATTTTCAGGCACCGTACTTTAACAAACGCCTTGTGGATCGACATGATTCAACTTTCTTTCATGGAATGCCCTTTTTGTGGCCATTTTGAGACACTCGCCATGAAACAGGAAGTTGATGTCAATTGAGCATACAAAATGCTCCAAATCTCTTGCGCTTAATAAGAATCCCGGCTAAAATACTTTACAGGTCATATTGAATCATAGTTATAGCGCCACCTACTGGCAACAGGAAGTCAGCCTTATGTGACAAGCATCATCCAAATTAAATGAAAATAACATGACATAAATCAATATAATCTTTTCAAGCATGTGTTCTTTAGCACAATATAGTGAACACAGGAGGTGATGCAAGAACAGTAAGGAGCGTCTCCAGCCTAATAAAGTGCTAACACACCGGAACACAGTAATCCTCCGCCTCCTCATGTCCTGTTCCTGCAGGTGGAGGAGGATTACACCTCATGATGGCGTCATGATGGCCTCTGATGCTCCACAGTACGTAGATCTGCCTGAGGCGGCTAATCTCATGTCTGCCTCAAAGTTTGACGCTGTGCCTTCAACTCACACATACAACTATCCTACGGCTGGGAAATGATTGAATATGCGTGACTCCAAAATTTGACATAAGATTCAATCACAGTTATTAGGACCCAAATTGGTGGGGGGGGTTAAGTAATTGGCAAAATGTCTACATAGTCATACTTCTACCTACATAGTTGTACTTGGTTATGAATAAGATGTATTTAAATAATTAAAAGTAATAGTTTTCATTATGCACCCTTTTGAAGTGCTATTATTACCATTTTATATTATTAAATAATTATTTTTGAAACAGTGTAAGCAGTAAATCTCGGGGGTGGTACTAATTCTATACTGTAGTTTATTTATAATATTATGTATTCATACACATTTGATAATTCAAAGAGAACAATGGCAATAACGGTAAGAGTACTAAGATAATAAAATACTGTGTTTGCAGCTTTAACAAATCAACCATAAGAAGTGAATTGAATAAATGTTGCCCCTTTAACCTCAGTTATTAGGCTATTCAAAAACATAACTATGACAAAGCTAAGGGATTCCTAAGAGACTGATTAACATGAGAAATATTTTCATTTTACATCGAACAGAATCAACTGTCACTGTTTTAGGAGACAGGAAGCTCAGCATGGTTTACACAATTATTTCTGGTTAAATTGAGCAAATGTTATATTTATCCAACCTTATTTGTATTATTTATTAACACATAATAATATTTAAATCATCAAAATGTTCTTTTCATCTCTCACTCCCCCCTTTTTTTTTTAACAATACTAAGTTCTAGGGAATAGCATGTTAGAATTTAAAAGGGAATAAATGACAGAAGAGTGGTTAAAAGCTGTGCGGCTGACAGAGATGCGTTGACTGACAGTCCCTGACGTGGAGCTTCAATCCCCCCAAAAAATGTAGCTCTTTTTTCTCCTTTTTCTTGTTTTTTGTTTTGTGTATTGCTATGAATTGATGTCATGTATTTTAGGTGTAACTCATCTTATGTGGTTGTGTATGCACTGTAACAAAAATAAATCTAAACATTGACCTACATCTTCCAATGTCCACACCCCCAGTTTGTAAAGCTTCATGTTATACGCGTATCAGTACAAGTGAAATTTCAACAAGCAGAACAGAACTGACCGTGACTAATTGCTCTTTGTGTGGACTCAGAAAATGCTTTCAATCCTGGACCATGTCATTATCTCCCGTGTGTGTGAGTGTGTGTGTGTGTGTGTGTGTGTGTGTGTGTGTGTGTGTGTGTGTGTGAGTGTGTGTGTGTGTGTGTGAGTGTGTTTGTGTGTGTCTGTGAGTGTGTGTGTGTGTGTGTGTGTGTGTGTGTGAGTGTGTGTGTTTGTGTGTGTCTGTGAGTGTGTGTGTGTGTGTGTGTGTGAGTGTGTGTGTTTGTGTGTGTCTGTGAGTGTGTGTGTGTGTGTGTGTGTGTGTGTGAGTGTGTCTGTGTGTGTCTGTGAGTGTGCAGTGTGTGAGAGTGTGTGCAGTGTGTGAGTGTGTGAGTGTGTGTGCAGTGTGTGAGTGTGTGTGTGTGTGTGTGTGTGTGTGAGTGTGTGTGTGTGTGTGTGTCTGTGAGTGTGTGTGTGTGGAGTGTGTGTGTGCGTGTGTGTCTGTGAGTGTGTGTGTGTGTGCAGTGTGTGAGAGTGTGTGTGTGTGTGCAGTGTGAGAGTGTGTGTGCAGTGTGTGAGTGTGTGTGCAGTGTGAGAGTGTGTGTGCAGTGTGAGAGTGTGTGTGCAGTGTGTGAGAGTGTGTGCAGTGTGTGAGTGTGTGTGTGCAGTGTGAGAATGTGTGCAGTGTGTGTGCAGTGTGTGAGTGTGTGTGCAGTGTGTGAGTGTGTGTGTGCAGTGTGAGTGTGTGTGCAGTGTGAGAATGTGTGCAGTGTGTGTGCAGTGTGAGAGTGTGTGTGCAGTGTGTGAGTGTGTGTGCAGTGTGAGAGTGTGTGTGCAGTGTGAGAGTGTGTGTGCAGTGTGAGAGTGTGTGTGCAGTGTGTGAGTGTGTGTGCAGTGTGTGAGAGTGTGTGCAGTGTGTGAGTGTGTGTGTGCAGTGTGAGTGTGTGTGCAGTGTGAGAATGTGTGCAGTGTGTGTGCAGTGTGTGAGTGTGTGTGCAGTGTGTGAGTGTGTGTGTTCAGTGTGTGAGTGTGTGCAGTGTGTGAGTGTGTGTGTGCAGTGTGTGAGTGTGTGTGCAGTGTGTGAGTGTGTGTGCAGTGTGTGAGAGTGTGTGTGCAGTGTGAGAGTGTGTGTGCAGTGTGTGAGTGTGTGTGTGCAGTGTGAGAGTGTGTGTGCAGTGTGTGAGTGTGTGTGTGTGCAGTGTGTGAGTGTGTGTGCAGTGTGAGAGTGTGTGTGCAGTGTGTGAGTGTGTGTGCAGTGTGTGTGTGCAGTGTGAGAGTGTGTGTGCAGTGTGTGAGTGTGTGTTTGCAGTGTGTGAGTGTGTGTGTGTGCAGTGTGTGAGAGTGTGTGTGCAGTGTGAGTGTGTGTGTGTGTGCAGTGTGTGAGTGTGTGTGCAGTGTGTGAGAGTGTGTGTGCAGTGTGAGTGTGTGTGTGCAGTGTGTGAGTGTGTGTGTGCAGTGTGTGAGTGTGTGTGCAGTGTGAGAGTGTGTGTGCAGTGTGTGTGTGCAGTGTGTGAGTGTGTGTGTGCAGTGTGTGTGAATGTGTGTGCAGTGTGTGAGTGTGTGTGTGTGTGCAGTGTGTGAGTGTGTGTGTGCAGTGTGAGAGTGTGTGTGCAGTGTGTGAGTGTGCGTGCAGTGTGAGAGTGTCTGTGCAGTGTGAGTGTGTGTGTGCAGTGTGAGTGTGTGTGTGCAGTGTGTGAGTGTGTGTGTGCAGTGTGTGAGTGTGTGTGTGCAGTGTGTGTGCAGTGTGTGAGAGTGTGTGTGCAGTGTGTGAGTGTGTGTGTGCAGTGTGAGAGTGTGTGTGCAGTGTGTGAGTGTGTGTGTGTGCAGTGTGTGAGTGTGTGTGCAGTGTGAGAGTGTGTGTGCAGTGTGTGAGTGTGTGTGTGTGCAGTGTGTGTGCAGTGTGAGAGTGTGTGTGCAGTGTGTGAGTGTGTGTGTGCAGTGTGAGAGTGTGTGTGCAGTGTGTGAGTGTGTGTGTGCTGTGTGAGAGTGTGTGTGCAGTGTGTGAGTGTGTGTGTGTGTGCAGTGTGTGTTACCTTGGCAGCCAGAGAAGAGCTGGGTTTCTCCAGCAGGTCCCACAGCTTCTGCCTCTTGTCCCCGCAGCAGCCCAGCTCCTCCACCTCCCCCTCCTTCTCCCGCAGCGTGTCGGCCTCCCGCCGCAGCTCCTCGTTCATCTGCTCCTTCTTCTGGTGGTAGCGCGCCTGGCAGCAGGACTCCAGGTAGATCTCGTCGATCCCCCAGTAGTCCAGCTCCTGGCCGAAGGACAGGGCGCACATCTCCTCCATCATGTGCAGCTTCCCCGTCCTGTAGAAGTTGAGGATGGAGGAGAAGGCCACCGGGTGCCGGTCGAAGAAGTACTCGTTCTCCGTCAGGCTGTAGTCGTCGCAGATCTCCAGCAGGGACTCGTGGGTGTTGCAATCTCTGAGGCGGCCCAGCCGGGTCCTGGGCAGGCGGTCCAGAGTCCTCCACAGGACCTCATGTGTGAGCCCCCCGACGTTCAGCCGGACCCTCCGACACCGCGCCTTGATGCGGATGATGTCGATGGGCTCAGGGGGGAGCATCGGGCCTGAGGGGGGCCGCGGGATGACCTTAGGGGTGCTGGAGTTCAACTTGTCTGACATGTTGCCTCTGTGTGTGTCTTACTGTGTGTCTTATTGTTTAGGGTGTGTGTGTGTGTGTGTGTGTGTGTGTCTGTGTGCGTGTGTGTGTGTGTGTGTGTGTGTGTGTGTGTTTGTGTGTGAGTCTGGAGCTTGTGAGGCTCAGTTAGAGGAAGGTGGGGTACTGTCGAGTTCAGACTCTACTCCTAACTCCGGGTTAGATCCATGGCTGCAAAACAAGTCAGAACACAGTCAGTTATTTTTATATTAACACATAACAATATTTAAATATTCATACTGTGAGTTTCACCTCTCACTGTCTTTTTTATTTTTTTTAAACTACACTAAGTTTTATGAAAAGCATGTTAGAATTTAAAAGTGGACATAAGACAAGACACAGAGATATCCTGATTAGTCCATGATGAATTCTAAATGTCCATTATTTTTTCTCTTTCTCTGTTTTTTTCTCCTTTTTTAATTTGACGATTGTTACTCAGTTATTTCATGTATGTCTCAACTGTTTCTCAATTGGTACATGGCTGTAAAACAAGTCAGAGCAGAGTCAATTACTTTATATAAATGTACTAAATTACGTCTAGAGTCCTCTCAGTGAACACAACATGTAAGGCAACTATTAGCATACTGGGGGGTGTCTGTGGCTCTGAAGCTGGATAGTGGTCCTTCAACAAGGTTGGTGGTTCAATCCCCAGCCCCTGCCGTCTAAATGTCAATGTGTCCATGGGCAAGATTCCTATCCCCAATTTGGCTCCTGATGGCCAACAGTGTGTGAGTGTGTGTGAATGTTAGTCTCACTGAGCAGGTGCACCTTGGCAGCCTCTGTATGAATGAATGGGAAATGCTTCACAGTATGTAGAGGCCGGAACAGTGCTGTATGAGTGCAGGCTCAACAGGTGCCCAGCAGCTCATTTCTGCAGGTTAATAGCCATGCCCACTGGATGCTTAAAAAGGACGGGTCTAATCTACTAAATATCTTTATCAGTGTGCTAAGTTCCCAGACAAGTTCCCCACACACACACACACGCACACACACGCACACACAGACACACACACACACAGACACACACACAGACACACACACACAGACACACACACACACACACACAGACACACACACACAGACACACACACACACAGACACACACACACAGACACACACACACACACACGCACGCACACACACACACACACACACACACAACACACACACACACACAGGAGATGTGTTACACTGAAAAAACTGAAACATTTGACATGAAATAAATGTATTATGTCAACAAATGACCCATAATTGTATTTGGTGAGTTGAAAGCAATACTATTAAGTTTAAATATCAAATAAAAGGTTAAACTCAATATTATGGCTTTCAACTAACAAATGATGAGTAATTTGTTGACATAATACAGTTTCAGTTTCTTCACTATCTTATAAACCCCAGTTGGTATTTTTAATTATAAGGAATCCTCTAACTAAATCATCTTAAAAAGGACCAGATGTTCTTATGTAATGAATACCAATTGCAACAAATGGAATCTAAACTGCACACTTCTTTTTTTTTTACTTGGAAGCCGTTCTCCTATTGGCCTAAGGGCTTACGTTGCCATTAGAAGTCCTGTGACTGCAGGACCTTTATCTGATTGTGTAATGGAGTTCCACTAAATCCCAGTAGCGGCATTAGGCTTCGTCTCCCCTGGCTCAAGTCTGCCTAGTTAATTATAGACTGTCTATCTCTTCCCGGGACACTCACAGGACACGGCTACGTAAGAATCCAAGCTGCTAAATCACCTCTGAAAAATCCCTCATCCAGAACCTCACCTCTAAAGAAATGACACATTCATTTATGTACCATGAAGTCTGAGATGATCATACATAAGCCTAGTTTAAACTTCTCTTTCTTGGGTTTTTAAAACCATGATATACTTAATTGTCATAAATAATTGTGTGTAAAAATGACATAGATGAATTGTTTTAACTTTCTTTTTCATGAAACCAGACCAAATGCAGAGACAAGTTAGATCCTGCACATTCAGAATAAGAGTCCAAAGTGAGAGCTTCCACTTAGTGGTGAAGAGATTAAGAGACTCAGGATTAACCCCTCATTAAGCACCTGAGCCCACGGCAGAAATAAAAAGTACAAAGAAAGTGAGCAGAACTAAAATTATAATCGTTTTACTACAATTAACGTCCTGAATAAAAGCGAACTTCTAATACTATTTTTGTTAACATTTAAAATGTGTGTAAAGTAAAAGAAAACACCCACCTGTGTAAAACGCGCTGGTATTTGGGAGAACTCTTGCAGCTCCAGGAGGTCCCACCATAGCACCCGGTCGTTACCCCAGCCGCTGCGCCTGCCCTCCGGCTGCTGATCCGTGAAGCCTCCCGAGAGCACGCAGGCCGCTGGACATCCACATTTTGGGGGGGGGGGAAAGAGTCAATTTCAGAGAGCAAATGTCCCGGTGAGAGTTTCCGCAAAACTGCGCGCCATGAGGGAAACACAGCAGAGACCGGAGAGACACCGACCGGCCGCGAGGAAGAGAGGAATAAAGGGATGAGAGAGGGAGAGGGGAGAGGATGAGGGAGGAGGGGTAATTGGATTGAGGCGTTCAGCACCAAGGGCAGCTCCGCACCAACAGCTTGATTCCACAGAAACTCTCGCGCTCCCTGCGAAGCAATCTAACTCACTGAAAGAAAAATACATCTTAAGAACAAAACAAACCAATCAGTTGATTATAATAAAGTATTTGAGTGGCCCTCTGGGGAATGACATCTTAATTCCTGATGTTAAAAATCCTATAAATAGAGATTAAAGGATGTTTACTGTGTTGTTTCAACTTTTTGAAGAGGATTTATCGTGTTTGAGAACAGACATTCGCACTGTATCGATTTATAATGTTTAGTTAATAAAAGAGCTCTTCTGTTTCCATGGCAGCTCCCACAGCTCCACACAGGCTGCTCCGTCCAGCTCAGCCGCCCCCCTAGGCCCCGCCCCCCCAAGCCCCGCCCCCCTGTCCTCTGGAGGTGTCAATCCAACCTCAGGCCTCCACACAGAGAAATGTTAATCCAAAGCAATGAGTTTACTTGTCATTTCTTCAGCTTATGAATACAAATTGACCCTTTTAAAAAGTGTATTTCCATTTGTAGACTTTAAATGTTTGCCATAGTATAAATGTATAAGAGCATGAGTCCATATTAAGCTCTTAACAATTATAAATCAGAAAATAAAATTTCAAAGCAAATTAACAGTCTGTAGCTAGTATTTAGGAATATGGAAACTTCCATTAGATAATGTGTCACATTCTCTATCTCCTCCCAGAGTATCTCACACCGTCCCAGGTTAGCACCCCTAGCACTCTGTTTGACACGTACTGTGATCTGATCTCCATCAGCACTCTACAGATAGATTAGAGTAAGAAGAAGTAATATGTCAAATATGCCCAATGTGCACTATATGCATTAAGAGCATCCATAGTATTATTTATCAAATCAGCTGTTCACCTACTGAACTGTAAAAAATAAGAAAACCAGCAAATAAAAGCAATTTACAGCCCCCAGGATTTCAGATACATGTTTAGGCTATAGGCCTGCAGAATGCTAGTCTCTGTTTCAGTTTAACTCATGGATGGAAAGCAAACACCATATTTTGTTTAATAAATCAGGTGTGTTTTAATGTGTGCATTTGCTGGTTCATATATTATTTTAAAAAAGTATTTCCCTTTTAATTATTGTTTGACATTGATGAAGCTTTTGGAGCAAGGACTCGGAACACAAGGAGAGCTGGAACTGGAAGCTACAGCCAGAGAATTGACAAAGACATTCGCTGCAGCAACCAAGTCACACAGCTCCTGCCTGACCAATTCTGAAGTTCTCTCCCCCATCCCAAGTATTTAGCTAGTTCTGAGAGAATAATCAGCATTCTGCATGACAAGACATAACAAACAAAGCACTATGACTCCTTGTTAAGAGAATATGTGCCAAAGGGGAACACGTCCCCGATAAGATGCACTACCAGATGTCCCTAAATGCAAAACAAAGCTTCTCTTCAAGAGAGTTGCATCCCAAGGTCGCAGGCCTGTGCTCTGCAAGAGCAGTGGTAAACTGGGTCAAAGGTCAGGGCCTAGGTAAATATTTCCTCAGCAATACGTGCAATTTATTTTGAATTGAAAAAATAAGGGAACTTAGCAAGCTAGCAGTAGGTACATGTTTCAGGAAGAAGCAAACCCCACCAATCTGGAAAGAACCCCTTAAGAAAGTGGAACCCATAATCAGCTGAGGAGCAAGAGAATGAATGTAAAGGAAGTTTACCTGACTGAACTTACCCTTCACCTCAGTACACTGTTACAAGAGTTTGCATTTTCATAACACTCAGATTGAGGTCATCTGTCGTTAGTTTTCAATCTAACAGTGTAAAGCTTTTGCCCGCAGTATGCTTTGGCTGCATGCACTAATGTCGTCTGGCTAGTAGCATAACAAACCCCCCCCAAATACAATTTTGCAAACAAACATCAGATTGCGAGTCCCACAGGTTTGACTGTACAGTGCACAGAGCTAGTCTGATGGTCTCTTTGTCAAATGAGTCTATTGTTTTGACCAAGAAGTGATTTAAGTCACATTCCTAAGAATCTGCAGAAATGTGACCTTATCTAACTGAGCATAGAGAGAGCAGCCATGTTAGAGCATCCTGAAAACAGGATGAAATTCAGATTTATTGGTTTTACAAAGTACACAAAATTCCTTCTATATCCATATATCATTTATAGAATGCCTTCCATTATTTGTGCATCGTAATGCAGCTTTAACATTAAGACTCAACATTGACAGGTGTACATGCATAATTAAATAAACAGAAAACACATTGGTATTAGAACATATAAAATTGCATAACTCATCCTACCAGCATTTTTTTTTTTAATAAAAAAGAATTATTACTAAGAAGAGGTTAGACTAGCAGTAAACAGAGAGGGGTGGGGGGGGGGGGGGTTCAGTCGTTTTAACCCACACAAAATCAAATTTTATTTTCTATTTTCAGATGGAGAAGCAAAGTCATGCCTTGTTTTCTGAACATAGTGGAGTGCATATAGAAAGTAACGTGGAGGCGGGGCGATGGGGGGGGGCTGGTCATCATACATCAGAATAACACTGTGGTCCCAAACACAGAAACAATAACACCACCCTGAGCCAAAAAATAAACACAGCTCCAATTCAGAAACACATGAATGAAATGCATAGAAAAGTCTGCCTCCAAATCCTCCAATCGGAATCATCGGAGAACAGCGGAGAGTCAGCGGGGGGGGGGGACATGAGAGGGGGAGATAAACCTAAGTATGTACATCCAAACAACAGTAGAGACTATTATTACATCGGTTTGTTGCTTTTTTTTCCCCTCCTTCTGCGTCAAGCTCAAGTTTGTTGGTGTGTTTGTGCTGAGGTAACACTCCTCCTCCTCCTCCTCCTCTTCCTCTTCACTTGTGTTCCAGTCGCAGCAGCTGCTCCTTCCCGTTCACGGTGAGTGACCGCAGCTGGCCGTCCTCCTCCACCTCCACCCGCTCCTGACCGTTCTCTATAATTCTGCAAGAAGAGTGAGAGGTAAGCAGCGATGGCAAAATGACACACCTCCTTCCCTCCAGTTTGAAACACTCTGGTGAGTGAATGTGTGTGTTACTGACTAACACACACATTCACTCTGGTGAGAGTGAATGTGTGTGTTACTGACTAACACACACATTCACTCTGGTGAGAGTGAATGTGTGTGTTACTGACTAACACACACATTCACTCTGGTGAGAGTGAATGTGTGTGTTACTGACTAACACACATTCACTCTGGTGAGAGTGAATGTGTGTGTTACTGACTAACACACACATTCACTCTGGTGAGAGTGAATGTGTGTGTTAGTCAGTAACACACACATTCACTCTGGTGAGAGTGAATGTGTGTGTTACTGACTAACACACACATTCACTCTGGTGAGAGTGAATGTGTGTGTTACTGACTAACACACACATAGACTGGAATACCCTGATGTGCAACATAACACTTTGTGCAATATTCCCATGTTGCAATTCACGCTCAATTTTTTTTCAATGTATTTTTCAATCTGTAAACAGTACCAGCTTCTTCAACGCTCGTTTGAAAAAATAAACTATACTTCTACTTTTTTTTTACCATGGTATACTGTCATTTTACTTATTGTGTTTATTGATAAAGTGTGCCTACTTTTTTTATATATTATGCCAGTCTAATCTTTTTAATTAATCATTCTCCCCGTTGCGAGACAAATAAAGGAATTCTGATTCAGGAACTTCTTTCCTCAACTGAAAGTAAATACGTTTGGGCTTTGAAATGTACTTGTAGCCATCTTTCCAGCAGTGTGAACCCGGAAAAGTTGAGTACCACAACGTTTTATGAAATAAATGTATAGTAGGGTCCCCAGCACATAGAAACTGCCGGATGCTAACTTGCATATGTTAGGCAATTTGCACAGATGGTATAAGTTGCATTAATTAGCATAGGCAGACAGTAGCTAAAAAATGGCTTCGCTGATTTAGACAAATGTGGAGTTGTTTTGGATGTTATGGAGGATGTCAATTTTATTTCTGACATTTTTAGGATAACAAATTTGAGTCCCCTAAAATTTTAAAATCGAACCAAAATTCATCAAAATCAGCCCACAGGGGTACAAGTATGGAGACTTTCTAGTTCAGACTTTGGAAATTGATTAAACATCCTCAATAACCCCCAAAACAACTCCAAAATGGCACAAATAGGCCAAGCCACTTTTTAGCTATTGTCTGCATATGCAAATTAATGATAATGAACAAGCCTAGTTTGAAAATGTAGGAAGTAGAAGGTACAGGTATTTGTGTTAAAAATGTAAGGAGAACAAGTCAAATGTCAAGAGTGGAGTCAAGTACTGACACCAGAACAATCTACTTAAGTACAGTAACAAAGTATTTGTACTCAGCACTTCCCACCTCTGGAGGAACGCATGTGGGGCCGCTCAGCCGTTAAAGGAGTTCAGTTTGGTGCAGACGCAGAACTGGGAGAACGTTCCGTAACGGCTTCATTAGATCATGTCAGCAGCAGCAGAAAGATGCTTGTGTAATATTTCTCCTGAGCCGTGACTGCTGGAGAACAGCTGTACACTGCTGCCCCCCCCCACTTCTCTAGTCTAACCATCCCAGACCCCCAACACATGGGCTCCTCACTGTGACCTTTTCACCTTCTATCAGACAATACAGATGTACCGTCAGACTATAAACAGACAGAGGGACAGAGGTGGGATTTATCCCCTCAGTCATGACCTCCAGATGTTTCTTTTAGTAATTGCATGACCGAGTGAAGTGGAGGAAGTGGATTCACAGTGTTAGCCTTTTAATAATGACTAAATATTCAGAGTCTCCTGAACATGCTTTGTGTTGTATATGACCAGTTGGGTGTAACGCGTTACAAAGTAACGCGTTACTGTAATAATATGACTTTTGTCTGTAACGGAGTAATGTAACACGTTACTTTTATAATTCAGTAATCACACTACAGTTACTAACATTGCCCGACACGCGTTACTTCGTTACTTTTATAAAATCAGTAATCACAGTACAGTTAGCCTACTAACATAAAGAATTACTAGATTCTCCCTTTGACAGACAAGAGGGATTTCCGCCGCAGGTTTATATTTACGAAACATTTGAGCAACTTGCGCGTCCACATGCAGTGCATAAACATGGCTCAGTCAACAGCGATAACTTTCGAGGGGTGGACGTCTGCCCATTATTTTGAGTTTGTCCGAAGAAAGGACAGGAATGTGACGGTGAGGTGCAAACTGTGTCCAGGCCAGAAGCTTCTATCCACTGCTGCAAACACAACGTCACACCTCAACAAGCACCTGCAAAGACAACATGCTAACGTGAAGCTAATAGCTAAGGACCCCCGAACCCAGAGTGAGGATGTAAACAGGGCCGCCCCCTCCCGCTCCCTCCGCAAAATGAAGCACCCTCCGCAGTCTGCGTGATCTGCCTGTAGGGAGGGGCGGCCCTGCGAGTAAAGTAACGCGTAAAGTAACGCGTTACTTTATGTAGAGAGTAACGAAGTAAAGTAATATATTACTTTTTTTTAAAGTAATAAGTGATATGTAATATATTACTTTTTTTGAGTAACGACCCCATCTCTGTATATGACCTGCAGGGTTTCTTTCTGTGCTTGTTTTGATGCATGTGTAACCTTTTCCTGTCCTTCTCATATTATTCAACAATCAGCCTAATCAATGCGGTGGATGGATCGACGAAACAATAAGCTTATTGTTTCGTCGATCCATCCACCGCATTGATTAGGCTATACCTTTTAAAGCCAGTTGCATCGAGGGAGAGCTTTATTTTTTATTTTTTAGTAGCGTTCAAGTTGTTTCCACATTAGGATCATGATTATCTTCTCTATTTCCATTCTATAGATTTTTCACTAGATCAATATGCTCGTTTTCAGTTTAGTCATTATTTCTGCAATACTGGATAGACTTTATTTCGGTCTGTCACCTCACTACCTGCTCAACGTCTGTGGACCAGTGCTGCACTGATGGCAGCTTTTTAAATTTAGACTTGCATAATAGATTTGATCCTTTAAAAAAGATATCATTTTTTTTTGTATCTTTGGTGAAATCTGTTTGTATTCTCTCTTTATGTTGTCAGTCCAGAGTCCCAGCAGCCTTAATCCTCCGGTGTCATGGTTACCTCTTAGTGGTGATCTTCCTGCCGTTGATGATCTTCGTGGAGGAAGACACAGAGCGGAAGTTTCCCATGCCTCCTCCACCTCCTCCTCCTCCTCCGAAGGAACTGGAGGAAAACGAGGTGAAGCCTCCACCTCCCAGGCTGCCCATGGTTGTCATGTGACCCATGGGAGCCATATGACCCATGGGGCTCATAGAGCCGAAAGAACCGAAGCCTGAGAGAAACAGGAGAGAGAAAGTGTCATTAGACAGGGGACAATAACAGGGGCTGTCTGTGTTTGAGTCATTGGTGCAGGTCCTACCTGGGTCAAACGGTGAGAAGCCAGCACCAAAGGGAGGAAAACCAACAAAGCCCCCGAAGAACGAGCCGCCTGTCCGGCTGCGATGTCGCTGACTGTGGTGCCGCCGACCGCCGCTGAAGAACGGATCCTCACTAAACGGATCTGCACCTGAGAGACAAGAAGCAGCAGGAGAGAGAGGGTTACAGAAGGATAGGGATAACTCAAAGTGTGGTGCAGGAATGAGTCTGAAAAGCTGGAAATGAGTTAGCATTTCAGCACTTCATTTAAAGTTTTTTTGGTTAGAAGCCTGAAATTAGATCGGTGGTTAGCACAAGGTGAAGAGATTTTCACATTTATTTCTACAATATAACATATGTCAGTAAATACCCCACTGGTGAATGTCTGAAGCTTCGATGTGTCATACAAACAGCTAACAAGTGACTGAATGAGACAAATGTCATCATGTCTGACATTAGCCGCCTTTAGCTTAGTGGGGATGGCGTGCAGTCATGTGATCGTGATGTAGCTTGTATATAGCCCAACGTTAGCTTTCTACTTTTTGAGATCGCATTTACGCTTCAAAATGATAAATTGTTGTTAATATGTGGAGAGTATCCTGCCAAACAAAACGTGTAAGTATCATGAACATGTGTTTTCCACAGATCTTTTTTTCAGAAATCCCATTGCTTTTCGTCGAGGGATCTTTTCCAATGCTAACTTCTGGGTCGCCTCAGAAAATAACGTCACTGCACCTCTTCAATAGATATCACCATTTCATTTCCCCTACCGATTACTTTCATTAGACAATTACTTTTAGTATTCAAATATTTTCTGAAGTGTTATTTAATATAAAGTTGAGGCACTTCCTTTATATGTGCACATTTGCAAACACACTTCCAGAGCATACATCAGGCCATCATCGATGTTTGAATGACATTCTCAGTAGAAAACTTCTGAATATAAACAGTAATGAAATTGAAGAGTTTGCTGTACTTTCAGGGAATGAAGTAGAAATCCACAGAAATAACACCTTAACTGGTGATTCTATGTATTCTGTCATGTTATGGAAGCAAACTGTTCAGACTGACTAGTTCATGAAGAGTCACCAAGGGTCTCCATTTTAGATCAATCACAACCGATGCAGGGGATGAGGAAGATTCTGATGAATGCTGAACATGTTCTGATCTGCTATTAGGTCAAACTTCTAAAGTGGAGATGTAATAATGGGACTTACCAAAGAAGTCAGCGAAGGGGTCTCTGCCTCCAAAGAATTCCCTGAAGACGTCGTCTGGGTTTCGGAATGTGAACGGTTCTTGGAAATGATTTCCGTTGTGGAAATGCCCTCCTGAAACATGTCAATGAAAACTGATGTAAACAGTACGAACAGAACGAGACGCAAACATTACAAAACGCGGTCAATAGTGCCAGGTCAGCATTTATTTGCAGCATTCGGACCCATCCAATCCATTATTGTTAATCAGTTTCTTTTCCTTCTGATTTGTGAATTGTTATTTAGTAATTTAATGTTTTTTGTTTGAACTGTATCTCATCTTGTTACGTTTGCCCTGTAACCAAATCATTTCTTTAAAATAAATAAGAAAACATTTTTTGAAAAAGTGCCACAAAAGCTGACTTCCAGTTAACACACTGAGTTTGGAAGAAGTAACAAATGTGTAGTTTGGTCGTTGGCAAGAAACGTTGAAGGACAAGCAATAAACATTTCATGGTCACTAAATATCTTCAGATACATGAAGGTTTCAGCTGTAGTCACCTGGAAAGGATTCATACTTTAGTCACATGTCATGCTTTTGATCTGAATCAGAATTATATTCAATATTCCTCTAGGGAAAATATGGGTTTGAGACTGTTGCTAAATGTTTAAATCAAATAGAAATACATTTAAAAAAAGAATGAAATGATAAACACAAATGAGTTGGAGTAAGAATGTGCAATAGGAAGATAAGTTCAAATAAATATCATTTTATAAAAATAAGAATTTAAAGTATGACCAGTCAAATAATAATAATAATAATAATAATAATAATAATAGGGTAAACAAAATAGAAAATAATATTTATATAAACGTAAAAAGTTCAAGTTAAAATGTGCACATTGTATAACATTTATAAAATGTATATTACAATATCTACAGTGGTTGATTAGTATTACAAATATATAAATAAAACTTAAGCCCCCCAGTTGTTTCCACACATAGGAAAGGATAGATTGATGTTTTACCTCTTCCTCCATTGTTCCCTGTCAGCCCCTCTTTGCCATAGCGATCATAAAGGCTCCTCTTGTTGACTGGAAGGGGAAATGAAAAGAGTTAAAGTAGAAAACAGACCAGTGAGAAGTCAGAAACATGAAGAGTAGATGAGGAGGGAGAGGAAGTGCATGTGATCAGGTATCTGTTCAGAGCTGAGGTACAAACCGTCTGAGAGCACCTCGTACGCCTCTGACAGCTCCTTGAACTTCTTCTCTGCCTCGTCCTTGTTCTCGGGGTTTTTGTCAGGGTGCCACTTCAAGGCCAGCTTTCTGTAACTACACCAACACAAAGAGAAGATAACAACAGCTTAATAAAGCTCCACTGAAAACACTAAATACTGTGTTTTCTGTGCCTTTAGCTAGACATCATGACACATTATACTGTGTATCGCTCATCTGCAGTATGTGTCATTTGGTTGAGTTATTACTGTTGATATGGGATGTGAAACATTGTAATTCAATAATTACATTAAGTTTCTAATATCACTCAAACATATTGTCAATACTATGTGCTGTGATGAATGTTTTTACTATAGAAAATCTAGAATGCCGACAAACATTTACTCAATGACCATTAAGAGTCATGTGTACGTTCTCACTTTGTTGAAAAACATTTCAATTGTGAGGAATGCTCAGGAAAGATTGCAGTGATTGAAGAGCAGCAAAAACAAACACAGAAGCGTTTTTATTAAACGCTGCACACGTGTTGTCAAGTCGGTGAAGATGTTTCTTCATTTGCATGTGTTTTAGAACATTTGTATTTGCATATTTGCATAGTTTTTGGAACTGCAGTACATTCTTCTTGATGTAAATGAGTTGGGCCATTGTAGCACACCGTATTAGCAACATCACAGATGAAAGATAGCATTTGAAACTTGATCGACTCACGCTTTCTTTATGTCATCTGCAGACGATTCTCTCCGTACTCCTAACACCTGGTAGTACTCCACCATGATTAGGGGTAAAGGGAGAAACTTCAGGGAGCTGAAACACAGAGACAGATGACATTATTACCAGCCACTATGGTCAGAGTCCTGGATGGAACATTCAGAACAGCAGAACATCACCTGTGTTAAACCAGAAGGGACCGTTATATTCTCATGACATCTTTACACCGTGAATATATATATACTGTATGTTATGTTTTTACACAATACATATTAATACATTGATCTTGCCAAACAGGGCTAAAATAAGCTGAGGATTAGCAACATGCGTGAAAAACATTTCAGTTCCGAATTGTTTCTTTTTTTCAATAATTATAATAATTTGGGGATGAAAGGAAACATTTTAAAGAGTTTGAATAAAGCAGATGAATTCTGAAAATAAACATAGAATTTAAATTTAATTTTTTTTAATTGGCCCTAATCCTCTAAGTAAATATGGGACACAAAAAGAGACATTATACAAGAACATAATAACAAAGCGGCACTTTTGACCCTTTTCAATTGAACTAAGCATCATTTGGATTCCGAGTGACTTGCTAACATAGACCATTGCGTAACACATTTTATGTTTAAAAAAGTATTTTTGTTGATATTATCAGTGATATTTATCTCTATCAGTTTATTTGACAAGGGCAATGTATAGTAAAAGGTTACAAAAACTCAACGCAGATGTGGTGCTTGTAGAGTTTCTATTTGAGACCCTTGTCCCTGGTTAGACTTACCAACTATCATTCATACTGGTTTCAAACATAAAGAACCACCCGCCTTACATTACAAGAACAAAGTTGATGTTTGAAGTACAGCCACATTTTGGGTTGTGACCGTTCCATATTGAGGAATGTCTCTGAGCACCTCCTATCACAGGAAGCCTTTGTGTCCGAGCTGTGCACAACGCTCTCCTCTCAGATTCATTCTAAAATGCATTCACATGGTTATGTGTGGTTAAGTGTTAAACAAAGGCTCCTTTGTAGTTCCTGGTAAATAACAGAGCCTCAGCCAAAATCCTGCAGGATTTGAAAAAGTTAAACACTTTTTCAGATGTGTAACTGAATGACTTTATAAGTAATACAAAGTTATAACAACTATAAACAAAAATCTGGTAACATTTGAAAAGTCCACTGGTCAACTGCATGAGGACATATGTTGTTCATAAAGTTATTATAGATTTGGTAATGAATTAAGCTCTATGCAACCCTACTCACTCACTTTGTATTTGCCATATATACAAATATAGCCACTATAATACTGTTCTAATGAAAAGGCTCATCAGTGCACTATGGTCCACTTACACATTAGCTCATGCATTTAAACATTAACGTTTAAAGAGTTTAGATCCAATTGTTCTCATACAGACAGCACTGGGACTAGGGCTACAGTCAGGGGCGGATCTACCGGGGTGGCATGGGGTGGCAGCTGCCACCCTAAAAAATAGCCTTGCCACCCCAGCTGGCATCTTTGTTTTGAAAGAAAAGTTGTGGCTCATCGGACATTTATGAGAGAAAATCTCTAATGTCCGAGTGCAAGTGAATGCAGCACAAGACGCGAGTCTTGTAACCCCTCCCCCGGCCCTGGCGCGAGCTTGGAAATATGATTGGCGGCGATTTCATTTGAACGGGACGGCGCAAAACGAGAAGCATTCGGACCCAAGCAGACGGAAGGAATGAGGTATTTGCGGTCTACAATGACAGAGAAGAGGCTGTCAGGTTTGGCTGCACTCAGCATTGAATCAAAACGCACTAAAGCTGTTGATCTTAATCAGTTTGTGAGGCGTTTTGCTGAACAACATGGTAATCGCCATTCAGCTGTAATAGGCATGCCAACTTGATGCTCTGCTCACGGATGACTCGATGAGCATAAAAAACTGTTAAGATGATGACCTTGTATGTGTGTATATTTTTTTTCTTTGTGGGGGTCTGCCCCCAAAAAACAGTTTTAAGTCCTGAGAAAGTCAAATAAGACGTAAAACTACACTGCCCAGCCAAAAAAAGTAACCACTTTGATTAACTAGGCCAGTAGGTAAGGACTTTCCACTGGATAATAACTGCAGCGATGTATATGTTTTAGCTGAATACACGTTTTTTAACCCTAACTGATGCAGTTAGTCACTTCTTTAATGTTTGTTCTTTCTGATGTAAAGTCAAGGTTGTAACTGTTTGCAGTAAAGTCGTGGGGCGCTGAACTGTTCCTTTGGATCTTTTGAATTTTGATACATGATATAATTACTTGTCTTTCAAATTTGAAGGAGGGTGAGCAAGCATCTTGAGGAACATTCATCATTAACTCCTCCAAAAAATATAGTTTATTCAATAATAAATGAATATGTGAATCATAACAGTGATTGACAGCTGATAGGAATAATATGATTGTTAATAGTATCATATTCATTCAGACAAACATCGATGAGACAGTTAATTAATGTACTTATTGCAGCAGTCTTCATAGATTTGGTACCCCTGCTGGTCTAAGAGTGAAACAAACTCATTCAGTTAAAATTCATTAAATGATGTCTGCCACCTTATATATTTATATGTAAGGCTTAACTGATGTGCCACAATAATGTCACCTAATGTTATTGAGTTAAAATATTAATATTGTGGCTTTCCAAGTTAACATTGATTGATATGACTGCGATTAAATCAGCATATACTGGGGGGGATGCCACCCCTCAAAATCTCCTGCCACCCTCTTGCCACTCCATGAATATTTGTCTAGATCCGCCCCTGGCTACAGTTATTTGGAATCGAATCAAAATCTCAATATGGGCTGGTGCAATATGAAAATTGCAGGAAGCACAGCAGAATATGTAAGAATAGTAATCGGAATTAAGCATTTTGGGGCTATTAGAGTCCCTGCCTTCAAATCGTATTCTACGACTTAATAAAACATACATTATTGCTATAGATTCTATAAAAAATATCACAACATGATGATTGATATAACTTTGAATGAGAATAATGATGTAGAAATTATCAATCCCTCCAATATCATGAATTATATTGCAAATAAAATGTGAGTACAAATAATAATATCGTAATTAGCTTCTTTTTTTTTGTTTTTATTATGCATCCTAATTGTACATTATTGTACATCATGGTGAATTACGTTTTTTATTATTGTTATATTACATTTACATAATGTAGTGCAAAAAAACAGGAACAGTCATTCCACAATATTAACAGCACTAACATGGAGTTACTACAGGAAGCGAATCTCCTAAAACATTCGGTTTATCTTTCTTACTAGCAGTTTGTAATCCATGCCGCTCTCTGCAATGAGGATGCTCCGTTTTATATTGTCTACCAACCGCTGTTAATGACAATAGCAGTGCTGCTGATTGTTGGGACCCCAAAAAGAGGAGAAAGAGGAGAGAACTACGTCTCTGTGTTAAGGTGCATCACTACAGCACATCATTGTATGGTCAGATACTTCGTTAGCATTAGGACTTAACGCCTCACCGAGCAGCGGTAAACTAACGGCCACACAGCGCGGTGCAGCTGGAGGAGAGGCTAGCTGTTTATCTCTCCGTGACCCTGGCTGCTGCTACCCGGCACACAATAAAGAAAGAGCCAGGAACCGTGACGTTTACGGGGAAAATGTATATAAAGGGAATGTATAGTATGTCCAAAATTCCGACGTGAAGCATCATTTCTCGCTGAAGCTGTTTTTGTTTGACGTAGTGTATGTTAGCTGCTCACTTTAGCGAACCTAACGTAAGCTGGTTACAGGGGTATTTGAGCTCGGTAAACATCACTAGCCACATTAGCTCCGCTGTCAAACACTCTTACCCAACTCAAGTCCAGCTGTCCGTGAATTCAGAAGATGTGCAGGTCAGCCAGTTTGTCATTTAGGTTGAGTCAGATGCTAAACAGGTTTATTCATGTTCAGCAGTCTGCAGGTTTTCAGATTAGACGCAACGTCCTGTTTCTGAATTCATCTTCTTCTTCTTCTACGGTCAGTTTAACGGCAGCTTTGCATCATTTGTGTTGCATTGCTGCCACCTGGTGGAGCTTTTTAGCTACTATATCACCCACTTTTGGTTTTGAAAGAAAAGTATGGGTTACTATGTCTTGTTTTTGACAGAATGTTGCCGGGCTACTCTTGAATATCTTCCCACTATTTTAAACCCAACCGCATTTCGAATAGTAACCCCCCCCCCATCAACCTAAATAACCTATACATTCAGGAAACAATGATTAATGATTATTAGCATACAAAGCATATCTTGCTATCCAATATGTATTTACATGCCACAACCAAAGGGCCAGTGAATGACACACACCCACACACTTATTTAAAAAGTATATATTTTTTGTCGATGTGGAATTAATTTTCACATTATCATTATTACTGTATCATTGTGTGCTTTTGTTTTTGATGCTTTCGCAACACTTTTACCTGAAACTTCCTTGTCAATAAACCCTGACTGAACTGACCCTAATGGGTTCACAGTGCAGTATAACATAAAGCACAAATAAGATACAAGGCAAAACTTTACTGAATTCCTCAGCTGATGATATGAAGCCATTAGTGAGTCTAAATATGGCATGAATACCTTGGACAGCTCCCACAACCATGGCTGACCCAGGATCAGAACCTTGGACAGCAAATATGACATGATTGATTTGCCATAACTGCAAAAAAAATCCCATGTGAAACCCATGTTATTACAAGTGAAACCCATGGGAACACATGTGAAACCTATGTTATGAGGTGTCAAACCCATGTTATTACATTTGAAACCCACAATTATATGTGAAACCTGTGTGATTACTTGTGAGTACCTGTAAATGAATGTAAAGTGCATGTCAAATCTTGCATGTAGAAGTACACTTGCATGTACTTTTGAGTGGATGTGTGAACAAAGGAAAAAGTAGTAGTACTTGCATTTTCTCTAAAACAGTGTAACCAATAAAAAACAAATCTATTTATGTCATTTGTACATACAAATTGGAAATTGAGTAAGCAGCAATTCCTCACGCCAAAACGTCTCCATGTTTCCCGCAGAAAAGAAGTAAGACAAATGCTACTGAACATATTGAGTTTTTGTTTGAAAACATTTATTAAAACATTAAAAAAGGTACAAAAAGAAACACTAGAAATCAAATGGAGGGGGCACAAAATGTGTCCTGTTCTCTGTGTGTGTGTGTGTGTTGTGTGTGTGTGTGTGTGTGTGTCATCCCCTATATACGTATTGTGTTTGTGTGTGCGTGTCTCGCCCCTCTGGGTCTCCTCCTGTAGGCTCCCTGTTTTGGCATTAAAGAACAAAATCAAAGATTAGGTCAGTACAAACATTAAAATGATGTTATGTAATAAAAGTTTGATTGTATCTGGATTTGCTTGTGGCATCTTAAGAGACACACGTGTAAACTAAGTTGAACTAATCCCAAAACAAGGCCCAGGTATTCAGAGTGACAACAAACAAACACAGATTCTAATGAATTATTTTGTATATAAAGAAAATACAAAATATAAAAGTAATGTAACACATTTACAATATATTTAGTATCAGAAATGTGTTCCAATTATGATTCTGTTCAATATAAAAAAAATTATAATTATTTCCCTGTTTAAACTGTTGAATCTCATTCAAGAGACATGGCCTGATTTATCAGTTTGAATTGTGACGGTGGGCTCTCGTGCTGTAATTGTGACTGGACAAGGGGGGAATCTTTGCTCTTTTTGCTGTGGTCCAGGCCTGTTATGAGAAGGCAGATGAATATTCTTCTGTTAAATGCTTTATATGTTACATGTTATCACATGTTGTAACACGTTCCAAATGTGCTTCACCCATTATTACCTGTTGTATGGTTAGGGTTAGGGTGATGGAAAAACATGTGTTTTTTTCTGTAAGTTACTATGTTGATACGCTCATTAACATGTTCGGAACCATGTCGAATGCAACCCCAAAGCACATTGGAATGGAGCAGAACTTTGGAATTGTAGTCCATGACATCATGTGGACACTTATAGACACTTGTAGAACTCATTTCTTGGGTAGGGTCAGCTCTCATTTTTGACCTTTCACCGTACACAAGGCAAGGCAAGGCAAGTTTATTTATATAGCACCTTTCAACACAAGGCAATTCAAAGTGCTTTACAACAATGAAAGACATTAAGAAAATGGCATTTAAAATCAGTCATTAAAAAGCAAAGATAATAAAATAAACATTAAAAGAAAAAATACATGGATAAAAGTTACAGTGCAGTTTAAGATGTGAATAGTTTGATTAAAAGCAGCGGCAAAAAGAAAAGTCTTCAGCCTGGATTAAAAAGTAGTCAGAGTTGCAGCGGACCTGCAGGTTTCTGGTAGTTTGTTCCAGATATTTGGATCATAATAACTGAACTTCTCCATGTTTAGTTCTGACTCTGGGGACAGAAAGCTGACCAGTCCCTGAAGACCTGAGAGTTCTGGATGGTTCATCATTTAGCGAGAGGTCAGAAATGTATTTTGGGCCTAAACCATTCAGTGCTTTATAAACCAGCAGCAGTATTTTGAAATCAATTCTTTGACACACAGGAAGCCAGTGTAAAGACTTCAGAACTGGAGTGATGTGATCCACTTTCTTAGTGTTAGTGAGGAACCAGTGTAAAGACTTCAGAACAAGAGTGATGTGATCCACTTTCTTAGTGTTAGTGAGGAACCAGTGTAAAGACTTCAGAAGGAGTGATCCACTTTCTTAGTGTTAGTGAGGAACCAGTGTAAAGACTTCAGAACGGATGTGATCCACTTTCTTAGTGTTAGTGAGGAACCAGTGTAAAGACTTCAGAACAGGAGTGATGTGATCCACTTTCTTAGTGTTAGTGAGGAACCAGTGTAAAGACTTCAGAACAGAGTGATGTGATCCACTTCTTAGTGTTAGTGAGGAACCAGTGTAAAGACTTCAGAACAGGAGTGATGTGATCCACTTTCTTAGTGTTAGTGAGGAACCAGTGTAAAGACTTCAGAACAGGAGTGATGTGATCCACTTTCTTAGTGTTAGTGAGGAACCAGTGTAAAGACTTCAGAACAGGAGTGATGTGATCCACTTTCTTAGTGTTAGTGAGGAACCAGTGTAAAGACTTCAGAACAGGAGTGATGTGATCCACTTTCTTAGTGTTAGTGAGGAACCAGTGTAAAGACTTCAGAACAGGAGTGATGTGATCCACTTTCTTAGTGTTAGTGAGGAACCAGTGTAAAGACTTCAGAACAGGAGTGATGTGATCCACTTTCTTAGTGTTAGTGAGGAACCAGTGTAAAGACTTCAGAACAGGAGTGATGTGATCCACTTTCTTAGTGTTAGTGAGGAACCAGTGTAAAGACTTCAGAACAGGAGTGATGTGATCCACTTTCTTAGTGTTAGTGAGGAACCAGTGTAAAGACTTCAGAACAGAGTGATGTGATCCACTTTCTTAGTGTTAGTGAGGAACCAGTGTAAAGACTTCAGAACAGGAGTGATGTGATCCACTTTCTTAGTGTCAGTGAGGAACCAGTGTAAAGACTTCAGAACAGGAGTGATGTGATCCACTTTCTTAGTGTCAGTGAGGACTCGAGCAGCAGCGTTCTGAATCAACTGCAGCTTTCTAATAGATTTTTTAGTGAGACCTGTAAAGACACCATTACAGTAGTCCAGTCTACTGAAGATAAAAGCATGGACAAGTTTTTCCAAATCCTGCCTGTCACGATAATTAATTTGGTTGGATGATACATTTTCCTGGAAATTATTGCGATAAACGATAATTTTGTCGGCACCGTTGTAAGAACATTTTAAAACACTGACATAATGATAATATATAATAATTCAAGTAAATCCTTTCAAACATAACTTTGTATTGAACATTCAACATTGCAAATGAAATGTGAATAAATAAGAGCACACATTGTCTCACAAGCAAAAACAACTTGTCAAGTGTACAGTCCATACAAAGACCCAGATGCCTCAACAGGCCATATCCAAATCTGTATTTCAAAGATTTCGAGCAAGGACCACCAACATGTTTGCATTGTCGGGCAAATGCATCTCTGATTGTAAACTGTCTGGAAGGTGGGGGCTCTCCATCTCCAGCTGCCGTGTTTGCTCTTAGCTGGGAAAATGGAATGGGGTGGTTGTGTTTTGTTGCTCCCTTTTTAAAACAAATGCTGTAGGTTCGCCTCGTTGATTTGGCTTAAATCCAAAATATTCCCACAACGGAGATGTGGAGTTAGGTTTCGCAACCAATTCCATTTAACTTCAAATTCCCCTCGAGAGTAAGTCACACGTTGTCTCCTGCTTGTCTCTATATTATTAATTTGGCTGCTACGCTGTTGCACGCGGAGGGTCCTGACCTGGCTGTGTGTGAGCCCCGCCCCTCACAGCGCGCCTGGCCGGCAGACACAGCGCGCCGGGCTAAAAAGCTGGTCACATCCTTATGTAAACAAACACGCATGTAAACGTCAATGTCAATTAATTGCTTATCGCGACAGGCCTATCTTTTAATCCTCGATATATTCTTAAGGTGATAGTAGGCTGATTTAGTAATTGTTTTAATGTGACTGTTGAAACTCAAAGTCCATGACTACACCTATAGATTTCTGTCTTTATCTCTTGTTTTGAACATTGCAGCAACTCAGCGCTAACTTGTATAGTTAGTGCTGAGCAAGTCGCTCAAATGTTACGTAAATATAAACCTGCGGCGGAAATCCCTCTTGTCTGTCAAAGGGAGAATCCACGGCTCTGGGAGAATCTAGTAATTCTTTATGTTAGTAGGCTAACTGTACTGTGATTACTGATTTTATAAAAGTAACGAAGTAACGCGTGTCAGGCAATGTTAGTAACTGTAGTGTGATTACTGAATTATAAAAGTAACGCGTTACACTACTCCGTTACCGACAAAAGTAATATTATTACAGTAACGTGTTACTTTGTAACGCGTTACACCCAACTCTGGTAGGGCCACACCTCATTACTGAGATCAAAGTCCTTCGGGATCGCTTAAACAGATTTAGAGGGTCGTCTGAATTGAAACAGCAGTTAATTGAACCTGGTTCTTCAGGATTTAATAGAGGTGAGATCTTGCTGACGTTGGTGGATCTGAGCCAAGCAGTAAACTTACATAGACTCAATAACTTCTGTTAGGTCAATTAGTAGGTCTGAGTAATTTGCCGGAATAAATTATCAGCCCTCCCGACTCTAATGGCGCGTTTCCACTACAGCGCGGAGCCCGGTTTAAGAGGGCTGTGACGTCAGCGGCCCGACTTTGGTTGCGTTTCCACTTGGCCTAGTACCGGCCGGCGGGTCCTAATTCACAGTTTTTCTGGCCTCATAAAATCGTGGTCCTAGGGCCAGGAACAACCAGGCTGAGTTGTGACGTCAACACTCTCGACTGCTGATTGGTCAGAGAGAATCGTCACAATCGGCGCGCGAGATAATCCCTGGCGTCGCATATATATATAGCGAAGCTTGCAGCATTTTTATAAACAGCATTTTTGTCAACAGAGGAGCTAAAATGGCAAAGAAAAGCACGCCGTGGTTGGTCGAGGAAGTGACGACGTTCCTACATTACATTGCAGATGATAAGATCCAGCGGGAGCTCGACGGGACAACTCGCAATATTAAAGTATTTCAGGAGGTCTCTACACAGATGTCCACAAGCGGCTACTCGAGGACTGTCGTGCAGTGTAGGGAAAAACTCAAAAAGATGAAGAGTGAATATCGCTTGGTCAAAGATAATAACAACACGAGTGGTGCCAGTAAGAAAAACTGGAAGTGGTTTGAGCTAATGGACACCATTTACGGCCATAGACCGGCTAGCGTTGGGAGGGATGGAGGCCTGGACTTTGCAACGGCGTTACTGGAGTCTCTGCATGGTACGTTTTTTCTTATTTGCTTGAAAGCGTTGTGTCCCTATCTGTTCTAAAGCTCACTTCTAACAAATAAGTCGTCACGGCAGTTTTAAGCAGCGTGACTCCGCCCACCAAAAAGCCGATCGCTCCGCCTACACTGCGTTACTATAGTTACTGCCCCAGTTCCTAAACTGTAATGGAAACGCGCCATCAAGTGAGCTGGTCCTAACAAGGCCTAACGAGGCCGAGCGAGGCCGAGCGAGGCCGGGCTCCGCGCTGTAGTGGAAACGCGCCATAACAGTATGCTTCTCTTTCACCTTAGAATAAGTGCTAGCATTATCTTAGCACTGTAGTCAGTAGGCTAGCCAGGCATGCTAATGTTAGATGGTTCGTGTAGTTTTTTGTGTATTTTGGGTTTCATAACTTTGATTAATTTAATTTAAACAACAATTAGTCTTAATTTAATTAAAGATCTCTTCTCCTACTGTGCTGGGTCTTACCCATAGTAAATCGGATTATGACATCTATTACAAGAACGTCTATGACAAAATATCTTGGATCATCAATAGATCCTTCTGATTCATCGTAATAAAACTATAATTTGTCCTGAAAATATTTTTCAGAATGCAATAACGGATAGTCATAGATTACAAATGTGAATACTTGCATACTACTTTTCTCTGGCCGTGAATATTAAAGTTGGACATTTTCCTTTGACAGCAATGAAACTCCGGAGTTAAGTTCCAGCCATACCACCAAAGCAGAAACCATGGAGATCGAGGACTGTGGGGATTGGATGAGTTTGTAACGCAGCGTCCACACGGCAGCGTGCGTTGAAGCTTGCCAGCGGGCGTGTCTGAAGGTCGACCAACAACCAATCACATGAATCTCCCGCCCCGGACAAGCAAGCACGCGGTTTGCGAGCAACGCGAGCAAAGCGAAGCGACGTTACCACAATGCAGTTCGGCAAAGCGTGACGTCACCCCATTAAAACTGAATGGGCAGAAGCGTTGAAGCTTCAACTTCATGCTATTATGTTTAAGACTAGCAATTAGCATCAGCAAACCTAATCACAAAGCAGTGCTTTTATTTATGTTTATGTATTAGCATATGTTTAATTTAGCACCTTAAAATAAAGGCACCTATCTTTATTATTTCTTCAGCAGCTTTTCAGAAAGCTTCGAAACACCAATTCCAAAAGAGGTTATCCTTCCTCCACTTCCACAAGATGACTGCAGCCTGATGTTGAACCATCAATCCAAGTAAGACTATTTCCTCTCCTGGACATTTTCCGATTAATAATCAATTAATGTTATTGATGATAACCAAGAGAACAGAGGAAAGGCGACATACCTGATCATCTTGAGACGTGCCTCTTGCTGTGGTCCTGAGTCGTGGATCCTGAGTTGTGGCTGTCCCGGTTGCTGTGGTCCTGAGTCGTGGCTGTCCCTGTTGCTGTGATCCTGAGTCGTGGCTGTTCCTGTTGCTGTGATCCTGAGTCGTGGCTGTCCCTGTTGCTGTGGTCCTGAGTCGTGCATCCTGAGTCGTGGCTGTCCCTGTTGCTGTGGTCCTGAGTCGTGGCTGTCCCTGTTGCTGTGATCCTGAGTCGTGGCTGTTCCTGTTGCTGTGGTCCTGAGTAGTGGATCTTGAGTCGTGGCTGTCCCTGTTGCTGTGGTCCTGAGTCGTGGCTGTCCCTGTTGCTGTGGTCCTGAGTCGTGCATCCTGAGTCGTGGCTGTCCCTGTTGCTGTGATCCTGAGTCGTGGCTGTTCCTGTTGCCCTGAGTCGTGGCTGTTCCTGTTGCTGTGGTCCTGAGTTGTGCATCCTGAGTCGTGGCTGTCCCTGTTGCTGTGGTCCTGAGTCGTGGCTGTTCCTGTTGCTGTGGTCCTGAGTCGTGCATCCTGAGTCGTGGCTATCCCTGTTGCTGTGGTCCTGAGTCGTGGCTATCCCTGTTGCTGTGGTCCTGAGTCATGGCTGTTCCTGTTGCTGTGGTCCTGAGTCGTGCATCCTGAGTCGTGGCTGTCCCTGTTGCTGTGGTCCTGAGTTGTTCATCCTGAGTCGTGGCTGTCCCTGTTGCTGTGATCCTGAGTCGTGGCTGTTCCTGTTGCTGTGGTCCTGAGTCGTGGATCTTGAGTCGTGGCTGTCCCTGTTGCTGTGGTCCTGAGTCGTGGCTGTTCCTGTTGCTGTGGTCCTGAGTCGTGCATCCTGAGTCGTGGTTGTCCCTGTTGCTGTGGTCCTGAGTCGTGCATCCTGAGTCGTGGCTGTCCCTGTTGCTGTGGTCCTGAGTCGTGGCTGTCCCTGTTGCTGTGATCCTGAGTCGTGGATCCTGAGTTGTGGCTGTCCCTGTTGCTGTGGTCCTGAGTCGTGGCTGTTCCTGTTGCTGTGGTCCTGAGTCGCGCATCCTGAGTCGTGGCTATCCCTGTTGCTGTGGTCCTGAGTCGTGCATCCTGAGTCGTGGCTGTCCCTGTTGCTGTGGTCCTGAGTCGTGCATCCTGAGTCGTGGCTGTCCCTGTTGCTGTGATCCTGAGTCGTGGCTGTTCCTGTGATCCTGAGTCGTGGCTGTCCTTGTTGCTGTGGTCCTGAGTCGTGCATCCTGAGTCGTGGCTGTCCCTGTTGCTGTGATCCTGAGTCGTGGCTGTTCCTGTGATCCTGAGTCGTGGCTGTCCTTGTTGCTGTGGTCCTGAGTCGTGCATCCTGAGTCGTGGCTGTCCCTGTTGCTGTGGTCCTGAGTCGTGGCTGTTCCTGTTGCTGTGGTCCTGAGTCGCGCATCCTGAGTCGTGGCTATCCCTGTTGCTGTGGTCCTGAGTCGTGCATCCTGAGTCGTGGCTGTCCCTGTTGCTGTGGTCCTGAGTCGTGCATCCTGAGTCGTGGCTGTCCCTGTTGCTGTGATCCTGAGTCGTGGCTGTTCCTGTTGCTGTGATCCTGAGTCGTGGCTGTCCTTGTTGCTGTGGTCCTGAGTCGTGCATCCTGAGTCGTGGCTGTCCCTGTTGCTGTGGTCCTGAGTCGTGGCTGTCCCTGTTGCTGTGATTCTGAGTCGTGGCTGTTCCTGTTGCTGTGGTCCTGAGTAGTGGATCTTGAGTCGTGGCTGTCCCTGTTGCTGTGGTCCTGAGTCGTGGCTGTTCCTGTTGCTGTGGTCCTGAGTCGTGCATCCTGAGTCGTGGCTGTCCCTGTTGCTGTGGTCCTGATTCGTGCATCCTGAGTCGTGGCTGTCCCTGTTGCTGTGATCCTGAGTCGTGGCTGTTCCTGTTGCCCTGAGTCGTGGCTGTTCCTGTTGCTGTGGTCCTGAGTCGTGCATCCTGAGTCGTGGCTGTCCCTGTTGCTGTGGTCCTGAGTCGTGGCTGTTCCTGTTGCTGTGGTCCTGGGTCGTGCATCCTGAGTTGTGGCTGTCCCTGTTGCTGTGGTCCTGAGTCGTGGCTATCCCTGTTGCTGTGGTCCTGAGTCGTGCATCCTGAGTCGTGGCTGTCCCTGTTGCTGTGGTCCCGAGTCGTGCGTCCTGAGTCATGGCTGTCCCTGTTGCTGTGATCCCGAGTCGTGGCAGTCCCTGTTGCTGTTGTCCTGAGTCGTGGATCCTGAGTCGTGGCTGTCCCTGTTGCTCTGGTCCTGAGTCGTGGCTGTTCCTGTTGCTGTGGTCCTGAGTCGCGCATCCTGAGTCGTGGCTATCCCTGTTGCTGTGGTCCTGAGTCGTGCATCCTGAGTCGTGGCTGTCCTTGTTGCTGTGGTCCTGAGTCGTGCATCCTGAGTCGTGGCTGTCCCTGTTGCTGTGGTCCTGAGTCGTGGCTGTTCCTGTTGCTGTGGTCCTGAGTCGCGCATCCTGAGTCGTGGCTATCCCTGTTGCTGTGGTCCTGAGTCGTGCATCCTGAGTCGTGGCTGTCCCTGTTGCTGTGGTCCTGAGTCGTGCATCCTGAGTCGTGGCTGTCCCTGTTGCTGTGATCCTGAGTCGTGGCTGTTCCTGTTGCTGTGATCCTGAGTCGTGGCTGTCCTTGTTGCTGTGGTCCTGAGTCGTGCATCCTGAGTCGTGGCTGTCCCTGTTGCTGTGGTCCTGAGTCGTGGCTGTCCCTGTTGCTGTGATCCTGAGTCGTGGCTGTTCCTGTTGCTGTGGTCCTGAGTAGTGGATCTTGAGTCGTGGCTGTCCCTGTTGCTGTGGTCCTGAGTCGTGGCTGTTCCTGTTGCTGTGGTCCTGAGTCGTGCATCCTGAGTCGTGGCTGTCCTGTTGCTGTGGTCCTGAGTCGTGCATCCTGAGTCGTGGCTGTCCCTGTTGCTGTGATCCTGAGTCGTGGCTGTTCCTGTTGCCCTGAGTCGTGGCTGTTCCTGTTGCTGTGGTCCTGAGTCGTGCATCCTGAGTCGTGGCTGTCCCTGTTGCTGTGGTCCTGAGTCGTGGCTGTCCTTGTTGCTGTGGTCCTGAGTCGCGCATCCTGAGTCGTGGCTATCCCTGTTGCTGTGGTCCTGAGTCGTGCATCCTGAGTCGTGGCTGTCCCTGTTGCTGTGGTCCTGAGTCGTGCATCCTGAGTCGTGGCTGTCCCTGTTGCTGTGATCCTGAGTCGTGGCTGTTCCTGTTGCTGTGATCCTGAGTCGTGGCTGTCCTTGTTGCTGTGGTCCTGAGTCGTGCATCCTGAGTCGTGGCTGTCCCTGTTGCTGTGGTCCTGAGTCGTGGCTGTCCCTGTTGCTGTGATCCTGAGTCGTGGCTGTTCCTGTTGCTGTGGTCCTGAGTAGTGGATCTTGAGTTGTGGCTGTCCCTGTTGCTGTGGTCCTGAGTCGTGGCTGTTCCTGTTGCTGTGGTCCTGAGTCGTGCATCCTGAGTCGTGGCTGTCCCTGTTACTGTGGTCCTGAGTCGTGCATCCTGAGTCGTGGCTGTCCCTGTTGCTGTGATCCTGAGTCGTGGCTGTTCCTGTTGCCCTGAGTCGTGGCTGTTCCTGTTGCTGTGGTCCTGAGTCGTGCATCCTGAGTCGTGGCTGTCCCTGTTGCTGTGGTCCTGAGTCGTGGCTGTTCCTGTTGCTGTGGTCCTGGGTCGTGCATCCTGAGTTGTGGCTGTCCCTGTTGCTGTGGTCCTGAGTCGTGGCTATCCCTGTTGCTGTGGTCCTGAGTCGTGCATCCTGAGTCGTGGCTGTCCCTGTTGCTGTGGTCCCGAGTCGTGCGTCCTGAGTCATGGCTGTCCCTGTTGCTGTGATCCCGAGTCGTGGCTGTCCCTGTTGCTGTTGTCCTGAGTCGTGGATCCTGAGTCGTGGCTGTCCCTGTTGCTCTGGTCCTGAGTCGTGGCTGTCCCTTTTGCTGTGGTCCTGAGTCGTGGTTGTCCCTGTTGCTGTGATCCTGAGTCGTGGCTGTCCGTGTTGCTGTGGTCCTGAGTCGTGGATCCTGAGTCGTGGCTGTCCCTGTAGCTGTGGTCCTGAGTCGTGCATCCTGAGTCGTGGCTGTTCCTGTTGCTGTGGTCCTGAGTCCTGGCTGTCCCTGTTGCTGTGGTCCTGAGTCGTGGATCCTGAGTCGTGGCTGTCCCTGTTGCTGTGGTCCTGAGTCGTGGCTGTTCCTGTTGCTGTGGTCCTGAGTCGTGGATCCTGAGTCATGGCTGTCCCTGTTGCTGTGGTCCTGAGTCCTGGCTGTCCCTGTTGCTGTGGTCCTGAGTCCTGGCTGTCCCTGTTGCTGTGATCCTGAGTCGTGGCTGTTCCTGTTGCTGTGGTCCTGAGTAGTGGATCTTGAGTCGTGGCTGTCCCTGTTGCTGTGGTCCTGAGTCGTGGCTGTTCCTGTTGCTGTGGTCCTGAGTCGTGCATCCTGAGTCGTGGCTGTCCCTGTTGCTGTGGTCCTGAGTCGTGCATCCTGAGTCGTGGCTGTCCCTGTTGCTGTGATCCTGAGTCGTGGCTGTTCCTGTTGCCCTGAGTCGTGGCTGTTCCTGTTGCTGTGGTCCTGAGTCGTGCATCCTGAGTCGTGGCTGTCCCTGTTGCTGTGGTCCTGAGTCGTGGCTGTCCTTGTTGCTGTGGTCCTGAGTCGCGCATCCTGAGTCGTGGCTTTCCCTGTTGCTGTGGTCCTGAGTCGTGCATCCTGAGTCGTGGCTGTCCCTGTTGCTGTGGTCCTGAGTCGTGCATCCTGAGTCGTGGCTGTCCCTGTTGCTGTGATCCTGAGTCGTGGCTGTTCCTGTTGCTGTGATCCTGAGTCGTGGCTGTCCTTGTTGCTGTGGTCCTGAGTCGTGCATCCTGAGTCGTGGCTGTCCCTGTTGCTGTGGTCCTGAGTCGTGGCTGTCCCTGTTGCTGTGATCCTGAGTCGTGGCTGTTCCTGTTGCTGTGGTCCTGAGTAGTGGATCTTGAGTTGTGGCTGTCCCTGTTGCTGTGGTCCTGAGTCGTGGCTGTTCCTGTTGCTGTGGTCCTGAGTCGTGCATCCTGAGTCGTGGCTGTCCCTGTTACTGTGGTCCTGAGTCGTGCATCCTGAGTCGTGGCTGTCCCTGTTGCTGTGATCCTGAGTCGTGGCTGTTCCTGTTGCCCTGAGTCGTGGCTGTTCCTGTTGCTGTGGTCCTGAGTCGTGCATCCTGAGTCGTGGCTGTCCCTGTTGCTGTGGTCCTGAGTCGTGGCTGTTCCTGTTGCTGTGGTCCTGGGTCGTGCATCCTGAGTTGTGGCTGTCCCTGTTGCTGTGGTCCTGAGTCGTGGCTATCCCTGTTGCTGTGGTCCTGAGTCGTGCATCCTGAGTCGTGGCTGTCCCTGTTGCTGTGGTCCCGAGTCGTGCGTCCTGAGTCATGGCTGTCCCTGTTGCTGTGATCCCGAGTCGTGGCTGTCCCTGTTGCTGTTGTCCTGAGTCGTGGATCCTGAGTCGTGGCTGTCCCTGTTGCTCTGGTCCTGAGTCGTGGCTGTCCCTTTTGCTGTGGTCCTGAGTCGTGGTTGTCCCTGTTGCTGTGATCCTGAGTCGTGGCTGTCCGTGTTGCTGTGGTCCTGAGTCGTGGATCCTGAGTCGTGGCTGTCCCTGTAGCTGTGGTCCTGAGTCGTGCATCCTGAGTCGTGGCTGTTCCTGTTGCTGTGGTCCTGAGTCCTGGCTGTCCCTGTTGCTGTGGTCCTGAGTCGTGGATCCTGAGTCGTGGCTGTCCCTGTTGCTGTGGTCCTGAGTCGTGGCTGTTCCTGTTGCTGTGGTCCTGAGTCGTGGATCCTGAGTCATGGCTGTCCCTGTTGCTGTGGTCCTGAGTCCTGGCTGTCCCTGTTGCTGTGGTCCTGAGTCCTGGCTGTCCCTGTTGCTGTGGTCCTGAGTCGTGGCTGTCCGTGTTGCTGTGGTCCTGAGTCGTGGATCCTGAGTCGTGGCTGTCCCTGTAGCTGTGGTCCTGAGTCGTGCATCCTGAGTCGTGGCTGTTCCTGTTGCTGTGGTCCTGAGTCCTGGCTGTCCCTGTTGCTGTGGTCCTGAGTCGTGGATCCTGAGTCGTGGCTGTCCCTGTTGCTGTGGTCCTGAGTCGTGGCTGTTCCTGTTGCTGTGGTCCTGAGTCGTGGATCCTGAGTCATGGCTGTCCCTGTTGCTGTGGTCCTGAGTCCTGGCTGTCCCTGTTGCTGTGGTCCTGAGTCCTGGCTGTCCCTGTTGCTGTGGTCCTGAGTCGTGGCTGTCCCTGTTGCTGTGGTCCTGAGTCGTGGCTGTCCGTGTTGCTGTGGTCCTGAGTCGTGGATCCTGAGTCGTGGCTGTCCCTGTAGCTGTGGTCCTGAGTCGTGCATCCTGAGTCGTGGCTGTTCCTGTTGCTGTGGTCCTGAGTCCTGGCTGTCCCTGTTGCTGTGGTCCTGAGTCGTGGATCCTGAGTCGTGGCTGTCCCTGTTGCTGTGGTCCTGAGTCGTGGCTGTTCCTGTTGCTGTGGTCCTGAGTCGTGGATCCTGAGTCATGGCTGTCCCTGTTGCTGTGGTCCTGAGTCCTGGCTGTCCCTGTTGCTGTGGTCCTGAGTCCTGGCTGTCCCTGTTGCTGTGGTCCTGAGTCCTGGCTGTTCCTGTTGCTGTGGTCCTGAGTCTTCAGAAAGTTATCAACAAAAACTTTAAGAATGTTTTTAGAGAACGTTATCCTACCTTTCAGAAGAACATTCTGGGAACCAAAATAAAACGTCCCGCTGAAAACATTCCTAGAACAATGAATGGTAACATTCTCAGAATGTTTTGATAACCAAAAATGTCTAGCTGGGAACTCACACATCGCACCGCAAACATGCAATATCTGCTTACAGCTCATCATGAATTACGTGCTTGTTTGTTTTTTTAAAAAGGAAAATGTGGTGAAACATCCTTTTTCAATTTGAAAATACACAGCCGGAAAAAATCTGCCACTTCCTTACAGAGCCCCTCCTCCAACACACACAAACGCGCACATGACCAATGAGGGCACGAGATAAGTTTGTGCACAGATGGAAGGCTGACAGGCAGGTAGGCCATCCAGTTATTTTAGCCGGGCCGGATCAGATGATTGGTCGTGCTTTTTACAGTACTACAGCTTCCACAGAGGACATTTTTTATGGATTTATTGTCAAAGCACTTAAGATATTAATTGCTATCGGGATGTTAAGAGCATTCCATGGAATATAACAAGAAGTGTATCTCGAGCCGGTTTCTCAAACTTACCTACCCCACCTTTAATAACATCCTCAAAACATCCTCTGAATGTTGCAGTTAAAACGTTATGTCTTAGTTAACCTTAAACCTTATAGGAACATTATTTGAAATAATAAACATCCTCAAAAGGTTCTTTGAACATCAGATGAAAATGTTTTCTTTAAAACATTATTAGAACCTGTAGGTAACGTTAGCCAAAGTTGTGAGAACGTTCCCTGCTAACTGGGATGCTACTAACCCAGCTTCCCCAGAGATTGTTTGTGTCTGTTACCTGGCAGGTTATCAGCATTAAAGGCTGAGTCGTGGATCCTGAGTCTTGGATGCGCCTGTCGCTGTGGTCCTGAGTCCTTGATCCTGAGTCCTTGATCCTGAGTCGTGGATCCTGAGTCGTGGATGTTGCTGCGACACCTACTGCACGTCTATCCGTCTTGGGAGAGGGATCCTCCTCTGTTGCTCTCCTCAAGGTTTCTTCCATTTTCCCCCATTAACTGGGGGGTTTCTTTGGAAGTTTTTTCTTGTCCGATGTGAGGTACCAAGGACAGAGGGTGTCGTATTCATATTCTGTACAAACTGTAGAGTCCCCTGAGACAAATGTAAAATGTAATAAATAAACTTTAATTAATTGATTGATTACATCAAGGTGATATGCTAATAGTAATGAAACTTCAATACTAAGGAGCAATGCATTGTTGTTAGCTGGTAAGAGATCTGTCAGCTAAGCCAAAAATTATAATTTTGGACCATTGATTGTTGATACTCTTGAGACTCTTAACCTCTAAACTCTATAATTCTGTCTGATCTAATTCATCACTGCAGGCAGAGGGCATTAGACTTTCCAACCTGCATACAAAAAGAAATTACCTAATTAAACAATCTGTCACCAAACACATCACAAATCTGTGTCATGACTTCTAAATAAGCAAGGAAAACACTCATATATTTAACTGTATAACTGTTTTATAATGTTTCAAAAATAGGTTCACTTTACATAATGTTGTAGAAAATAAACACACTATTTACAATAATGCATCTTAATGTTTGGGATAGTAAATGAAACTAGAGAATGCAATTCCTGAAGAAATTGCTAGTGGGAATGCTTTATGCTGAAAAGCTGACGCTAAACTGCTATGCTGAAATGTAATGTGTAAGAAGAAAGTGAAGAATTTAGATTGAAATGATACATGAACACTGGGGGCTTGAATGTGTGATGAGAGAAGAAAAGAAAGTAAAAAGGCTTGGAAAAGCAGCAGAATATTTGAACTGCAAACTTTTGAACTAACTTGATGGTGAATGATCTGTCGCCATGCCAACGGCATTTGATCACATCCAATAATACGCTTAGATGCGTTGATGGCTGCATCGTTACCAAACCTGTGAAGTTTTGGGCCATTTGGAGCATTTTCACTGAAGTTATGAGAAAACCGTGTTTCATAGCGAGCATTGTGTTGCCATGGCAACGGCATTTGAAGAAATCTCAAAACTGTCCCGTAGATGTCTTCACGGCTGGACTGTTAGCACAAATGTGAAGTTTGAGCACTTTTTGAACACTTTCATAGGAGTTATAGCGACATCATGTTTTATGGCGAGGGATGCGTTTCCATGGCAACAGCCTATGGTGAGATCTCAGATTTGGCGTAAAGCTGTTGAGGCATGGACCGGTCAGGTGATATACAAGCGAAGTTTGGGGGACGATCGGACCGTGTCCATTGGAGTTACAGCGATATCGTGTTTTATGGCGAGGGATGCGTTTCCATGGAAACGGCATATGATGACACCCCATCATTGACGTAGAGCTGTTGAGGGCCGGACCATTAACCATTATCTGAAGTCTGCTGCTCTGAGCATGTCAGTTGGAGTTATGACATCATCGTGTTCCATGACACAGGTGTTTATATTTGAGTTAACGACGTGTCCAGAGATCAAAGGTTTCCATGGTGATCAAATAAATGTGGCAAAGGCTCAAATTTGTTGAACAACACATTTGTAACAGGTTTGTTAATTGACCAAAAAATATGAACAGTTGGAAGATTGAAAATGGGATTATTATTACGATTATTTGTAGGTCATTGAAAAGTAGAATAATTTAGAAAGATGTGAACATTGAAGTTTCTATTTTAGAAAAGCTGACACTGTAGTGCATCGCTGGTTTTAAAAGTGATTTATAAGAGTCATGTTTAAAGATGTGCAATACTTAAAAAGTTTATAAAGATCCTCTAAGTGTGTGTCATTAGTTAGACGATAAAATGTTAGGGATAAATACCTTGACATATTGACTACAAGAACTTGAATCAAACAAGCAACCTTGTATTTGAAAGATTAACTCACATAGCAACAGTCGCACCTGGTATATAAGTGGTGTGGCTGAGTACTTTAAAGGGTTCATGAATAGAGTGGACTTGAATGTGAAATAAGAACAAGAAAATAAAAGTCTAAATGCATGAAAAAGCAGCAGAATATTTTAACTGAAAACTTTAGAAATAAAAGCATACGTCACCAATAATGTCTAAAATATGTGGAACATGTTGAAGTCAGTATGAAGTCTCCATCAGACGGAAAACAATAGGTTGAGACAGTCTGTTAAACTCCAGTGACCACGTCATTAGTCTGCTGCTCTAATTATGTCAACTGGAGTTATGACATCATCGTGTTCCATGACACAGGTGTTTATATTTGAGCTAACGAGGTGTCCAGAGATCAAAGGTTTCCATGGTGATCAGTGAGAGGAGAGCATTTTAATTGTTCTGAATGAGAGATAAACCTGTTACATGTGAACGCTTTGTTGAAGAACCGTAACAGATATCGGTGAAATTTCAAAGCGTGAAGCATGTCAAGGAACTTGAGCATCTGAAGTGTACTTTTTGTGTACTTTCGGGTTAATAATGTGGCCTTTTTGGCAGATTAACTAAAGGTGTGCGGCTGCTGTGGTGGGGAAAGGTGAGGCTGAACTTACAATGAGTTTCAATGGAGACATGTTGAAAGTTTTTGTCACTTCATGCCCTCAAGAGGCATTTTGTGAACCCCACAAAATGGGGGGGGGGGGGGGGGGGGGGAAACGCGTCATCTGCAGGAAACAGCATCTGAAGGCTTCTTAATATTTAATAAACTATGAATGTTTTATATCCATGTAACGGGAAGAAACTCAGCTAACTGATCATTTTTATTTTTTTTCAAAAAAAACCCACAAAGCTAGCGCTAAGCCTCTGAATTAGCCACGAGCGAAAAAATGCTAACAGCGTGTGCACAGAAACTCACTCATAACACCCTTATTACTTATGGTAACTGCATATCCAACATATCGACTAGCATCGTGAGAAGACACAGAATCGATCGGTACCTACATCATCACTCTATAAGAACTCGCGACTTTATAAACAAAAACAGACATCAAAACATGTGGCGCTAGGTAGCTAAAACGACAAAATGGCTTACCTGTGTCGTTGTCTGGTCAAAAGTGGTCTTCAATGGCATTAAAACGATAAAAACGCTGCTGAAGGTTAATCCAATGTCTGTGTCACTTTGAAATGATTTCTGATAATCCATAAGCAATAAACCTGCTTTTCCGTTTTCAGATTTCACAGCGTGAGATAGGTTCGCTCTCATGGAAAACTGCATGTGCGCATAGCTCTCATTTCTCAATGGTAACGTTGGTGTGTATGTGGAAACTCCCCTTCGATTCTATTGGCTCTAACGGTTAAAAAGAGTTGTCAACCAAAATCGACCAATGGGTTCCAGAGAAACAGCAAAAACACCCATTTCCACCCAGATCACCCCAGAGGTGGAGTTTTTTTTGCTAAACCTCTCTAAAAAAGGTCAAATGTCACTTGTTTTGCATCAATCTTGATACAGGGTACTTATATGTTGTACTTTGGATTCCTAAAGCTTTTAGTCTACCTTACCATCATCCAAGGGTAGTTTTCACTATAAGTAAAAAATTATTTTTGGACGGACACTAACATTTACTTTATGTTCAATCTGAATTTTCTTTAAAATAAAAAACATCTATATTGATTCTGACTTTTCTACATCCAACTCACAGGTTGTCACAGTTGAGCGAAGCAGGCAGGACCCAAATGCAGATCTCACAGAAAACACCTTTATTTCAAGGCTAAATAGTAACAGACAGAACTCTTCCCAGTGAACACAGTCAATGACAAACAAGGATCTCAAAGACAGACAGAAAAACCAGAACTTAAATACACACAGGACTAATCAAAGAAACAAGAGACAGGTGAGGAGGGAGGAGAAAACACAGGGGCACCAGGTGAACACAATCAGACACACCAGGGAAACTAACGACAGGAAGGCAAACACAGGAAGTAGGACCAGACAAGACACAAGGAGGAAAACATTTCAAAATAAGATGGAAAATAAAAACAACAATCCAAAACCATGACAGAACCCCCCCCCCTCAAGGGACGGATTCCAGACGTCCCAAAAAAAACGAAAAAGTCCAAAACCTCTAGAAGGGTGGGTGGAGGGGGTCCGGGACGGGTTTGGGCTGCCAGCCCAGGGGCACGGCAGAGGACCAGGAAGGGGTCTCGGGCGGACGGCCCAGGGGCAAGACAGAGTTCGAGAAGGGGCGAAGGCCACGGCTACGGAACTCAGGGGGCCGGGCTCAAGGGCGAAGACCACGGCTGGGGAACTCAGGGGGCCGGGCTCAAGGGCGACGACGGGACAGCTCCGGAGGACGGGCAGGCAGGCAGCGCCGGGACAGCTCCGGAGGACGGGCAGGACAGAGGCGGGACAGCTCCGGAGGACGGGCAGGAAAACGGCGTAGGCCGCGATGGGGCCCCTCCGGGGTCAGCTGGATCGCCGGAGCAGGAGCAAAGGGATCGGGAGCACTGGGAGCTGGAGATGGCGGAATCCCCGGTGGTACAGGAAACGGAGCCATCGGGACAGGTGCAGACGGAACCCCCGACGGGACAAGCACAGACGGGACCCTGGACAGAACATGAGCTGGTGTCGACTGGACCCTAGACGTCAGCGGGACCCCCAACAGAACTGGACAAGGTGTAGGCGGGACCCCCGGTGGGTCAGGATCTGGTGGCAGCTGGACCTCCGACAGAACAGGTATTGGCGGGACCCCCGGCGGGACAGGTGTCGGTGGGACCCCCAACAGGTCAGCACACGGAGTTGGCAGGACTCCCGGCGGGACCCCCAAAGGAACAGAACATGGGGCTTGCAGGACCCCCGGCAGAACAGTAGTCGGCGGGACCCCCAACGGGACAGGACATGGAGTTGGCAGGACCCTCAGCGGAACCCCCAACGAAACAGGACATGGAGTAGGCAGAACCCCCAGCGGAACCCCCAACGAAACAGGACACGGTGTTGGCAGGATCCCCGGTGGAACAGGTGTCGGTGGGACCTCCAACAGGACAGGACATGGTGTCGGCAGGACCCCCAACAGGACAGGACATGGTGTCGGCAGGACCCCCGGCGGAACAGGTGACGGCGGGACCTCCAACAGGAGACGAGGTGCTGGAGTCGGCCGGAGAGTCAACAGGTGACGAGGAGCCGGAGCCGGAACCATGGCTGCTGGGACCGGAACAGAGGCCTGGACCATGGCTGTATGGGCCGGTTCTGGAGTAGAAAATGAGGAAGAAGCAGGGGCTGACTCCAGACAGAACAAACCGAGATGTATGGTGTCAGGAAGGGCATTGGGAGGTAGGAGGCTAGCATGCCTGGGGCTAGCAGGCCGGGAATCACATGTCGGGAGGAAGTCCATAATCCAGCCAGGTAAGAACTTCACCAACCCTGGTTTCTCTGTTGCCATCTGGTGCGCCTCTGCCAGAGCAGCCTCTTTCTGCTGAACACTGGACGCTCCCCTCCACGTACCATAACAACGAGCCAATGAAAAGGTACATTTTAGTAACTCCACCTCAAATGGATCATCTGCTGGGTCCATTTCTGGTGAGATCCTTCTGTCACGGTTGAGCGAAGCAGGCAGGACCCAAATGCAGATCTCACAGAAAACACCTTTATTTCAAGGCTAAATAGTAACTGACAGAACTCTCTCAGTGAACACAGTCAATGACAAACAAGGATCTCACAAAGACAGACAGAAAAACCAGAACTTAAATACACACAGGCCTATTCAAAGAAACAAGAGACAGGTGAGGAGGGAGGAGAAAACACAGGGGCACCAGGTGAACACAATCAGACAATCAGACACTCCAGGGAAACTAACGACAGGAAGGCAAACACAGGAAGTAGGACCAGACAAGACACAAGGAGGAAAACATTTCAAAATAAGGTGGAAAATAAAAACAACAATCCAAAACCATGACAGGCTTATCATTACTTTGAGAAAAAAGTGCAGTTATGGTCATTTGTTCTGGAAATGTCATTTTCGAGCCTGAGACCTGGAAAACAGGCTCGGGGCTTAAAGGTTTTCCTACGTTTGTCATGAAAAATGATGTCTCAGGAATGTAGGGTTTGGGAATTATGGCAGGTTTAAAAGAAAATGTGAAGGCATCTGTGACATCACGCACTCTAAAATCTGAAGAAGGCCTCTTTACCAAGGTCTGAACAATGTTTAATATCTCTAAAAGTAAGAATCAGATTTAAAAGTTGTGTTACACGAATAATGTCAGAAAGATGTGTAACATTTTAAAGTTGGAATGAGGTTTCTGAGTGAAAGTATGAAGGAGCAGTTAGCAGTTGAAGAAGGAGCAGTTAGCAGTTGAAGTTGCATGAAGATTGTTGAAGTCTAAAGAGTTTCTCCATTGACTTCCATGTTAAAAATGTGATGAATTATGGGATGTATGCCGACCGAGCTGAACGTTTTGATGTTTGAACGGAGTTTCTGCGATGTTCAATGTGGGAGGAGAAGTGGCGCAAAATAACCCGGCGGAATAATAAAAATTTTGTGCGTAGCATAACAGATAGTTGGAATGCTGTGTCAGCATTCCAACTAAATTAGATTTGAAATATTGGTTAAAACTATTTTATTTGGTAATTGGTTACTAAAATCAGTTTGAGATTATGTTACACAATATTTAAATAATTCATGCATTATCATTTAATACAATTGAAATGCATCAGCTGCTAAGCAAGAACAAAACAAATCGAAATGTTTTGTATTTGAACCAGTGTCAAAAATAATCAGCAGGGTCTCAGCATATCCACTACATTTGTAAAAGAGCAGTGATAAAAAGACCCGGAAATAAATCCTTGTGTTACATCCTTTTACATCTTTTTACTAAAAGGTCATCCATGGAGAAGAAAAATAGACGTTTGAGAAGCAAAATGAGCATGTTATTATGTTATATTGATAACAGAAATATTTCCAGCTTTGGATTGCTACCAACATTTAGCGTGTGTCTTGTAGCATGTTAGCCTTCTGTGTTAGCATGTTAACATGGTTAATAAGTAAAGCTAAGCATGGAGAATGTATCGTGAGTTATAATTTACAAGTTTCAAATTTCAAGACATTTCCTGGAAAGATATTTAGATCTATTACTTACTAAGATTATTTAAATCACAGTGTTGAGTTGGTGAATTGAAATGGAGTACTTACTATTCAAGTTGACTTGAAAAACGTACAAAGTTGTGCACGGTGGACAATAAGTCACCTGAACATGCAACATTACATTTCATTTATTCACCTGATGCCACATCCAAATTCACTTACAATAAGTGCAGTCAACCACAAATACACAAACTCAGGATAGAAAGAATCCTGCAGGTACATTTGCTCATAATAGACACATTAAGCCAAATAAGCCAAACCTTACTGACTGCGACCTACAGGAGGGGTTTCCAAGAATTCATTTCATCCATATTTCTCTATGGAATTCAGTCTGACAATTTGACGATGCCATCACTACTGACAAGCTTATCAACAATAAACACGGTTTACACTTTGTAGCAGTGGAGTAAAGTAACTAAGTACATTCAAGTCAAGTCAGTACAGTCAAGTACTTAAGTAGAACCTGCACCTTTACCAGCTTTGATAACACTTTAATGATCAATCATTATAAAACATATCATATATATTATTCTGAAACGGACCAATCTGCACAATGACTACTTTTACTGTCGCTACTTTCACTATATTTTGATGCTAATACTTTTCTACTTTTACTTGAGGAACATTTTGAATGCAGGACTTTTACTGTAACAGAGTATTCCTACACTCTGGTACTTCTACTCTTACACAAGTACTAGATCTGAGTACTTCTTCCACCTCTGTGTTAAGTGTTAACTTAATAACAGATCTAATTGTTAGCTGTAAACAGTATTATGATGTGGTCAAGGTCTGTTGAGTAAAAATAAGTATTATATGTGTCAATTATATCATTTTTTTAAATATATATTATAATTATAACTCCTGGCCTGGCTGGGGGGAACCCTTCACTGATGTTATGCTTTTTTTTTTAATATCTCAGAACATTTGGATGTGATGGGAAAGTGCTCCTTCCAGCTGACCCTGTAAACATCTTAGCATGAATATTGATGTGCTCTGCCATTATTGACCCCCCCTGTGGTTAACCTGTGTGGAAAGTTAATCTCAGTGTGTGTGAGAGGGAAAGAAACATTTCAATTCATGCTGATCGGGGTGGCTTAGTAGTGTCTCCAAAAGTCATAAATATTAAGAATAAATAAAGGTAGATGAAAGATTGTTAAAAATTCCCAAATAAATGTTTTTATCTAATCAAATATTTGTTGCCATTTAGCCTTTTCAAAACTACATTTCACAAAGGGAGGCATGCCATATAATGGGACCTTGTGGCATCAATTTATGAGCACCATAAATAACATTTATAAGATCCTTAGACAGAAAATCATATCATTTTGTCAGGATGATAATATCATAAATATGAAGATTGAAAGTCAAAGCTCAAATCAAAGCTCTGAATGCCTAACATCTTTTGAATCCTTTGGAAAAAAAGGATGCAAACAGGATCCTCCTCTGGGATCCTTCCAGGTTGCAGCATAATAATAGTTATTAAAAGACAGTGTGTTATGTTATATATGGTTTGTTGCTGTTGGAAGAGTGAAGGTTCTGTGTTTGCTCGCTCAGCCTCTTCACAGCAGAGCTGGACCTGCTGAGCGCCGTGTGACAGATAGCAAGTCTGAAAGCTGATCAAGCTTTCCAAATCAAGATCTCACACAAAATGTCAAATATTTCATATGGACAGCTCTTACCATCATCCGACCATTTCCCTCATTGCAACCTCCATGTCACTGTTACTGTGTCACCATGTCACCATGTCACCATGTCACCATGTCACCATGTCACCATGTCACATCAGTGCACACTCAGACACACATTTACATCTTTAGAAGTAATGAATCCTTTTCTCTTTCATCTGTTCTTCAAAATGCAGGCAGAAATGACTGAGGACATACTGAGGACATACTGAGGACAGACTGAGGACAGACTGAGGACAGACAGAGGACAGACTGAGGACATACTGAGGACAGTCTGAGGACAGACTGAGGACATACTGAGGACAGACTGAGGACAGACAGAGGACAGACTGAGGACAGACAGAGGACAGAATGAGGACAGAGGACAGACTGAGGACAGGCTGATGACAGACAGAGGACAGACTGAGGACAGACAGAGTACAGACAGAGGACAGACTGAGGACAGAGGACAGACTGAGGACAGAGGACAGACAGAGGACAGACTGAGGACAGACAGAGGACAGACTGAGGACAGACTGATGACAGACTGAGGACAGACTGATGACAGACAGAGGACAGACTGAGGACAGACTGAGTATAGACAGAGGACAGACAGAGGACAGAGGACAGACTGAGGACAGAGGACAGACTGATGACAGACAGAGGACAGACTGAGGACATACTGAGGACAGACTGAGTACACACAGAGGACAGACAGAGGACAGACTGAGGACAGACTGAGGACAGAGGACAGACTGATGACAGACAGAGGACATACTGAGGACAGACAGAGTACAGACAGAGGACAGACTGAGGACAGACAGATGACAGACTGAGTACAGACAGAGGACAGACTGAGGACAGACTGAGTACAGACAGAGGACAGACTGAGGACAGACTGAGTACAGACAGAGGACAGACTGATGACAGACTGATGACAGACAGAGGACAGACAGAGGACAGACTGATGACAGACTGATGACAGACAGAGGACAGACTGAGGACAGACTGAGTACAGACAGAGGAAAGACTGAGGAAAGCTCTCAGGTCCTCATGCACTCAGCTGACGCGGCGAGGAGTAACAGAGCTCAGGGCGTGTGGCATCATTCCTTCTGCTCTGAAGCATATCTTACGTAATATAGTGACATTTATGAGATCCTTTTAAATTGATACTCTCTTCAATCTATGACATTGGCCTGTGCTGATGTTATATCCCCACCCTCATGCAGCTGAGCTTTCTGTGTATTTGAACCATTCAAACTATGTCTCTGAACTGCAGGTCCCATCAAACTGTCATCAGCAAAGACCAGATTTGCCATACACTACTAAACTATCTTTCCTGTGTAAACTATCTGTGCGCTGATCTTTTGAAGTATTCTAAGCATTAAAGGTGGGGTAGGTAAGTTTGAGAAACCGGCTCGAGATGCACTTGTTGTTATATTCCATGGAATGCTCTTAACATCCCGATAGCAATGAATATCTTAAGTGCTTTGACAAAAAATCCATAAAAAATGTCATCTGTGGAAGCCGTAGTACTGTAAAAAGCACGACCAATCATGTGATCCGGCCCGGCTAAAATAACTGGGTGGCCTACCTGCCTGTCAGCCTTCCATCTGTGCACAAACTTATCTCGTGCCCTCATTGGTCATGTGCACGTTCGTGTGTGTTGGAGGAGGGGCTCTGTAAGGAAGTGGCAGATTTTTTCCGGCTGTGTATTTTCAAATTCTAGTGCACTCGATCTGGTTTCTCCAAAATTACCTACCTCACCTTTAAGGCTTGAGAACCTGATTTCATTTTTATCCAGCATTTAGTCTTAAACATTGGTTAGGTTTGAGTAGATAGTTAACCTAACAAATATTATACTAAAAAAACTTCACAATTCCTTAAAGAGACTTTATTATGATCCATGGGGGTTTCCCTCTCCTGTAGTGTGTTCAATAGGTTTGTTTGCATGTAAATGGTCTTCCATTTGCATGTAAATGGTCTTCCATTTGCATGTAAATGGTCTGCAAAGGCTAAAATCCCTGTGTTCCCTCCAGAGGGAGTTTCAAACACCTCCATTTGACTCCTTTGTTTAATTCCGTAAGATAATGACATCTATATGTAACACTTGGCTTTTATTGGCTAGTGCTCCAACACATTGTACCTTATTTTTTCCTAGTATTCTTGTGACAGTGGACCCTCTACACCCCCATTCATAGTATTGTATTCTTCCACCGTTGGAAACAGTTAAAGGAAAGAAGTACTGACTGTGAGAGGGCGTTTTGTTTGACAAATGAAGTGTTGTGGTCATAAATGACATGATAAAACATGTGGTTCAAGTGCAAGTTTGCTGAGTAACAGTGTGTAACTGTCCATGGTGCTGGAGTGAGAGAGAACGAGGGGGAGAGAGGGAGAGAGAGAGAGAGAGAGAGAGAGAGAGAGAGAGAGAGAGAGAGAGAGAGAGAGAGAGAGAGAGAGAGAGGGAGGTGATGTCATAGTTTTTATTCTGTGCCATAGAGGAAGGGTGCAGGCTTCCTCCTTTACCTTCGCTCCTGTCTCCATCTCTAGCCAACATCAGCCTCAGCATGAGAACTCACCGCGGATAAAAGAAGCACAAAAGGAAATGGATCCGTGTCTGCAGGTGGAGGAAACAAAGCCTGCTCTCTGCTGCATGTGAGCGGATCATCACTGGAGAAGAAGTCCGCCTATAAGACGCGATATGGGCCAACATATGGGGGCCAGCCCCGGGTCAGTGCTCAGTTCTTTCTTTATTCTTTATTATGAGCAGGCGGCTGTGTAGAGGAGCTAGTTCCTGTCCAGAGAGGAGGCGGAGGAGGCGGAGGAGGAGGAGAGACACACAGAAGGGTGTCGACGGAGAGAGGCAGGGTCAGAGGAGAAGAGGAGGGGAGGAAGAATAATAGAGTAATATTACAAGCTTCCAATAATGGCGGCTAAATCGGACGGGGTCCTGAAGATAAAGAAGAGCGACGTTGCCTTCACCCCGTTGCAGAACTCGGAGCACTCCGGCTCGGTGCAGGGGCTCCACCCGGGAGCCCAGCCCGACTCTGCGGGCACCGGGGACTTCGCGAACGGGGAGTCGCGGTGCTGCGGCGGAGGAGGCTCCGGCTCGACGTGCCTCCGCCTGGTGAGAGAGCAGCAGAGGTACACGGTGTGGGACTGTCTGTGGATAGTAGCCGCAGTTGCAGTGTATCTTGCGGATGTCGGCACCGACGTGTGGCTGTCGGCGGACTACTACCTCCGCGGCGAATACTGGTGGTTCGGCCTGACGCTCTTCTTCGTGGTGCTGGGCTCCTTCTCCGTGCAGCTCTTCAGCTTCAGATGGTTCGTCCACGACTTCAGCACCGAGGACGGCTCGGAGTCCTCCGTGGATTGCTCCCACATGGATGGGAACAAGCTGCTGAGCGGCTCCGCCTCACACGGGGATGTGACTGCGCAGCACCACCCGGCCACGCCGCAGAGACAGGCGTCGACCGCCAGCAAGAACACCACCACCAACAGCACCAGCAGCACCGCGGCGGGCCGGGGGAGGAAGCGTCCGGCCTACTACTCCTTCTGCGTGTGGAGCAGCCAGTCCGTCATCCACATCTTTCAGCTGGGCCAGATATGGAGGTATTGGGGCCTTGGGATGGGTAACAATTATGTGTTTTTGTTTTGCAGTAGGCCTACTTGTGAGGACCGGCTATCCCAATCTGTGAGGACATGGTGTGTGTGTGTGTGTGTGTGTGTGTGTGTGTGTGTGTGTGTGTGTGTGTGTGTGTGAATTAATGAATGAGCATGGCTCTTACAGTGGGCATGGCTCCCAGCTGTCCCCCCCCCATGCAGAGCCAACACACATGAAGGGCCCACTGAGGGTCATCTATCTTTATATATCTCTACCAACTGGTCATGAAAGCTAACACTGTATGCTAAACATTAAACATATTTTCATCTTGAACTAGAGTCCCCTGCAGTCTGTCACACCTGGAGTCTGATTGTTGTTGATGCTGTGGATGCTTTCGGGTTTGCTGATGTTGAAATGAACCTCCCAAAAAGCCTCTGGGGTTGATGAATCTGAATAACACTGTGTGATGAGCATGTGCGTGCAACGTGTTGGCATTTGACTAAATTCCCATTCAATGTGATATGGCTAATGATCTGTACATGTGAGGGTTTAGATAGTTCACTTTAGTCTAAGTAGTGGGTCTCAAACGGTTTGGTAATCATTTATGTAAACAAGTATTTCCAAGGCACACTTTTATATGATCATTATAGTTATAAAAAACAAGAGAATAACAGGTATGAAATCATTCCAACTCATACTATAGGACAGTAACACAAGAATACAGGTTAAAAGGGGAGTGATTTGTAAAATATGCATAAAGAAAAAGTAAATCTGTTTACAGTTCTGTTTCATATGGGTGTTAAGAGTTGTATCCGTAGATTTAGTCCCTAATGTTGCTCTCAAAGTGCAGCAGATTGATGCATTTACTGTAACTTCAATATTTAAAAAATACCACCACCTGCCCACACCCCCTGTCAAATTGTCCCACCCACATTGAGGATGCTTCCTACGCCCATGCATGTGATGAAAGAGTGCGCTGGTGAAAAGAAAACGTACCGTAAGACATATTATTCACTTTAAAAAATATATAATTTACATTTACATAATGTCAACAAATGATCAGTATCATTCTTTCTGTGAAAGATGGTCTCAACAAACCTGATTTACTTTGTGTATGTAGATTATTGCTGAAACAATTAGTCAATCAGTCAAAAAATATATATTAGGCAACAATATTTGATCTTACTGTTCCTACAATGTGAATTGCGATGCATTTCTTTGTTGTCTATCAGTGTTAACTATCTTTTGTTGTTGAAATATTGGTCTTACTAAAAATAAATAGATTTAAGATTTAGCTATAAAAAAAAGTCTAATCAGCATTTTTCAATATCTTATGACATTTTTAAGACAAAAATGAAAAAACTATTCACAGATAAATCACTATCACAAATGATAGTTGGTCCCAATCCAAATAAGAACTCTATGCAGAACTAAGATCAGTGACCCCACCATCAGCTGTAGAAATGAGTTCCCACTGAAGAGGAAAGGCTGTGTTTGTTAGGAACTTGGGTAAACAAAAAATATACAAGTATTTTAATGTGTTATTGCTTTAAGATGATTGAAGGACAATACATTGTGGTAAAATATCCATCTTGTTCTAGTTTTCTGTGGACAATGTAATATTTTCTTTAAGAATGAATCAAACTCTGTTGACTTTATATGCAATCGCACTGCCTCTAAAATTTGCTCTGTGTTCTGTATGAATGGACAGGTAAAGAGAAAATATCTTATCTGGACAAATAAGAGCAACTAGAAAATGCATTTCTTGCTGAGAATGCGTGCGAGTGCTGTAAAGTTTGTAAACTGTGAACATTTGTGGCTGAATTTAGCAGAAAATGCAGAAAAAGCTGAATATGTTATTAGCTGAATGGTCTCTGTAGCTGCTTTTAGCTACAGAGACCAAGTAAGTGTGTTGCTGAACTTAGCGGAGAAATGCAGAAAAGTGAAATGATTTGAATCAAATTGTTACAGCTCAAATGCATTGCAATGACTTTGTTGAAAACTTGAAAGTGAAATGTTAAACTGGAAGAGTAGGAAAAATAGTGAAGAAGCTTAATATTTAAAAGAAAAGGTTTAAAAAAGGTATAAACAACAACATGCCTCAATGTCCTGAAATAGCTGAATAATGTAATAGTTGAATGGTTCCTGCAGCTGAAAGTAGGCTGAAGGAGTTAAATAAAGATATTAAATGTAAGTAGTAGTGAATGAATGTTTACAAACACCTGTGTGTGTAAGCCCAGAGATCAAAGGTTACCATGGTGACAACGTTATTAAACATCTGTGTACGTGAGCCCAGAGATCAAAGGTTTCCATGGAGATGTGCTGTGAAAGGAGAGCCTTTCCATTGTTCTGAATGAGAGATAAACCTCTTGCATTTCTAACTTTTGTTTGTATAAAAAAAGAATACAAACCTCCAGTGTTTGTGTGTGTGTGTGTGTGTGTGTGTGTGTGTGTGTCTGTCTGTGTCTGTCTGTGTGTGTGCGTGTACCAGTCTGTCTGTGGGCGTGTCTGCTCTGATTAGATGATGTCCAGTGTTTCCCCTAGGAGGGAGTCATAGCAGCGGTCCTAAGGCACGCGGGCCCAGCAAAATGTGAGCGCGGCGCGCGTGGACATTTTAAGTGTGTGCGCGTGCGAAGTGCTTCCCGCCATTATGTTTCTATGTGTCTGCCAGCACAAGAAAGACACATACATCATTAAAGGCTTCAAATGTATTCAGTATTGTATGAACATAATTGGTGGTTGGACATCACATCCTCTAGGGGGGGTCCGGGGGTATGCCCCCCCGGGAAGATTTTTTTTTACATTTTAATATAAAATGCTTCAATCTGGTGCACTTTGAGCACACAATGACTAGAGACTAGATCTAACTCTAAACACCCATATGAAAAAGATCGTTTTACATTTTAATAATCAAATAATTGAACATACCAATAACCTACCATAGCCAATAACACATATGTAACTTATTTTAGTTGTTCATTTACATCACTTTCATCTGGCAATTTTTTAGTCTTTTTTCTTCTAATTTTTTATGTCTGCTTCAACTTGCTGTTGTCTGTCTTGTCAGGCAGTTTTCCTTCAGCTCTGAAAATGACAGCTTTCCCGCGTATCGGTGGCTCGAAAAGTTGCCGTGAGCGCTAGGGGGCAGCACTTATAATTTTTTTAATATAAAAAAAAAAAAAAATGTCTTTAATTTTTTTTATCTGCTAGGGGGCTTGCGCCGCTGCTGAAAACATATAGGGGAAACACTGATGTCACTCAGGTGTGTGGCCCCGATCTGCCCAGCAACACCATGGTTACCAACTGCAGCACTGAGTCCCATTAAGAATGCATTGAGGATTATATCTGACAATTTTGCCACCTGTTCAAAAACTATGGCTCCTATAAAAGAATGACCAGAAAGTGAGCATCAGGGAACCCCAATGAACTGATATATGTTGTTTTTGGGGGGTTTTGTGTGTCAAATGTGAAGATGGGAGCAGTTTGTCTAAAGTTTACTTCTCTCTGTTCAAAAACAATCCTGATATCATTAGAAAGCTAGGAATCTCCTCTTTCCAACATTGTATACAACTCAAAATGTGTCTTCGGGTCAATGCGACTGATTTCGATGGAGCAGGTCCAGAGGTCGCGTTAACCGAATATTTTCCGTCTATGACGGATTTTTTTTAACAATTACGGAAAAACCTGAAAGCAGTCCGTCATTTTGACAGATTAGAACAAACTCTGAACAGCGCCAAAGTTTCCCCGCAGCGAGGCTCCGGTGTTATGCCGTGTTATGCATGCCCGCCAAAAAGGAAATGATACCGTTTCCAAACCTAACTTTGCCGTACAAATCATTGAAATGTCTGTGAGTTTTGGCTTTACGCTGTGAGCGATCCCGCGAAGTGCAGTGGGCATGCATAACACGGCGCTAACAGTTCACTTCACCCCACCCCCGTTGACAGTTCACGAGCATGCCCTCTCTCTCCTCCCCTCGTCAGAGTTGTGTAAAGGCCGACGGGTAGTGGCCTACTGGATTTTGACGGAAATGTTTCGATCCTGTCCGTCAAAATGACGAAGAAAAGCTTATTTGGGCAAAGATGAAGGTACTTCAATGCAGAATGGTACAAAAACAGAGAGTGGTTAATTCTTTGCAAAACCACTAAACGAGCCTTCTGTGAAATATGCAGATTTGCTGCTGTTAAACGGCTTCTAACTTTCTCCAAATGTGGAGATGAAAGCTTTGTAAATACCGGAGTTAATAACTGGAGCTTTTCACAGAGTGTGTTCAAAAAAAGTGCGCTTACTTCAGTCAAACACCAGTCAACATTCAGCTTGGAAAGTTCCGGCCAAATTTAACATGCGAGTCTATTGGGAGCTAGGTGGACTTTTTGTCACTCAGATCACTATTGGGCCAGAACAGTGGGTCCGTTTGATATGATGAAGGCAATTGAGCAGGCCAGACTAATTATGCTCCTGAAATCTTTTGAAATTATTTGAATAGAGTGTATATTTTGGCTCTGAGAGCAGTTTAAAAATATTTTTTCCGAAGATTTTTAAGACCCTCTAGTGGTTCTCAACTGGTTAGGCTTCGGGACCCACTTTTTCCTTGGTCAAAAAATCGCGACCCGAAATCTTGAACCATTCAAATCTATTTAACAAAAAATGGTGCTGTAATATATACGCTTTTCAGCATACATTATTAAGTAAAGTGAAGTACAGTGCATATATCCCTCATATCCCTTCACAGAACAAAAGAATGCTTTTAAATAAGATTTAATGAGATGATGGAATCAAAGCTGAACTATATAACATAAAAAGGCCCACATGCTGAAAACCCAACCCCAGAAGGGGGGTCTGGGGGGATTCTCCCCAGGAGATTTTTAGAAATACTAACATATAAACTACGCACTCTGCTACACTCTGAGAAGAAAATAAATACATCTATTACTACCCGACATATTAATAATATTTTATGCCATTGTTTGTTTTTCACTGTGTTCTGACAGCTTGCTGCTCCACACAGAGAGAAGAGCAAAGAGGAGATAGTCTGTGTGACTTACTTTAAATTGTGGGTAAGGGTAGATAGCCCCCATTGTTCTGTGACCTGTCAATCATCAAACCGGGGGTCATATTTCATTATGTGTTCATTTTTATCTGAAGTTGTACCCATGGATGTATGAAGAATAGTTCTACCGCAAAGTTATTCTCCGTGGGGACTTCCGGCAACAATCTTGATTCTGATTGGCCAGAGGACTCGAAAAAACATCAGCAAAGATGTTTTATTGAGTGGATGATCACTACGTGACAGAAGTTTTCAAAATCGTTTATGATCTCCGGTACTTCCAGTCCAACGCCTGCTGCTTGCAAAGCGTTAGAAAATCGGGCCTTCAAAATAAAAGTTTGATTTTTTCCCCCCCCAAAAAAAAGGAACATTTTTTTTTTCAATTCTTTTTTTCTTCACACACATCTGCGACCCACTCGAAACGGGTCCGCGACCCACTTTTGGGTCGCGACCCACCAGTTGAGAACCACTACACTATGTGATGATGTCACGCACTCTAGCCCTGAAGAGTCCCTCCCATAGACAACCATTATAACATCTAAAACAGCCTGAAAATGTACCAAAATTGTGATCATTTTAAAGTTGGAATGAAGTCTCTAGCTGAAAGTATGTGGAAGGAGTAGCATATGGCGTAATGTGTAGGTAAAAGAGGATTTGAAGAGTCGTCCCATAGACACCCATTATAAAATCGAAAACGGCCTGAAAATGTACCAAAACTTAAACGTTCATAAGTCAAAAACTGTAAAAGATATGAAAAATCTGAATACGATTTTAATAGCTGAAGGTCTTGTGATCATTTTAAAGTTGGAATGAAGTCTGTAGCTGAAAGTATGTGGAAGGAGTAGCATTTGGCGCAAGGTGTAGGTAAAAGAGGATTTGAAGGCTCCTCCCATGTTAAAAAAATAGATTAAAAAGCTGAATATTTCAAAAAGTATAAAATATTTTTGAAAAAGTTGAAGGTTTCGATTGCTGAAAAGGCTGAACATTTTGATATTTGAATGGTTTCTGTAGCTGAAAGTATTGGTTGAAATAAGAAGAAGAAGATATAAAGATTTGAAGAACTATAGTGGAATGTTGTGGCACAGCATTCGCACTAACTATGTTATTTTTTTAATTTTATTTTTAAAACGGTTGGGGTTTCTTACTATGAAATGCTACAACCTTGCATGTGACATGCATGTTGTTTCAACATTTATAATACCCAGTGACCAATCACATTTCAAATGTGTGTGTGCTTTCTGTGTCATAGTTACACTCATCAGTGTGACCCTGCTGCTGTTCACAGATCAGTAATGATGAGCAGGTCTACCGATCTTGTAATTAGGGCTGGGCGATATGATACCTCAATATCATTATAATATATATATATATATATATATTATTATATTGCAGGGTTGACCATTGTGGCCTTCTCAAAATAGAAACATGTAGTGTGGATTTAATGACTTTCCGGGTAAAGGCAAATAATATAATAGATAACCTTAAGTCTGGTAAATTCAGAAAATGACATCAATTTACTTTATTGCAGCCTGTAAAACGAGGATTAGAGAACACCAATATTAAAACATCCAAAATAAGCCGATATCTAGTCTCATATCACAAAATCAATACATTTATTTTACAGCCCTTCTCGGAAAACAGCAGCCATCAGTCTGATGGTGATACGCCGAGGGGCTTCAGCTAATAGCTGCAGTTACAGTTGTAGAGATGGAGTTGATTGATTGTTTGACAAGATAACAAGCTCATTTGGAGCTAATAAAAGCTGAGTTGTCATCAGATGACAGCAGGTCGGGGGTTTCTTTTTCGGCCAATGTGTTCCAACACTTTAGCTCTTCATATGGACTGTTTGCCTGCGTGCAATTAAAACGTATTTAGCATGGTTCATAGAGTGGTGCGGGGATGATGTCTTTTTATAGGCCGACCCGGAAGTTAGCATCACATGGGCTCCCTCGACCAAAAGCACTGGGATATTTGCATTGGATTTCAGAATATTGACGAAAATAACATCTGTGGCAAACACATGTTTATAATGCTCACGCGTTTTGTCCAGCAGGATAATCTCCACTTGTTAATACCACTTTTATAATTGTTAAAGCATACATCTAATCTACTTGAGAAATTAAGTAAATAGCTAACTTAATGCTATAAAGGTCAGATGACTCCACATCACCACCGCTAAGCTAAAAGGAGGAAGTGCATAAATAACATGTACTGGGCTTGGACTACATTCAAAAAGTGTTCTTTACAGTAAGGATTGTTGACCATATTGTTGCTTGCAGCAGGAAGTATCACACAGCACTGTTTTTATTAACATTTTAGCACAATGGTCATGTTGGTGTTGGCTAGAGTTGGGGGCGAGGGAATGCATCATGTCAACAGATGCCCCGTCTGCCTCTGCATTATTCACAGAGTTCCTCCAGAGGACAGAGAGACAGCCAGCAGCACGCTGTACTGTAATGACTCTCTGATTCCTGCTTCATACGTTCTGCAGCACAGATGCAGGTGGAGCTGTACGGCACTATGACTCCACTCTCACAGTACCAATAAAAGTGCGCAAGGCAGAAATGTATTTTGGGAATAGCTACTGTAGAGGAGTACTGAGCTCTCTGACCAATTACAGTACTGTATGTTTATTACTAATCCAAAAGACCCTCAACACAGCACAGCAGTTCATCAGTTCACATAAAGAAAATAAACCAGACTTTGCCAGAGAGAAAAATGTCAAATGAGACGGACACATACTGTATCTGCTGAAGCCATTTGTTATCTATGGCACGAGTGCACCTTTAAAACAAGTAAATCAACAATATTTTTATCATTTTACCAGTGACCCTTTATTGTCAGTTCTACCGTTATTTTTAGATTAATTAACATACAATAGTCCCTAATATTTCTTATTTGTTCTCTCACCTTGAAAAGCAAGTTATGGCTATTGCTCGAAAAGTACTTCGCAAATAAACCGTTGTTATTATTACTATTAAGCTTATTATAATAATAATAATAATAATAATAATTAGTCTGATGGTATTTCTTTGTTAGATACCTTTGCACCACATTTCTTTAATACCAAAAAACAAGGGCAACTGCACTCTTAGTAATAATGGGCTTTGAATGGACAGTGAACTTGAATCGATAACATTATCATATACTTTTCAAAAGTAAGCTTACAGAGTGCCTTACAGACATAACAATAACAATGCAATTACAACTTAGACAATTCAAGCAGCTAGTAAATAAAAACATATAAAATCTTAATAATAAGTCGATGACAACACACTTTTCACACCTATAGATATATTTCTCATTTTGCATTCAAATGCTAGCAAATTAATGAGATGTTTCATTAGGTAATGGATTGAAATATGACATCAATTCAAAGCTACTTGAGTACTTGACTGCGGCCTTAACTCCTTTTAAATCCTCCGTCACCTGCAGAGAGCTGCTGCTCTACTGCCACCTGACTAATGGCTTAAACTAATAGCAAGAGGCTTGAGTGCTAATATAAGCACTTGTCCTCTGCTTGAGGTTAAAAAATAATGACCTATTACCATGAGTATGAATAACAGATGTGGCACAGCGTCTAATAATGTGACCTAGATACATTTATTTTGGTTGATTTAAACTGATTTAAAAAAAATGGACGTGGTTACATTATAGCTCAGTTTCCAACACCACTGATAGCCAACTTCAATAACTTCATTAGCGTGCCACTAGCATGACGACAACATGTCTCAGACTTGTGCGTCAGTTTTTGGTGTCCCCTAGAAACAGTATCTACCGGCGTGTTTCTTTATTGATTTGTGTTTTTTTTATTTTCAGTGTTTTGTTTTCCTTCTTAAAGTCATGTTACATAAATTGTTTTTCCTGTCTGGTTGATGTTAAAGCACTATATTTTCTCTCTGTTTTCCTTCAAGGTATTTCCACACCATCTACCTGGGCGTTCGGAGTCGTCAGAGTTCTGAGACGGAGCACTGGCGCTACTACTGGAGGATGGTGTATGAGTTTGCAGATGTGAGCATGCTGCATTTACTGGCCACCTTTCTGGAGAGCGCTCCACAACTGGTGTTGCAGCTGTGCATCATTATACAGACACATAAGCTCCAGGCTGTGCAAGGTAATACCCTCACTCACAAGCACACACAAACACACATGTTTCTCGATATTTGTGAGATTGACTTTATGCGTTATTCTAACCTTAACCATCACAACTAAAGGCCAGCTCTTTTCCGCCCCGTAGCCAAAATGGAATCCTTTTATTATCTTGTTTTTGGATTTATATAATTATGTTTTACACTTAGTAGTTTCATATATTTTACCTGTGATCATGCACCATCTGCTGGATGTAAACTGCTTCCCTTAACCTGAACCCCATTCTAACCTTAAAGTCTTAAACTTCAAACAACCCCTTTGAAGCAGTGACAACAGGCCAAAGCAAAGGCTTATTAAATACCTCGAAATGCACTGGGACGACAGGCAAGAGGGGGGAAACATGAAAGGGCACTAACAAGCTAAGTTGGTGACTATAGAACATTTGTACTAACTTCCACTCTGTCGGAGTGTTGTACCTCAATAGACTTAAAGACTTATAAGGTCTAACAGGCCTTGCTACAGTACGTTTTCTTTTACAAATTTGAAAACTTTTGCTACTGGTGTCGCAATAATTCAGTCTGCAGCACTAGGATTCTAAGTTGAAATCCAAAGTTAAATCCACTGTGGCTGGAGAGATGCCTGGCAATGACCAGGGTGCTCGTATGCAAGGCACTCAACACCCAAATGCTGTGGGCACCATCCTATTAGGTATCCCCCTCATCTGACCTACTTTAATGCATATGTAGGAATAATTTTGTGTTTGTAAAAAGTATATTTCCCCTCGAGGGATTCATATATGCCTCTTTATTTACTTTTGACAGTGCCATACACCATGAAATGATGCCCAGCTCGCTGCACATTATCAGGCTGATTATATGGCTACTTACTAAATGAATCTATAGTTTGAAACAAAATATTGATTGAAAAGGGATTTTAGTGATTTAATGATATCATATGTTCTTATGCATCTACTTCGTTAGCAACCTTGCCCTTTAGCCTTCTTTGGATTAGCAACACTCGATGTGATCGGTTATGAATAGCACATACAATTTATAATATTTTTTTTTTAAATCGCTTAGCCAAATTAGCTTATAATAGAAATATGTGACTGATACATGATACAAAGTGCAAGTTAATACCAGCTTCTTTAGTGTTCAAGTTAATGATGTACTAAAATCCATGTATTTATACCTTATTTAATCTAATCTTGGTATGATACATCGATGCAGCAATATTTTCGAGACATAACAACGGTCTTTCTAAGTAAATCGACCATAATGGGTTCATTTGTAGTGTTTGTGCTATGCTAACACTTTCAGAATCCAGTCTGTAATTCACGCTCAGAGAAGAAACCTGTCATTGAAGAGGAATATCTCCTCCTCTGGCTGTGAGTCTGACGGCAGATTTCACGAAATGTTTTTGTTCTGTACGTCTCCCAGGGATGACAGCGGCAGCCTCCCTGGTCTCTCTGGCCTGGGCCCTGGCCTCCTACCAGAAGGCCCTACGGGACTCTCGGGACGACAAGAAGCCCATCAGCTACCTGGCCGTCATCATCCAGTTCTGCTGGCACTTCTTCACCATCGCTGCCAGGGTCATCACTTTCGCCCTGTTCGCCTCTGTGTTTCAACTCTACTTCGGCATCTTCATTGTGCTGCACTGGTGCATCATGACCTTCTGGATTGTCCACTGCGAGACAGACTTCTGCATCAGCAAGTGGGAGGAGATTGTGTTTGACATGGTGGTGGGCATCATCTACATCTTCTCCTGGTTCAACGTCAAGGAGGGACGGACAAGGTGAGGACGCTTAAGTCCATGAAGTGTGATGAGACCTGAGGAAAAAAATGGTTTCTGATGCTTGATTTTTTAAATGTAATGTAAGGTCCTTTTTTATTCTGTGTTGTAGTCAAATTACATTTTATTTAGGAATTTTGAGTTTAAAATAAATTTGTGGTAAAGAAATAACCTTTTACGGTGGTTTGCCTTTTATACATTCATGGTCATTTGTAAATGGACTGCATTTAAACAGATCATTTCCAGTCTTTGCAACCACCTAAAAGGCTTTTACAGCAAATCAAACCATCCATGATGGGCTTACAAAGATCTGTGTTGGAAAGATGACCCTAATCACTGAAATGCTCACAGCCCAATGTCAAATGCCCAATTCCAAACACACACTTACCTATCTTGTTCGCTAACTGTTCCTGTCTATCATGTCTCTGTGCAGGTGTCGGCTCTTCATATACTACCTGGTGATTCTGGTGGAGAATGCTGCTCTCAGTGCATTGTGGTACCTCTACCGCTCGCCCCACACCACTGACGCCTTCGCAGTGCCAGCTCTCTGCGTCATCTTCAGCAGTTTCCTCACCGGAGTGGTTTTCATGCTCATGTACTATGCCTTTTTCCATCCCAACGGGCCTCGCTTCGGCCGCTCGCCGAGTGGCCAGGCACTGGACCTGGACCCCACTGCTCAATTCTCCACGCTACCGTCCGAAGGTGCCACCAACTCGCTTCGTTCCAACCGGGGTGCCACCACAACTCTGGAGCGAGACATGGGGAAGTATTCCGAGCGGGACGGCTGCATGCCAGTTTTTCAGGTCCGACCCCCAGCGCCATCCACACCATCGTCCCGTGCTCCGCGCCTTGATGAGACCGTCATCAAGATCGACCTTTGCAGGAACCGCTACCCTGCGTGGGAACGCCATGTCCTCGACCGCAGTATACGCAGGGCGATCCTGGCCATAGACTCCTCACCGACTCCTCCGCGGCTGCAGTACAAAGACGACGCTCTGGTGCAGGAGCGGTTAGAATATGAGACCACGTTGTAGTTCCACTGCTCTCAGAACCCAAAGAGGGGTGCTGCGGTCAGAGGATTATCCTGCTATCACAAGAACAGCAACAGGGTCTGTGGCAATAAGAATTTGTTACTACCAACAATCTCACGTTCCATCTCTCATTACCCCTTTTCTTTTTCTATTCCGTAGCGCCACCAAGGATGAAGACGGTAAGCTTTGATTGGTCGGGGTCCAACGTGTAGTAGTTTTGACCACGGCAAGAAGCGATTACTCTATAGACCGTTTCGACTGAATTACATTGCTAGGCTACAGCTCGGGTCTATGACTACTTCCTGTCAGGTTATGTTATTAACTTAGACTGCAACACGAAATTAACTGGGACACATTTAGAATGTTTATGTTTACAACTGTGAAAGGGTCTGTAATTGCCCAATGTGACACAGTGACCATAAATATTGTGTGTTCTAAACATTTTCTTCTTTGGCCTAGACATTCCATTATTCTGGGATGATGATGGTCTACACTGGAAAAAGGTCATAAATAACTGAACTAGTAGCATCTATACATAGTCATTGTGTTTTGTTTGGGTACAATTAACCAAACGTGGCAGGAGGGAAGGATGGGAAGCGACAAAGATGAGGTGAAAGCTGGACAGACACAACCTCACTGTTTTCTCCTATAAGAGATAAGTCAAACTCAAACAATGCCAAAAAAATATCTTCCTGGCAGCTCAACTCAACTACTTGCAGTCCGGCCTCATAAACATGGCTGTGCTATGACCTTTGTGGAGGTGATTGTGGGGGGTGGGGATCAGGAGACACAAGCAAAAGCGCCAAGATGAAAATTGGAAGGAAGACACATAACAGTCATCTCAGCCAAACTACACCAACCGCCAGGAGATCTCTGATACTACATGCAGCATTTGTTTACTTTAGAGATGACATAGAGGGTACTGAAGTCATTGTTTGTGGGTTGAGAGTCTGCTTTTTCTTTCATAAACACACGTCATCTTCTGGGCAAGATGTTCCAGCAGCTTTTAACATTGTAACACCGAGCCACACAACACAGGTTAGCATGGTGCTGGCTTAGGAATGCTAACAAAGTGTTTTTTAATTAGCTGACGTCCCACATTAAGAGCTTTATATAAGACCACCATTGTACCACATATTATTTTTAGGAAAGGGTATCTGATGGAATCCAGACATTTTCAGAGAGGGATGCCTAATGCACAGACAAAAAACAACAATAGCAGGTGGTGCAAGTAACAAAGTGTACCTGTACACAATTAGACTACATTTTAGGTGAAGTAACAAAGGAAAAATAATATATCATAATGGAAGTTTGAGATTATGTTAGCATGGATGCTAAACTCTACAGAGAGGGCTGATGGAGACTTACTTCTATACATACATACATACATACATACATACATACATACATACATACATACATACATACATACATACATACATACATACATACTGTAAGGTTCTTTATACAGTATTCAAAACATTAGTATAGTAGCAACGATGTACTATGAAAAGATATAGTGGTTTCTGTGTGTTGTAATTCGAGTTCCTCCGTGCTTTCATAAGGAGCCAGTCCGGCAGGGTGTGCATGCTAGCGCATGTGAGTCCTGTGTTTGGCTAGCTAATGGTCACTGTTCTGCACTGCGCTTACACGGAGGTTGGCTGTTACGTTTTCTAAACATCCTCGTCCTTACCCACAGGATGTTGCGCAAACTCAGAAATCAGCCACCCTTCGTTTCTCCCTCAGGTTAACACTGTTAGCTCTGTTAGCTTTCCCTGCTAGCACCATTAGCTTAACCCTCACCATGTTGAGAGCTGTGTGTAGGCAATCCCTCAATCATAAATATGCTCTGAATTCCGCATTGAGAACCTTTATTGAGATAGAGGTGGACTTCAGTTTAGCTGTGTCGCCCACTGAAGACCTTTTGAAGTAGACGATAACATTATAGTAATGCAGCCACTAAGTTGTACTACAATTCCTACCATAATGTTTTCCCATAAAATGAACACCTGGGTGATTAAAGTGTTGAGGTTCCATCAGATCAGCAGCATGACATTGATGTCCTGGATCAGGGCAAGATGGTACCGGATGATAAGGAAACAAAACTTAAAGGTCCCATGACATGGCCATTTCTACTGATAATAATTCCATTGTTGAGGTCTACAAGAATTGTTCATTGTTCCAAACTCACATTGGTTTCTCATACAGCATCTCTGTAGTATGTGTATTCACTCTCTGTCCTAAACGGCTTGTTGGACCTCCTGCCCCCCCCCTCCCTATGAGCCCACTGTGCTCTGATTGGTCAGCTCGCCCACTCTGTTCTGATGAGTCCACCACCGTTACAGCGGAACATCCAGAACAGTCTCACGGCATTTCGTGTTATAGTCACGAAATTAATCTATTGATTCGTGTTCACCAACACGATTTTGCCATTTTTTTCGTGTCACACAGAACGATTTTAAAAGCAATGTAAATAATAACAAATTAGAAGGAAAAACTGATTAAAAAAATACAGATTTCAGTATTCTGACACAGAACGATTTTAGAAGCAATGTATTTCTATTGGTGGTATGTTTCGTGCCTGCACTAAATAATAACAAATTAGAAGGAAAAAAAGATGACAAAAAATACAGATTTCAGTATTCTGAGGCTCTGAGCCACATTTCTTTTCCTCGCGTATGGCAAAAAAACTCCGACATTATACAATTTAAAATAAAAGGGATAGGGTTAGGCTTAGGGTAAGATATTGAGTAAGAAGATGTTTTTATGAACCACACAGCTTCTGGTCTTCCAAGACCCGACCGGACAAAAAGATGTGGTGCAGGCACGAAACATACTACCAATAGAAATACATTGCTTTTAAAATCGTTCTGTGTGACACGAAGGAAATGCGAAAAACGTGTTGGTGAACATGAATCAATAGATTAAATTAATTTCGTGACTATAACACGAAATGCCGTGAGACTGGGTTGGAACATCAGTGTTTATGTGTTTCAATGGCGTTTGTTAGCAACCAGAAAATGACACCAGTAATGACAAACAGATGAGAATGCTGCGTGGGGTCTGGGTGCTGTGTTGGCAGGACGTTGCGGGGATCGCTGCTGCGGACAGTGTGAGCTGGATTACTGGGGTCATTTCCTGGTTGCTGCGTGGGGTCTGCGAGGAGTTTGTGTGTGTGCTCAGGCTGAGTTCAGGTGAGTTTCGCGGTGTCTCGCTGTCTCAGGCTGAGTTCAGGCTGAGAAATCCGCGGAGCCGCAGCTGAGAAAAGATAAGGCTGAGTGTGTGTGTGTGAGGAGCTCCACGGATTGGTCCATTTGTTAGAGTTGTACTCGCTACAGGGTGTACTTTGAGGGTTTGTGACTTTGCAGACCGTTTACATGCAGAAAAAGCTACATAACACAAGGGGACGGGTAATAACCGGAAAAGCATGACATGGGACCTTTAAGATCGGACCCACCACTATTGGCACCGAGAGACAATGTCCTGTCATATTGCGTCAGAGGAAAGTTCAGGGTCGGACCATCAAAATATCAGGTGGAAAAACTTCAATTAATAGTAGATTTCAATAAAATCCTGACATTAATGATAGTTCAAAATGTTTTTCAAATTACAATGATGACTGAATGGTGGCGTTTAAGCAAAAATAAATTCCATGATGACACAGTATCTGTCCAACACTAAAGTGTTGGACAGATACTGTCCATAACTTAGGCCTCACTGATACCAGTGCCAGTACCAGTCAAATTGTCATGGTGTCTTCATAATATACTCGGCTTAATGAAAAACAAACCCTCAAATGTCACAGTGATACGAATCAGAGTGCAAACAGACAGCTCCAGACTGCAGACAATGGAGAGCTCTACCATCTACGCCACAGCCCCAATTAAAACTGCTTGACTTCAGGGAATGCTGGAAGGCAAGAAGAAATGACATCATCACATATTTCAAATCAGCTGCCACATTCACCATGTTCAGGAATTTCAGCTCCCTAAATTGACATTAGAGTCAGGGGCAATGATATCTACGGTAACAGTGTGACTTTTACATTTTATAATGTCTGCACAAAATAAACTTTGTGGTTCTTTTTTTTATTGTTTTACGTCACGAGTGCAATGTGTGTGTTTTTACCACGGATGGCAAGAAGAGAGCAAAGCACAACATGAGTCAAAGGGATAATTACAGCATAAAACCCTCTTCATCCTGCTGAGACCACCAGCCACACCGAGTGTGTAAAGCCCAATATATACAACCCACAGAGGGAATCAGGTTTCCATGTGCTAGTTTCCCAGCAAATATTTTCATATTCCATCTATTATTTGTTATTAAATCAATAGAAATAAATTGAAATGCCTAATTTTAGTACTTACAATTGTGTTTTGTTGGTGGTGGCAAGCACAAAGTGTACCCTGTATCTTAAATGATTTTAACACATTTTTGAATTCTGCACCAATCTGCTATGTTCTGTCAGAGACACAGCTTAAAGGACCATACCAGCGGTTAGCATGTTTTAGCCATGTCACATTTAATTTATCAAAGCCAATCATTTTTGCAAAGCATGCTGCTTTGTTTTAGAAATGCTTCTGTACTTTGCGACGATTCAAGAGGACATTCTTTTCCTGCAATTTTGATTTAGCATAAAAAACATTTTCTGAAGATCATCGAATATTGAGTATTGTCAAAGTTATTGTAAGTTTAATGAATATGCAGAATGCATTTATAACCGTGCAAACCAATGGAAACCAATGGAGGCTGTAGGCAATATACATCAAAGATAAAATACAATGTTACTGACAATAGTAATGTGAAGTTAGAGCTAAAACCTGTGAAAAGGGTGGTATGGTTCTTTATAACGTGTACACCTTTTTTTTTGTCCGCCTTTTTAACATGTTTTCAAGTGACTTATTTTAGTTTACAACGTAATGAAACAAAGTCACATAACTTAAATATTCAGATTCTTTTATTTTGCCTTGTCACTACTGTGAGTGAGTGTCTGTTCGGTGTGTGTGCACTTTTGCCTTTATTTTGACTTTTGGTACATTACAAATCTTACACTTTTAAGTCTGTCCCAGGATTTGGGGTGTTTACATTTGAGTTTATAGGTTGTATAAAGCCTTTTTAAATCTGAAGGTGTTGAGATAAAAGTAGTTAGTTTAATAAAATTACACACCAGAATTTCCTGCATTTGTTTTTTGTAGACACCAGGTCAACTAGAGTAAAAAAAAGCACATGTGTTTAGGATCAGAGCATGGCATGCACAAGGCTGCAGGAGTATATCCAGCTGTTCTATTGGGCATACGAGGAAGAAAAGCTAACTTATATTTGATTTCTGCTTCTCCTGGAAGCAATGAAATCCACGTTAAATAATCTATTCATTTTTTGGGGTAAATAATTAGTTAATCATTTTTACATGTTGCATCTGACAGGAAGCAGAGCAGCGAAAAGTGTGGCAATGGAGCAACTTCTCTTTAGAACAAAGCTTCTCTACAGAGTTGTGCAGAAATTACTTATTTTTGTAGGCCGACCTTGAAGTTTGCATCGCAAGGGCTCCCTCAACAACAGCAATGGGATTTTTCCTACAACTACAATCCTTCAAAGTCAATGCAATAAATGTAAAGTCACTGAAAACATTGCCAATTATATGAACCAATCAGACAAGATTTCTCAACAGCTGATGGTTAGCTGGACACTTTCATTTCTAAGGGGTGTGAAACATCTCATGTTAGTTCATTTGCAGTTTAAAAAAAATCCAGTGTAGCCTTTGTTTACTCATCTCCATCCCATGAACTGACATATATGTATACTGATATGTTAGATGTGTACTGATATATACTGAACATAAAGCTACCTCAGTTTGTTTCATGGACAGAATACCCTCCACCTTCCCATCGGCAATACAACTGCTTCTGTAACTCAGACAAAACAGACTCCATAAGTCTGAAGAAGTCATTTCTGTAATTAGAAATAGAAAACTCAATTTGTGCCAAACTGAAAATGGAAACATTTTACTTTAATTTGAAATCTGTTTTTCCAGATACTCATGAAAAAGCCAATTTCCATCCAATTAAATTGGCTTTATTGGCAGTCATTTTTAAACCTGTCAATCAAAATAGTATTTAGTCAGTAAACTGAAGTCTATTGGGGTTATCTCCGCAGGAGAGTATCACTGCCCTGAGATTAGTTGAAATGAGATGCTGTGTTAAACAGCAAAGAGGAATCCTCCGTTCATACAGGTGGGGGTATCCTGCCCTCCATCACTCTACTCATGACTCTCAAGCTGCTTTCTATGTTTCGTTCGCCTTAAAGAGAATCTATTTTTATTTCTGTCTTTACTTCAACCTCATCACCCAGGACATTGTTTGAGGCTGTACTGAATGCACAGCTTGATTTTCTGGTTAGCCAACGGTATGTGTGTGTATGTACGTGTGTGTGTGTATTTAATAATTAGCAGTTACTGTGCTTATACTAGGACTGAGTCAGTGTCCATAGGGAGATGTTATAGGATAGAGTCTCTCAGATTATAGCTTGGTGTCCTGCTGTAGGAACAATGGCTGATTGGCTTTGGTTACCTAACACCAAATTGTAAGTCACTTTGGATAAAAGCTTAATGGCATGTAATGTAAAAGAGAAAAAACTACAAAAACCACTAGACCATACATTAAGCCATGTTCAAAACAAATATGTATCAATATTATTGTTAATTATTGTCAAAATCAAACTCTTTTAAAAGCTATTACGTTCCTCTCTAGTTTAGATAAAAGAGAATGTCACATGTGCGACCTCCTAACGCGACTACTTATTTAGGTATGTGAACCTGTTAGACGACACAAGTGGCTGTTTAAGAAGATATACACTTGATTAATTTCATGAGGGGATTCACTTTTCACAGGTTAGTCCTGAAATACACACATGCACAAACTCGACATATACACACATATTGATTTACAGGTGTTATGGGCTCCAAGCGGTTGGGTGACCTATCCAAGGAAATCTCGACAAGGACCAAATACAATGTGTATTTTTTTGTCTTTTTTCTATTTTTGGGACTTTAAACAGTTGCCATCTGATTGCAGGGTGTTTACTTTGACAACTGCACTCAAACAGCCAGCACAAAGCAGTTATAGTTTGTGTCCATGCCTCTTAGTTGTGAACAGGCTGTGTTAGCTTTGTTAGCCTAGCCAGAAGTCCACTTTTCGCTTTTGTCAAAGAAAATGAATATTTATGACAAGTTGTGTGGAGCAGCAACAGATACAGATGTGATACTTCACATTTAGTACAAGCACAGTAACCTGCAGGTGATGATGCGAGGACTCCTGTCACATTGTATAATCTTCTGTACAGATGTCTGTGTAGAGATGGTCGAACATGGATACCACAGATAGTGAAGCGATCAACTTTAAAGGTTATCTGTAAATAAATGTATGCAAAGTGTACAAGCTAAAAAAGAACATTCCTCTCTCGTTGAGTTCTGAGTGAGACCGGTGTCAATGATGCCACCATGATGGCTGTAACTATGACTATATACTACAGAGGAAAAAATGATACATGTGGTGTATGTGGTGTATTTAAAAAAAGATACAAATGTTTAAGATAAAAAAAATTGGTCTTTTCAGTAAGTTGCATTGTGTGATGAAAGTCTGAAGTGCTAAAAAAAAAGTACATTTTATTGTAAAAATAAATCAAAAGGTAAACATGATGAAAATACAATTTTGTATATATGGGATTTTTGTAAATTTTTATTTGAATCTAATGCAACACAAACTACCAAAATTCATTTAATAAAGTACACTGTGGTAATTTTTCTGGCTTCCAGTTTGTTCATTTTTTTTTGCATTTGTTCTATGAGTTTAAATCAAAAGTATTATTGGAGTGTAAATAATATAATGTTTAACATTTTGTATCTAAAAATCATAATATAAATAATGTGTTCTCTTTCGAATGTAATAGTGCGATGCAGAAACTACAATATATAACATATTGCAATGCTATTAAATAAGCTGTAAAATAAGATAAAGCTTGAGGTTGACAGATATTTCAGTACTGAAACGTTGCTTATAGAGGTGGAATCTTATGGTTTATGTCCAGAGTTAAACAAGCTGGTACTTTTTGGCTTTGTTTCATTTATTTTTAATTTAATTTCCCTTTTGGTTAAGTACAATGACAGTTTAAAGAGCAAGTTACAACACTTTTACAACAAGCCTTACAACTGTGCTGTACTGCAGGGATACACCACAATCAGCAAATACTGTACGGGAAAGTCAAATCATTATTTGGAAGCAGAGATTGTTTACCTGTCATCAATTAGGGGAAATGGGGTCGGCGAAGACCCTATTGTAATCGTTCGCCAAGCGAGCGACAACCATGCAAAACACATAGAATCACAGGGAAAACGACGAGCGAAATCACAATATGTGGGACACACGCACGCACACACACGTCACACAATTCATTATTGATAATTATTATCAATAATAGGATTATTCTTATTTATTTTATTTGACCACCTGAACATATATGAAAACTCACCAAACTTTGCACGCGTGTCAGGACTGGTGAAAATAGACGTGTGAAATCGGTTCCGCCACAAGCCACGCCCACTTCCGTTTTTAACGTAAACTCCCCTCACTTTGACGTAAACGAACAAAATCACTACGGATATATAGGGTGCGGATACGAACCAAAAAGCCTCTTGTAGGTGTATAAAAAAACGTACAGGAAGTCGGCCCTTTTGAATTTGGCGTTGGAAAAACGCGATTTTCACGTTCGCTCGATGCTCGGCGATCCCTCGCCATGGAACACGATGATGTCATAACTCCAACTGACATGCTCGGACCGCCGCCAAACGCAACATGATGGTTAACACTGCTGCCCTGATCAGCTCTACATCAAATCTGAGGTAGCAGTTTTAGATGCTTCTTCACCTTTTTCAGGCAAAAAATAGTATGATCTTTCATGTACAGGCCAAAGAAACCAGCAGGACACCGCAGGGAATCGAACCCGACCCCAGTAAACTGGGAGTACCAATTACCAGTGCCTTATGCTTTTCTAGGCTACATTGAAGGCCAAGCAAAACCTACATTAACAGCATATGAGTGACATAATTTAACATACACAGATTACGAATACTACAGCCTCTCTCCGTGGACCATCACATCGGACAAGGAAAAACTTCCAACAAAACCCCACATTTGATGGGGAAACAAATTGAAGAAACCTTGGGGAGAGCAACAGAGGAGGCATCCCCCTCCCAGGAAGGACAGACGTGCAGTAGATGCCGTGTGTAAATTGAAAAGATAATACATTTACAAAATAGGTATGCCAAACGCTAGAACACATCATGTGTCTATTTAGAAGAAGATGAAGATGGATCCAGGTGGATGTCAACAATCCTCTGGCTAACATCAAAGAAGTAGTAAGGTGAGCGTCAGGCAGGACCACAGCAACAGGGACAGCCACGACTCAAGATCCACGACTCAGGACCACAGCAACAGGGACAGCCACGACTCAAGATCCACGACTCTGGACCACAGCAACAGGGACAGCCACGACTCAAGATCCACGACTCAGGACCACAGCAACAGGGACAGCCACGACTCAAGATCCACGACTCAGGACCACAGCAACAGGGACAGCCACGACTCAGATCCACGACTCAGGACCACAGCAACAGGGACAGCCACGACTCAGGATGCACGACTCAGGACCACAGCAACAGGGACAGCCACGACTCAGGATGCACGACTCAGGACCACAGCAACAGGGACAGCCACGACTCAGGATGCACGACTCAGGACCACAGCAACAGGGACAGCCACGACTCAGGACCACAGCAACAGGGACATCCACGACTCAGGATGCACAACTCAGGACCACAGCAACAGGGAAAGCCACGACTCAGGACCACAGCAACAGGGACAGTCACGACTCAGAATGCACAACTCAGGAACACAGCAACAGGGACAGCCACGACTCAGGACCACAGCAACAGGGACAGCCACGACTCAGGATGCACGACTCTGGACCACAGCAACAGGGACAGCCACGACTCAAGATCCGCGACTCAGGACCACAGCAACAGGGACAGCCATGACTCAAGATCCGCGACTCAGGACCACAGCAACAGGGACAGCCACGACTCAGGATGCACGACTCTGGACCACAGCAACAGGGACAGCCACGACTCAAGATCCGCGACTCAGGACCACAGCAACAGGGACAGCCACGACTCAGGATGCAGGCGACGTCTTGAATGCTAACAGTCTGCCAAGAAACAGAAATTCCAGGGAAGCTGGGTTAGACAAGGAAGGAGGACTCTTTATACAGATAATTTATTTCAGACAGTTTGCAAATGAAACTACTCCATCATCATTGATAAAGTTATCAGAAAAATACAAGTACAACGCCTGTTGCTGTGATCCAAGGAACTCAGCCACTAATCAGGCTGCTGGAGAACCTATTTAACCTACTCAACAACGCCAACAGTTGCTGGGTCGTTGTGACCTATTTAACCATGCCTACAGTTGCCGGCATCGTTGTGGCCAATGTTATCGCCTCTTTAATAGAGAATAGATAACACCTCCTCTTTTAACAGAGGAGGAAGAGCAGTAAAGATGCTCAAGGCGGAGAAAAAGCCCACACCTATCATATAACTCTTAAATACAGATAATAGTGTAGTTTCATTTTCAAAGTTATGCAAAAAAATACATTACCAGATTCACATACTGCCGGGGTCAGGGGTCACAGGCCACAGGCCGATAAGTCACATGACCTCTGGAGGTAGCGTCTGTTCAGAGGAGAAAAACAAAACGTAGGCTTTGAATTGATGCACTTCATTTACATGTTTTTTTTATAATAAAGGGACTATTTAAAAAAAGTTGATGTTCATTTTCAAATGATTAAAGTTCAACAAGTTGAACTTTAAACTTTCAAAATGGTTGAAGACTTTAATTCAAAATCAGAATACTTTTTTTTATCCTGGGGAAATTGGGCTTCATTATAGATTTGAAAAGATATCACTGGAATATCAAATTCCTCAAACGTGTTCACATACTTGGTCAAAGCTCATTTTGATTTATTTCAAATAAAACATTTGTTGCAAAATCTTCATACAGATCACTTGGTTTTGCTGCAAAATGATGTTTTTGATTGCTAAAAATAAATCAGGATTTTCTGTGTTTGTCAACCTGTTTTACTGCCAACAAATTCTTAATATTATTACTGTCGCTCAATCTGTTGATCATTTGATCATAGAAGTGTTGATTATGTGACTGATAAAAATGTATGGGTTTGAAATGTTGAGTTGCCACTAATTTAATAAAAACACAGTATAAATAAAGCTGCATTTATTATTTGTTTGTTGAAAGAGACTGAATCAATATAAAATGCAAAACTAAGAGCTAAAAAGCTCTGATTTAACCATCTTTATTTACAAAATACTGAATCATGAAAGGACTTCACTGCCCACTCTTTGTTATAACTGTATTATTCCAGACTCATAAACTTCTTTACCAAACACAATGTCTTGAGTAAAAGTCAAATTGGATTTATACCAAAACACCACACTTCAGATCATATTGACACCCTACACACCTTAATTAACAAACACATGACACGTGCCAAAACAATGACCAGATATTTGCATGCTTCATAGATTTCTAAAAGGCTTTCCATTCTATTTGGCACAATGGTCTTTTTTACAAAGTTATTGAATCAGGTGTAGGGGGTAAAACATGACATAATTAAATCAATGTACAGAAGCAATACGTGCGCTATAAAAAATTGGCGAAATGTGGCGTTACCATGCAAAACGCATCTCTCGCCATAAAACAACTCAAAGGAAAATCGTCCAAACAGCACCAGACTTCAGAGGCCTGTACTACGAAGCCGGTTCAACATAACCTGGATATGTTTGAGTTAGCCGGTTGGCCTAATCCAAAACATACGCGGTCTCGCTAAGCGGTCCTACGATGCTGGTTATCAGCTCGATCGCTCAAGCCAGCTTTGCCCTATCTAGTTAGGTGCGCGTTCACATGAAAGGGGTGGTATTTGGAGCATTCGACCAATCACAAACATGGAAAAGCGCACTGACAGGGCAGCGTCATACTTCCTGAATGAAAAGTCAACAATAATATTAGACAAATATGAAGACGTTAAACTTTAAACATCCATGACTTAAACACTTTATCCAGGATCAAAGCCACATAGCTGCACCTGCAAGGTGAATACAGCTGGTAACAGAAAAAGTGTTTGAATGCGTACATTAACAGGTTTATGGTATCACTGCCCCGTCTAAGACACGAGTGGATCTGACTTTAATTACATTTGACTCGAGTGTTTCGTCAACTTAATGTGTTGCTTAAATAATATTTCTGCATACAGTATGTGACACTGTGAGTGTTGCACGGCCAGATACGGCTCAAGAAGCTGACTCAGATAAGGAAATATATGATACACTATGATGTGATATCATGTGATATGAATGATAATGGGACACATCGACGTCTGCACTCACAGTGCCGCGGACTGTACGTAATGTTACTTTGATCCGGTTACTTATGGTGTGGCAGATATTTAAGTAAGCTTTCTTAACGCTAATGTTATAATAGTCAGATTGCTCTGAAGATGGGAGGTGATATTCTATTAATTTTCACTTTCACACAGTCAGTTGATTTTTGCCGGCCGTCTTTCCTGCAACGGCAGTTTTTCTGTATTTCCTCTATCCTGTAATATGACTTGATAGCTTTAAACCCCGCACACGGAGATCTGATTGGTCAGCAGGCGGTGCTTTCACTGAGTTGATCTCTTAGCCTGCAACCTAACTTGCTCCAGACCAGGTTAGCCGCTCAGCATAAGTTACCATGGAGATCTAGCCCGCTAAAAAGAGAACCAGCGTCGTAGGACCGGAAACCCCGAGTTTTACCTGAAGTTAGCCCGCTAAGCGAAAATCCGGCTTCGTCGTACAGGCCTCAGGTTAGCCGCTCAGCATAAGTTACCATGGAGATCTAGCCCGCTAAAAAGAGAACCAGCGTCGTAGGACCGGAAACCCAGAGTTTTCCCTGAAGTTAGCCCGCTAAGTGAAAATCCGGCTTCGTAGTACAGGCCTCAGATGATGGTTAATGGTCCGGACCTCAACATGTCTATGTGCCACTTGTGTGTTTTCCTCAAAAGCCGTTGCCATGAAAATGCATCCCTCGCCGTTAAACAGGATATTGCTATACCTCCTATGAAAATTGTCATAAATTGGTCAAACTTCACGTGTGCAAACAGTACAGCCCATAAGACATATAAGTTTAAGTTTTTAGATTTTGTCAAATGCCGTTGCCATGGCAACACATTGCTCGCCTTGAAACACGGTTTTCTCATAACTCCAGTGAACATGCTCCAAACGGCCCAAAACTTCACGTGTGATGATGATGCAGCCCTCAAGACATCTAAGCCTATTATGGGGTGTCATCAAATGCCGTTGCCATGGTGACAGATCACTCGCCATCAAACACAATGTTTATTTTACTGCTGTACCTCCCATGTACATTGTCCGATCGGCCTGAAACTTCCCACGTTTGCTAACGGCCGAGTCCGGAAAACATCTGTCGACTTGCAGACAACAACGAGGAGCGTCGAAGACCCGCTCATCGCTGCTCGCAGCGTCGAAGACCCGCTCATCGCTGCTCGCAGCTTTAATTTTTCTTAAGATTCATTTAATTGGTATGCAATTGGATTTTTTTTATCCAAAAACACGTTTATGATACCTACACAGTTTGCTTAGCAGGATAGTCTCCACATTATAACACCACTTTATGATTTTTGAAACGTAAATGCAGTATAAAATGAACGAATAATCGAACTACAGCACAGTCACATGAATTAACGTCACGGCTAAAGGCGGCTAATGCTGGCGTCGTCTAATTTAGACACTGTTTTTATGACACAGAAGCTTCAGACATTGAACAGTGTGGTATTTACTGACGTATTTCATGTCATAGAACTCTATTTCTAAACTAACCAAAAACTCATCCAAGAAGTACTAAAATGCTGACTCATTCCTGGATTACTCTTTTGTTGATGGCAACAAGATAAATATGCACATTCTGTTTTCAATATAGGACTTACATTTCACTAACTTGTTTAATTGAATATAACCTTTTTTTTTTTTTTAAGTGATTGCTTTTGTTTCTCACAAGGATTAGATACGATGGAGAGGATACCTCAAAGAACTTCCCTCAATACATTTAAAAAAAGTTGCTGTATATATTTTGAATATATTTCAATACAATCTTATTTACTGTATATATAATTCCTTTTTTATATTAAAACCATAATTCTCAGTCCTAATTTATTCATCTAACTTGGCCAAAAGCACTAGCAGCACAAACTACTGTGATAATACAGTTGATGAAATAATAACAGCAGAAAATAATTGGCATGAAACATCTTAATAAAATAGATTTATTAACAGGTTAAAGTGGATCTGAATATTTAAAAGTGCAACATGTATATATTGACATAATTTAAAAATACAAGTTAGATCATCTCAAAAATGACTATCAACATAAATGTGGAAAAAGGCAACCAGTTCACGAGTAAAGCAAACAGATAGACGTCACTAAACACACTTGGTCTCACAGAAGCTTGTTGGCAGCGATACTTCTGACCGTGTGCAAAACCAGCCGTGGAATCACAGTATTTACATCTTCATAAACGCATCCAATAAAGTCTTCCATCAGTAGATTTGGATATGATATATTTTTCAGCGAGAGACCTGTTTGTGCATATTTATAACACGTTTTTTATAAAATGTTTTCCCAAAACTCCACATGCAGTACAATACAAAATACAAAAATAACTTTCCAATGATGCATAACAATGATAATGTGCTTCTGTTGAAGGTTTGATGTAGGGCTGTTTAAATTGGGCACATCAATGTTTAACTGGACCGGGTTGTTTAAAATCATCTTTCTAAATAACAACTTAAATCATGAAGGACAGTACCATTTTTTTCCACATCACCGTTACCTGTTTACTCCAATAACTTGTATTAGTGAAACTCTTTGGTTCCTTTTAGATCTATTTTGAATACATTATACTTTTTGATCTCAGCTTGTTTTCATTGTTTAATGCATAAGTCTCCATCTTTTACTTAATTGAGTTATTTTAGCCTTTGTTTGTTACCTGTGAAGTTGAATTGACTGATAATAAGCCATCTCTCAGATATCTTTGGCATTTTTAGATGTATGGCACAACAAAGTCCACTGCTATGTGTAGGGCTACTAACGATGATGAATGTCATCTTTGATTGATTCATTTATTTTCTCTTGCAATGTATTTGATGAATTATTCAATCTATAATATGACGAAAAAATAGTGTGCAGGGTAACGTCTTCAAATGTCTTATCTGCCCGACCTACAGTCCCAACATCACATGGGCAGTGCACATGAAACAGGAAGAAGCCTCACAGTAACTTGGATTCATTCTGAGCTGATCAACTTTTTGAACAAGATGGTTGCTTATGAATATGTTACAAAATAACAAATATTCAAGGTATTACAATTGGAAGCAAGCAACAGCAATATAAAGTGTGACAGAGTCCTTACACAGCATAACAGCGGACAAAATTAACTTACAACTAGTTTAGCTTCGCCATTTTAGGACAGTCTCAGGGAGTCTTGTAAATTAAAATGACATATGTTAGAAGGTTCTGTAGTGTGAGATGAACTACATTTAGAGAAAGGACTACAACTGTAACATAACTGAGAGCCTGAATATTTTTACAGGTTAATTCATTTTTGTTTGATTGGGTTATCCAATAGAATTTAATCGGTTTCCTAGAACATTTTCGAATAATTTAGCAAATAATTATAGGGGGAATGGACAGGATATGTTGGTGGATGTAGGGGGAAATAACTTTTTCTTTGTCCGAAACCTTTTCTATATTTATAAAACCAACCTAAACAGCCCGTTCTATTAACAGGGATAGAACTGATTCATATTTATTACATTTTTGGGTCAATTTCCAGGAAATTAGAAGAAAAGGAGGCCTGAGGAATGACGCGTTATCTGCCTGCCTATATTAATTTTTAGGAAAACAAGTGGAATTGATCAATGCAATGAACACTGTGTAGTGTCTATAATAAAGAATGCGGTTCTCTTTTGTATGTTTGAGTCTATGTACAAGTTAATCTCATTCACAGCACGTTGTGCTGTTGTACTTCAGTAGCTTTAGGTCGGTATGAACTATGGCCACTATCATTTTGGTTCATACATAAAGCTTCAATTTAAAGACACCAAAATGTGGAATAACCACATGTATTAACTGTATGAATCTCTTGCTGACATAAATGTACCTTTTTCACATTTAAAAAAAAAGAAATAATTGTAAAGAAATGGCCTGAATCCCATAAATATTAACTGAAAGATATCATCCTTCATTATATTTAACTGACCATACAGTAATTAATTAAGGCAAATATATGAGAACATAAAAATCATTGTGAGGTAAGATTACTGTCAAGTCCAATGTCACAAAATCAGGAAGTGTAGATTCAAACTGATTAAGAAGGGAGTTGATCAAAAACCTGTGATAAAACGATCTGTTACAGGAACCTCTGCAGCTTCAGTCGGGTAGAAGCGGTGAAGACAGCTGTGCAAATACTCCAACACGTCAGGGTCCGCCCCAACGGAGCCTCGTGTGTCCTCTTGGTCCCTCACTGTCAGTGTGTCTGTGAGCTGTGGGGGTTAGTGCTCTTTGTGTTTGCTGTGGAATCTCTCCAGCAGGGCTCTCAGGATGTTCCCCGGGATCTGCTGGTGCTGGTCTATCAGAGCCTGCACCGCCTGCTGCACCTGCAGAGCAACAGAGCTGTGAGTGACAAATGTGCAAAGTACAGGAACTCACAGGACTACGGTGGCCGACAGGTGCAAAACGCGCTACAGCGGCCCAAAGCACTTCCATTAAGAGAAACGCGCTGAAGCTTCAGTAACTATGCAAATATAAAAACACAAATCTGCCAAAACACATGCAAATGAAAAACATGTTAACCTACTTGACAACACATGCTCAGTATTTAGGAAACATTCACCAACATGAGGAAACATGAGCAGCGTCTAAAAAACGCAACAAATAAAAACCGCTGCAAGATTCCAAAACACAATGGGAACCAGGGGACACTAAAGAGCGACGCACACAGCTGGGACCGGAGTGCTTGGTGACGCTCAGGAATTATATAAATATAAGTTGGCCAACTGTTTCTGTTGTTGGAAAGTTACAAAACATGTATGTTTTATCGGCTTATATTAACCATGTGATCGCATGATTCCTTTCAATACCATGGCCAACTTCCAACGTCAACAACCGCTCCGGTCCCAGCTGTGTGCGTCACTTTTTAGTGTCTCCCTGGTCTCCGTTGTGTTTTGAGCTTATTGAAGCGTATTTTTAATTGCATCGTTTCGTTTATGCAGTGCTTTTAGTAAAGGCTGCGCATGTGTTGTGAAGTTGGTGAAGACGTTTTTCATTTGCATGTGTTTTGCACATTAGTGTTTTTTTGTATTTATTTTGTATTTTTTATTATATATATTTTTTCCAGTTATAAAATAAACAGACATTGCTCCAGATAACCGAAAAAACAACAAAACACATAACAAACAAAACATGACGGGGGGGGGGGGATGCAAGGATGACTTCCTAAGACAGCTGATTGTGACATACACAGGACACTACATACACAATACATTACTCAGGAGATGCCATATTGACAGGGTCAGATAGGAGAGCTGCGGACAGTGAACCGTGATCCTGTCTCCCCTCAAAATCCCCCAGCAGAGAAGCTGCACGCTCCATATTCCGCAGGTCCAGATACTCCCTCAGCCATGAGTCCCTAGTAAAGCAGGCTGGTTTGCGTTCCTTCCAGTTTAGTAGGACGAGTCTTTTTGTGGCTAAAAAGCCCAATGTCCAGAGCCGATCGGCAGACCTTGCAACATTGCCATCTGGCTTGAGACCCAGTAGGCATGCAATGGGACATGTAGGGAAATTAACTTTTAAAGATTCAGACATTAATGATATTACTTCTGACCAAAGTTTTTTTACCGCTGGGCGTTCCCAGAGTAGGTGCAACAATGTACCTCGCTTGCCACATTCATGCCAGCATAGTTCTCTGTGTTTATTGTCCATCTTGGATTTTGTAACAGGGGTGATGTATGCTCTATTGAGAATTTTGAACTGTATGATCCTGAATCTTACACATTTAGAAGAGAACATAGCTGACCTCCAAATGGAGTTCCATTGCAAAGCAGACAGAGAGATATTCAAGTCGTGCTCCCAGGACAGTTGGACAGGAGAATAGGTATTCGGGGCAGCCCTAGATAATAATTTATAAATATTAGAGACCACACCTGATGATATGATTGCTTTCTTGAGGCGCTGGTCCTCTTCCATACATGAAGCAGGCATGGCTCCCTCCTTACATTTTGTACCAATAATAGATGCTATTTGTGCATATGATAGAAAAGATGAGTCTGAAAGACCATACTGATTTTTGAGGTGTTGAAATGGAAGGGTTTGGTCTCTATATATCTGTCCAATTGTAGTAATACCAGCCTTCTGCCAGATATTATTACTTAAGGTGCCTCCTCCTGCAGAAAGACAGGGGTTACTCCAAATAGGGCAAGATGGTAAAGAGAGCCCCTCTATATTGAGTCTCCTGTGCAGTTGCTTTACAATAGAGCATGAAAAACGGATGATGGTATTATCCATTGAGGGTGGTGGTTTTGGGCAGTACCACATTGATTGTACGCCCACGATAATGGATACTTTGCATTGAAGGACAGATAATACTGGAATACATCCGGGACTCCCAAACCTACCATTGATCTTGGAATGATCAATTTATTATGTGCGATTCTGGGTTTTTTATTATTCCAAAGGAACTGAGTGAAGAGGGATTTGATATCCTTAAACCATTTTAGTGGGAATTCAAGAGGGATAGAGGAGATAATATGAGAAAGCCTTGGGAGAACATTCATTTTCAAGGTTTCTGCTCTGCCCCATAGAGAAAGTGGTATGGCCATCCATCTATTAATGTCCTCCTTAATGGACTGGAAAATAGCAGGGCCGTTAAGGCTAAAGATTTTAGAGATAGGCGAGATGATGTTGATTCCCAAATACCTCATTCCATTTGTTTTCCAAATAAAGGGGGTGTTCATTAGGTTGTGCTTATATGTATATGAGTTAAGTGGGATTGCTTCACTCTTGTTCCAATTTATCTTATATCCAGAGAAGCTGCCAAATAAATGTATCATATCAAGAACTGCGGGTATAGAGAGTGATGGCTTGCTCAAAGTAAGAAGTATATCGTCAGCGTACATATTTAATTTGAAATCGTGTCCATGAATGTTCACACCATGTATGTCACCATTAGAGCGAATTGCACAGGCTAATGGTTCTAGAGCCATAATAAAAAGTAGGGGACTAACTGGACACCCTTGCCTCATGCCACGGTGTAAGGGGAAAGGTTTTGAGATTAATCCATTAGTTCTAACAGAAGAGAATGGAGCGCTATACAAAGCCTTTACCCAGCTAATCAATTTGGGCCCAAAGCCATATTTTTGGAGCGTGTAAAATAGATATGATTGCAGCATCACTAGATGCTGAGAAAGCTTTTGACCAAATAGAATGCTATTTGGTCAAAAGCTTTCTCAGCATCTAGTGATGCTGCAATCATTGGCAAATTGCTGGAGCTTGCTTCTAGGATAATCTGAAAAACCCTCCTCGTGGTATTTGAGGACTGGCGGCCTGGAATGAAACCTACTTGGTCTAGATGCACTATAGATGGAACCACCTTCTCCAAACGGAGTGCTAGTATCTTGGCTAGAATCTTGTAGTCACAGTTTAAAAGGCTTAAAGGGCGGTGGTTACCCATCAAAGAAGGATCTTTGCCCGGTTTAGGCAACAATGAAATAATGGCCCTGCTCATGGAGGGAGGCATGGCTTCAGATTCTAATATTTCATTGAATAACAACAGTAAGTATGGTGAAAGCTGTTCTTTAAAACATTTATAGAACTCTGTTCCAAAACCATCGTCCCCTGGAGTTTTTCCTGATGCCATCTTCATGATTGCGTTTTCTATTTCATTTTGGGAAACAGGTGCAGATCTGTCAGCCAGGCTGACGCTAGGGAGGTTAAAACCTCCGAAAAAGCTATCTAAGGCTTCTTCTTTCAAGTTATTTTTTGTGCTATATAATTTAGAATAATAATTCTTGAAGGATTCATTGATTTTGGCTGCATCACACTGTAGCCTGTCATGCTCATCTCTGATAGCTGGAATAATCTGTCTGTTTTCTATTTGTTTCAATCTATGAGCTAACATTTTCCCTGCTTTGTCTCCGGATTCAAAGTATGTTCTTCGTAAACGAAAAAGAGCAAAAGCTGTCTCCTCATGTACAAGTTTCTGCAAATTAGTCCTAGCGGTGAGAAGTGAGTTCCTTAGGTCTAAATTGGATGGGTCTAGCATATGCTGCTCTTCTAGAGTCTTGAGTTTAAAGTTTAATTGGGATTTCACCTCTCTGCGCTTTTTATTCTCTGCCGAGGAGAAACTAATTAACCAGCCCCTGCATGTTGCTTTGAAAGCCTCCCAGACAGTGGCAACGCTTGGTACAGAATTTAGATTGATCTCAAAGAAATCTAAAATTTGGTCTTTAATGAGCAGTGTACATTTTTCATTTTTGAGTAGAGATGTATTAAGTCGCCACTGTTTGGATTTGCAAGGGTTGGTTGGAGGGAAAAATGTGACAGATACCGCAGCATGATCACTTAATAATATACTATGCATTTTGATCTCAATAACATTCTGGATCAAATTTGAAGACATCATTATGTAATCTATCCTTGAGTAGGAGTTATGCGCACGGAATAGAAAGAGTACTCTCGGGCATCTGGGTGCACTAGGCGCCACACATCTGTAATACCGAGCTCGGATTGGAAGTCCCTCAAGGCGGCGGAAATGTTTTTATCTGAAGGCAGAGGGTGGCTGGATCGATCCACTATAGGGTCACAGACAGAGTTGAAAATGCCACCTATAATAAGACCCTCTATGGACTGCAATATCTTTGGGCACAGCGAGGTAAAGAATTTAGATTGTAAACTATTTGGAGCATACACATTCACTAATGTCACCATTTCATTCTGTAGCAAACCTGAGACAATTACATATCTTCCCTCTTGATCAACATGTACATTGGATGATTTGAAAGGCATATTCTTAGAAATTAAAATACTGACTCCTCTACTAGCTTTTCCTCCAGGGGAAGAGAATATCTGCCCTACCCAATTCTGTCTTAGTTTTTTAGATTCCATCGCATTCAAATGAGTCACCTGTAGCATAGCAATATCACAATTTAGAGACTTTAAGTACAACAAAATCTTATGTCTTTTAATTGGATTCTGAATTCTATTTACATTCAGACTAAGCAAAATAATTTTGTTCAATTGTGTATCCATTTAAGTAAGGTAACAATCATATCGGACGCCCGGCTGGTATTTTGGTCAAATTGGAAGGGTTTCATCGACGCATCAAGGGAAGGGAGGGGAAATATATAAACAACCACACAAGACCGTAGAAAATACAACACAAGATTACATAAGAACATAGAAATCCTACCACCCATCCCCCTAACAATACACACATACAAAAACAAAAAATATATTGCCAAAAGGCAATACGACGGAAAGTCCATCTCTATCCGTGAAGAAAAAGAAGAGCCGCGGAGCTCAGGTGCGGAGAGGTAATCCAGTCCTTCAATAGCCTATAGGTCTATTCATTTGTCTGCCATTAACCAAAACTTTGCTAACTCGTTGGGGGTTACATTACAGTATAGCCTGCATCGAAATCCTAATGAGGGTGTGTGCGACTGTGAGTCAGTGTATGTGCGGGCATGCGTGTGCGTCAGTGTAAATGATTGTGTGTGTGTGCGCCTGCGGTGGGGGCGTAGGCCAACTCACAGTCTTGTGGTAATGTCACATCCCAAATAAATCAGGTCTCTTTTCTTTTAGAACTTTCTCAGCTTCCTTGGGTTCTATGAATATGAAAGTCTCCTCGTTGATGGTTACGATGAGTCTGGCAGGGTACAGGATGCCGTGCCGTAGGTTTTCTTTGCACAGTATGCTACGGAGCTCTCTGTATGAATCCCGCTGGCGCTGTATCTCCATTGGAAAATCCTTTAGCAGACGCAAGCGTCTTAACACTAGAACCGCCAGCAGGGGTCAATTTGACCCATAGGTGTTTTTGATTGTATGTACCTTTTTTTCCAAAAAATATTAAAGTCTCCCAGTCCGTGACTTTTCCTGAAAGTGTTTTATGTAGCACCCTATGTTGTTAAAAATTGTCAATATGAAGTCAGATTGAAGAAATCGCCAAATAAATTGCCATTTATACCTATTTCCGCCCAGCGGGGTCATATTGACCCACCCCTTTTCGCGCTATTGATTTCGCGCGTAAACATAAACATGACGTGTTGCTATAGTAACGCCTTTTGTCTACTGCGGTTCCTTATAGATTGAGAGATAGATTGAGAAATAGATAGATAGATATATTGATAGATAGTTATAGATAGAGATACGCTCAGCTGCGCCGTGCAGCGATCAGCTGATCCCGAGCAGAGAGAGAGATAGAGAGACACTTTGCACATAACTCACCGTAGCGATCTTTTACAGGCTACTTCATCTCCATGAAGTATACAAATATGAAAAGCTGAGAGTCCACAGATTATATTGGTATAAGTTTCATCACTGTGCGATCAAAACTCATTCTTAACCCTGTGTTCTAGTATGATAAATAAAAGAACATTGTACCTTGAAAATCAATGCATTCTAATGGTGGGTCAATTTGACCCCTGCTGGCGGTTTTAGGTATAAAAAAACCTCTGGCGGTTCTAGTGTTAAACACCTCGTTTTTATCGCTCCATCTGAGAAAACGTATGATGATATGCCGCGGAGGGTGCCCAGGGTCCGGGATGGGACGCAGAGCGCGGTGGGCACGCTCTATCTCATGTGCGGGGATTGTGTCACTCAGCTTCAGGAAGTGTCGGAGAATTTTATCCAGTAGTGGGGATATGCTACCGGCTTCTTTACCGTCGGGGAGGCCGGCTAGGATGAGATTATTTCTCCGACTTCTAGCTTCCAGATCCAGCATTTTACCCTGGAGGGCCTTGACATCTTTGGACAGATCACCCATTGTCTTCCCTTGGGAATTGGCTTGATCCTCTATCTCGCTAATACGCTTCTCTGCGTTGTTTATTCTTTGAGAAGTGGCCTTAGAGTCTTTCTTCAACTGAACAATAGCCTTGTCCAGATTGTCAAACCTTAAGTTACAGGTTTCTTTAACGCTTTGTATTTCAGAAAGCAATTGACAAGCCCACTTGGGGACGTGTTCCTCTTCACCAAACATTTCCGCCATGAGGCTGCTGTCTTTCTTTGCTCTAGCTCTGGTCAAACTACTGCCAGGCATTTAAACGCAGATGTTTTTACACACTAATAGAACTGACTGCGCATTACACTTTGAGACTTTCAGTTTTGGTTAAATCATAGTTAAGTCTGACTACCGCCTGCACCCGACTACTCCGCTCAGCTTGCCGATGTCATCACGTGATCCGCGACCTCTCCGGCACATTAGTGTTTTCATATTTGCACCGTTTTTTAAGCGGAAGTGTTTTGGCCCGTTGTAATGCGTTTGCACCTGACGGCCACCTTACATTTGCCGTGTATCATTCCCTCTGTCTGGCTGTTTCTTACAACAAAAGCACTTGTTACCCAAGAAATCATCATGGACTGAAAACGGTCGATGCTCATATGATTTGAACTGAAGAGATATTACACAGGAAGATAGAAAGAAAGAAAGAAAGAAAGACCACAGCTTGAGCTCACTGACTTTCTCTGCCAGCTCTGCAGCGTTAACATCGGGTTCGTAAGGAATGGGATCCCCGAGGAAGGTCCTAAACTTCACAGGAAATCCTCCGTACACAGGAGCTGCAGGGAGGCGGAACCTCTCGTACAGCCAGCGGAAAAATCCTGAATGAAAAAAGAGAGAGGAAAGATGTTTCACAACACTCTCCATAATCCAAAAAACATCTAAAAGCAACATGTGTGTAAGGAATGTCATGTGCTGTGTCTGTGTGTCCATCAGTGAGACCATCATCTTGGGGGTGCTATCTTAACTTGACTTTCTTCTACACTTACTGAGTGTTCCCAGAGATCTGAAGCCTTCCCGCACATTCTGAGTAAACATTGGAATTATAGGCTGAAAGAAAGACAGACAGAGAGAGAGAGGATTAGAGAGGAGGGCTTCCTACACTGCAGAACTCTGACATGGATAAAAAGATGCTACAATAAGACGGAGCATCGACATTTGTTGAATTTGATAAATCTGTCATTGTTGAAACTGTAGCATTCCGGGTCGTTTTCTGACTAAATGAGTTGCACATCCACACATTTTAATCTGGCTATAAGTGTGACAATTTGGAGACGGTACTATAGTCTCATTTAAGATGGGTGACGCTTCTTAAATATGTGTGTGTGACCTACAGTGTTTTGTACGAGCCAGAACTTTATAATCTAATACCTAGTATTTAGTCTGCAACAATCAATTTTGATTGTTATTGTTAAAAATGAAAGATTATCCAAAACATTTATAGAATTGAAAAGTGAATTTTCCTTTGTTGGCAATTTTCAGTTAAGTTGATAAGCAAATAAAATGTTGTGTACTATATTAAATGACAAACAATAAATAAATGGTGCGAGAATGAGCCTTAAACCTGGAAAGGAGTTAGCATTTTACTACTCCCGTTGTTGTCCCGTTTGTCTCGAAGACAGCGCTTCTTGAACGTGTTTCCTGAAATATTCATGAAACTAGGTCTGTGGTTAAACAAGAAAAAAAAGGTTTGTCCTACAACATAAAATACGTCAGTAAATGCCCCGCAGGTGAATGTCTGAAGCTCGATGTGTAATAAAAACAGTGGTTGCTGTGTCTAAATGAGACGACTAAATGTCATCACGCCGAACATTAGCCGCCTTTAGCTAAGCGGGGGTGAAGTGCGGCCATGTGACTGATGTAGATTGTTTATAGCCTAATGTTAGCTTTTTACTTCTGACTCCTGCTTTAACCCTTAAAAAACGTAACAGTGGTTTAACTATGTGGATATTATCCTGGTGAGCAAAACGTGTAAGCACCATATACTTCTGTTGCCATAAATCATACTGGAATCCTCGATGCTAACTTCCAGGTCGGCCTACGACAATATGTTTTTACTGCACCACTCTATAGAGACACATTGTATGTAATGTCACATCACTTGACATTTAGAATATGAATGTATTTGGAAATGTTATGCCCTCCCTACTGAAACTAAGTGCAACGCACCACTTGGGAGTCGATGGCGACCTGTGCAAAGCCTCTGCGTTTGCCCCAGAGGAGGGGGTAGGTCTCGTCACTGAACAGAGCCTCCCGCACCCCCCCTGGAGAAATCCCCAGCAGGTGGCCGTTCCTCAGAGCCCGCACACACTCCTCCTGAGGGCCGTGGATCACACTGAACACCTCCAGCAGTAACTTGAAACCTGGAGGAACAGGATAGGATGGATTCATTAGAATAGGAACTAACCAAAGAGAAGGGAAAACATTTGAGATAAAGCTGTATTTAAAAAAGTTACATTAAAACAATCCCAACTGTACCCTAACCCTAAAGTATTCCATTTTAGTGTACAATATTTCATTTTATATTATTTTGTATTTAACTTATTCCTGCATTTCATAATGCACCAATATGGTTTTATACTATTTAAAGCTTGCACTATTTTAAATGTTTCTTGCACGTTTTATTTCTTAAGAGATGTAATGATATCAGTAGTAGCAGTGCTTGTGAAGATTAGTACTGTATGCATTTATGTGTGTGTGTGTGTGTATGTGTACATGTGTGTGTGTGTGTGTGTGTGTGTACATGTGAGTGTGTGTGTGTGTGTGTAACCGTGTGAGTACCTGGGATCTTGAAGAGCAGGTGGTCAGCGACAGAGTGGCAGGGCCGTCCCTTCTGCAAGATAACTTTTGCCAGGAAGTAGTAGTAGTCGATGGGAATGGCTCCATGATAGTACACTATCAGCGCTGGGCCTTTGTCCGGAATCTTCTCCATCCCATGGATCTCATAACCTGGAGCACAGGACAGAGTACATGAGGAACACATTTTATTCCATGAAACGGAAGTGCTGAGGCTCTGACAGTTCAATACTTGGTTCAAAAAATCTAAATATACAAAACGTAGGCAAACCAAAAAACATAGTCACCAATTTGAAATCATATGTATAGGATTTGGAGTACAGGGCTGTATATGGTCAGTGTATGTTTTGGTCTTTGGATTTTCTTTTCAGAAAAGGATATTCAAAAACTAAAAACGAGTGGATATTTCCTTTTCGTTTTAAAATTAAAAATTAAAAAATTGAAATACAAGGCGTTTTCTTTATCATGGTCAAAAAGGGATTTACTTAACTTAAAAAACAGGATGATTTTAATTTTCTACTTCTCAAAACAAAAAATAAAACCACTATTAAACAGAAACGAAAAAAACCCTGTTTTGTCATATTCTGCTACCGGAAGTTCTCTCCAGAGTTTCTCTCCCACACACTCCCCCCCCTGCCTGAAACGCCTCCATTGGATACCTGAGTTTACTTCCGTAACGTAATGATATCACTTTGTAAACTTGCATCACTATTGGTTTAGCACTCAAACCCATTGTATATGATAGGCTTAGGGGCGGGACATCCTGCGATAAGTTTGTCTCAAAACTCTGTATGTGTAAAAGCCGAACCACAAAACAGAGAATTCAGATCCACAAAGAATTCAGATCCGCAAATACAAACTGGATTAACACATGCCTGACGGAAAGTTGTAGAGATATCCACAAATGTGTTTTGTTTATTTGTAAATTCATTATAGTATTCACAGATTTTATTTTCATTTGTGGAAATTGTTTGCGTATCTGTAGATAATTTTCATGTTTGCAACACATTTGTGTAAGTTTAAAAATTATTTTTTTGCAATTGTGGCAAGTGTTTTACATTTATACACAGATTATTTATCTGTTCACACAAATACTAATGGGACAAATCTACCTCGATATGCCATGTACATGTGTTGCGATAAAAAAAGAATACAAAATCCTACATTTTCCAGGTAATAACAACTGCCAAAGTATTTTTATTTCATATTAGCATTTAAATGTTTTTCGTCAGAGAGAAGAAAGCCATTTGGGATCAATTAACACGTGGTGGCAGGACCCCGTGGGGATCAGATGGAGAGCTCTGCTGTACTGGCAGAACTTAAGGGCGAGCTGCGGTTCTGTTTGGCATCCCAAGTGCTGCCACCAAACCACAGTGGCAACATACTGTATATGCCTGTGTAGCAGGTATATCAGAGACACAACACTATTTGCGCTACTGGACCAGTTCTAGGTTCTAAAGGAGTGGGATGAACACTATAAAAATTGACCAGAGACCAGTATTTCAATGAACAAGCCGGCACTTTACTGATGTAAACAAAGACAAGACATGAAACAGTTATTTAGACAGTAGAAATATTCCTGCAGTTAGGTGAAACACACTTTTTCTCTTTTTTATGTTCTTTAACCTAGGTTAGTTTTGTTGAATTCAAACAATCTATTTTTGATTGGATGCTTTAAGTTATGTTAGACCGGTCTAGGAGTAACTAACTAATTTTAGATTTATAGGTTGCACCTATTTTGATTTATCTGTTCTCATGAGTTAACTCTTTTCCCTCTTTTCACAGGTAGGAAAACAATATCATTAATATCAAATCCAAGTCAAGTGAAACACCAATATACCTTACAGCACAATATTGACAATTATGAAAACAAAATACTGTTGTTTGACACTTAAACAATTAAACTTTGTTCAAGTTCAGTCCCAGTTAGGTATCTAATTCAGTTCAGTTCAGAATATCCAGATACTCCTACCGCTCTGGCAGTGAGTTATCAACAGTCCAACAAACCGTACGCAGCGGATTCCCTAAACTGGCACGATAAAGAAGTCTGTCCTTAGAAACGTAGTCCGTGGGGTTGGCTCGCCATCTTGTGTCCGATGTGCACGTGACGTCGTCTTCCCGCGTACACCACAGAAGAATCCTCACTCTTTAACACCAAGTTCAAACCGAAACAAAAAACCTGACCAAAACCGCTGTGGCTGATTCAAGATATGGTCTCCATTAATCAACACACAGATAGGTATTATTTTCCAGATCCTAAATCAACTCTTTATCACTGTATTTCACTTGTTAATCCACTCGGTAATTCCTCCACTTCATCTCTCTGCATCTCCTCTCTGCTGCTGCGCTCTGAGCACGCTAGTAGTGATGTGTCGGTCGCGAACGAGCCGATTCTTTTGAATGGCTCTTTGGTGCGAACGAGGGGAACCGAGTCGTACTTGGTGAGAGCCGTTCTTGTTATCGTTCAATCGTTGGTCCGCACTCACTACCTGCCAAAATCCACTCGCCTTTTAAAAAGCTTGATTTTGTTCCCCACACGTAATTCTGTGAAGACCCGCCCCTACTCTGATTGGTAGGTTTCAGCGCGAGGAGTGAGATGGGGTGGGTCTTAACGGAATACGCGAGAGAGAGAAGTCATAACAAGTGGTACAGGACAGGTAGAAGACGTGTTTTTCGGAGGGAAAATCTGCCAAACGCGAAAACTGAAGTTACCTACTCTAACTCCAGCTTCTATGAGTATTGGCGTAGCCCTCTAAGGCTATCGCTATTGGGTAATCCCCTGCGCGCCCGCGCAGCACTGAAACACTTGTAGTCCACGCCCAACCGCAAGGTGGGCCCCACCCTCGGGCTCCCTTCCAGTATAAATAGGAAGGAGGCCCGACAATCTGCTCCCACACAAAAAAACTTTTCTTGGAATGGGAGACATCCCTCAAATAAATTGAATAAATGAACAGGGGGAAGACCAAGATGCAGCAGTGCAAATGTCTTCCACTGACATTCCTCCGTGCAAAGCCGTGGAGGAGGAAATTCCTCTGGTGGAGTGCGCACTGATGTTCTCCGGGGGATCCGCCCCAGAGGAGACATACACCTGTGACACAGCCTCACACAGCCAGTGTGACAGCCGTTATGCAGACAGAGGCTGCCCCGATCGAGCGCTCTCTGTAATGCACAAACAGGCGCTGAGAACGGCGCAAGGCAGCCGTGCGCGCCACATAGCAGGCCAGCGCGCGCGCACCGGACAGAGGAGATGAGACGTGGCTTCTTCCTCCGACTTGTGAGGAGGGGGAAAGAAGCCATCCAGGGTGATCACTCTTGACTTAAAAGAGCTTGTGATGACCTTTGGCCTAAAAGCCAGGTTAGGGCGTAAAACAGCTGAACTGCCATCTCCTTGGATCCGGAGGCATGACGGAGCCACAGAGAGAGCAGACAAATCACTCACCCTTTTCGCTGATGTTAGAGCCAAAAGTAGTACTACTTTGGCTGATAACAGTTTAAGGGGAACCTGAGCTAACGGTTCAAATGGGGCTTTGCTTAGTGCGCGTAACACTAAAGCCAAATCCCACTGAGGCGCCAGTGCGCGTGACACAGGTCTGAGTCTCCGTACTCCTCGCAGAAAACGTTTCGTCAGGGGGTGACTAAACACCGTCCCGACCCCGAAACCTACGTGACAAGATGATATGGCAGCGGCATATACCTTGATTGTGTTGAAGGCCAAATTCCTGTCCAGCAACAGCTGGAGGAATGACAGCACGTGAGGCAGGGGGCACGTAATGGGGTCCAGGCTTTTCGCCACACACCAACGCTGGAAAGCTGTCCACTTGGCTGTGTATAGGACGCTCTGGTAGACGCTGCCCTGGCTCCCTAAATGGTACGTACAACATCTTGAGAGAGGCCCAGCCCCTCTAAATGTTCACGTTCAGGGGCCACATTATTGCCTTGTTGAAAACTGACCGATCGAGGATGGGTCACACTCCCCCTGTCTTTTTCGGGATAAGAAAATAGCGGGAGTAATACCCCTGATTTTCTTCCCCTTGAGGAACCCTGGAAATAGTCTCTTTCAACAGGAGTTCCCGCAGCTCTGACTGGAGCGCAAGACACTGTTCCTGGGATGACAGGAGTGTTTCCTGTATCCCCTTGAACTGTGGGGGGGAGAGGCGAACTGCAGGGTGCACCCTCTGCTGATCAGCCTGCTCATCCGTCTGTCCATCAGACACACGCGCTGCCACTCTGAGAAACACTCTGAGAGCGGGCGCACATGCTCGAGATGTGTTGTGGTCGTCATGGCGACGAGCCACGTCAGAGCCCTCGCCGCCGCTGCCCGTGAGGCAACCCAAGGTGGGCTAGAGCGAAAGGGCTGTGAGGGAGCCTCCACACGCTGCGTTTCACTCCGGCTCTCATCATGAGGTGTGTACACACTCAGGGGATGAGTGGAGGTGTGTGCAGTGACGTCCACATGAGGCGTCATAACTGCTCTCATGGGCTTATTATGACCGTGTGTAGGAGGCGTATCTCGGACAGAGGAATGCCGCGAGCTCTGCGGTTTATTAACCGATAGGTTAAAACCAGCAGACTTCTGCAGCGAGCCCTGCTGCCTACTAATCAACAGATTGGTGGCAGCTGGCTTAGTTAGCGAACTCTGCAGTTTTTCAGAAGCTGCGCTGAGCGTACTCCGCCCTGGCGATTGATGTAGGCTGCCGCGGCTTTGTTGTCTGTGCGAATCAACACATGCTGATTCCGCAGCAACGGGGCAAAATGCTGGATTACTCTCCGTACGGAGAGCAATTCCAGCACGTTTATGTGGAGGGACATGTGAGCCGGCCACTGTCCCCCCACTGCCTGCGACATACACGTTCCTCCCCACCCTGAGAGAGATGCGTCTGTGAACACCGAGATGTGTGACGTAACTCTGCCCAGGGGCACACCCGCTGACAGCACGTGGGGACTTTTCCAATAGGTTAAGTCTGAACCCACGGAAGGAGGGATGGCCACCATGCGCCTCTTCTGTCGCACGGGGTCGATGCGCAGGCGAATAAACCACCTCTGGAGTATCCTCATGTGAAGGAGACCCAGGGGGATCACCACGTGACCAGCTGCCATCATGCCCAGCAGCTGCATCACGGAGAGGGCTGTCACCACGCTGCGAGGTGTGACGCGTCGGAGAAGAGCTGTCAGTGCCTCCACTCTCTGCTGTGAGAGTCGCGCTCTCATGCGGGCTGAGTTCAATTCCACACCCAGGTAAACAATACTCTGGGAGGGAAGAGGGCGGCTCTTCTTCCAGTTTATTATGAAACCCAGCTTTGACAGATGTGAAACGAGCTGTACCGTCTGTAAAGCAACTTCCTCCCTGGAGCGAGCCAGCAACAGCAGGTCGTCCAGGTAAAATAGTACTCTCCTCCCTCCTCTGTGTAGCGGCTGCAGCGCCGTCTCTACCCACTTTGAAAAGGTGCGAGGAGCCAGGGAATAACCGAACGGCAGACGGTTGTACTGGTACGATATTCCCTGGAATGAGAAACGCAGGAATTTCCTGTGTTTCGGGATGATGGGTACGTGGAAGTAAGCATCCTTCAGGTCTATAGAGGTGAACCAGTCCCCTGGTGAACACACTCCAGCACCTGTTTGATCGTCAGCATGTGAAAAGGCCTTTTCATTATTGCCTTGTTGAAAACTGACCGATCGAGGATGGGTCTCACTCCCCCTGTCTTTTTCGGGATAAGAAAATAGCGGGAGTAATACCCCTGATTTTCTTCCCCTTGAGGAACCCTGGAAATAGCCTCTTTCAACAGGAGTTCCCGCAGCTCTGACTGGAGCGCAAGACACTGTTCCTGGGATGACAGGAGTGTTTCCTGTATCCCCTTGAACTGTGGGGGGGAGAGGCGAACTGCAGGGTGCACCCTCTGCTGATCAGCCTGTTCATCCGTCTGTCCATCAGACACACGCGCTGCCACTCTGAGAAACACTCTGAGAGCGGGCGCACATGCTCGAGATGTGTTGTGGTCGTCATGGCGACGAGCCACGTCAGAGCCCTCGCCGCCGCTGCCCGTGAGGCAACCCAAGGTGGGCCTGGAGCGAAAGGGCTGTGAGGGAGCCTCCACACGCTGCGTTTCACTCCGGCTCTCATCATGAGGTGTGTACACACTCAGGGGATGAGTGGAGGTGTGTGCAGTGACGTCCACATGAGGCGTCATAACTGCTCTCATGGGCTTATTATGACCGTGTGTAGGAGGCGTATCTCGGACAGAGGAATGCCGCGAGCTCTGCGGTTTATTAACCGATAGGTTAAAACCAGCAGACTTCCAGCAGCGCCCTGCTGCCTACTAATCAACAGATTGGTGGCAGCTGGCTTAGTTAGCGAACTCTGCAGTTTATTAACCGATAGATTAAAAACTGCAGGTTTTTTCAACGAGCCCTGCTGGCTACTAACCGATAGGTTATAGGCAGCTGGTAGAGTGGGGGATATGTGAGAAACACTTGATACTGATGCCTCAGACAACAAGTTGGAAAATGAACCCATTTCATTTATCTCACAACCCCCCCCAACACGTCAGAAGCGGCTTTGCTTCCTCGGAGGCTCTCGCGGAGCAGACCAGGAGCAGGAGTGCCTCACTCCCCGTTGACTCACCGCCGGAAGACCCCTCTGTCTCTGGGGTGGCGGGGGAGCGGAGACGCGGGGCGGAGCCCCTGCCGCCGCCGACGGGCGAGCCTGACGCCGCGGCTGCGGTTGCTGTGTGCGTCTCTCCGCCTGCCGCTGTGGCCGGGTTGGACGCTGCGGCTGCTGCGGCGTTGGTGCCGCTGTGGCGCCCCGCAGGCTGGAGCCAGCTAACGTCCTGGCGGATGTCGTCCGCCTGTTCTGCAGCCGCCTTCATGGACTCCACCATGGCGTGGAACTGGGGTCCGAACAGCCCGTCCGGGCTGATTGGAGCGTCCAGTAGCACCTTCCTGGCCGTCTCCGTAACAGACGCCTGTTGCAGCCAGAGGTGGCGCTGAATCTGCGTCACCCACGCGGCGATCCTTGCCTGGGAGACAGCAACGGACGCGCACAGTGTGAGCGCCGTGCTGGCCGCCTTGCTGATCTCCACCGCGGCCAAGGTGGTGGACCGCTCCACCAGCGTCACCACCGAGTTGGAGAGCAGCGCGATGTTGTTCGCCGCCGCCGACACCTGAAAGGCACACTGGTGCACCCGGTCGGCCTGGCGGGCGACATACTTACCTCCTGATGGCGGGAAAGCGTGGCCAGATCGGATCACTCCTGACCGTCTGCACCCCCTGAGCTAGGGGAACGGGGAGACCTCTGCAGGCGGCCGCCTTGCATATGATCTCCGGCAGTTCCCCCAGGATGCCACCTATCGCCGGCAGCGTGATGACGGAGAAGGGGGCCGCGTGCTCGGCCGTCAAGCCGGCACCCTGCTCCGACTCTGTCTCCCCCGTCCGGGGGAGAAGAGGGAGGGGAGAACCGCACGGTGAACCGTGGAGGGAGGTGGGGTAGGAGTCGTCCGACTCCTGCCCGGCACTCGGCTCCAGGGACATGAGGCTGCCGCCCACAGGCTCGAAAGCCTGGACGGGCCAATCGTCCTCCTCAGCCGCAGCAGCGAGAGCGTCCGCTCTGCGCTTCCTGTCGTCCGAGGGGAGACGGGCACAGTGGGTGCATGTGACCTGCTGGCTGAGAGCCTCGTACGCGTGCTCTGACCCCAGGCAGGATTCGCATGACGTGTGCTGGTCGTAGCTCATACCAAAGCCACACGAGGGACAATCTCTCACACAGTTGGTACTCATGTTTGCTAATCGAAGTGTCTCTTGTGCTTCAGTATTTTACGGGGTGCTGAAGAAAAAGAGGGAGCAGATTGTCGGGCCTCCTTCCTATTTATACCGGAAGGGAGCCCGAGGGTGGGGCCCACCTTGCGGGTGGGCGTGGACTACAAGTGTTTCAGTGCTGCGCGGGCGCGCAGGGGATTACCCAATAGCGATAGCCTTAGAGGGCGAAGCCATATACGAAATAGAACGCAGCAGCACTTGGATGCACTTCAACCAAAACCCAGGCAGTGATAAAGCGCACCATTTGTAAAGGCAAAATATCCTTTAAAGCAGGGTCAACAAATAATCTCCATCGCCACTTAAAAACACAGTATCTAATATTATTAAGAGTTGCATGAATTTCATTCAAGGCAAGGCAACTTTATTTACTTAACACATACAGAGGGTAAATTCAAAGTAGTACATTCACTGACATGAATGACATGGATATGGCGCCACCTTGTGTCATGTCTACAATGCAGATTATTGACATTAGGTCTGGCAATACAGTCAATCATTATCCTGGTGATTATTTCGCAGATAAACCTAGTAACCCCGCCCCCTTTAAAAAACACGGCTCTTTTGAACGGCTCTTTGAAAGGAACGGAGCCATAAGATCCGGCTCCCTTCAAAGAGCCATAATTCCCATCACTACACGCTAGCTACGAATGACAACAAGTGTCTTAAAGGGGAAGCGTCACATTTCTTGTCGGCATATATTTAATTGTTCCAAGTAAATTATTGTCAAAACCATTTTGAAATGACTCTTAACCAAATGAATTTGTGCATTTTCAACTTTTTAAACATATTTATGCATTTTAATGAATTATTTATATTTATTCATGTTATATTTTAATGTGGGTTACACCCAGAGCCGGCCCGACCCATTAAGCGACATAAGCGGCCGCTTAGGGCCCCGCAGCCACTAAGGGCCCCTAGCAAAAAAAAAAAAAAATGAAAGAAAAATGAAAAAGAAAATAATAATCTCAGTACACCGTCGCCGTGATAAGTAGGTTTAATTAATTTTGTTAATATGCCTAGATTGCCTACTCTCAAAGTCATGTATTATATTATTGAGTCAATAATATAATACATTAACCATGCTTTACCATGCTTTACCTGAACCTCATCATGACACTAGAGAGGACGGCAGGATTGTAATTTCCCGTGTTCAGTGAATGCAACAGAGGCAAGACACCAGACCAACCAGAGAGTTGAATGGAAATAAACATCTGTCTTATTGGATGACAGGTACCTATCCTGTGAGCTGTGACAATGTTTAACATAAACTGTCAGTCGGACTCAGAGTTTTTGAAGATGGACATAAGAAAAATAATTCTTAAAAAAGACGACAATTCTCAAGTGGTGGCTCACACAACAACCCCAGAGCCACCACTTGAGCCAGGTAAACAAGGTATGTAAATGTCAGTAAACTTTCAAGTTATGCGAACATGTAAGCAAAGCATAAATTACAGCTACGTTGACGTTACTTTGAATCGCGGGGGTAAGCTAAACTGTTAGCAAGTAGCTATAGCTAGCCAAATATATTAAATAAACACTTTGTCATACAATCTAAATGTAATGTTTTTTAGCGTTACCTGGTGATTTCAAAGAAAGCTCTCTGGAAAATGTTGACTTACTGTTCGACATGAAGCTAGAAGCTACCTTACAGTACACAGTTGATCCTGAGTCCTGACAGTTAAAGTGTTTCATAGTTAGCTTAGCTAAGCATCAACCTAGCACTGAAATATATGGATGTTATGTGACAGTATTTCTGAGAAAAAGTCAGCTGAAATGGTGGCATAGTTGCCACTGCTTTACGTGTCGACAGCATGTTTGAACGAATTTGCAGCAGTAAATGTGGCTGTTTGGCCACTGACGTTGCCATAACAACACCTGAATTTAAATGTGCAACCTCTTTTTGTGACAGATTTTTGCATGAAATTATAATTCTTCTGAATGATATTCCTACTGACAGCTAGTTTCTATGTGAACATTATGAGATGGACAGCCAGAGAGAATAAATGAAAAACAGTTATGAAATACTATATGACAGTAAAACAAGAATACAGTTTAAAAGGGGAGTGATTTGTAAAATATCCATAAAGAAAAATCTGTTTACAGTTCCGTCTCATATGGGTGTTGAGAGATGTATCCATAGATCTCTTAATTTTGCTCTCAAAGTGCACCAGATTGATGCTTTTAACTTCAATATTTAAAAAAAAATCTTCCCGGGGGAGCATGCCCCCGGACCCCCCTAGAGGAGGTGAGGACCCCTAGAGGAGGTTTGGTCCACGGTGTTTACATGCTTATTTATACAATATGTGTGCTTATGGTAACATCATAAGACAAAGGTTGGTTCCGTGTTGTGTGTAGTGAGAACGCGCTAGAGTGAGGGGGGCCCCCAAGCCAAAGCTCGCTTAGGGCCCCCAAAAGTCTAGGGCCGGGCCCTGGTTACACCTGCCAACATATATTTGGTTTGCTACAGGCAAATATACGTTACATTCAGAAGGTCACAATACCAGAAATGTAGTGTCGGGTGCTTCATTAGCAGTACATCTATGGGTACATGTGTGAGGATCTTTATGTTCACACCATTTTCTTGACATCTATCTTTATTGATGTGTTATACTGAGCCAATGGGGTCTTACCGTGCCATATGGCTCCATGTCCGTCCCACAGAGTAGCCAGGGTCTTCCTGGCTCCATCCCACAGGTTGTTGCAGTAAGCTTCCCTCAGCTGATTCTTTCTCTAAAAAAAATAAAATTAATACATTTCAGGCTGACTCATCGACTAATAGGACAAGAAATCAGCAACAGATTTGAACAGTCCTTCAGTAGATTGGTTGCTCAGCTGCACGCTCTAATCAGCATTCATCTGGCTACTTTACATTTGCTTTCCTTTTCAGTTCACACAAACTTGTCTTTCTGCTCATATAAAAAATGGTCTGTCTAATTATATGAAAATATAAATTGTGAGTAATAGTTGATGGCAATTATTATCATGGTAGCAATTTTACAATTACCAAAGAATACGACGTAAAAAAATAGAACCAACACCGTTATCAGGGGCATTTAACAGTTTGGATATCAGTTTTTAAATGTATAGTTGGTTTGCTTCCATTGAATAAACATCCCCTGCAGTCCCAAACCATTGTTCTTGTTAAAGCTCTTTTTGCTTGCCTTCCAAAGATTCATTTTCATATTTGTTTTTATTTATAGCTTCTTACATGCTTCCACTAAGGCCCCGTCCACAACGAAAACGAACCGAAGTCGTATTCAAAAAAGTCTTCCATCCACACGGAATTGGCTCAAGAAACGTGTCCGTCCACACGAGACCGCTCGACCCGCTGGTGGCGCTGTAGTACATATGCCGGGCATGTAAGTGGCGCTGTGCTTCCGCCACAAAAAACACCAAAAGCAGCGACGAAGCCCCCCCGAGCATGGTTGCCTGGTTGCCCTTCTGGTTATTCTCCGCGATGGATTTAGCAACATGTAGTTCATGTAGTTCTCCATGTCCACTTGTTGCTGATGGTTGTGGGAGAGGAGCTGTAGATGTTGCACTAACATCTGTATCATGGTCAGTAGCGTCTGGAGCAAGAACGCAACCCTGTGATCCGCCATTGTTGTTGTTGTTGGCGAAACGCATCAGCAATGACGTGGGGGTGAGCAGGAGAGGTGGGGAGAGGCGGGGCTATGATCGTTTAGGGCGTACACACGGTGCCGCAAGCGTTACGTTACCAGACCTTCCCACTTTGGGATGCGTTATCGTTTGAGGGCTCCGGTTCCGCGGTTCCGTTACGGCCTCGTGTGGACGAACCGTCCATTCGATAAAGAACTATAGCGGATAACACCCGTTTCGTCTCCGTGTGGACGGGGCCTAAAATGGTAATGCTACCATTCAGATCAGATGAAGGATCAGTTTGTCAACATCTGAATAAATCTCAATTTAGTACATAATGCAGAGATACCTTTCCCTGTCTATTATAATTATCCCTGCAAGTATGCAAACCAGCACAGTACGCGTCTTTTTCTCTCAAGTTTATATTTCCAAATGATTTCATTCTTATTCATCATTCTTATTTATCATGTTAATGGTTTTGTTGATCGCTTGCATGCTTAATAGTTTGTCTGTTTTTTGTTCTGGAATTTGGAACTTTCTCTTTTATCTGTGTACTTTAAAACAAATAATAACAACATCTGCAAGCGGCCAACAGTGTTCTTTTTGTTCTCTTATCTCTACTGCTTGAAAAAAATGTTCTGCCTTGCAGCTTCCTATATTCTGGCAGTCTGTTCTTATGTATGGTTCTGATTTATCCACAATTTTTCATTACATGCACAGCCAAGCTTTTACTGCATCAGTGCTAATCAACGCAGCATTAGTGTCTTTTATTTGTATGTGTTCTACAATTTCAAAAGTAATTTAATAATAAAACCAGATTGGTCTTTTTATGGTCTCAATCTGGTATAAAAGTCTCAAATATTTTACAGATATTTAAGTTAAGAGTATATCATCAATAGTTAGAGTTGAAATATTTGTTTTAGATTCATTGTGATTTGACTATGGTCTGAGACATCCACCCTCTCTCACTCCCTTCCACCATTTAACTTTCCTTAGTTTTGATAATAAATAATCTATTCTAGGGTAGACTGATGAAGGGGATGAAATTCCCTCCAAACACTGACACTTCCCATTTCGGCACTTACTATTTTATATAAATAGATGACATTTGGAATCATTTGTGAGTGATGGTATAATTTGGTAAATGACATGAAGTGTCATTTACTGTTGACATAATGCAAGAGAATATGGTGGAAACTGTGTTTGCGTACCTTGTAGACATGAAGGAAGAGTATGGAGAGGTAAAGGAGGATGACGATGAGGAAGGGCAGGATGAAGACGATGATCAGAGGGGTGAAGACCCACAGCAGGTACTCCAAAACACTCAGATAGTCCTTCAACTGACCGAGGCCCGCCCACTCCTCCCACTGATGGAACACACACACCTGTGGAACAGCACACACAGACCAAATAATTAGATCCTGAAAAACACTTGTGCTGCAGCACAGGCAGTATGAGAAAAATAAATACCTTTTTTGAACATTAAAGCATGTTAGGTCTTCCGTCCGGGGCCTACTGGCTGCCCCTCGCTCTCGGTTGAGAACTAAAGCCTTTGAAGTAGTGGCTCCAACAGTATGGAACTCTCCCCCTACAGACATTCGGTCTGCAGTCTCAGCTTTTAAAAACAACTGAAGAGCCATCTTTTTAAATTGGCCTTTGTGTCTCCTTGAGATGTGTGTGATGTGAAGTAAGATTCCTTTGTTTGTTCCTTTTGGGACTCTTACGTTCCTGTGTTTTGTTTTTATGTTAACCTTAACTTCTGGCACACGTTTTTATTGTCTTCATGTTTCTGTGGTCTTATTTTTTTACTTTTTTCTTGTGATGCACTTTGTCAATTTTATTGTTATTATTAATATTATTATTATTATATATTATTACACAGTAGAGAACAAAATACTAATATGAACCTGAAAATGAAAATGAGCAGAATAGAGATGTTGATTTAGGGACAAGGATTCAATATGCATCCTACCTTGTAAGCAGAGATCAATAACTTGACGATTTGTATCTCAATCTTTTAGTTAGAATAGAATGTCAGAGATAGTGTAACATGCCCAGAATTATTTCCAAGAGAGAGTCTTTAAATGCCCGGATTTAGACAAAAAAAAAGTTTTTCGTCAGACAGTAAACGCAAAGCAGCAAATCCTCACGCTAGAGAAGCTGCAACAGGGAGCAGTCAGTGTTGTTTTTTTGCAAATTGTATTAGATTTACAAAACAGTTGGTGAAGAATTCTCTGTCAATCATCTAATTGATTAACTGACTTATTAAATAAAATGTATTTATTACATTAAAAATAAATGTGTATTACACCTGTATAACTGAACACATACAATGTCACCTTTTCTATTTCTTCCTCCCAACCTGATGTAGTGTTTTGAACCAACTCAGCACCGTCTGACAGTGAAATAGGCCCAGTATATGTGTATCCTTTGTACTAGTTGCATTTTTTTAATTTAAAAGATGTTTTCCTCTAGTTTTTTTTGCTCCAACATGTCAACATGTTTCCAACAGCACTGCAATAAATAACAATTCAATTGAACAAACTGAGCTACAACTGGCACGTTAGTAAACAGTAGTCAAACCCCTGATACGATCAAATAATCATTAGGTTTTGGTCGAGTAATCAACCAATTCCTTTAATAATTTGATGAGAGCACAGCATTTTTGGAGCGCTGACTGCTAACTCTATCACCTTTGCATTACTCCAATGTACATGTACATGTGCATGTATGCATTACCTGTGTGTGTAAAAAATGAACAGCAATCATTATGCAAATATTGGCAGGTATCCCTTGAAAAAGAGATCAATGATCTCAATGGGACCTACCTGGTTAAATAAAGGTTTGAAATGAAATGAAAAAAAGGACAGGGATCCTACCAGGAAGGAGACGGTGTCCTCTGCTCCCCTCAGACAGGACTCGTTCCCGCTGCGGGACATCCTGCTGACAGACGCTTCAAACAGCTGAGATGAGCCTCACAGGGACGGAACACACTGTGTGGAGAACATCTGCATACACACAGGTGAACTAAAGGAGGAAAACACCACTCATTAGTCCATTAGCTTAAATGTTGCAATATTGTAATTGTCTTGCCTGTTATACTGATTTTCATCAGGTAAATATCGGGATTTCAATGGCAATGTAGTAACGAGCACCAGCCTCATTCGCAGCATTGAATCACATGATAGTTAAATTGCATATTATTTCATGGAAGAAAGCTTTAATGCTGGACTTTGTGTACTTTCGTAACATAATGACATCACTCGCACTTCTATTGGCTAGCGCTCCAACACATTGTAGGTAATAGGCTAAGGGGCTGGATATCTGTAAGCGGTTGACAAATCACAACAGAGCCGGCCAGCTAACCAATCAGAGCAGACTGGGCTCTGGTTTCAGACAGAGGGTGAAAAGAGGTGCTGCAGCACAGGCAGTATGAGAAAAACAAAGAGCTTTTTGAACATTAAAGCATGGAGACATGTCCCAGTAGAGACACTACATACTGATATACACCTGAACATCAGCAGGAGAGGACTCTTTAAAGTAGAGACACTACATACTGATATACACCTGAACATCAGCAGGAGAGGACTCTTTAAAGTAGAGACACTACATACTGATATACACCTGAACATCAGCAGGAGAGGACTCTTTAAAGTAGAGACACTACATACTGATATACACCTGAACATCAGCAGGAGAGGACTCTTTAAAGTAGAGACACTACATACTGATATACACCTGAAAATGAGCAGTTTCACTAGAGAAACTGCATCAGAGAAAAGTCATAGTTGTTGTTTAGCAAATTGTACTGTTGGTGACAAATACTCTATCAATCAACTAATGGATTAACTGACTTCAAAAAGCTGTACAATGATAACTGTAAAAATACAGTGACACTTTTTCTATATCCCTGTAGTCACGAGCACCAGACTTATTTGTAGCACTGAATCACATGATAGTTATGTATTGGAGCATAGCTTTACTGCAGGGAACAATGTTAACGTTACACTGTAGCTATAAGAAGTAGACGGATACAGTAAAGGCAATACATTTAATAACCTAGTAACCTTATATGAGCTAAGCTAAAACAGTGAGCTAACGAGTGTTATTGGCAGAACCAGAAGAATGTGACTTGACAGCGAAGCCTTCAGCGTAAACAGAGAGCATCACCTTAAATAACACCACACATAGAATACTGACAGGAACACGTTACCTTTGACAGTCGACTACTCCATGAACAGAGCCTTTAAAACAAGCTTATATATATTTAATACTACACGGAAAGAACATTCAAGTCCGTAAGCTAACAACTGTCCTGTCCCTGAACCCGGAACGCTTTGACGGTGACACGACAAGGTGTTAACCCTTAGGGTGATTCAGTTCCTGACAATACTGGACCGATAGATCAGTTCCGCTCAACAGCAACACAACAGACACTTCCTTCAAAATAAAAGTGCAGATACTAAAAATATGTCAGTCTAAAAAGATGTTGCATAATTACATTTTTACTGAAAGAGTGGGGGTTTGAATACAATTCACCATTCAAAAATTCAACATGACACAAAATGAACACACACATACATTAATTAAAGAGCAACAACGTTGATGAAAATGTGTTGTCATCAAATATGATTGCATCGATCCCTACTCATACTTGCACAACTAAAAAACTAAATAAATGTAGTATATAGATATTAATCCAACAATACAGTCGAAGAGTCTGTTACAGTAATTACAAGTAAATGATCTACCTAAATTAGCCAAATTAAATCGGGTGTATTTGTTGTGTTCTTGATAACTAAAAACACAAGTTCTGAATCAGCAAGTGTAGTAGGCCTACGGTAAATTGTTGATAGGCCCACGCCTTAGATGCACAAGTGACTGGACCCTACACTCTTCCATTAGTGGGTCAAAAAGGACCCGTATTAGAATAATATGTGTTTTTATGCCATGTTTGTCATTTTGGTTAAGGAAAAATCACTTGCATAATATTTAGTATTATATTTTGGTTCACACTAGAAATATTTTATATTTAATTTTTCACTATTTATAATTTTAGACATTTTTTTTACATTTTGAAAAAAAACGTTTTGAACATATTGATGCAAAGATCGCCGCTATTCTGAGACCCTCACAGTATTCCAGTCCCTTTTCAAGACTCATCTCTTCTCCTCTTGGGGTAGTAATACAAAAACTATTTGTAGTAAAAAAAAAACTACAATTTCTTAAAATGTATAAAATGTAAATGTGAAATTTGAATGGCATGATATCCAAAACATGTTTTTTTGAGGAATTATCTGGAATATGAAATGATAAAAAAATGTAATTACAAAGATACTTCAAGAAAACCACTTCACCGGGTCAAAAAAGACCCACTTATGGAAGCTTGGGGTAGTAATACAAAAACAAACATTTCTTAAAATGTACATTTTAAATTTGAATGGCATGATATCCAAAACATGTTTTTTGAGGAATAGCTGGAATATGAAATGATACAAAAATGTAATTACAAAGATACTACAAGAAAACCACCTCACCAGGTCAAAAAAGACCCACTTATCCATCTAAGGGTTAAAAGATTTGGGTTGTATCCAACATTTGGTATTTATAGGGCAGCAATATTTAGAGAACGTTACAGTGTGTCTTACTCTTATTGTACAGAAAATAGAATGACTACATTTGAGGAAAACCTATTAGTTTTCCTATTATCTTATTTTTGTTCACAGAAGACACCAACAATGTGTTTTTCTGCATTTGTCTCTTTTATTCTGAAAATGCATGACCGGAAGTCTCCATGTTGACGCTGACAGTCCTAGCGGAAGTTCCCTGAACGTGAGTGAGATGTTGAAATGAAGCCATGCTGTTCTTGACACAGACTTGAAGAAACAGTTTGGACCGTATGAGCTCGTGCTGCTGTGTGTTAGAGAGTTGCTGAGACATGATGCTGGAGAGGAGCAGGGTGACGCTGCTCGCGGAGATCTTCTTCAGCAGGAAGCTGGAGGAGGAAGAGGAAGAGAGGATCCACTGCCTCTGCTCCAGAGCCTTCGTGCAGTAAGCATCCCACAGAGCCCTGCATGTGTGATGAAGAGCGTGGAAGTCTCCTCAGCTGTGTGTGTGTGTGTGTGTGTGTGTGTGTGTGTGTGTGTGTGTGTGTGTGTGTGTGTGTGTGTGTGTGTGTGTGTGTGTGTGTGTGTGTGTGTGTGTGTGTGTGTGTGTGTGTGTGTGTGTGTGTGTGTGTGTGTGTGTTCTCTGACTGTGTGTGTGTTCTCTGACTGTGTGTGTGTTCTCTGACTGTGTGTGTGTTCTCTGACTGTGTGTGTGTGTTCTCTGACTGTGTGTGTGTGTTCTCTGACTGTGTGTGTGTTCTCTGACTGTGTGTGTGTGTGTGTGTTCTCTAACTGTGTGTGTGTTCTCTAACTGTGTGTGTGTGTGTGTGTGTGTGTGTTCTCTGACTGTGTGTGTGTTCTCTGACTGTGTGTGTGTGTGTGTGTTCTCTGACTGTGTGTGTGTGTGTGTGTGTGTTCTCTAACTGTGTGTGTGTTCTCTGACTGTGTGTGTTCTCTGACTGTGTGTGTGTTCTCTGACTGTGTGTGTTCTCTGACTGTGTGTGTGTTCTCTAACTGAGTGTGTGTGTTCTCTAACTGTGTGTGTGTGTGTGTGTATGTTCTCTGACTGTGTGTGTGTTCTCTGACTGTGTGTGTGTTCTCTGACTGTGCGTGTGTGTTCTCTGACTGTGTGTGTGTGTTCTCTGACTGTGTGTGTGTTCTCTGACTGTGTGTGTGTGTTCTCTAACTGTGTGTGTGTGTGTGTGTGTGTTCTCTGACTGTGTGTGTGTTCTCTGACTGTGTGTGTGTGTGTGTTCTCTGACTGTGTGTGTGTGTGTGTGTTCTCTAACTGTGTGTGTGTTCTCTGACTGTGTGTGTGTGGTGTGTGTTCTCTGACTGTGTGTGTGTTCTCTGACTGTGTGTGTTCTCTGACTGTGTGTGTGTTCTCTAACTGAGTGTGTGTGTGTTCTCTAACTGTGTGTGTGTGTGTGTGTGTGTGTGTGTGTGTGTATGTTCTCTGACTGTGTGTGTGTTCTCTGACTGTGTGTGTGTTCTCTGACTGTGCGTGTGTGTTCTCTGACTGTGTGTGTGTGTTCTCTGACTGTGTGTGTGTTCTCTGACTGTGTGTGTGTTCTCTAACTGTGTGTGTGTGTGTGTGTGTGTTCTCTGACTGTGTGTGTGTTCTCTGACTGTGTGTGTGTGTGTTCTCTGACTGTGTGTGTGTGTTCTCTGACTGTGTGTGTGTTCTCTGACTGTGTGTGTTCTCTGACTGTGTGTGTGTTCTCTGACTGTGTGTGTGTTCTCTGACTGTGTGTGTTCTCTAACTGAGTGTGTGTGTTCTCTGACTTTGTGTGTGTTCTCTAACTGTGTGTGTGTGTGTGTTCTCTAACTGTGTGTGTGTTCTCTGACTGTGTGTGTGTGTTCTCTAACTGTGTGTGTTCTCTGACTGTGTGTGTGTTCTCTGACTGTGTGTGTGTTCTCTGACTGTGTGTGTGTGTTCTCTAACTGTGTGTGTGCTCTCTAACTGTGTGTGTGTTCTCTGACTGTGTGTGTATGTGTGTGTGTGTGTGTTCTCTGACTGTGTGTGTTTTCTCTAACTGTGTGTGTGTTCTCTAACTGTGTGTGTTCTCTAACTGTGTGTGTTCTCTAACTGTGTGTGTGTTCTCTGTGTGTTCTCTAACTGTGTGTGTGTTCTCTGACTGTGTGTGTGTGTTCTCTAACTGTGTGTGTTCTCTGACTGTGTGTGTGTGTGTGTGTGTGTGTTCTCTGACTGTGTGTGTGTGTTCTCTAACTGTGTGTGTGTTCTCTGACTGTGTGTGTGTTCTCTGACTGTGTGTGTGTTCTCTAACTGTGTGTGTGTTCTCTGACTGTGTGTGACTGTGTGTGTGTTCTCTGACTGTGTGTGTTCTCTGACTGTGTGTGTGTGTGTGTTCTCTAACTGTGTGTGTTCTCTAACTGTGTGTGTGTGTGTGTGTTCTCTAACTGTGTGTGTGTGTTCTCTGACTGTGTGTGTGTGTGTCTCTGACTGTGTGTGTGTTCTCTGACTGTGTGTGTGTGTGTGTTCTCTAACTGTGTGTGTGTTCTCTGACTGTGTGTGTGTGTGTTCTCTGACTGTGTGTGTTCTCTGACTGTGTGTGTGTGTTCTCTGACTGTGTGTGTGTGTGTGTGTGTGTTCTCTAACTTTGTGTGTGTTCTCTGACTGTGTGTGTTCTCTGACTGTGTGTGTGTTCTCTGACTGTGTGTGTTCTCTGACTGTGTGTGTCTTCTCTAACTGTGTGTGTGTGTTCTCTGACTGTGTGTGTGTTCTCTGACTGTGTGTGTGTGTTCTCTAACTGTGTGTGTGTGTGTGTTCTCTGACTGTGTGTGTGTGTGCGTGTGTTCTCTGACTGTGTGTGTGTTCTCTGACTGTGTGTGTGTGTCTCTGACTGTGTGTGTGTTCTCTGACTGTGTGTGTGTTCTCTAACTGTGTGTGTGTTCTCTGACTGTGTGTGTTCTCTGACTGTGTGTGTTCTCTGACTGTGTGTGTGTGTTCTCTAACTGAGTGTGTGTGTGTTCTCTAACTGTGTGTGTGTGTGTTCTCTGACTGTGTGTGTGTTCTCTAACTGTGTGTGTGTGTGTTCTCTAACTGTGTGTGTTCTCTAACTGTGTGTGTGTGTGTTCTCTAACTGTGTGTGTGTGTTCTCTAACTGTGTGTGTTCTCTAACTGTGTGTGTGTTCTCTGACTGTGTGTGTGTGTGTGTTCTCTGACTGTGTGTGTGTGTTCTCTGACTGTGTGTGTTCTCTGACTGTGTGTGTGTTCTCTAACTGTGTGTGTGTGTGTTCTCTGACTGTGTGTTCTCTGACTGTGTGTGTGTTCTCTGACTGTGTGTGTGTGTTCTCTGACTGTGTGTGTGTGTGTGTGTTCTCTAACTGTGTGTGTGTTCTCTGACTGTGTGTGTTCTCTGACTGTGCGTGTCTTCTCTAACTGTGTGTGTGTGTGTTCTCTGACTGTGTGTGTGTTCTCTGACTGTGTGTGTGCTCTAACTGTGTGTGTGTGTTCTCTGACTGTGTTTGTGTGTGTGTTCTCTAAGTGTGTGTGTGTGTGTTCTCTGACTGTGTGTGTGTTCTCTGACTGTGTGTGTGTGTGTTCTCTGACTGTGTGTGTGTTCTCTAACTGTGTGTGTGTTCTCTGACTGTGTGTGTGTGTGTTCTCTGACTGTGTGTGTGTTCTCTGACTGTGTGTGTTCTTTGACTGTGTGTGTCTTCTCTGACTGTGTGTGTGTGTGTTCTCTGACTGTGTGTGTTCTCTGACTGTGTGTGTTCTCTGACTGTGTGTGTGTGTTCTCTAACTGAGTGTGTGTGTTCTCTGACTTTGTGTGTGTGTGTTCTCTAACTGTGTGTGTGTGTTCTCTGACTGTGTGTGTGTTCTCTAACTGTGTGTGTGTGTGTTCTCTAACTGTGTGTGTTCTCTAACTGTGTGTGTGTGTGTGTGTGTTCTCTAACTGTGTGTGTGTGTTCTCTAACTGTGTGTGTTCTCTAACTGTGTGTGTGTTCTCTGACTGTGTGTGTGTGTGTGTTCTCTGACTGTGTGTGTGTGTTCTCTGACTGTGTGTGTTCTCTGACTGTGTGTGTGTTCTCTAACTGTGTGTGTGTGTGTCTCTGACTGTGTGTTCTCTGACTGTGTGTGTGTTCTCTGACTGTGTGTGTGTGTTCTTTGACTGTGTGTGTGTGTGTGTGTGTGTTCTCTAACTGTGTGTGTGTTCTCTGACTGTGTGTGTGTGTGTGTGTTCTCTGACTGTGTGTGTGTTCTCTGACTGTGTGTGTTCTCTGACTGTGTGTGTCTTCTCTAACTGTGTGTGTGTGTGTTCTCTGACTGTGTGTGTGTTCTCTGACTGTGTGTGTGTTCTCTAACTGTGTGTGTGTGTTCTCTGACTGTGTTTGTGTGTGTGTTCTCTAACTGTGTGTGTGTGTGTGTTCTCTGACTGTGTGTGTGTTCTCTGACTGTGTGTGTGTGTTCTCTGACTGTGTGTGTGTTCTCTAACTGTGTGTGTGTTCTCTGACTGTGTGTGTGTGTGTGTTCTCTGACTGTGTGTGTGTTCTCTGACTGTGTGTGTTCTTTGACTGTGTGTGTCTTCTCTGACTGTGTGTGTGTGTGTTCTCTGACTGTGTGTGTGTGTGTTCTCTGACTGTGTGTGTGTTCTCTGACTGTGTGTGTGTTCTCTACAGGGACCGGGAGCTGTACCGCTCTGACAACAGACTGCTCTCCTTTGATGTGACCAACACAGTCCAAGGTAACTAATACAATTCTATGTTGAACTTTCAACCCAAACACACACACATTCAGAATTGAGAGGAATTAAGTAGAAAAAAGAGAACCAATATATTACTATTTTGAAAAGGCTGTATAAACAAATATATTATAAAAACATACTAAAAAGAAGAAAACAAAGTTTAAAAGTAATATATTAGTATATAACAAGGGAAGTAAAACAAGATCGTGTCAATGTACACAATTTATTTTAGAATCAGTTATAAAGAAGTAGCATTGAACAGAAATGTGCAAAATATTTACATTGATTTGATTAAACTGTATTGTTATTGCAAGGAGTAAAACTAAATCTAGTTAGCATCCAAGCAGAAGGTTCAGAGAGTAGTAACGTGCATGAGGTTTCAATGGATTCACAAACAGTGTTGTAGTTATGTACATACATGTATATGAATACATATCTTTTGGTACGGTGCAGATTTATAAACATATACATATAAGGTGCAGGGATTAAGCATATATTAGTTCAAAACTGTTGTGATGAATATCAAATACAGATGATACTAATAAATAGTAATTACAGACATCATAAATGTGTCACAAGGAGTTAAAGGTCGCTGAGTGTGGGGCGCTGTGGGTTGGAGCCCCATGACATTCAAAGGGGAGTGGTGCTGTAGTTTGAGGATCATGGCTGGGGAGGGAGAGTGGGCCAGTCCTGAGTTTGAGAGTTCAAACTCAGGACTGGCCCACAAATATACAGAGGGAGGGGCAAGCTTTACAGTGTCTACGGGGGTGAATTCAGAAGTTGTGAAAACATTACCCCTCACCTCACAGAGGCAGATGATGGAGAGGAGGAGGAAGAGGAGGAGGAGGAGGGGGATGAAGAGGCTCAGCTGATGGCGAACATGGGTCTGCCCCTTGCCTTTGGAAGCTCCTCTAAACAGAGGAGAGGGGTGAGTCACCTGACACCTTCCCTTTAGCACCCAGTCTGTGTAGCTCTTTTTATTGTCTAACTGACTTTAATGGGCACTTCCTGCTGCTAAATGAGCCTGTTGTGGTCACGTGACAGGGGAGGAGGTCCAACAGGAAGCCTGCCACATGTTGGGAAGAATCCACTGAAGAGGAGGGAGATCTACAAGTTAACAACAAAGGTAAAATGCGACGGGTTATTGTAATTATTAATATTTCTAAATATAAACAGGGCAGGTTACTGAGGCCAGCAGGATGGTTTCATCCAAAGTGAATAGTAAAGAAATAAACTGAGCAGGTTCCTCCCAGTGATTTGATCATATGCATCAGTTTATTTCATAAAGTAACACTTTTGTCTATTCATGAAACAAGTATTTGTTATACTTTTATTGTTTTCATTAATATTTAATAACAACATAATAATATGTGACCTTTATGTTGACTTACCTTTTGATTTGTGACGCAGTGGCAGTGTGTGATTCAATGAAGGAAACCACTGAAGAGACCCAGGCTGCGGGCTGGGAAACATACTGGGGTACAGAGGAGGACATCACACATGCACCATGACACTCAAGTGTGTGTGTGTGTGTGGTGTGTGTGTGTGTGTGTGTGTGTGTGTGTGTGTGTGTGTGTGTGTGTGTGTGTGTGTGTGTGTGTGTGTGTGTGTGTGTGGTGTGTGTGGGTGTGTGTGTGTGTGTGTGGTGTGTGTGTGTGTGTGTTGTGTGTGGTGTGTGTGTGGTGTGTGTGTGTGTGTGTGTGTGTGTGTGTGTGTGTGTGTGTGTGTCCAGATTTACATGTTTCATCACCACTTTTGACTGTTTGTGTCGGCCCATTGCATAAAAAACAAATACATATCAATTCAATTCAAGATCATTTTACAAACAAAGGATAATGACCAAAGTCCAATTATGCAGGAAACTAGCTTTTTCAAGGGTTTCATGCACAGTTTGCTCAGTGGTCATGGAGGTCATTTTGTGTGACCTACGAATGGAGCACGGGTCACATGACACCAGGTGTTTGTATTGGGGATAAAGAGGAGTGAGAGCAAACCATTTACTACCTCACATATTAAATATTGCTTCTCTATTTTGATTTATTTCCTGTAGCTGAACAGGGTGAAGCTCTGCTGTGGAGCAGCTGGTTGGAGAAGCTTCCAGAGACTGACCCAGGATCAGGGACCGCTCCTTGGGATGACCCACACTCTAAAGCTGCCTGGGACACACACGCTGCAGAGACATACTACTCATACTGGGACCAGTTCTCATACTGGGCAGCACAGGGCTGGAGTGCAGAGCAGCCTGCCTGGGAGGGGAACACTGGGGGAGACACAGCAGGGGGGGGGGAGGGCACAGAGACAGAGGGAGGGAGGGATGGACAGACTGAGGACCAGCAGAGAGCAGAGGAAGAGGAGGCTCTTCGTGATGACGCTGAGGGTTTAAAGGATCTGTTTGCACACAGCTGCACGTTAGGTTTGAGATCAGTGAGTGACTCAGAGACGGAGTGTGTGAGTGTGTGTGACATCAGACAGCAGTCAGAGAGAGAGCTCTGTGTCTCTGATCGTCCTTCTGATGGGGGGAGTGATCACAGGAGACATGCTGCCTCCTCACAGGGACACACAGCTCAACAAACAGGTAACACATGAATATAAACAGTATGTGTGTGTCAAGGCTGCACAATTCGTCAAAATGTTCAATATTCAAAATGCAGAAAGCACAATCTTGTCAAGGGATTAATACCACATTTGGCTTCAACCCTGATTCTACAATTTATTTGTATATTATTATTTTGATTTCTTACTATTGTTTTAGTTTTTAATTGATACATTTAGTAAATACATTTCAGACTTAGTGTCACATATTAGGGTTGTAGCGAGGGTTTTGGAAAAATGCTAATTAAATAAATGTGTATGATGTGTGCTGGTAATATCTGGTACGTTTATGACTCAGATTCCCAGCATGCCCCTGGCGGCGCTGACAGACAGAGTGGCAACAGGAAAGCAACGTCAAATGGAGAAGATGATGATGAAGATCACAAACCCCCAGGAGGAGGAGGGGCTGAGGTGAAACGCAGGTGAGATTCTGCTGTATGTTTGGTGTTCGGGGAGAACTGTATGAAAAGAGGGACCTTTACCCTAGCGCACTGTTCAAACCCTGGCCAAAGGGTGCACATGACCTCAGGTAATAGTTGAAAATAAACAACTGTGGTTGAAATTGGCAGGAGGAAAGCTAGTTAACGTTATCCTTTTTATAAAATCCAAGTGAGAAATAATATCGAGGCACACGTTTATTCATGAGAATACTTTGACCCATGGTAAAAAAAAATTGATTGCTGGGACAGTCATGACTTCAAAGAGAAATGAAATGTTGTCATATCACTCTAATGCGGGTAGTTTCATTCCAATTCCCACAAGATGTTAGCCTTTGCAGAGCATTTACATGCACATAAACCTATAGAGCACACTACAGGAAAGGGAAACCCCAAAAAGCAGAATAGGGCCACGTTTTCTGAAAGATTCATACAAAATGATTTACTGAAGCTAAGAAGAAATGCAACACAATTACCATCCACAAGAAAGGGCTATCATGTGGGCCTAAACTGCTCATAGTCAAAAGATGCTGATGTAAGATGTTATCATATGCACATTGTAAAGCATTATTTTCTGTTTACAGTCATGAGCTGGATGTGGAGGAGAGCCCGAACCTGACCCCTGAGGAAGCCTGGAGTAAACTGGGCCTTAAACACAACCCTGAGCCTCTGTGAGTGTGACCCTCACACTTCTGTTCACACACACACTGCTCTATAAAGCTGCTGTCATTCACACACCCTCTGGAAGTGTGTCAGCAGACAGTGTCCTGCAGCTGTCTGTTATCTGCAGACACACACTGATGTTTACAGATGGTTCACTGCATGTTGAGAACAGCTGCAGCTCTTTGACCTGTAGTTACAGATGGTGTTTGGCTGTAATATTTTTTTACTGTAATATTTATGCAATCTTCATTCCTGGAATAGTAGTAGGAGCACTGTCTCTCTTTTCCTTCTCTCACCTCTTTATTTGGATCCTTCTCACTATTCACTTACAGTAAAAACATTATTGCATTAGCAAATTAATTAGTTCTCAAGTGAAGAATGTGAGCCTGAAAAAGACAGTTTTTAATAGTTACAGTAGACTGTAATTAATGTAATATTATATTGCAACATACATGCACCTTTTCAAATATCTAAATATTGCCATCACTTTAAAAATACATTTGTTAATGAACCTTTCCTTGCAAACTACATGTGCCAATCAGTAAACATTATCCTGCCAATTATGGACAACATTATATTGTTTTTTTTTAATTCTGAGATCGCAATTATTTATCAGAATTAATTATTGGTGTGAGGGACTAAATATTATTATTTCACTTACACATTTAAATCTGCTTCTTACTATAATTTCACATTTACCAGTAATAATCCTGCTAATGTACAAATTAGGGCTGCACAAAATAAAATGTATTGTAAAAATGCAGGAATAATAACAGAAAAATACATTCCAAATGTTGCACTTTAAAGTTAAATGCACCAAAATGAAGAGGCTAGGGGTCGGCAACCTTTTTGATATGATGCCGTTTAAACAAATTTAAATAATTGGTTTAAACGGCAAAATAATGACGACCGTCCATTCTGTGGTTCTCCAGAACACACAGATGACCAGTCCGCCCCGAAAATACAATTTAAATATTTTGCACACTTATTCCACTTATTCCTAGTGTGCCACTGGTTACGGTGGTGGTACAATGGTGGCACGCTAGCCTAGGGTTGCCGACCCCTGGGCTATATTAATAGTGAAGCACTGGATGCTGTTAGCTCCAGGAGGGCTTGATTTGATATGCAGCGGTGTATTCTATGAGTTAAGCACACAATTTAAACACATTTCTTGTAAATATATACTTTGTTGAAGACGTGCAGGGCTGATACTTAAGATTGTTGGCCTATGTGCCGAGGCTTGGAGAGCTCCGGCCCAATGTAACCCCTGGTTGCAGCATTACCACTATGGGATGCTACTGTACGTATAGAATCACTTCTCTTATTATCTACTTTGTGATGATGTTCTGATGATTTCCTTATTTCAGTGGCGAATAGAGATAATACAAATCTGTTTACTAACTATGTTGTCTTTAATGTTGTAGTTAACTTTGAGGAACAGATTCTGCCTGGTATTATGTCTGTGCAGACTACTTGTGATTTAGGTTACTGCCACTCAGTTTGATATGTTGACCTGATGGAGCAGCTGCTCATGTCTCTGTCTGTGTTTCTGTGTGACCCAGGTTCCAAAGCGTGTTGAGCTTCAGAGGCGGCGCTGCTCAGAAGCGTACGAGGCAGGGGCTAACTAAAGGAGCAGTCCGCAGCGTCAACAAACACACCAGGTTCTCTGAGGCGGGGGGGGACAACAGAACCGCCCTCCACAAGGTACCTGAAGCTGCAGGTCTCTGAGAACACATTCCTGTGTTTCAAGTGCATCATTACCAATGTATTCTAGCTAAGTGACGTGATGATGAACAAATGCGAAACTGAAGTAAATAGGTTACAACAGAGGATCACCCCACTAAACTGTATACTCACTAGTCTGCTGTTGCTGCACTGAAACAGGCACAACATGATATCTTCTGTATAGGTGAAAAAGTGTCTACCCTTTTTCCCCAAAAAAATACAAATTAGATTTTTAGGACAAAATGCTCTTAATTGAAATTGTATCAACAAATTCAAAGTTGGCTTTGTATGAAGAGCTGTCCAAAAATTATAGATGTGCTCGGAAATACATTGAACAAATATTTATTTAATTAAAATGATCTTTTGGTTACAACTTGCACAAAGTAATTTATCAGAATAATCAAAGCTATCAAAAGTGGCGGTCAACTAAAATACACACACATACACACACACACACACACACACACACACACACACATCCATGTGACCTAAAACAACACACTGCAATCACACAATAATACATGATACCATTTAAAACACTAACCAACAGTAAACAATATTTACCTCAAATGTATTGAATAAACAACATTGCACATTTGCAATGTGTATATCTAGCCTTTACATGAGTTTCCAAAATCCGAAATATAACACTCTTTTGTGAAATGAAGCATGTGTTTATTTCTTTACATGACAGATAATCATTGCCCTGGGGTTTTAAAGCTACAAACACAATATCTCAAACTGCAGTACATTACATTACAACCACATTAGAGAATTTAAATCACATCCTGCTCAAGTTGAAATGCAGAAGAAAAGGAAGGTGAAATATGGGTAATCAATGTCAGTCCGAAATGAAATGTGGTTTCTTTTGTTATTATTTATCAATTTCAATGTTATATAGAAGACTAATTAAATGAAGACTGTTTTTTTCACAGGTGAAAAACTTCCTTGAAAAGAACTGGAAAGAGACTCAGGTGACTCCATGTGACCGAGGCGAGACGGGAGGAGGGAGCACACGGGAAGCAAGAGCTGAGGGAGGAGACAAGGAGGCTGAGGAAGGAGATAAGGAAGCTGAGGAAGGAGATAAGGAGGCTGAAGAAGAAAAGGAAGAAGGTAGTTTAGATTCTATGTCCAGTTTGGATGCAGAGAAAACCCTCACCTGTGGGACTGTAGAGAGTGAGAGGGAGGAGGAGCAGCCCGACAAATCCTTAACATGTCTGGAAATCCCTGATCGTCTCATGTCTGATGCTCCTGAAGGCAACACTGGTGAGCGAAACGTCAGATGAGTCCAATAGCATACGATTTAGGTTTTCTGGTGAAAAATGTTGTAGTCTTATAATGAGTCTGTATGTATGAATGAGTGTTTAGAGTCGGCTGTGAGAAACAAGAAGAATAAGAAGAAGAGGCAGCGAGGCAGGAAGCAGCCGGTGCCGGCAGAGATGGCCGCCGAGCCGCAGCTGGCCAAATACTGGGCCCAGCGCTACAGACTGTTCTCTCGCTTCGACGAGGGCATCCGGCTGGACCGAGGTCAGTTCACTCTGCACTCACTGATTAGTCGTTTGTAGTAAAACAGTAATGTAACTATATTCCCTCGCATAATAACATGTCATGTAAAGTAGTTTTGTATGGTAACGGTAGGGGTGTAACGGTTCACAGAATTCACGGTTCGGTATGTACCTCGGTTTGGGGGTCACGGTTCGATACGGGTTCGGTCCCAAATGTATAATTCCAGGTTTGTTTTTCATTTATTGTTTATTTTGAACAGTAGTGCAAGTTTCAGTTTAAAAATAAGGAACTTTAACATTTTGAATAATTAACTTATTACACAGTTAAAAACAAACCACAAACAGTACCACACACACTCAGATGGCCATATTATCTATAATGGCTGATGTCAAACAAAAAGGTTTCATCAAGCTGTAAAACTAAAAAGAATGTCTTGAAAATATTACAAAATAAATAATAAGAAAGTGTTTCAATCACTTTCAATCACAATCAATAAAAGCCGGGGTCCTCTACTATTGCACAAGGGCGCATAGCCGTTGGAAAAACATATGCCAAAAGCTTCCGTTATTTCTTTTGGTCTCTTTCATGTCTATTGGCTTCTTAAAAACAGCGGGGATAAGCTGTTGAACTGCTGTTGTCTTTTGCCGGGCTCCGGTGATTGGCAAATCTGGGTGATGCCTTCTGATATGATTTAGCATGTTTGGCGTGTGTTACCATTAGCATACCGCACCGCTGTCGAACAACACCAGCACACCGTCCTCGTCCGATCCACCACTCGCACTCCATCGTTGTTGTAGTCCACAGGGAACCCGAAATGTTCCCACACAGCTGATTTAAAAGAAGCAGGTGGGTCTTCTAGCTCCTGTGTGTTATCTGAGTGCCACAGTGACGAGTCCTAAAACCCGGAAGTAAGTTAGCATTTTACCACTTCCGGTTCCTTCGTCAAAAAAGCAATGCAATCTCTCCATAGGATTTAGGAAACTAGCTGGAAATAAGGTCTGTGGTTGAGACACATTTAAGAGACGGATCACGTTTTGTTTTACGACATTAAATCCATCAGCAGTGACCCCACTGGTGATTTCTGAAGAGTTGACGTGTCTGAAAAACGATGGTTGTTACCAAGTGGCTGAATAGGACTACAGAAGTTGTCGAGGCCGTTTTACGTCATTACACCGAACACGTAAACACTCCCGCCAAGTTTGTTTTTCCCCGTGTTCTGCTTGAAAGCAAGTACCTGCCTCCTGCAAACTGTTAAAACAAACGCTTCAACTTGTACCCTTTTGAATCTGTAGTTTTGAATATGGATCTTAAGTTGGCGTGACATTGAAGCAGCCATCCCTCCACGACCTGCACGCCTCCAGAACCCTGAGGTGGGCAGGGAAGATAGTGGCTGACCCCTCCCACCCTGGACACAAACTGTTCACCCCCCTCCCCTCTGGCAGGAGGCTGCGCTCCATCAGGACCAGAACCTCTCGCCACCTGAACAGTTTCTTCCCCTCCGCTACCGGCCTCTTAAACAAGGCCCGGCCCCCCCACTGACACTTTACCTCAGCCACAACGTAGTCTCTATATGCATTACATTCATGCACACAATGTTCATACTGCTTACTGCACATATTTATTTTTTCATATTTCATATTTTATATCCTATAATTCATTCATAGCATTCTATTTCCATGTAAATTACTGCTTTATTTTATTGCTATTTAACTATATTTTATTACGGTGTCCTTAAGATTTTTTGTTTTATATTAGATTTCTTGTTTTATATTTTATGTATGCACCATGACATCAAGTCAAATTCCTCGTATGTGTGAACCTACCTGGCAATAAACCTGTTTCTGATTCTGATTCTGCCGGTACGGGACGAATACGGATACCGTTACACCCCTAAGTAACGGTAATTCTAATCTTCTGGCTAATGTTCAATCGATTGAAAATAAACTAGATGAACTCAGAAGTCGGATTGCTTTTCAACGGGACATTAAGAACTGTAACGTGTTAATTCTCACTGAGACTTGGCTCAACCCCGCTATCCCGGACTCCGCCATTGTTCCTGACGGATTCACTATTTTTCGTCAGGACCGGACAGTTAACATGGGGAAAAGTAAAGGTGGCGGTGTGTGTGTAATGACTAATAATAACTGGTGCACAGATGTGAGGGTTATTTATTCGGACTGTTCCGCTCATTTAGAGCACCTCATGATCACATGCCGGGCTTTTCACCTGCCGAGAGAATTCACATCTGTTGTGATTACAGCAGTGTATATTCTGCCGCTCGCCGACAACAACACGGCACTCGATCAGCTGTTTGGGATTATTGACAAGACCGAGACTTCACGGCCAGAGGCGGCGTTTGTTGTGGCCGGGGATTTTAACACCGCTAACATGAAGAAGGTGCTGCTGAACTACTACCAACACATCAGCTGCCCGACGCGCGGGGGAAACATACTGGACCATGTTTATTCCCCTGTTCGACATGGGTATAAGGCTCTCCCTCGCCCTCCCTTCGCCAAATCAGACCACATCTCACTGCTGCTGCTGCCTGCTTACAAGCAGAAACTTAAAAGGGACAGACCGGTAACAAGGACAGTACAGTGATGGAGTGAGGAGTCAGAATCAGCTCTGCAGGATTGCTTTGCATCTACGGATTGGAGTGTGTTTGAGGACAATAACATCAACACACACACGGATACGGTCATCTGCTACATTGGGAAATGCATCGATGACGTGGTACCGAAGGTTTCTGTACGAACATTCCCAAATCAAAAGCCCTGGATAAACGGCGAAGTGCGTGGCAAACTGAAAGCGCGCACTATTGCGCACAGAGCTGGAGATTTGGAGGAGTTCAGGAATTCTAGGTATGAACTCCAGAGAGCAATCAGCAGTGCAAAGAGACAATACAAAGAGAAGGTGGAGTCTGCGGCAAAGGCTGTAACACCCGGAACATGTGGGCGGGACTAAGAACAATGACAGACTACAAAGGAGCAGCGGGGGGTGCTGCGGGAGTGTCTGCATGCGCATCTCTCCCAGATGAGTTGAACAGTTTTTTTGCACGATTTGAGAGCAGCCGGGCTGTGGAGGCACAGAAGGATCAGGAGCCCTTCCCTTTTGTTTTAGACAGGGCAGATGTGTGCAAATCCTTTAAAAGGGTTAACCCACACAAGGCTCCTGGACCGGATGGCATCCCTGGCCGTGTTCTCAGGGTGTGAGCAGTTCAGCTGGCAGAGGTGTTCACAGACATCTTCAACAGGTCCCTGCTGCAGTCTGTAGTCCCCACATGCTTCAAACACTCCACCATCGTTCCTGTCCCCAAAAAAACAATAATCACCAGCCTCAATGACTACCGCCCAGTAGCACTCACCTCCATCATCATGAAGTGCTTTGAGCGGTTAGTCAAAACCTTCATCACCTCCTCCCTCCCTGACTCTCTGGACCCCCTGCAGTTTGCCTACAGAGCAAACAGGTCCACAGACGACCCCATAGCCCTCACCATCCACACTGCCCTCTCACACCTGGACCAGAGGAACACATATGTGAGAATGCTGTTCATTGACTACAGTTCAGCCTTCAATACCATTGTGCCCTCCAAGCTGGCCATCAAGCTCAGAGACCTCGGGCTCAACAGCGCCCTCTGTGACTGGATCCTGAACTTCCTGACGGGCAGACCCCAGGCAGTGCGGGTGGGAAACATCACATCCTCCACCCTGATCCTCAACACCGGAGCCCCTCAAGGCTGCGTGCTCAGCCCTCTCCTCTACTCCCTGTTCACTCACGACTGCGTGGCCACACACAGCTCCAACACCATCGTGAAGTTTGCTGACGACACGACCGTCATCGGCCAGATCACAGACGGCGACGAGACGGCGTACAGAGAGGAGGTCGAAAACCTGACATCTTGGTGCCAGGATAACAACCTCCATCTCAACGTCAGCAAAACCAAGGAGCTGATTGTGGATTACAGGAAGCAACAGAGGGAGGGACACGCCCCCATCTCCATCAATGGGACTACGGTGGAGAGAGTCAGCAGCTTCAGGTTCCTCGTCCACATTACTGAGGACCTGACATGGACTCATCACACTAACACCATCACCAAAACAGCTCGACAGCGGCTCTTCTTCCTCCGCAGGCTGAGGAGGTTCAACATGGACTCCAGGATACTCTGCAACTTCTACAGGTGCACCATAGAGAGATCCTGACCTTCTACAGGTGCACCATAGAGAGGATCCTGACCTTCTACAGGTGCACCATAGAGAGGATCCTGACCTTCTACAGGTGCACCATAGAGAGTATCCTGACTGGCTGCATCACGGCCTGGTACGGCAGCTGCACCGCCCTCAATCGTAAGGCTTTACAGAGGGTGGTGAAAACTGCAGAGAACATCACCAGGACGGAGCTGCCATCCATGGAGGACCTTTACTCCCAGCGGCTCAGGAAGAAATCCCTCCGGTTTATAAAAGACCCCCATCACCCCAGCCACAAACTGTTCTGTCTGCTGCCGTCTGGCCGGCGGTACCGCAGCATCCGGACTAAAACCACCAGACTCAGGGACAGTTTCATCCCACAGGCAATAAGACTGTTAAACACCTGAACTGTTGAAACAACATCCATAACATTCCTCTGCTACTTAATAATTATTTATCTATTTATCTAATATATCATTCCAATAGCTTGCATATAGACTCTTATTTCACTATTTCACTTTTTTTAAACTATTTCCTTTTTGTATTTACTTTTTAATATTTACTTGCACTATATTTTTCTGTTTATCTGTATTATTGTGTTGCACTGTTGGAGAAGCCTGTGACCTAAGATTTTCATCGACATAACTACTCTGTAGCTATGTTCGTATGACCAGGGTTGGGTTGTAACGGAATACATGTAACGGCGTTACGTAATCAGAATACAAAAATCAAATAACTGTATTCAGCTCGCATTACATTTGAAAAACGAGTAATCTGATTACAGTTACTTTCATAAACCTGAAGTGAATACATTTTGGATTACTTATTGGAATTATTGGTGGAAAGATTTCCTCACAACATTTAATATTCATTACTAAAGGCACAGCCGAATCATCACAGCGCACAAAACCTATTCCCGCCGCAGATGGACCAACAAAGGGAGCGTTTGAAAAACATGTGCGGGTCCGCTCAGTGAAACAATAACAACGAAACATGGAGGAACAAAAGTCTGCGTTTAAATCGTGGCGATATAGACACCACTTCGAATTTAAACGAGACCATGGGAAGAATATCACGGTCCAGTGTACCTTGTGTCTTCCAACCATCAATACACTGTCTGCATCAAAGGACTCCACGTCTAATCTTAAAAAGCACTTGGAGGTAAATCAACGTTTGCTTTTTTTTGCTCTCTTTATTGTTGAAATTATATGAAGTCCGTTATCCCGACTTCGACAAATTTACCTTACTGTTTTATAAAAGGTAAATAAACACACACACACACACACACACACACACACACACACACATGTGCCTTGGTGACCGGAGATCTCCTTTATAAAACTAATAAAAGGTGTGTGTGTGTGTGTGTGTGTGTGTGTGTGTGTGTGTGTGTGTGTGTGTGTGTGTGTGTGTGGTGTGTGTGTGGTGTGGTGTGGGTGTGTGTGTGTGTGTGTGTGTGTGTGTGTGTGTGTGTGTGTGGTGTGTGTGTGTGGTGTGTGTGTGTGTGTGTGTGTGTGTGTTGTGTGTTTGTGTGGTGTGTGTGTGTGGTGTGTGTGGTGTGTGTGTGGTGTGTGTGTGGTGTGTGTGTGTGTGGTGTGTGTGTGTGTGTGTGTGTGTGTGTGTGTGTGTGTGTGTGTGTGTGTGTGTGTGTGTGTGTAAAACACATCAGCCTGCGGTCGCTCTTTTGCCTTTCTAATGATTCTGAAGGTAAACACAGTAAAGGCGGTGTGTGAAAGGCACTGCGCGCTCCTCTTCTCAGAGGCTGAGTTAACCCTCCCGCTGCCTCCTGGTGCTGCAGAGATTTCATGAAGAGAAGGAGGTTTTCCTTCTATAAACAGCTGTGGGCAGCAGATACTGTGAGTGTCACGGACATGAATTCATAGATCAAGGCAGACTGGTGCACACACTCTCCTGTTTTGCCAATCCGGTGCTTAAACAAATATAGCTCTACACCCCTGGCCGACATGTCCTTAAAATGAAGTCCGAGTTCGACATATATCTCAAATAATGTATGCACTGTCATTTCCCCACATAAACATAACAGTCTGCAATGAAATGGTTGTCTCCTGTGTGCTCCACTTCACTTCCTCCTTGGCGCACCGGTAACTATCTCGAAAAAAAAAAATAAGTCGGGATAACGGACTCCTCACATCCCAAGCTGCATCCCCAAAAAGTTTATTATGTTGTTACATGGTTTCAGATGTTATGTTTCAGTTGTGCTCTTGATAAGCCATTAAAACAGTAAAAACACGTTCAGTTTCCTTTTGCTTTTTGTGTCTCCTGTACACCAAAACATACCCATCTGTGATGCAAAAAGAAAGTAATCCAAAAGTAATCTAAAAGTAATCTGATTACGTTACTTTTTTAAGACACGTAACTGTATTCGGATTACTTTCAGAGCCATGTATTCAGTAATCAGTAACTGATTACATTTACAGTAACCCTCCCAACCCTGCGTATGACAAATAAAGAACCTTGAACCTAATTATTTTATTGTTGTATGCACTATAGCTACAGCATAGTTTTAGCAATGAACATCTTAAGTCCTTTAAGAGGGAAACATATAGCATACTAAGATGTTAAAAGAAATAAAAAAGTGCAAGAAGAAATTAAAATAGTGCAAGAGAACGGTGCAAATGACACAACAGTGCAGGTAATAAGCAAACATAAATACAATATAAAATGAACCACTTGATAATAATAATATTGAATAAAATACTGTATATTGTTATTATATATATAAATCAATATTCAGACTAAATATAAAGTATATATGTGTTACTAAACACAACTATGTGAAGACACTCTAAAGACCTCTCTAGCCAGCAGTCCTATTGCCTTTTGGATAAAACTGTCTCTGAGTCTAGGCATATTGAATTCTCAAAAGAAATCAGAGGCTCCTCACTCTGTTTTGTTGGTTCAAAAACATTCTCACATTTCATAACAGTAAACATTTAGATTTCCTTCATTTAACTGGCACTTCAGGAAAGGCTTTGAAGGTCCCCTATTTTACTGTTTTCCAACAATATATTATATGTCACATATATGTATACAGAACCTGTCTCTGAGGTGTTTGGCTGAAACACCAAACAGATCATTGCAGCATCCCATAATCCCCTCTGTTTCAGCCCTGTTTCAAAAGTGCTGATTCTCTGTCTGTAGCTTTAAATGCTAATGAGCTGCTGCTGGTCACGCCCCTCTGAGGAATGATTGGTTTAAAAAAAACACAATGATGCTCTAGGAGGAGATTCAGGTGATAAGGTGGGGGGGGGTTACCTTGGTTGGTTATTGGCTAATGGTTACACAAGCCAAAAAACATTGTGACATCACAAAGTGGCCAAAATCTGATCAAAAACTCTCAAAATCTCTCAACACAGAGGGGACACATATTTATGTATAATGACATGAAAAGAGGATTGCAGAATAGGGACCTACACAGCGGATGCATTAGATCAGTGACATGTGGGGGTGTGTTTCAGAGGGCTGGTTCTCTGTGACCCCGGAGAGGATCGCCGAACACATCGCCCTCCGGGTGGAGCACAGCTTCCCCGACTCTCAGCTGATCATAGACGCCTTCTGTGGAGTTGGAGGAAACGCCATCCAGTTCGCCCTCGCTGGAAAGAGAGGTGGGTGTGTGTGTGTGTGTGTGTGTGTTGTTTGGTCACAACTTTGTTTCATTATGGTCCTTTTTCTATTCTGCTGACCTCTACAAGTTGAAGTTCATTTTAATCAATCAAGTTCACCCCATGTGTCAGAGTTGTCCATATGTGTTTGAATTATTATCTGTATGTATATTTTTCTTACTGTTCTTCATATACATAACATATAACCTATAATAATCAGAATGACAATAAAAACTCACGATAGATTATGGAAGTACATTCTACTGCTTCCATGTCACTATCCTCTCCATCACCATACAAGTCTTGGGTGGGATGTAAACTTAATTTAAAGGTACAGTGGTTCATGGACAAATGCACTGATTCACAATTGATGTAGCTGAAATGTAAGAAATGTTCTCAAAGTACTACAAATAGTGCATTATCAGCTGGCTATGGTTGATAATGCTCAACAATAACCCAACACTAACAAGTTAGTCTCTATTATCTGATTTAATTCGATCAGAATATATCTGGAGTGTATATGTCAGCTGAACATTCATTGAAAGACAGTTAAAGATATGAGAAGTTGCAATATTATGAAAAGCTTCAGCTCTTAAAGATAAAGCAGCAAGGTCATTGTCAACGTGAGCTGCTCTTTTCTTATTATCCTTGCCTCAGCATTCTCCTTTAACCCTAGTTCTTTTAACGATGTATTAAGAAATCAAGTTAAAAAGGTCATTCTGATATCAGGTCAGCATTAATTGAGATTAAAATGCTCTCTAATTAGTTAATAGGGGGCTTGTGTAAAGATAATAGAACAGAACATTTTGTTAAACAGTTAAGATGGCCACCATGTTTGCAGCCTGTGATGGACTGTCCAAAAGCATGATTGAGCATGTTCCATTGTCTATAAGCACCCTTCAGCCAGATCACAGACTCTGTATCTCTCCTCTTTCTGTCCTGGGTCTCGTCTCAGTCCTGGCCATCGATATCGACCCGGTGCGGCTGGACTTGGCGCGGCACAACGCTGTGGTTTACAACGTCGCCGACAGAATCGACTTTGTGCAGGGGGACTTCCTCGAGCTGGCGCCCCGTCTCCTTGGAGATGTGGTCTTCCTCTCACCACCGTGGGGGGGGCCGGACTACCTGACTGCAGAGGTGTTTGACATCAAGACCATGATGCAACCTGATGGATATCCTTTTAAAGCAGATGAATTATTATTCATCATTTCTATCTGTTTACTCTAACATGGTTATAGTTTGTGGTAAATATGTTTCTGGTCTTAACTTCACTGTGATGTTTCAATTTTATTGAGCAAAATATATCATATAGGTCGTGTTTTTGACTTGATACGTTTTTATTTTATATGTGTAAAAGCGAGATTGCCGCCAAATATTCCCCTAACGTTGCTCCGCCCGTTTTATTCACCTATGGTTCCAATTGAGACCAGTCTAGCAGGAGCAGCGTTAGGAACAATCTATTATAATTTGGACGATCGACCGTTAACACCGTGACAATTTGGTGGTTTTACAGAACCACGCAAAATAAAAAGCTGGTCTGAAATTGCTATTGAGAACGTATTTAAGAACTCTACTGGTTCTCTGTGTAGATGGCGTTGCTATGGGGAACAACAAAGGTTTGTAATAACTCTCACCAGAAGGGTAGAAAAAGGTCCAGTAATGACATTTATAAAAAGGGGAGAGTGGGGACACTTTATGCATTTCTCTCAGTTACTCAGAGACTTTTCAGACTAGACTCATACTTATATATTACACTCACAAATGTGTGCCAATTACCCATACCATTTTAAAGATGAATATATATGACAAATTACATTACATACATACATTTGAAAGGAAAAAGTCAGATGCTGCAACAGACCCCAGTCTCCCCTACTAGTTCATTTGGAGGCAGTGTGCTAGTTAGATAGCTAGCTTGCTAAAGTTATCTAGCTAGCTAACAAACTGGCTAGCTACCCTCCTGTCATGTGGGTTGTTATAAAAGACACTCAACATATTATCTAATCTAATGCACACACACACACACACACACACACACCACACACACACACACACCGATTGCCATGCCTTATGGAGAAATGTTACCTTCATTGTCCTTCCTTGTGCAGAATGTAGGAATGGGGATCGAACTGTTGACAGCTTCACAATCAATTATTTAGAAAAGTCAATTTTGTTTATATCATTAAATATAATCTTTCATCCTTGACATTTGACACATTTCAGATTTTCCGCCTGGCCAAACTGATATCAGACAACATCGTGTACTTCCTGCCTCGCAATGCTGACATGGATCAGGTGTGTATGCTCACTCTGTGTGTGTCGTGCATAGTAAAGGCCATATTTATTGCACAAGAACACTAACCTCATTTACTTTTGAGTTAATGGCTGCCTGATTTATAGGTCACAGAGCACATGTGTTGCATGATTCACAAAACGACCTGAACTGGACTTATAAGCAGGTAAACTGTGGTCCAAACACCTGATGGAACTCTGAGTTAGGCATGGCCATCTCTTTTCTCACATTGAAATACATTATTATACCACATTTGCACATAAAGTGGATTTGTATATCAAATTCATTTTGAATTTGGTAATGTAGTAAGTTAAGTTTATGGCTTCAAGGATATCTTCCTCCCTTGAAAATGTAAAGATGTTTCTTCAACAGCTTCTACTACAGAGCCAGTTTCAGCTTCTACTACAGAGTCAGTTTCAGCTTCTACTACAGAGCCAGTTTCAGCTTCTACTACAGAGCCAGTTTCAGCTTCTACTACAGAGCCAGTTTCAGCTTCTACTACAGAGCCAGTTTCAGCTGCTACAGAGCCAGTTTCAGCTTCTACTACAGAGCCAGTTTCAGCTGCTACAGAGCCAGTTTCAGATCATATTTGGTGGAAATACAATAATAATAATCTGAACAAACAAAACATTTAGGAGGCTTGTTTGATATACGAGATGATTAGTGACATTACAGATGGATGGAACAACACAACGATCTGTGTGTTACCTTTCCTTCATGTTTCACATTATTATCTCACTGTCTGACAGGTGGGAAGCTGTGAAGTCATATATGTGTTACTGTACTTAAGTACATTTTTCTTGTGTCAGGACTTTACTCCACACTTTTTTTTTTCCGACAACTTGTTACTTTTACTTACTCCTCCACAAATACCTGTTCTTTCTACTTCTTCGATTTTCAAAACGGGCTCGTTTCTTTAGTTTTAATCCGCATTTGGTGGCGTGATCATTATTATTTAGATTCATTCTGCGCCTATTTCAACCTAATGTCTTCCAGAAAACTTGATGTGTGTATGTAAGTTATTTAATGTTCTATTAATATAAAGTGAGGTGCAGTTACCAGCTTGACTCTATAAGACAGTTGGTAGTTATGAATCATTTTTATTTGGGTACATTTCAAAGCGCATACTTCTTTATTTTTACTTGAGTAAAGACGTTTAGTCAGTACTTCTTACCTGAGTATTTTTAAACATGAGTATGTGTACTTCTACTTGAGTGTAGGATATGTGTACTTCTGCGCTCTCTGCTGTCTGATGATATGTCTGTGTGCACAGATCGCCTCTCTGGCTGGTGCCGGAGGGAAGGTGGAGGTGGAGCAGAACATCCTGAACAACAAGCTGAAGACTTTGACGGCTTACTTTGGCAGCTTGATAAAGTCCGACAGCGACTGATGGACCAAACAGGATTTACTCTTCCTCTTAATGAAAAAGGGACAAAAGTGAACTTCTAATCTGTTTCTCGATGTCACTAGGAATCCATTGAAGTACTAAAAAGTACAACCATTGAATTACTTTTTATACTTTTTGTCATTACACTTTGGGATATGCAAGTCAGAAAAATAGACTAATTATATATTTTAATTGTCATTTTTTTAATGTACATTAGAGCTAATAAATGTTTTTTTAGAATTTTGTCGGTTGTTGATTTGACATTACTCATTACTCATGACATTACTGTCTTGACACTTACTTCACCTACAGTGATTATCATTAAGTAGAAGAACCTAGAATCTAAGCAGTTTGTCATTTTGAAGTCAATAAGTGATTTCTCTAGATAGGAAGAGAGGTAGATAAGGACAGAGGTAGACATTAGCTGCAGTGATGTTGCCCTTGTTCTGTGTTAAACATGGTTGTACCTGTTCATGTGCCATCCAAACCATCTTCCAACCACAAATTCATTTCTTCATTTTCACTTAGACCTTTTGTTATCTTTATTGAAAATGAAATGTAAGCATTGTAGAAATGTACTCAAAAGTTCAATATAATTGTAAAGATGAATATAGGCCTAACCATGCCCCAGTCACACAAACCAAATTGTAAGGCTGTACCACCCCCCTTGTGCAGTGGTATGGGGATCATGCTTTTGTATTGATAATCATCCCTATACCTTAACTTGATCCTGGACAGGAAACAGCTGTATCAAAGGACGAAGATAGAAACTTGCTTCACAGCAGGCGAATATTATGGATTATGACAACTTTCATGTACTCTGGAGCTAGGCGAGGACCACCCCTTTTTTTGTGGTTATCACCCCCCTATACCTAAAGCTGTTAATGAGAGGCCACATGCAATACAGTAACTTGAAAAGTACATCATCCTGAGGAGCTGCTGGGGTTATTTTCTCTTTCATTTTTAGTTAAAAGAACAAACAATCTGTCATACAATTTCATATATGACAAACAAAACAATCTTAGCTTTTGATCAGCCTACAATGTTCCCTTTTTACCCTTATTCACCAAGGCATATGCTAGATTTCTAAAGGTAATTTAACTATTTACACATTGATGGGACTTCCCTCCAGCATACATATTCTCATTGCTCAGTTTTCTGCAACGATAGATCTAAATAACAAGTACAATGCAGTGTTCAGGTTATACATGCATTTTTTTAATAACTTGTTTTTTAATTATGTTCCTCACTCTTTATTTGTACTCTGTTATATTTGAATATCTTGTCTTGCTCTGTAAAGCACTTTGGGCTGCATCTTGCATGAAAGGTGCTATATAAATAAAGTTCATTACAACAGACGTAGGCCAGAGCGACCAAACGTCTTAAAGTAATGGCAGACCATGAGCCTGACGCCAACTTTTGGGCTAACCCCGTCACTTCAACCAGCAGGAGGGCAGGAAGACTCAGGGACTTGGCTCGGTTCTTAAGGAGTTGTAGCATTTATTCAGCAATAAATAAATACATTACATTTTGACCTCAGACATAAAAACAACGCACAAATTAGGCAGATTTTTCTCTCTGACAATAATCATGTTTTCTCTCTCTTGAATGTGCACCTTCTCAAAATACACAAAGCAGGTACCTTTTTAAATATCCCCAAAGAGAAGCAAAGGCACTTTTATTCTCATCCCTTATCTTTAACCCAACACCACTTTAAGTTTGCAGTCATGGATCTTACTGCTTTGGAAGGTCCCTAATGACCAAGAAGAACCTAAGTGTGAGCCATGATGAAAGCAGTTTTAATATTGTAGTGCGGCTGGTGACAAAAATATTAGGTGGGGCTGTGGAGGATGGTTACCGAGAAATACTAGGGGGGTCCGGGGGTTTTGAACAAAAAAACACACTTTCCACCGGGGAGGAAGGGGGTGCGGCGCCCTCTATTGACCAGCTGCCACCGGCTCCGACATTTGCCTATCAGGTAAAGCTGTGGTTCTGAGATTCTTTTTCAAAAGCAACAACAGCACCATGTTTCTTGGTTGTTCTTGGTACACCTTCCCCAGCTCGAGACCCGGGCGGTCAGCTGTTTTCTGAGACAGGTCCGGATGTGAGCTACTGCTGAATATTTTTATATTTGGCATTTTGGTCCGGAGAGTCGTTCGGTTTGACGAAATAGACCATTTTAACAAACAAGTTCTAGATCAGAAATCACTTTGCATTCTCTACTGTTCACCAGTCTTACTTTATCGGAATTACTGTGCTGAAATCTGGGGCAATAACTACAAAAGTTCAATACATTCAGTATCTATTTTACAAAAAAAAGCCATACGAATCATTCACAATGCCAAATATCTTGATCACACTAACGCATTATTCCTGCAGTCAAAATTATTAAAATGTACAGACCTGGTAGAATTCCAAACGGCACAAATCATGTTTAAGGCAAATAATAACGTTTTACCAGGAAACATCCAAAAAGTATTCATTCAACGAGTGGGGGGATATAGTTCAAGGAGACAATTTCAATTTGAAATTCATAGGGTCCGTACAACCAGAAGAACTTTTTGTATCTCAGCCTGTGGAGTGAGACTACGGAACAGTTTGAATGTGGAGCTAAAGCCATGTCCAGACATTAACCCTAACCTGTGGAGTGAGACTATGGAACAGTGTGAATGTGGAGCTAAAGCCATGTCCAGACATTAACCCTAACCTGTGGAGTGAGACTACGGAACAGTGTGAATGTGGAGCTAAAGCCATGTCCAGACATTAACCCTAACCTGTGGAGTGAGACTATGGAACAGTGTGAATGTGGAGCTAAAGCCATGTCCAGACATTAACCCTAACCTGTGGAGTGAGACTACGGAACAGTGTGAATGTGGAGCTAAAGCCATGTCCAGACATTAACCCTAACCTGTGGAGTGAGACTATGGAACAGTGTGAATGTGGAGCTAAAGCCATGTCCAGACATTAACCCTAACCTGTGGAGTGAGACTATGGAACAGTGTGAATGTGGAGCTAAAGCCATGTCCAGACATTAACCCTAACCTGTGGAGTGAGACTATGGAACAGTGTGAATGTTGAGCTAAAGCCATGTCCAGACATTAACCCTAACCTGTGGAGTGAGACTATGGAACAGTGTGAATGTGGAGCTAAAGCCATGTCCAGACATTAACCCTAACCTTTGGAGTGAGACTATGGAACAGTGTGAACGTGGAGCTAAAGCCATGTCCAGACATTAACCCTAACCTGTGGAGTGAGACTATGGAACAGTGTGAACGTGGAGCTAAAGCCATGTCCAGACATTAACCCTAACCTGTGGAGTGAGACTATGGAACAGTGTGAACGTGGAGCTAAAGCCATGTCCAGACATTAACCCTAACCTGTGGAGTGAGACTATGGAACAGTGTGAACGTGGAGCTAAAGCCATGTCCAGACATTAACCCTAACCTGTGGAGTGAGACTATGGAACAGTGTGAACGTGGAGCTAAAGCCATGTCCAGACATAAACCCTAACCTGTGGAGTGAGACTATGGAACAGTGTGAATGTGGAGCTAAAGCCATGTCCAGACATTAACCCTAACCTGTGGAGTGAGACTATGGAACAGTGTGAACGTGGAGCTAAAGCCATGTCCAGACATAACCCTAACCTGTGGAGTGAGACTATGGAACAGTGTGAATGTGGAGCTAAAGCCATGTCCAGACATTAACCCTAACCTGTGGAGTGAGACTATGGAACAGTGTGAATGTGGAGCTAAAGCCATGTCCAGACATTAACCCTAACCTGTGGAGTGAGACTATGGAACAGTGTGAATGTGGAGCTAAAGCCATGTCCAGACATTAACCCTAACCTGTGGAGTGAGACTATGGAACAGTGTGAATGTGGAGCTAAAGCCATGTCCAGACATTAACCCTAACCTGTGGAGTGAGACTATGGAACAGTGTGAATGTGGAGCTAGCCATGTCCAGACATTAACCCTAACCTGTGGAGTGAGACTATGGAACAGTGTGAATGTGGAGCTAAAGCCATGTCCAGACATTAACCCTAACCTGTGGAGTGAGACTATGGAACAGTGTGAATGTGGAGCTAAAGCCATGTCCAGACATCAACCCTAACCTGTGGAGTGAGACTATGGAACAGTGTGAATGTTGAGCTAAAGCCATGTCCAGACATTAACCCTAACCTGTGGAGTGAGACTATGGAACAGTGTGAATGTGGAGCTAAAGCCATGTCCAGACATTAACCCTAACCTGTGGAGTGAGACTATGGAACAGTGTGAACGTGGAGCTAAAGCCATGTCCAGACATTAACCCTAACCTGTGGAGTGAGACTATGGAACTGTGTGAATGTGGAGCTAAAGCCATGTCCAGACATTAACCCTAACCTGTGGAGTGAGACTATGGAACAGTGTGAACGTGGAGCTAAAGCCATGTCCAGACATTAACCCTAACCTGTGGAGTGAGACTATGGAACAGTGTGAACGTGGAGCTAAAGCCATGTCCAGACATTAACCCTAACCTGTGGAGTGAGACTATGGAACAGTGTGAATGTGGAGCTAAGCCATGTCCAGACATTAACCCTAACTGTGGAGTGAGACTATGGAACAGTGTGAATGTGGAGCTAAAGCCATGTCCAGACATTAACCCTAACCTGTGGAGTGAGACTATGGAACAGTGTGAATGTGGAGCTAAAGCCATGTCCAGACATTAACCCTAACCTGTGGAGTGAGACTATGGAACAGTGTGAACGTGGAGCTAAAGCCATGTCCAGACATTAACCCTAACCTGTGGAGTGAGACTATGGAACAGTGTGAACGTGGAGCTAGGGCCATGTCCAGACATTAACCCTAACCTGTGGAGTGAGACTATGGAACAGTGTGAATGTGGAGCTAAAGCCATGTCCAGACATTAACCCTAACCTGTGGAGTGAGACTATGGAACAGTGTGAATGTGGAGCTAAAGCCATGTCCAGACATTAACCCTAACCTGTGGAGTGAGACTATGGAACAGTGAGAATGTGGAGCTAAAGCCATGTCCAGACATAAACCCTAACCTGTGGAGTGAGACTATGGAACAGTGTGAACGTGGAGCTAAAGCCATGTCCAGACATTAACCCTAACCTGTGGAGTGAGACTATGGAACAGTGTGAACGTGGAGCTAAAGCCATGTCCAGACATTAACCCTAACCTGTGGAGTGAGACTATGGAACAGTGTGAATGTGGAGCTAAAGCCATGTCCAGACATTAACCCTAACCTGTGGAGTGAGACTATGGAACAGTGTGAACGTGGAGCTAAAGCCATGTCCAGACATTAACCTAACCTGTGGAGTGAGACTATGGAACAGTGTGAATGTGGAGCTAAAGCCATGTCCAGACATTAACCCTAACCTGTGGAGTGAGACTATGGAACAGTGTGAACGTGGAGCTAAAGCCATGTCCAGACATTAACCTAACCTGTGGAGTGAGACTATGGAACAGTGTGAATGTGGAGCTAAAGCCATGTCCAGACATAACCTAACCTGTGGAGTGAGACTATGGAACAGTGTGAACGTGGAGCTAAAGCCATGTCCAGACATTAACCCTAACCTGTGGAGTGAGACTATGGAACAGTGTGAATGTGGAGCTAAAGCCATGTCCAGACATTAACCCTAACCTGTGGAGTGAGACTATGGAACAGTGTGAATGTGGAGCTAAAGCCATGTCCAGACATTAACCCTAACCTGTGGAGTGAGACTATGGAACAGTGTGAACGTGGAGCTAGGGCCATGTCCAGACATTAACCCTAACCTGTGGAGTGAGACTATGGAACAGTGTGAATGTGGAGCTAAAGCCATGTCCAGACATTAACCCTAACCTGTGGAGTGAGACTATGGAACAGTGTGAATGTGGAGCTAAAGCCATGTCCAGACATTAACCAGTTCAAGAGGAAATACAGAGAAATTATTTTCTCCAGGTACAGGGATGGGGAAGGTGTTTGACTATGTGTATCTATGCATATGTATGTGTCTGTGTATATGTGTATATGTGTATGTATATGTGTATATATATATATATATATATATATATGTCAATCAACAAGTAAAGCAGATTAATAATAACAATAATAATAATAATAATAATGATAATTATTTATAGATTATAAATACATAATTTAGGGACAAGGGGGTGAGATTAAATAGGTTATACTTCTTCTCACTCCTTTTTGAACACTAGATGTGTGACTGTTTATGTTGCTAATGCTGTTGTGTTGTTGTTGTTGTTGTACATGTCACTTTGTTTTGTTTTCTCTTAGATGACTATGCACTGCAACATTTTTTGTTTTTATAATTATTTATTTTACTTGTTCGAAATAAAATGTATCAATCAATCAATCAAAAAATGTTCTACTAACCCTGATATTCCTACAGCCAGGAAAACAACAGAGATGTAGACTGACAAAAAGTCAATGTTTTGCTTATTGTTAATTATATTCCTCTATATTTCATCCTAGGGATCAATAAAGTCCATCCTAATACTTATAAAAAGCAATTGTAAAAAAAACAAAAGCCAACAAAGAAAGGATACAATAAAACCACCAAATAAGAACATTGATTTAAACGTTTCAATGAAATGAAACACCCACAGAGATCCTTGAACGGATTCTTTTAAACTAAACTAAAAAAAAAAGAATGTTTACATAAAACGAAACAAACTTGCAAGGGAGGGACTTCACCTCTTTCCTCCTGTGTCATCGTCCTTTCCGGTCACCTATGACCCCTTTTATACACCCAGGCCGTATCTCATTTCTGGGATTTCGACTCCTCGACTCCTCGACTCCTCGGTCCTCCGGTAGTGACCCGGAAATGAATTTCAGCGCGCCATGTTGAAGGACATCTCATTTCTCTAAAGGACCGAGGATCGAGCGTCGAGGAGGCTCTCTGGAGGAGCTATAACCGAGGATACACTGATGGTTCCTCCGTGGATGCATTTCCGGCAACAGAGATGTTCCAAAGAGTCGTGACGCACGGCCGGACTGATCTCAGCCAATGACAGCTCTGCATGCATCCCCTGGATATTATGTTATTAACTGCTTTCATCGGGACGCGATGTTTCCAGTGAGAACAGCTGTGAGGTCCGTGCAGAAAGCAGAGCAGTGTGTAAAATATATATCACTCAGTATAACAGGCCTACATTACTCTCTGTATTTGTATGCTGTAGTTTAGTAGATATCTACAAAGAGTCGATCTTTTTCTAGAACCACATAATAAAATACACAATGGCTGTATCCTGATTATATGCTTTAGGAGCTGTAGGTGTGGTGTGTGTGTGTGTGTGTGTGTGTGTGTGTGTGTGTGGTGTGTGTGTGGTGTGTGTGTGGTGGTGTGGTGTGTGTAGATGCAGCGGACAGACAGGTCTCAGTTGGTTTGGTGTCCTCTGCTTACTTTTAATACTTGTAAATACAACTTTTGGCCCGTAATTTATTTTCCTCATTGTAGCGACCAGAGGGGGGGGGGGATATATCCAGTCTCTGATAGTGTTACGTTATTATGAGAGTGCTCTCATACTTGTTTGATTCTGAAATTGTATATATTTATATAAATATATACATGTATATATGTGTGTGTGTGTATATGTCTGCATCTGTAGCCTGTTATTGTCTCATTATACCGCACTGTCAATGAATTAAAAGTAAATATATAAGTCATCATGAACACATCTGTCCATCAGACAGAGGGCTGCTGTGCCTCCTGTCATCATGAACACATCTGTCCATCAGACAGAGGGCTGCTGTGCCTCCTGTCATCATGAACACATCTGTCCATCAGACAGAGGGCTGCTGTGCCTCCTGTCCTCATTAATGGACGTCTCTTTAAAATGACCGCTCAGAGGAGAGGATTTCTCATTTCTCTAACCGCCTGCTGCTTCCCCTCCTCGACTCCTCTCTCCTCGGTTCCCCTCCTCCCCTCCTCGGCTCCTCCGCTCGCATCTCCTGTGGGCGGGACTAAGACATGAGGATAGGAGTCGAGGATAGGAGTCGAGGAGGGGAAATCCCAGAAATGAGAAACGGCCCCAGTGCAGCTAACCCCGCCACCAAGTGTCCAAAAATAATATTGCAGTATAAATATAAATAAAGTAAACTGACACACCAACAACACCCATAACATGGCTCCTACAGCAGCTATGTTGCATATGTTGTTGTACAGTGCCTCTGGAAAGTATTCATTCCCCTTCACTTTTTCCACATTTTTTTACGTTACAGCCGTTTTTAAAATTGATTAAATTCATTTGTTTTCTCAACATTCTAGGCACAAAACCCCATAATGACAAAGTGAAAACGTTTTTAAATATTTTTTTACAAACGTGTTAAAAATAATCAAATGAAATATCACATGTACATAAGTATTCACACCCTTTGCTTTGACACGGAAAATTGAGCTCAAGTGCATCCCGTTTCCACTGATCATCCTTGAAATGTTTCTATAACTTGACTGGAGTCCACCTGTGGTAAATTAAATAGATTGGACATAACTTAGAAAAGAACACACCTGTCTATATGAGGTCCCACAGTTGACAGTGCATATCAGAGCACAAACCAAGTCATGAGGTCCAAGGAATTGTCTGTAGACCTCAGAGACAGGATTTTTATCAAGGCACAGATCTGGGGAAGGGTACAGAAAAATGTCTGCAGCATTGAACGTCCCAACGAGCACAGCGGTCTCCATCATTTGCAAATGTAAGATGTTTGAAACCACCATGGCTCATCCTAAAGCTGGCCGCCCAAACCAAACTGAACATCGGGGGAGAAGGGCCTTAGTCAGAGAGGTGACCAAGAACCCGATGGTCACTCTGACAGAGCTCCAGTGTTCCTCTGTGGAGATGGGAGAACCTTCCAGAAGGACAACCATCTGTGCAGCACTCCACCAATCAGGCCTTTATGGTAGAGTGGCCAGAAGGAAGCCACTCTTCAGTAAAAGGCACATGAAAGCCCACATGGAGCACCTAGAGGACTCTCAGACCATGAGAAAAACAAATTGTCTGGTCTGATGAAACCAAAATTGATCTCTTTGGCCTGAATGCCAAGCATCATGTCTGGAGGAAACCAGACCTGCCAATACCATCCCTACAGTGAAGCATGGTGGTGACAGCATCATGCTGTGGGGATGTGTTTCAGTGGCAGGAACTGGGAGACTAGTCAGGATCAAGGGAAAGATGAATGCAGCAATGTACAGAGAGATCCTTGATGAAAACCTGCTCCAGAGCGCTCTGGACCTCAGACTGGGGCGAAGGTTCACCTTTCAACAGGACAACGACCCTAAGCACACAGCCAAGATAACAAAGGAGTGGCTTCGGGACAAGTCTGTGAATGTCCTTGAGTGGCCCGGCCAGAGCCCAGACTTGAACCGGATTGAACATCTCTGGAGAGATCTGAAAATGGCTGTGCACCGAGGCTCCCCATCCAAGCTGAGGGAGCTTGAGACAATCCGCAAAGAAGAATGGGAGAAACTGCCCAAAGATAGGTGTGCCAAGCATGTAGCATCATACTCAAGAACACTTGAGGCTGTAATTGCTGCCAAAGGTGCTTCAACAACGTATTGAGTAAAGGGTGTGAATACTTATGTTTATGTGATATTTGAGTTTTTTATTTTTTATTCATTTGCAAAAATATTTTAAAACTTTTTTCACTTTGTCATTATGGGGTATTGTGTCTAGAATGTTGAGAAAACAAATGAATTTAATCAATTTTGAAATATGGCTGTAACATAACAAAATGTGAAAAAAGTGAAGGGGTATGAATACTTTCCGGGAGACACTGTGATGGATCGTTGGAGCTATGTGCAACTCAAGGCATATGCTCGAACGGGAGCTGCCTGGACGCTGCAATCATGTTGCGCGCACTATCCGTGCTGAGTGTGCTGACTTTTCGTACAATGTCCCACTGTCTGGCTACCTGCATAAAGTCAAGTGCTCGGCGCAGTTGTCGGCGAAATGTCGCTCCTCTGTTTTCATTGAAACAGCTCCTTATATCCGTTAGCGCAGCTAGCTAGCACCGAATGCTAACAACAACAATACACGTAAGGTATGCGCATTCTCGCTCGCGCCACACATACACAAACCCTCCCGGTCCTCCCGATGGCCAGTCCGGGCCTGCCGGTGAGCGTGGAAGTGTGGTCTGCCGCAAGCGGGCGGCAGGAGTGGGGCTGTCAGCGTCAGCTTGTAGATGGTATTTTAAACTCGATGCGCTCTGAAACTACGGGGCGGCCGAGGACAAAAAATACACATGCGTTAATCGCGTTAAAATAATTAGTGGCGTTAATTTTTTTTTGTGGTAACGTGTTATTAACGCGTTAACTTGACAGCCCTAACAAAAACATGTTGTTTCTAGTACAGGGCCAGCATTGAGATAAAATGTGTGGATGCAGGTCATTTGATGTTGTTAAATGTGGATAGAGAAATGCCATTTCAAGTCTTTATGCTAAGCTAGGCTAAGCAGCACACCATACCATCTTACTCTAGAGTAAAAGGCCAGTGTGTTTCACAAAATGTTGAAATGTTCCTTTAGAATAGCATAGTAAAATGTTGTTTACTTGGGACCTACATATTTGAGTAAATATATTGTGAAAGTCCATTACTGTAGCATGTTAAAGTCTATTTTAATTCTCCTCATTCTTTGTTTTAACAAATATAAAATGTACATCAGACAGGCTTTGCATTGAATCGCAATAGGCGCTTTCACACCAAGTACTTTGCCGTACTTAGTTCATCAGAACTTAGTTCATCAGCACTCTTTAGTTCTGATGAAGGGGCAGATCGCTTTCACACCGGAATAAGTCCCTGAGGGAGGATTAGGCAAATTAAGCCGCTGACATCACTTCTTGTTCTTCTGCTTTGGGTTTACTGGCAGGCCGCAAACAACTTCCGGAAGTCCCCGGAGTTGGGGACTGGCTTCAGTAGGGAGTCTTCCCAGCAGCTTCTACTGAAGCCTTCCGAGTAAATCGCCAGAAACGCCGACACCTCCTCATCTCCACCGCTCCCATGTTTTCTTTTGTGTTGCCATTAGGGCTGTCAAGTTAACGCGTTAATAACGCGTTAATAACGCGTTAACGAAATACAAATTAACGCCACTAATTATTTTAACGCGATTAACGCATGTGTATTTTTGGTCCTCGGCCGCCCCGTAGTTTCAGAGCGCATCGAGTTTAAAATACCATCTACAAGCTGATGCTGACATACCCGCTCCTTCCGCCCGCTTGCGGCAGACCACACTTCCACACTCACCGGCAGGCCCGGACTGGCCATCGGGAGGACCGGGAGGGTGTGTGTATGTGTGGCGCGAGCGAGCGAGAGAGAGAGAACGCGTACACCTTACGTGTATTGTTGTTGTTAGCATCTGGTGCTAGCTAGCTGCGCTAACGGATATAAGGAGCTGTTTCAATGAAAACAGAGGAGCGACATTTCGCCGACAACTGTGCCGAGCACTTGACTTTATGCAGGTAGCCAGACAGTGGGCCATTGTACGAAAAGTCAGCACACTCAGCACGGATAGTGCGCGCAACATGATTGCAGCGTCCAGGCAGCTCCCGTTCGAGCATATGCCTTGAGTTGCACATAGCTCCAACGATCCATCACAGTGTCTACACACACACACACACACACACACACACACACACACACACACACACACACACTTTGTATTGTATTATTGTATTGTATGAGAGAGGTTCCAGGTTGAATTGAGGCGAATATTTATAATGTTCAGAGGTTGTTGGGTTTAATATTCATGAGAATATTTGTCATTGTTCAAATGATAATAAACAAACATTTGCATAAAGCATATTTGTCCACTCATATGTTGATAAGAGTATTAAAAACTTGAAAAATATCCCTCTAAGGTACATTTAGAACAGACAAAAAATGCGATAATTTGCGATTAATCGCGATTAACTATGGACAATCATGCGATTAATCGCGATTAAATATTTTAATGTCCCTGGCTGCACAAACACTGAGTCGCTCCGTGTCAGTTGCTCTCCGCACAATGAGGGATCTTAGGTACTCTCAGTTTAAAGACTGTGAGGCAACGGCAGAATTCATTGAGGTAAACAGTTAGTGATTATAGAACCAAGTACGTGTTTTTTTTAAAATAATTGATCAAAATGTGATTTGAGCATCAGGAACAATTTGTTGATAATTCTCTAAGTTCAACATGCAAATATGTTCATGAACCGTGATATTGCAAATTCATAAATACAACAGTTTGTATATAACCTTACACATACCTTCACACATTTTAGAGTGGTAAAGCTCTGTGTGAAATTTGCTGTAGCACAAAGCAGGCCTATGGAGAGAAGGAAGTCAAGCAAATACTAAGTTTGCATGTTGCACGTTGAACATACAGTTTAGAAATAAGTACTCTGTTCTCTTTATATCTTGATTAGATGAGTATTGATTACAACTATCTGATACCTAATGAAACACTTAATGATAGTGATTTAGATGCCGATATTTCTTTATAGATTATTGACAGGCTGTTTGACACAATGAATGGACGCAATCCTCGTGCCAAAGGATTCAAATCTCCCTTGGGTGCTTTGAATTGGATAGAGAAGAAAGCATTTTTGTCAAGAGCCAGGGAGTACTTGCTCACTTTGGTGACAAAAGATGGAACACCACTTCACCGATCTAAGAGGTCTATTAAAATAGTGCTTGTTATTCATGCATGAAAAGTTCACGACATGAGTTCAACGATACTCTGTTCCGTTATGCATCGAGTTCATAAGATGCTCTGTTCTCTACATCAGGTTCATATGATGCTACTGTTACAATGTTTTTTCCTTTAGTTTTGTCTGCTAACATGATGCTCTTTTATTTCAATGTTTTTCTGTGTTCAGTTTTGTTTGTTGGAATGGTCTTATATTCATTGTTTTTGAGGTCCCAGATGCTTCTAATGGTACGTATTACACAACATCAAGCACATGTAGGTGTCAAAATGGTATGTATTGCATGTGTTCTTGCATGTGTTCTTGTTCTCAAGTTATCCCAGTTCTGCAATTACATTGTTCCTAGTTAGCTAAGTGTCCTACAAGTATACTGTATATGTTTTGCCATGATCAGAGTAATAAAATGTTTTTCTTTTGCAGGTACTTGTCAGTCATCGGATTTGTCATTAACATCGACACGTTGATGCTGATGATTCCTGAACTGCTCCAAGTTCAGCGGTATGTCCTCACCTACAGGGTCAGCCAGGATCACTTGGAGCTCCTATTTAATTCCATCAGAGCGTCAGGTAGGGTTGATGTTCTTTTAATTGCAATAAATTCTGAAAATGACTTATGAGTAATGTATGTATTGTGTGCCTGTTTTCCATACAAGGTGGCTGGAATAACAATCCATCTGCACGCCAGTTCCAGGCCATCTTCCGCCGTCTGATGGTTCGGTGTGGTGTTTCACCTAGTGAGACAGGCAATGTGGCAGCCCAAGATCACACTGTGTCCCTGTCTGCGGTAGAGATGTCCTCTGCTGAAACTGCTGAAGAGCCCCCATCTCCATTCGCCAACATTTCGGCTGTTGTGAGTGACCACAGCTATCTTCCCACTCGGTTTGGTGGTCTGGTGGAAAATGCGCTGGACTACATCGCAGGATTTGTAGTCCGGCAGATTCTGCGAAAGCTGTCCTGTGATGTGTGCCGTGCAAGCTTGGTCAGAGATGCTGTACCTTCATCATTTGATGAGAGCTACCACCTTCTAGCCCTGAAAAACAACGGTGGCCTAGTGATTCCATCAAAAGGCACAGTGAAGGTGCTGAGAGCTGCAGAGAGGGTGATTCGCCAAGCTTCAACAAGGCAAGCTCCAAAGGTGTCGACAGTCACCTACATCGTCCGGGAGGAGATTGGAACGGAGGATGTTTTTCAGCTTGGGGAACACATTGAGGAGACGCAGTTTGGCATCGACAACCATTATTCCAACTTGTTGTCATTGGTTGTGTCTGTGTTTCTGAAAATAAGACTACACCACATTGCCAAACTCACCTCTCTTGACCTGCAGAAAGGGAGCACGAGAAAGAAGCTCTGCAAAACAGTCCTCTTTCAGGGCTTTTAGCTCATTTAAACTTTCATGAGCAACTTTGTGTAAATATGGTTTGGGGCGGGGTGGTGTCATGTTCTTGTGTTTAACTTGAATTTACATTTTTTATATAGATATAGATGTAGATTTTCATTTTTTCTGACATAGATATAGATATTCATTTTTACTGATATATAACTTCTGTCTATGTATAATGTATTATTGTAGTAGTAGGCCTACACAATCTGCTTCTGCTTCTCTATCATATAGACCATTAGTGTTTTTTTATATGTGTGTGTGTGTATATATTAGCCTATATTATATATTGTGTGTCTTTTGCAAAATACCTATCATACATAACATATAGGCTATCAAATACCAGAATATTCTATTGCTGTTAAGCCTACTATGAATATTAAAATACGCCGAATCATGTGTCCGGTATCATGCCTACATATATGACGTTTGCAGAAACCCCCCCCCGTGAAAATCAGTTTTGTATTCAGCGAGTTATGATTGATTAAATGCGCTGACACTTCATTGCGCCTGCCAGACAGATTACACTGAGTGGAGCGGGTGACCGGTCCAAGATGGCGGCCCCACGGCTCGTCAGCGCCAATAGGCAGTAGCGGTCGATGCGGCGACTACTCTTTATATGTCTATGGCCATAACCCACTGAACTGATTACCCAAGATCCTCAGCTAGAAGCTCGGTGATTGGATTGTTTAGCCGCAATGCACGCTGGGATATGGTGTTAATGCGATATGAAATCCGAAAAACATTTAAAAAAAGAAAATAATACTTTATTCCGAGTGTGCTTGCTTTTCTCTTTGGAAGTCATCACATAACGGCATTGTAATACACGGTTCGGCTGCATTAAATATTACACATCTGCCGTAGTTCTTTATTTATAGAGCCCTGATTAGAAGACTTCTGGACAAACTGGAAGAAATGCCGCCGAAACTGAATATGTGACGTGGATCATAAATATATCAGCAATTAAACAACATCTTCAATTTCTCTTCACACAATACGTCTCCTTGCAGTATCAACACTAATTCGGCTGACTTTTATATTTGATCCAATTGGTAGATAGGTTATATTTACACCATAACGGTGCACAGCTGATATAAAAGGACTTGTAGTTTTTAAAGATATTACTGATTTTCTTTGAATATAAGAATGTAAATACTGAGTTGAGAGAATAGTCAGGGGTTTTGGGTGATGGGAGACACATCTATGGAATCACAATTTCAATAGCTTACCATTAAATGACAGATATACCTTTCTGTCTGTGATGTTTTACAAATCAGATATTAATGTGTAGAAGTAAAACATGAGAAATAGTATAGCAATATCCTGTAAAATTAGGTGAAAACATGAATAAAACTACACATCTTCAGATGTTATACATACATAAGTGTCCTACACTAATAATACAAAGTTATTATTAGTATGCTGTGTGTACCTTGTGTGCACCGCCTAGTGGTTAAAGCACGTTATTGAATTATATTTGTTGAAGAATAATATTTGATGAAAAAAATATTAAGAGTACATACTTTCATAGGGGGAAAGTAGAAGGTCAATGATAGAAATATAGAATATAAAAAATCAAGAAGATACTGTAAGTGATCTCTACAATAAAACAGTTTAGTGCCGGATGTACAAAGATATTAATATGAGGATGTGCAAAACAGACAAACTAATTAACCTTTATTTAAACATTAAATAATACTTTAGGTTAAGGTCTTCTTTTAAATAAGAAAAAAGCTTTTGGGATATCTACACATAAATATTAAGCCTGACAAAGTACTTAACGTCTAATATATTGCTTTCCTGCCTATGTTGAAGCACTTATTTTAACTGATATTATACACATTAATTATACTCTTATGTATGTAGATAGTATAAGAAATGTGCAGAATTTGACAGTTTAATGGTGGAGGTATACACACATATTGATAGATGTCTTGTAATGCACTGTTGAGGAAGCTGTGACCCAAGTTTTTCATTCATTGCATAACTTCAACATAGTTCAGGTGTAACTAAAGTCTGATTTAAGGGTTATCTATATTTCACATCATTAATCAGAATCTGCAAAGTAACTAAAATAAATGTAGTGGAGTAAAAATACCAGGTTAACCTCTGAATTGTAGTGGAGTAGAATTACAAAGTAACAATGAGCTGTCATGTGGGTATATATTAATGCTGCCCATTATGGACACAAGCGATTTTCACCCATTTATTAATTACATGTTTTAAATGTGTACAGACCAATGTGTTTCCTATCGCCTAAACCTCCAGGGATGTACACAGTTTAATACTGGCAACTTCTAGTACTAGACTCCTGGTACTGGGATGGGTTAAATACAGAGGCCACATTTCACTGTGTGTGCTGTGTGCTCTGCATGTGTGACCATTAAAAGAGGGTTTCATCCCTCCCAATTCTATTCTATTCTAATTGTGGGGAAAACAAAAACGTCTTTTAAAACTACAATTCCCAGCAACATTTGCGAAACACAATAGCCAGCATGTGTAGTTCTGGGGGTGTGTTCGAGTCCAGTTTTCGATGGTCTGCCGTGGTTTAGTTCCATTTCAAAGAGCTGTTTGACGCTCGGCATAACCTTGGCGCACTGCCACTCCAACATCCAATCCCAGAGCTTGAAGATGAATCACGGGGTTTGTCAAGCAACGGGACTGTAGTCCCAAACGATATCTGAGGATTATGGGTAGTGTAGTGTCTTCGGCCATCCTAAACTCTGAAATGTTTTTCGGATATCATATCGCATTAACACCATATCCCAAAGTGCATTGCGGCTAAGGATCTTGGGTAATCAGTTCAGTGGGTTGTGGTTGTCGTGTGTATCGCAATGATTCTCAAAATGTCCCTTATAGGCCTACGTCTGTTTCCGGTGACTTTATTTTGAAATTCAGTTCCTGAGGAACGGCTAAAAAGCCTGAGATTATAGAATTAAACGAATAAATAAAATCAAGGATAATTGTGTGTTATTGTTGAGTAAATAACGGTGTGTTATTTAGAAAAGAATAACAAATTAGAAGGAAAAAAAGATTTAAAAAATACAGATTTCATTATTCTGAAGCTCTGAGCCCTATTTCTTTTCCTCACAGACGGCAAAAAAAATTATACGATTTAAAATATAAACAATAATCGTGGCTTGGTATTGAGTAAGAACATGTTTTTATGAACCACACAGCTTCCGGTCTACCAAGACCCGACCGGACAAAAAGACGTGTTGCAGGCAAGAAACGTGGAGTATAATATGCACGCACAACTCGGCCTCAGATCTCAATGGGAATGGTTAGCGTATCATATGCACGCAAAATCGGACTTCTGCGTATCTATTGCACGCATTTCCAATATGTAAAGTCGTGTCATTTGTACGCAGACTGAAGAGAGCGGGTTGGAAAATACGTTTGCTCTAAAATTATATTATATATTATTATATATTATATATTGTGCTTGAATTTTGACTTGAGCCGTCCCTTATAGATACTGTCTTTTTACGTTAGTGAGCCGGATCATTTGGCTCGGCTCTCTTAAAGCGCCGGCTGTTTCGACTCCCAAACGGCTCTTCATGTTACCACAGTTTACCACGGAGCCTCAGTTTCGCCGCTGCGAGGCTCTGGTGCTCGCAGCTCACGCGCGTGCTCCACTAGCACCGCTCATCGCGTCCAAATCGCGCACGTTCCGTGTTGTCCAGTCGCAGGCACCGCCGATGTCGGGGAAACGATCTTTAATACTCCGAAAAGAATCCCACCAGACTCCTTTGCCCCTCCAAAAGAGGGATGTCCTTGTCCTTTTCGTTATTTCAAGCGATAAAAACTCTCGATCTTCTCTCGAATTATTAATATTTTTGGACGCCCTCGGCTCGAGTTCAGGGCGTCCCGAGCTGAATAAGGGCGTCAAATGACGGCAAGACGCCCCCCTGGCGGAAACGCTGCTCCCAAAATGAGTTAAGGGAACAGAGACGAGGCATTTGAGTCCTGCAGGGTTTCCCCGTTAATATCAGTGTCTCGAAAACACATGTTGGCGACTGAAAGACATCCAGTGTTTGGTCTTTTCCTGAAGCATCCTTCACCTACAGTGTCTCAACTGAAAGAGGACCACAAACACACAAACAATATAATAACATTTTGAGATTTGGGGATATTTATCTCCCATTCTTTCACTTTTTCTGACATTTTCAACACCAAACATGTCGTTAATGTCTCTGTTTAGTGAACTAAAGCAATCTGAAAGCCTGTACATTATTTATATCACACTTTATCAGTAGAAAAATGCAGGAAATGACTTTTTTAATGCAGTATTTTCTGATTTATGGCGCAACACAAAGATATTTCGCTCTGTGCAAACCTTTGACTCTAATATGTCAACAACATGAAACAAGAATATGAACCTGGCTTTATCCAATGTTCACACAATAGTTCTACATCCTGACCCTTTATATATACAGTCTATGATCCTGACACATCCTTCATCTACACTGTCTCAACTGAAAGAGGACCAGAAACACATTAAAAATATAATAAAATGTGGAGACTTTGGGATATTGATCTCCCATTCTTTTACTTTTCGGGCATTTTACAGACCAAACATGTCGTTGATGTCACTGTTTACCAAACTACCACTTTTTCTGAAAAATGAATACAATTATGCAATATATGTTAAATACATGGTTTATACATGTAATTACTGGGGTTCCATTTCTTCTGATTACCTAATTTGGGCGTGCACATTTGCCATGCGCAAACCTACCTCTTTTGGATTTGGAAAGGTTGGCATGAATGGACTACCCGTATAAGATTGCAATTGTAAATAAACCGGTTCCATAAGAGCCAGCATGCGGGACCGGCTGTACAAGGTTTCGGTGAGTGTTAAACGAGTGTAATGTGTAACGTTAATGTCAGCTAGCTAACATTAGCTAACAAGGTAAACTCTCGTGTTTTGTTTTAGCAACTAGTTTTCTGTGTACCTTGTCCTTGCCAACACTAATGTTATCCACAGCATACACAGCGATCACGCAGTTCTTAACGAGAAAACTAGTTGCTAAAACAAAACACAGGAGTGTACCTTGTTAGCTAATGTTAGCTAGCTGACATTAACGTTACACATTACACTCGTTTAACACTCACCTCGGCTCTTACGGAACCGACTAACTCCCCTTTTGTGTATATACAGCTCTCAACATGCCCAAACTTGTAGTGATTTTCTCCTCGTTTAATAGTTTTCTCCTCATTCTGAAAGAAAGAGGTGAAATGTGCTAACGTGACGGCCAGCTTGGTGTTGATGACGTGTGTTGTGCGAGACCAAATATGTAGTTCATTGAGCGGTTCCACACAAAAAAAAGTAGCTCTGGAGAGAGCTTTCGCACAGGTGTGGCCACTAACGGTCATAATCTCTCTGCTTTGTTTCAAGACCCGCATCAGAAAGCTTTTGAATGGTGGTACTTTTCCAGTTGGTCTACCTGCTCTTCGCGTAGCTCTGCATGTCGTAATTTTACGGTGGCCCTGAAGTGCAAAACACAACAGCATTTCAGAAACACAACAGCATTTCAGAAAACACAACAGCATTTCAGAAAACACCACAGCATTTCAGAAAACACCACAGCATTTCAGAAAACACCACAGCATTTCAGAAAACACAACAGCATTTCAAAAAACGCCGCAGCATTTCACAAAACACCGCAGCATTTCACATTGGACGGAAAGGGTATTCCTTTAGGGAGAACACTTCTTGTTTGTGATTGGACAGAGCCAGCCAGAGAAGCACTGCTGTGATTGGTTGTTTTTGCTGCCAGTCAAGAAATTACGCTTCGTGATTGGTCAGCACCCGACAGCGCAATATGTCCCAACACATCAGCCGTTAGCTGTTAGCACAGAGCTCACAGCTCCTCATATCTGTTCAGAAACTGGACAAAAGTTAAACATGTACAAACACAGACTGTCTATGTCATGGCGAATACAGTCGCGTTATTTATGTCTGTATGGCGTTGTTGTGAGTGTGGACGGAGCAGCTACAGGTTAGTTTAGCCTGATCGATCCGATTCCATTCAGAAAACACGCATTTTAAAAGCTTTTCGCCTGCCGTCTTGTCTGCAGACTTGTCAAAGCATTAATTCATGGTTTTTACTAACCGGTATCAGTATGTAGTTACTTCGGCATCACTTTGAAACGTGTATTACAATTAAATCACGGTCAAATATGTTCATTTTGTTGTAGTTGGTATCTCCCATAGGATTTACATAGAGATACGCCCCGCCCCCTCTCCAGCGCGTCTTGTTTGAATGACAGGAGCAAACACAGCTGACAGCCGCGGTGAAACTCGAGCGATTAGAGCGATGCGAATATTGGGTAGTCTACCGTAGTATTTACATGGAGATAAGACCCTTAAAAACCATGAATTAATAAAGCATTAATTCATGGTTTTTTTGCATCGCTCTAATCGCTCGAGTTTCACCGCGGCTGTCAGCTGTGTCATTCAAACAAGACGCGCTGGAGAGGGGGCGGGGCGTATCTCCATGTAAATCCTATCGGAATCGGATCGATCAGGCTAAACTAACCTGTAGCTGCTCCGTCCACACTCACAACAACGTCATACAGACATAAATAAAGCGGCGACTGTATTCGCCATGACATAGATAGACAGTCTGTGTTTTGTACTTGTTTAACTTTTGTCCAGTTTCTGAACAGATATGAGGAGCTGTGAGCTCTGAGTGTGTGCTAACAGCTAACGGCTGATGTGTTGGGACATGTTGCGCTGTCGGGTGGTGACCAATCACGAAGCGTCATTTCTTGACTGGCAGCAAAAACAACCAATCACAGCAGTGCTTCTCTGGCTGGCTCTCTCCAATCACAAACAAGAAGTGTTCTCCCTAAAGGAATACCCTTTCCGTCCAATGTGAAATGCTGTGGTGTTTTCTGAAATGCTGTGGTGTTTTCTGAAATGCTCTGGTGTTTTCTGAAATGCTCTGGTGTTTTCTGAAATGCTGTGGCGTTTTGTGAAATGCTGTGGTGTTTTGTGAAATGCTGCAGCGTTTTGTGAAATGCTGTGGTGTTTTGCACTTCAGGGCCACCGTATAATTTAGGTGCTTTTTTTTCTGGTAAATATAAGTACCAGTTCATAGTAAGGCCACCCCGGAGGATGAAGTTAAGTAAGGGAAAAGTGCATCAGATGTACAAAATTAACATTGAAATTGATGACGGAATGGCTAAATGCATCTCAACTGAAATGATACTCCAATTGCCTATCAGTTTAGTCCACCCATATGGCGCAAACTGACCTTCATGTGGACAAAAGTGTAACACATTCAAATTCCAGTAGATGGAGCTCCAACATCATTTTTGAAATTTAGAAAAATGTTTTTAAGTCTGAAAAAAAGTGATATTATTGATGATAAATAGGTTAAAATGGTAAACAAGGGCGCAGGACCCCCGAACTTTGTGGGTGTGTTTCAACGGTTACAAAGTGCAAATATACCAAGTCTGTTGGACCTGTGATGTCTGTAAATATTTGACATTGTCCAAATCTCTCCATTTTCACACCAATGCATCATATTGTGGCAGAGGTGGGACCAAGTCATTGTTTTGCAAGTCCGAGTCAAGTCTCAAGTCTTTGTGCTCAAGTCCGAGTCAAGTCTCAAGTCTTTGCGCTCAAGTCCAAGTCAAGACTCAAGTCAGGATGGGCATGTTCAAGTCAAGTCCAAGTCCTAAACTTTGACAAAACGAGTCTTAAACAAGTCATTATGTGCTTTTCAACAAATGTAATGACATCGATCAACAGAATAATACTTAATAATCAAACTGCTCTTTATTAGTCACATTAATGATTTAATAATCCATTTTCTCTCTGCTGGTAAAGTAACGTGTTTTCTTCTATTTTAAGAGGGATCAGTAAGGTAAGGCTACCGTGACGGTTTGATTCAGAAGGAGTTTCATGTATAAGATCCCTGATGTTAAGGTAACCAGAATGTTTATTTCCACTGTGTAGGCTACAACATGTTATAAGGGACCCACAATCTATCTTTATGCAATGGATAATGTGCAGCGAGGCAGTCTCTCTGGGGAAAAGAACACCTGAATCTAGATCCCTCTGCAGGTGGTACTTTAACTATATTTTGATGCTAATACTTTTCTACTTTTACTTGAGTAACATTTTGAATGCAGGACTTTTTATTTTAACCGAGTATTCCTACACTCAGGTACTTTTACTCAAGTACAAGATCTGAACTTCTCCCACCTCTGACAATAAATCCTGAGTGGTTACCAAAAAAAAACCCTGCTCTGAAGGTAATTTTCATTTTACAAATCCTGCACTCAGCTCTGCTTTCTCCAATATCATTGAAATGCAGCCAGATGCTGCTTCTTTTTTCGGTTTTGCAAAGTTCTTGACTTTTTCCGACGCGCTTGCATTTAAATCCGGCTCCCCGTCTCCCCGTGGCTCTGTAGCTGGCCTGTACCACTACACCTGCTGTCTTTGGAGCGTCTGCCCCCCACCCTTCTTTCACATAATGGTATGATCCTATTGTGTCCTCGCATATGATTGGCCGCATGGTGGCTCAGCAAAATAAAGTCCCGCCCCTGCCTGCATGGATTCACAGCAAGAGTTGGAGCGGCTGAAGATTCTGCTCTCCCCGACGGGAGGCCGCTCTTCTAGCGGCATCTCGCGATCGGCGTGTTGGAGACCCCTGAATTAAATGATCAAGTCACCTCAAGTCAGAAGGCTCAAGTCCAAGTCAAGTCCCGAGTCATTGGTGTTCAAGTCCAAGTCGAGTCGCAAGTGTTTTGTGATTTTGTCAAGTCGAGTCCAAAGTCATCAAATTGATGACTCGAGTCTGACTCGAGTCCAAGTCATGTGACTCGAGTCCACACCTCTGTATTGTGGCCTATAATTCAGTGTTAAATGATCAGCTCCTCCGTGTGAAAGTTAATGACACTTTCTCCTCCTGAATTAAAACAGTTCCTCCGAGTTTTAAGACCAATGTACCCATGTTTAGAACACTATTCCCGGGTACAAATGTTATGTTTTCCCCCTGGTTGTCTTTGTCCTAATTTAAAACAGTTCCCCCCGACTTTTAACCCTCATGTACCCATGTTTTGAACACTATTCCCGGGTACAAATGTGTGTGCACCCTGGTTCTGTGTCTTGTGTTTTGGCCGACATGTGTGTGTGTTTTACTCAAAATCTCAAACTTGCATATTTCTGCTATTAATTAATAACTTTTCATAGGAAAGTCTGTTTGCTTCGGCTCAGTCTGCACCCCGTTTACATGTACTGTGCATCCAACGGTACCGTCAGCAAGACTGTAGGACGACAGGAAGTGTAGTAAGGGATAATGTGCAGCGAGGCGGTCATTATGGGTAAAAGAACACCCGACAGGCAGATCAAAAATAGTCCGTTGTTACTGTTTGAACTAACGTAGCAACTGCAGGAACTGCTTCGATAGCTTTTTTGCGGACCTTTTTGATTACAGATTTGAAAACATCGTTGCTTGCTTTAAAAGTAGCACAATTCATTATGTCAAACCTTGGAAAGTATCTAGATATCCCTGCCCTAATGCCAAAGTATCTGGCAACTGAATATGTTTTGCCGTTTGATGTCTATGTCTGGACCGTTGTGTAAAAAGGAGGGTTTCTGCCCCGTTACTTCTCCGCTGTTTTCTTTTCCCAGTTTGAAAAGCAAAAATGCTTTATGCTGAAAAGCTGACGCTAAACTGCTATGCTGAAATGTAATGTAAGAAGAAAGTGAAGAATTTAGATTGAAATGATACATGAACACTGGGGGCTTGAATGTGTGATGAGAGAAGAAAAGAAAGTAAAAAGGCTTGGAAAAGCAGCAGAATATTTGAACTGCAAACTTTTGAACTAACTTGATGGTGAATGATCTGTTGCCATGCCAACGGCATTTGATTACATCCCATAATACGCTTAGATGCGTTGATGGCTGCATCGTTATACCAAACCTGTGAAGTTTTGGGCCGTTTGGAGCATTTTCACTGAAGTTATGAGAAAACCGTGTTTCATGGTGAGCATTGTGTTGCCATGGCAACGGCATTTGAAGAAATCGCAAAACTGTCCCGTAGATGTCTTCACGGCTGGACTGTTAGCACACATGTGAAGTTTGAGCTCTTTTTGAACATTTTCATAGGAGTTATAGCGACATCGTCTTTTATGGCGAGGGATGCGTTTCCATGGAAACGGCATATGATGACACCCCATAATTGATGTAGAGCTGTTGAGGGCTGGACCGTTAACCATTACCTGAAGTGTGGTGCTGTTTTGACCCTTTTCATAGGCGTTACGACAACATCGTGTTTTATGGCGAGGGATGCGTTTCCTTGGAAACGGCATATGGTGAGATGTCAGATTTGACGTAGAGCTGTTGAGGCATGGAGAGGTGATATACAGGTGAAGATTGTGGGACGACCGGACCGTGTCCATTGGAGATACAGCGACATCGTGTTTTATGGCGAGGGATGCGTTTCCATGGCAACAGCCTATGGTGAGATCTCAGATTTGGCGTAAAGCTGTTGAGGCATGGACCGGTGATATACAAGCGAAGTTTGGGGGACGATCGGACCGTGTCCATTGGAGTTACAGCGACATCGTGTTTTATGGCGAGGGATGCGTTTCCATGGAAACGGCATATGATGACACCCCATAATTGACGTAGAGCTGTTGAGGGCAGGACCATTAACCATTATCTGAAGTCTGTTGCTCTGAGCATGTCAGTTGGAGTTATGACATCATCGTGTTCCATGACACAGGTGTTTATATTTGAGCTAACGACGTGTCCAGAGATCAAAGGTTTCCATGGTGATGTGCAGTAATCAGTGAGAGAAGAGCATTTTCATTGTTCTGAATGAGAGATAAACCTCTTACATGTGAACGTTTTGTTGAAGAACCGTAACAGATATCGGTGAAATTTCAAAGCGTGAAGCATGTCAAGGAACTTGAGCATCTGAAGTGTACTTTTTGTGTACTTTCGGGTTAATAATGTGGCCTTTTTGGCAGATTAACTAAAGGTGTGCGGCTGATGAGATGATGAGATGAGGCTGAACTTACAATGGGGTTTAATGGAGACATGTTGAAAGTTTTTGTCACTTCATGCCCTCAAGAGGCATTTTGTTTAATTATTTTGCTTACATTTTTTTTTATTTTTCAAGCTACGAGATGTTTTCCTACTTTTCTCATGAAAAATTATGTCTCAGGAATGTAGGGTTTGGGAATTATGGCAGGTTTAAAAGAAAATATGAAGGCAAAATTAAATCTGTCCTCCACTCTAGCTGTGACATCACGCACTCTAAAATCTGAAGAAGGCCTCTTTACCAAGGTCTGAACAATGTTTAATATCTCTAAAAGTACGAATCAGATGTAAAAGTTGTTTAACACGAATAATGTCAGAAAGATGTGTAACATTTTAAAGTTGGAATGAGGTTTCTGAATGAAAGTATGAAGGAGCAGTTAGCAGTAGAAGTTGCATGAAGATTGTTCAAGTCTGAAGAGTTTCTCCATTGACTTCCATGTTAAAAATGTGATGTATTATGGGATGTATCTCTGGAATTATGAAAGTTATGAATACAAAAAGTAATAGCCATCAATTCCCGACCGAGCTGAACGTTTTGATGTTTGGACTATGCTAGAGTAAAATCGGCGGTGTTAAAATCATAACGAACTGGTTCCTGAAGCGTATCGTCAAAAGTTCAGAAGTTGGGTCAAGGGGGATAAGCAGACAAATGTGGAGTTTATCCGTGATTTGACTTGTCATTTTCAGCGGTGGTGCGCGGCAGCAAAGGTTGCCAGTTTTGATGGTCTTTGTGAACTGATTGTATTGGAACAGTTTAAAGATGTTATCCCTCAGCGTGTGGCCACTTATGTAAATGAGCAGAAGCCTTCCACCGCGCTTAGAGCTGCCGAATTAGCGGATGATTTTGTGTTGACGCATAAGGGCAGTTTTACAGAGAAGTGTTCTAGGGGGGATTGGAGAAGATGGTGGCTATTCCCGCGGTGGTGCAAAGTTTTCACCAGGCTCCTCCCGTAGATTTGCAGGTCCGGGGCGACCCGAGGGCGCCAGAGTGGGCCAATGTAATTATTGCCGAGGAGAGGGTCATTGGAAGGATCAGTGTCCGTTACTGGAACCTGAGGGGAAGCCTAGTTTTTCATCACATATTCCAGCCATGTGTTGTTCTGCCGTTTTGGTTAAAAAGCCGCAGGGTGTAGGATCGGGCATAGTGCCTGATAAGAAGCTGGTTTGTGCCGACTTGGATGTGGGTTCTGGTTTTGAGCCGTTCATAACGGAAGCCGTTGTGTCAGTAGTCGGTAGTGACAAGTATGTTCTGATTAAGGTGTTGCGTGACACAGCAGCTAGATACTCATTTATTGTTGAGTCAGTGTTGCCTTTTTCGTCAGAGACAGAGACTGGGGATTTTATGCTCATGAGGGCCATGGAGATGGGCTTGATTCCTGTGCGACGTCATACAATAGTGCTGGATTGTGAGCTGGTGCGGGGAGTTGTGTCTATCGGCGTGCGTCCCGCGTTGCCAATTGATGGGGTACATTCAGATTTTGGGCAACGATCTCGCTGGTAGTGCTGTGTGGGCTGGTGTGCCTCCGCCTGTGGTGGTTTCCAGGCCGTTGGCATCTGGGGAGCCAGATGAGAGCGGTTGGCAGTTTCCGAGTGTTTGTGCTGTGACGCGTGCGCAGAGCCGTAAAATGTCTGCTGACCCGCCTGTTTCAGGGGGTAGCAAAAGTGGTGTTGAACATGTGGTCTCACAGCCTGATCTCCCTTCGTCTGCTGAGGTCGTCTCTGAGCAGCAGCTCTGTTAACAGCACAACTAAGTCAAAATGTCATACATTTAAATGTGAGATATGTGACAAAGGTTTTAAATACAAATCTGGATTGCATTGTCACATGAAGGTCCACATAAGAATCCACAAAGATGAGAAGCCGTTAAATTGCACAACATGTGGGAGAGTATTCAGACGCAACAGTGGTCTGTTAAGACACATGAAAAAAGTCCACCCTGGACATACACCTGATGGTCAATGTACACAGGAGGATGTTGGTTTGTCGTGGATCCCTTTGGGGCTCCGTCTTAAGGGGGGGGCTGTGATGCCCCTGTGGGTTCATCAGGGGCGGACTGGGGGGAAAAAGTGGCCTGGGGATTATTGGACAGACAGGCCCACTTAATGCGTGGCATGTATCGGCCGGCCGGCGAAGAAAGTATGTTACTTAACAAAAAAACCTATGCATTTGATGTTATTTTGGACCATTATTCATATAGTAATCACATTACCTGAGCCCTTGAGTTGCCTACAGCAAAATAATTACAGCATATATTTAGTGATTTTAATGTTAACAGATCATTGATGCAATAACATTTGGACCCAATTTGCCTGGCTTGACACATGGAATAAAATTATACTGTGACGATCTGCCCAAGGTTGACGAACGATACCAAAATCCAAGTTTCTACAATATTTATTTGAACAGCAAGTGGAGGCAAAAGTGACTGCACCCAAAACAATAAACATGCTAGCTAACTAGCCTAAACTCAGTAACAGAATGTGGGCAACACGTTCTTCTCCACAGCCGCGCGACCTCTGAGTCAGACGTCACTTCCCCCTTTTCTATCCTACAGGTGCAGCCACTGCCCCTGAACCCCGTTTCCCTGCCAGGACTTCAGTGGCAATGGTGGCCTTCATTAGGCGTTGGATGGTGGTGATGATGTAGTCGATGGTTGTTTTGGATAGGAGAGTGACAAGGGAACCTCTATTGTCTCAAACCAGACTGGTGTATTTGCTTGCTCTTTTCTATGCAGAGAGTGAGGTGTTCCTTGAGACACACATCATATTTTCCCAGCAAAACAATCATCTCTAAAAAGTTACCATGATCAACGGTGTCATCATTTAGTGTATATACTGCCTCCGCCTGCTTGCCCCTGTAGCTCAAACCCCTTTTGCCAATGAGCTTCAACACATCTATGATGCGCTCCAACACTTGACGCTTACTGCGGACTTCCTCTCTGTGACGTGACATCTGAGGTCCCATGAGAAGGTCCTGAATTTGAGTTTTTTGAGGACCTGAGGAAATATGCCTCAGCGCAACCTCTGTGTAGATGGCTCTGCTCATGCTCTTCGGCTCTCTGATGTATGTGTGTGAAGTTGGTCATGCCAGTGATGAAGGAGCTGCTATCTCTAGGATTAGCAAAAGCCATACAAAGGGAGCAGAAGAGTGCTTCTCTTGCTTCACTGTATGATAGCCATTTCCTGTTTGTGCCGTCTTTGCAAAAAAAGCCCTCTGCACTATAGCCTTGTCTGCCTTCTGCTGTGTCACAATCTGTCTGTTGTGTTTTGTCTTGTCTTTTTCTGTCTTTGGTTTCCTGTTTTATTTTGAAAAGTGTTCACCCCCCTGTCTTGCCTGTTGCTTTCTGTCTGTGTTCCCTCCTACCTGATTACCCGATTGTGTTCACCTTGTGCCCCTGTGTTTTCTCCTCCCTCCTCACCTGTGTCTTGTTTGTGTGATTAGTCTTGTGTGTATTTAAGTTCTGTTTTTTCTGTCTGTCATTGTTGGTTCATTGTTTGTTTTTGACTGTGTTCACGGGGAAGAGCTCTGTATTCTCCTTGTAGCCTTTAAATAAAGGATTTCTCTTTGAAATCTGCATTTGGGTCCTGCCTGCTTCACTCAACCCTGACATGCTGGGGGTGAAAACCGAAGAAGAGGTCTAATGTGTCTGACTTCGGCCTGGTGAAATAATCAACTGGGGTGGCACTGACATCCTGGCCTTGACTATCTCTGTCAGCAGCAGGATCATCTTCAGCCTACATAAGTGATTAGTATGTTACGTTATTATGTTACCACCATGTTGTTGTTATTATTATGTATGTAAAGTCTTAAAGACAGTAACAGGCTAATTTCCACCAGACAGTAGCTTTAGTCTAGGCAGGTTGACAAATAATGGACCCTTTATTATTTTTAGTATTAATAAGGTAACCTAACGTCTAAGCTAATCAAACAAAAGACAGTATAAGCCAGTGACCACCAACTGGCGGCCCGCGGGCCACATCCGGCCCGCAAGACATTCTCATCCGGCCCACACGACGGGGGTGACTGGCGTTGGCGGAGTGGTTAGTGCGTTCGCCCCCCACTCATTTTTTTTGTTACAACGTCTCGTGAGTAATGTGCAGTACCGGAGTCCAACAGAGAGGCAGCAGCTGCGGGACAGTAGACTGCGTACTGCGAAACCTTCCCTGCCTTGAAGAAGAAGTGATCCTTCGTTGTGAAGAGTCTGCTTTATGCGCTCCGCAGCACAGCAGTAGCCCCGCTGCGACAGAGTCCAACAGAGAGGCAGTGGCGTTTTCTCCTGGAGGCCAAGGGAAGCCAGGCTTCCCCTGTTTTTTCGGATTGTAGTTATAATTTCAATAAATAAATAAAAACACTTTGTTTAGTTTTGGTAATTCTTCTTTGCTGTGTGTTGCTGCCGGCCCATCTCTCCCCCATTCTCATTGAGTATTTTACAAAGAGGGAAACAGCGCCCCTATAGATGTTATGGTGAAACAGGAGATTGCACTCGCTGTTGCGAGAGGAGGCCAGCCGAAATTGGCTTCCCTTGGTCAGGAAAAATGGATTGACCAATCAGACGAGGCTCACGTCATGCCCCTGCCAACCTGTGATTAGTTGGGCCCAGCGCCCAGCGCTCTGGTTGGGCCCATGCCAAGGGAAGCCAGAGGCGGCTGGCTTCCCTTGCCTCACAATCCAATCAAATCGCATCAACTTAGTGGTGCAGTGACGCGTCCTAAAAGCTGCGCTCGGGTTCCCTCGACAAAAAAGCAATTGGATTTCTCCTTAGGATTTTGGAAAATAGCTGGAAATAAGGTCTGTGGAAAACGAACCTGTTAGATAAACACACGTTTTGTTCAGCTGGATAATATCCACATGTCTACCCTACTTTTATAATTTTCGAATCATAAATCGAATCGATAGATAGATAGTGTCACTGCACCACTCTCACCGCCGTTAGAAAGTAGCAAGCAACTGAAGCAAGTGCAATTATGGAGGGTGGAGATTTGGAGTATTTAATCAAAAATGATTGTACTAAACTTCAGCTACAGCAGCAACTAAAAATTAAATCTGATGACAGGCCAATGCCCAAACTGGAGCTGTGTACAGAGAGGAAAAAAGGAGCGAATCGGACGTAAACGTTATGCTCTCCTGATTTAGTTTGTGAATTAATGCTTATTAGAGTTTGGGCTGGAGAGTGCGTGCGGACCTGTCGGTTAGATAACAGGCGTGTGTAAGTCCTGCATCTGTATGATACAAATGTGTGTAAAATGATACCGGCCGCTGTAATCACTCATCTGGTTATGTTATTACATTGACCACACACACACACCCCCCCGACCCAAAAAAAGGACGTATTATTGGCTTCCCCTATTTTTTTCCCCACGCCACGCTACTGCAGAGAGGCAGGAGCTGCCGGACAGTAGCCTAGAAGTGATCCTTCGTTAGCGTGAAGAGCCTGCTAAGCTTTATGCGCTCCGCAGTACCTGAGCGTGCTCCACTAGCACCCCCCCCGGTCAACAACTTCAAAATTCTGGGCTATATAAAAATCGCTGGCCCGCGAAAGTGTCTATTGGATACATTTTGGCCCTTGGACAAATGTAGTTGGTGATCCCTGGTATAAGCCATCATGGTAGTCTCATTGATTCACCAGCCCAGTCAAGTGGCTATAATGTAGGGCTGGTCGATTATGGCAAAAATCATAATCTCGATTATTTGTGTCAAAAATTGATATCACGATTATTAAAAACGATTATCCATTTACTTTGAAAACATCCATTTACTGAAAAAAATGAATTGAACAGTATGTTGTTAACAGTTGATTACCCTGAACGTTAAGTATAATTCAACTGAAAAACCAATACAAAAAAAAAAAAAATAATAATAAAAAAATAATAATCGTTTTATTTCGATTACGTTGTTTTCGTAATCGTTGCAAGCCAACATCGTAATTGTGATTAGAATACGATTAATTGAGCAGCCCTACTATAATGTTCAAATAGATTACCGTTGTCAATGAGTGAAGCAAATCTACCAGCAGCTTGCATATTTCACCAGAATTTGGTCAGTGAATGGAGTTAATTTGACCCTGTCCCTGTGAACACACAATGTACTGTAGGCAATAGCCTAGCTAACGCAGTAACTAGCTTGCAATAGGCTAGCTAGCTAATAGGCTAGCTAGCTAATGTTACCTCAACATGCAAGCTAGCGTTAGCCAAATGAGGATTTTCACTTTCAGCATCAATCATAACATTAACTTACCATCATGTCACTGCTGGTACTGGGCTCTGGATGCCGCTGTGCTGTGTCGGTTTCATTGCTGGACTCACTGCCACTGGGAATGGCCGCTGTGTTGGCTAACGTTACATCAGCTTCTCTGGTGGTTGTTGTACTACAAATAGAACCAGCTGCACGACCAAACGAAAAGTCTGTCATTTTTTTTGATTTTGCTGAACCTTCCTCAAGTGCTTTCATTTTCTTATCCCTAAGTTTTTGTGCACCGCCTTTACGCTTTGGAGGTTGTTTATCCATCTTTGTAAGCAACTGCCAGCTAGGTCTCTCAGTCACTCCTGATGGTTCACTGCGCAGTGACAGCTGCTACGGCTGATGGACAGTGTTGCAGATTGGTCTGATGTTTACCAGCCCAAGTGCTCAAAATCCACCCAAATGTATAAAAACCAGCCCAAATATTATAGGCTAATACTTCAGTCAAGGCCAATTGAGTTGGCAGCACTGAACATAAGAATAAAGAAATGGACCGCTCAAATACCAAATATAATAGGTTTGACTTAATTTGGTAGACTGCAACACAGACACGTAATACCAGTGGTGTTTTTCTGAACCAGCCCAACTCATGGAAACCAGCCCAAATTCTGTCCACCCAATTTTCCAGCCAAATGCAACCCAAACCAGCCCAATTGGGCTGGAAAACTGCCCATCTGGCAACACTGCTGATGGAAGGGAAAGGGGGTGGTGGGTGAGACACGTGGTGGGTATTGTGATATCACTGATATGTGAAAGTGAAACTATCTGATAGACAAATGTGGGCCGGTAGGATTTAGGCAAAAAAAAAAATTATAATTTTTTTTTTTTTAATCCGACCGGCCCACGCAGAGCACCGGCCCACCGGGGAAACCCCCGGTACTCCCGATGGCCAGTCCGCCCCTGGGGTTCATCATTAGAGAGGGTGTGGCTGTCCTGTCTGTGCTGTGGTGATTGCATTGATTGCAGTAACTCAGGGCACCTGGGTCTGGTGCCCTGCAGCTATTTAAAGCCTCTGCTCCTCTCTGTCTTCCCTCTCTGCTTTCTCATACAGGCACCCGGTTCGGTTGAGTATGTTATTGGTTGTTTCAGTTGTTTTACTTTGTGCACCTCAACACCCTCACACATACATGTCCATGCAACCCTCACCCTGCATTTACACTACTGATACCACTGACGTCCACACCTCATACTTTACTTACTTTGCACTTCATTAATTTGGTTGATTTGAATTGTTTGTGTAAATAAACATCTTTTGTTAACCGTTGACATGGTGTGTCTCCTCTTTGTTGTGGCCTTTTGAGCCAGGTCATAACACATGTGAAAAGTAAAATTATAGTGAAATGAAATGACAGTGTGTTCCTCACCACTGCCATCTGATTCTTCTGTCCTAGTGTCTTTTGGGTCTAATTCCTCACTACTGACGTCTGCCTCTCTGCATGGGCCCTCTCTCCTTTATTTCTTCTGCCTCACCCTGGCTCCTCTGTCCTCTTGACTTGTGGTTCTGCAGGCTTAGTTCGACCTAGGAATTTCAACGATGCTCCTGTAAGATATATAGTTATAGCATTATGTGTCAACATTAAAATAACATGCATTGGAGAGCAAAATGTGAAATTCCATTGACTGTAGGCTACATATTATACACACAATTGTCAGCAGGGGCAATAACAACTGAAATGTGAACTAACTTGAATGCATTAGTCCACAACACATAACTAATGTTAGCTTACATAGTTACTAACATCAGAAGACATAGACTAACTGTGGTGACACAACCCAGTCTGACGGCATTTCGTGTTATAGTCACGAAATTAATTTAATCTATTGATTCGTGTTCACCAACACGATTTTCGCATTTTTTACGTGTCACACAGAACGGTTTTACAAGCAATGTATTTCTATTGGTAGTATGTTTCCTGCCTGCACCACGTCTTTTTGTCCGGTCGGGTCTTGGAATACCAGAACCTGTGTGGTTCATAAAAACATTTTCTTACTCAATATCTTACCCTAAGCCTAAGCTTTAAAAAACTTTAAACCGGTTTTTAAACCTGCTTTTACCTGCGAAGAACAAAACTGCCTTTTAACCACCCTAGGCCGGGAAAACTGAGTTTTTTTATGCTGGTTTTAACTATAATCACCTGAAACCTTTTATCCCCCCTCTTCTTTTACTCTACTTTTATTCTGTCTTCTCTTTTTTATTTCTGCGTGTATTTCCTTCCTCTCACTCTGTATTTTATATATTCGTTTTGTATACGTTTTTACATGTAACCCTTCTGTTATATATTGTTTTTACTACAGTGTCCCATTGCCGCCATTGTTTTTACGCCACCTGTCTGGGCCCTCCTCCTGTGGCTTCCGCTGGGCGCACACACTCTCCGCCCTGGGGTTGCAGGTATCAGCTGGGATTCCCTTCCACAGATTCTCTGACTCCGCAGCATCATGAGTATAGCACTGACTAACAGATACACAGCACTGACTCAAGCCCCTAGAAGGGGGAGGCAGCGGAGTTTTAAAAGTAACCCTCCCGCTGCTCTCCCCCTAGGGGCTAACACCCATCCAACACAGCAACATATTACACCACAACTCCACCTACAAACAAAGAGATACTTTAGATTATTACAGGCCATTCATCATGCAGAAATCCTCAATAACACATTCAGCAAAGGCACCTTTCCACAGGGAATGATGACCAAAGTCAACCGGTTAACAGCTTTCATCAAACCTCTTCACCTAATGACAATACATTTCACAAAGTCAAACTCAACACAGACACTTGGATGCACAACAACATGATAATACTACAAACACATTACGACCAAGTCATTGCTGTGGAGTTGGAGAACTGCCCCCTATTCCGCCAGGAAGCTGCTGACAGAGCTGTCCAATGGGGGCGGGTCAGGTACGGACGGAGACTCACCCTCTCCTCCCATTCAACCTTGAGGGACCTCATTACCAGGGGCCGCTCGACGGAGGGGGGGTCTCCACCGGCCAGGCTCTCCTCCCTGGACTTCCCTCCTCTGCTCCAACCATCAGGCAGCCTTCCTAACCCTTACCACCACTCTCCTCACCCTCCTCTCCTCCCTACTCAGACTTCCCCCCTCCTTCCTACTCCCCTTCCTTTGCCTACCATCCCACTGCTTCACTCTCCTAACCCTAACCTCCCTCCTTCCTCTCGTCTTCTGTCTCCCCCCTGGCCTAACCCTAACCTCCCTCATCCCACGTCCTTTCCTCCCTCCACCACCTTTCCCCCTCCCTTGCCTAACCCTAAACCACCCCTTCTCCTCTCTTTGCTTCCTACCTCTCCTTACCCCTCCTCTCCTCCCACTGCACTATCAACTCCCCCAAGCCTCTGTGCGTCCGTGGGGAGGGCCCGGAGAAGTGACTCGGACCCCACTACCTCAGCGTAGCCCCAGGCGGCGAATACAGGTAGAAATCCATCCACTCTCTGAGGGTGCTCGACTGTTTGGGGAGAACCCGGGCCGGATCCTTAGCCTGCCCCTCCCTCCTTACCCCCTCTTACCTCTCCTCCCTCCTCACCCACTCCCCAGACTACAGACAACCTCTCAGAGCAGACACAGCTTTTCAGCAATGTCGCTCTGCCATGCAGTAACACCATTTCATCCCTTTCACCCTCAGATCCACCACACCACCAGCAGAGGGAACCAGAGTTGTTTGTCGCAGGGCCCTGTGAAGCCACCAAGAGCATTGAGGTGGATGTTAACTCCACATCAATGATGATGAAGGGCTCTATGGAAGTCAGAATGACCTCAAGCCCAACATCTGAGGCATCCACCTCTCAACCTACCAGGGTCTCTGCGCCAGCACCTGGTTCCCCGGAGCTCAAACAACCTCACAGACACTCCACGACTACCCGGAAAATACAGGCATGGTCGTTGGTGACACGGAAAAAGACCATCATCCTAGGTGACTCCAACCTCTCCTGCATCCCCAGTTTCTCACACCCAAACCTTCAGATCGATAGTTTCCCCGGTGCAAAATTCCACCACATCACAGCCATTCTCCTCAAACTCATCCCCTGCCATAACACTACACAGGTCATCATTTCCATAGGACTCAACAACGAACTTTCGGAGACTTCACTGATGACTTCCACCAAACAACTGCAGGCAATGTGGAAGCAAACCACCACCACCTTCCCCAATGCCACCATCTACATCCCCATCATCAACTTTTCAGACCGACTTAACCCAAAACAACAGACTCTACTGACAGCCATCAACAACACCATAGCCCTGAAATATAACTTCATACCGGAAATTAACCCACTTCTCTTTAGAGTCAATGACGATGACACACACTGGACCACAGAGACGGCCGAGATGTTGCTCAGGTACTGGAAGGAACAGTTCAACTTGTAGACGGGGATAATTGCCATATCACAACTCCCCACCTGTCCAACATAACAAATCTTTCTGCCGTTTTCTCCCTAACGGCCGCCCAGTTGGAGGTGCTGGAAAAAGGACTCACCTTCATCCCCACTCCCAAACCACCCACCCGGCGTATCAAGCTCAAGGACAACTTCCTGGGGAGCCAGGGGCGGGAGCCTGTCCCGTTCACCGGACTGTCCACCTGGGAACCATACACTGACACATTAACACCTGAAATTACACAACTCATCAATAAGAACCTTGACACACTCAGACATTGGCGCCCCCTTCCACAGAGTACACCCAACATTAGCCAGGAACATAGAAATATTATTAAAACATTAGGTAACAGCCAACACATAGTCATTAAACCAGCAGACAAGGGGGGCCAAATAGTCATACAGGACAGGCACAATTACATATTAGAAGCACATAGACAATTAAATAACAACACATATTACAGACCACTGATACACTCACTACAATTAGAAACACAAACACTAGTTAGGAACATTACAGAAACACTATACAGAAACAAATCCATCAACAAAAAACAAAAACAATATCTGGATGGTCCGGAGGAGCCCAGGCCCCATCTCTTCTACCTGCTCCCCAAGATCCACAAGCCTGTGGAGACTTGGACGGTCCCCTCTGTGGTTCCGGTCGGCCGCCCCATCAGTGACTGCGGGTCTGAAACCTACAACATTACAGAATATATAGATCATTTCATAAATCCCCTCTCCTACCTCCACCCCAGCTACATCCAGGACACATATCACTTTGTTAATAAAATAAAAAACCTCCCCATTCCCAGTCACACCCTTCTTTTTTCTTTAGATATAGACTCCTTATACACCAATATTGAAACCCCACTTGGCCTCTCTGCACTTCAACCCCAACCCTTCCAGACCCGACAGTCACATCCTCCAGTTACTCCACCTCACCCTCACCCGCAATGATTTTGTTTTTAATAGTAACCAGTACCTCCAGCTGTGCGGTTGTGCTATGGGCCGCAAGTATGCTCCCGCGTATGCGGACATATACCTGGCCCATTGGGAGGAAACGGCCTTCATCAAGCTCACCCTCAAACCCCTCCTTTATGTCCGGTACCTGGACGACATCTTCGGCCTATGGCACCACTCCACTGAGGACTTCACGACTTTCATGGACACACTCAACTCTCATCACCCTAAAATAACACTCAAACATACCCTTCAACCCCTCACAGAAGAGTTCCTGGACACCTGCGTCTTCTTCCGTGAATCCAGCTACCTGACCAAAACACTGTCCACCAAAGTGTTTTTTAAAGACACGTACCGACATGCACTCCTCCACAGGACCAGCTACCACCCAAAGCATACTTACAGAGGCTTAATCAAATCCCAGCTGATCCGCTTCCACAGGATCTGTACCTTTGCGGAGGATGTGGAGGAGGCTACCCGGACCCTCTTCAGTGCGCTGAGGCCACGGGGCTATTCGAGGCGCTTGCTGAGATCCGTCAAGGCGGAGGTCGGCCGGACTTTTACTGAGAGATATCAAGACACCTCCACTCGGCCGTCCGGTCCTGCCCTCATCCCGCTGATTACCACTTACTCCAGCAGCCTGGGAAGCCTCCTCAGTGGCCTTAAAGCCAACTTCGAGGGGGCGAGGGCGGACTGCGACGCGCTGAGGGGGTGTCGGCTGATCTCCACCTATATGGGGTCAGAACAGTCTCATAATACACACATGCACACAGAAGGATTCACACTTGTATTTCATGATCCGCAAAAGGATTCACACTTGTATTTCCGGATCCACACTTGTGTTTTTCAATGCACACACAAATGTGTTCCGTTTCATATACATGTAAATAAAATCCAAATACAGAAAAAAGTTTTACATGTGTATTTTTGATCCTCACATATTTGTTTTCCGTTTGAAACCTCTGAACCTGCAAACACAAACCGCTTTCTGTGCATGGATCGCTGTGCATTCGTGTGTGGGTTTTTTGAGACTCCCCTGACGGTCACCCGATTCGTACTTGTAATTTCTTCTATCTATAGCCAATCAGATGTCTCCTTCATTCTAAGCCAATCACATGAGCGCGACCCCACGAGGGTATGATTTCTTGCGTTCATGACGTAGCGCTTCATGTACGCATTTTGCGCTGTCCGGAGCTGACAGGTCCATGGAGCCGGCCTGCAGGCGCTAATCTCAGGACCGTAGTATAGTCGCCTTTATTTTTACGGTATTATTATTCAAAGATAAATAAGGAAGTGTGTGTTATATGAGATGGCAGAGAGGTTTCAGCTCCGATTATTAAATCAAAGAGGCTTAATGTTTTCGATTATATTATTTCACTAGCTATGTGGACGGTGTCAAGGTCCAATGTTGACAACATTAATCAATAGCAGGTGTAACTAAAATACAAGATGTTTTTATTTATATATATATTATTATTAATAATAATATAAAATATTTTATTTGCGTGCATTACCTGTTCGGAAAGTGGCGCTGTACTGAGAGTGGCAATTTTATTTTTATATTTATTTTATTTTTTTAATGTATTATTTTATCACTTACACTTGTGCTAGACGCCAAGTTGAAGTTGACCTGTCAGCTCCATGGATGTATATTAAGAACGTCAGCTCCGGAGTCCGGACAGCGTAAAATGCGTAAATGAAGCGCTACGTCACGAACGCAAGAAATCATTCCCTCGTGGGGGCGCGCTCATGTGATTGGCTTAGACTGGAGGAGACATCTGATTGGCTATAGATAAAATAAATTACAAGTACGAATCGGGTGACCATCAGGGGAGTCTCAAAAACCCACACCCGAATGCACAGCGATCCGTGCACAGAAAGCGGTTTGTGTTTGCAGGTTCTGAGGTTTCAAACGGAAAACAAACATGTGAGGATCAAAAATACATATGTAAAACTTTATTCTGTATTTGGATTTTATTTACATGTATATGAAACGGAACACATTTGTGTGTGTCTTGAAAAACACAAGTGTGAATCCTTTTGTGGATCATGAAATACAAGTGTGAATCCTTCTGTGTGCATGTGTGTATTATGAGACTGTTCTGACCCCACACGCCTACCGCAGGAATAAGAACCTGAAATACCTGTTAGTCCACACTAAACTAAAGGATAACAGTGTCCGGGCTAGGGAGGCACCTCGAATTTCTGAGGTTGGTTTCATCTGCCTCCCCCACATTTTTAACACCTTCTCAAAGCTCGGAGCTAACCTCAGGCGGGCCCTGCAACCTACAACCAAGAATGCGGTTTATGCCGTCAGGTGCAGGGCCTGCCACAAGCTCTATGTGGGGGAGACGCGGCATGAGATCAGCCTCAGGATAAAACAACACTTATATAGAATAAATAGCGGTTACGGTACGAGCGTTCTCTACCTTCATTTTAAACTCCATGGCCCAGAGAACCTCCAGTCTTTGGGCTTGGAGAGCAGCGGGAGCTGGACCACAGCACAGAGACGGGCAGCGGAGAGGAGGTGGAATCATCGCCTCAAAACGATAGACCCTACAGGCCTCAATGAAAAATATCAGTTATGGGTCTGCCTTTTTATCAGATGGTTTTTAAATCTCTTTTACACATTTTTTAAAAAGATACTTACCTTTTTTAAGACTTGCAACTGAACAGGTCCCTCCTGTCCTCCCGACGTGTGCTTCTCCCCTCCGGATGTATTTAGACCCCCTCTCTGCGGTGATGGCAAACCAGAAGTTCCAACCTATTTTATATTTTATATACATTACCTAAGGGTATTGCTTTTTAAATTAACTATCTAATTATTTATTATCAATGTATTATTAATTTATATATATATTCTTTTTTTATTTAGCCTTTATTTATACAGGTGTAAAATCTCATTGAGACACAAGGTCTCATTTTCAAGAGAGACCGGTTCAGTGGTAACACTACCACACAAAGTTACAGACAGACAGGACAATAAACACAGAGGCAACACTAAAATACAACATCGTAAAAAGTAGTCATTGAAATCCATATACAGTAGTCAGATATAGCAGGTGCAAACACCCACAGATGTTTTCTCCAGCTTTTTAAAAAGTAGTTTAAAATCCGTGATGGGTATCAAACTGGTCAGCTTAAGTTCCTGCTGAAGTGTGTTCCAGGTCGAGGGGGCAGAGTATGATATGGCTTTTTTCCCAAGCACCGTGTGTACTGAGGGGACGGACAGAGTGATGTCATTTTGAGATCGTAGTCTATAGCTGTACTGTTTGTGTGATATGTAAGTGGATATTCAGAGGGGCAGCAGTCCAAGCATAGCGGTATAGATGAGTTTGTACCAGTGCAGTGATCTGCGCATTGATAATGATGTCCAGTTGACTAAAGAGTACAGCGTGCAATGGTGTGTGAGGGGTTTACAGTTGGTTATGAACCTCAGAGCCCAATGGTAGACAGCGTCCAGCAGATGAAGGGAGTGAGCTGAGGCGTTCATGTACACAACATCCCCGTAGTCCAAGAGCAGCAAAAATGTGGCAGCTACAAGCCGTTTCCTCGCACTTGTGGAGAAGCAGGCCTTATTTCTAAAAAAGAATCCCAGTTTTAATTTCAATTTCCTTAAGAGATTGTCAATATGTGGTTTGAAGCAGAGATTTTCATCTATAGTGATGCCTAAGTATCTGTAGGTGTTAACAGCTTCAATGGGGTTATGCTGTGCAGACATGATGCAGGGAAGAACAGTTGGTAACTTTTTCTTATTGGAAAACAACATGATTTTTGTCTTATCTGAATTTAACACCATGTCACATGGTGTTAAATTCAGATAAGACAAAAGTCATGTTGTAGTCTGCTTCCTCACTCACCTATTTTCTGCATTAGCATTCCTTAGTCACCTGGTAGTCACGCCCTGTTTCTCTCTCACACTCTGTTACACCCATCAGCTCCACTAGTATATAGGCCCACTTCACTCTCACCTCAGTGCCAGATCGTACTTCGCAGCATGCCAGTCTTTCCCGCATTACCTCCCAGATTGCTCTCCCGGTTTCGACCTTGTCTGCCCCTCACCAGCCTGCCTTGCCTGTTTCCTGACCCTGCCTGTACCTGCGTCTCCGTCTTGCTTACTCCTGGAACCCTCGCCTGTCCCCGACCAGCCCTTTGTCTACTGTCTGCCGGTTTGTTCCCGACCAGCCCTTTGTTTATAATAAAGCTGGTTACGACTATCCTTGGTTCCCCGTGTGTTGCATTTTGGTTCTCAGCTTGTTTGTGACACACCAACCTAAGGTGGAACAGATGTGACTGAAAGGTGTCAAAAGCAGACTGCAGACGTTCAAATGCAAGGGCAACAGTGCTAGCACAACAGTACACAACAGTATCATCTGCATATAGATGTACACAGGCATCACTACTTTGACCCACATCATTTATATAAATAGTAAAAAGGGTCGGTCCCAAGACCGAACCTTGAGGAACACCTCTGGGCACATTAAGAAGGCTTGAGGAGAGACCGCTGAATTTTACACATTGCTTGCGATTTGAAAGATGGTTTGCAAACCAACCAACAGCTTGGTCAGACAGGCCTATATGAGATAACTTCTGGCATAAAATGCCATGGTCCACAGTATCACATGCCTTGGATAAGTCTATAAAAAGGGCAGCCAGTAGCTCTTTGCGTCCAAGCCTTCAACAATGTCATTCACTACTTTCAAAGCAGCCGTTACTGTACTGTGCTGCTTCCTAAAGCCTGACTGGTGAGGAGATAGAATGTTGTTCAAGCTTAAATATTCTTTGATTTGATCATTCACCAGCCTTTCAAGTACTTTAGCTAAAATAGAGAGCTTGGAAATTGGTCTGTAATTGTTCATCACCATGGGATCACCACCTTTCAATAAGGGGAGAACATTTGCAGTTTTCCAAACATCTGGAATGACATTGTTTGTTATAGAAAGATTAAAAACATGACACAGTGGTTTGGCTATAATATCTGCAGCTAGCCGTAAGAAATAAGGGGGGAGATCGTCCGGGCCTGCTGATTTTTTGGGGTCTAGGCCCTTTAGAGCCTTACAAACCTCCCCAACATTGAAGGGGTTGAAGGAGAAAGTGTGGCTACTGGAGGCATGACTGGTGGTGATGGAGGGAGATGATTTACCAAAAGATAATGTGTCAAACAAGGAACTGGAGGCAATAAAATGTTTATTAAAACAATTAAGCATCTCTGTCTTATTTGACACAGGGGTGGAGTCACAACAATGTTAGGAGGCAGCTCTAAGGAGCGAGAGCTGGCAGAGAGGGATTTTATGGTATGCCAAAATCTCCTAGGATCGTTTAAACTGTCTGTGGTCTGGGATAAGTAAAAAATCGCTTTTGGATTTTTAAATGGAAGCAGTACAGCGATTACGCAGTTGACGAAAAAGAAGCCAGTCAGCCTCAGAGCCTGTCTTCCTCGCAGCAGCCCAAAGCAGATTCCTCTTGCGTAAGAGGGCTGCCAGATCAGAAGTGAACCAGGGGGTATCACGGCCCTTCACCCTGAACCGGCGAAACGGAGCATGTTTATCTAAAAAATAACTAAAACTGTCATATAAATACTTCCAAGCATGGTCAACATCACCAATCAATAAAATACGATCCCATTTCAAATGAACTAAGTCATGAAGAAAGGCTTGCTCTATAAAGTGCTTAACATTTCTTTTCAGAACAACACAGGGCTTAGTACGGGGGATTTTGGTATCCCTAATAGCACCAACTAGACAATGATCACTTAGGTCATTAGCAAAGACCCCGGTTGCAGTATATTTATGGAGTTTATTAGTAATTAACAGATCGATAAGAGATGATTTTTTTAGACACCTGGTGTTAAGACGAGTGGGACTTTCAATGACTTGTGTAAAATGTAGAGACATACAATGAGCTTTAAAGTCATCAGACACTGGTGAAAGCCAGTCCCAGATAAAATCACCTACCAGGATGATTTCCTTAAACTGTAGTTGAGATAAAAGCTGCATTAGCGAGGATAATGTGTCGTTTGTAGCAGAAGGGGGCCTATAGCAACCAACAACAGTTAAAAACTGACCACCAGATAAATCAATCTTTAGTGCTAAGATTTCAAACTGCTTAACAGCAGATTTGGAGAAGATGACCTGTGCAGCAAGATTATGTATCACGTAAATCGCCACGCCACCACCTTTCCTGGGGCGGTCCGAACGATAAATATTGAAGCCGTCAATTCCGACATCTTTATCCAATATTTTCTTTGAAAGCCAAGTCTCAGAAACAATAATTAGATCAGCTCCAGTTGACTCTGACCAAATTCGCAACATATCCATTTTGGGAAGCAAGCTGCGAGCATTTACATGGATGATGTGTAACCCAGACAAGTTCTTAAAGTCCGTCGGGGTATTACATGCCATTAAAGGACCAGGATTAGGCTGAATACCAGACAGAAGTAGAAGCAACAAAATTAAGCACTTCTGCTTAAATTTCGTTATAGTCGGGAGACTAGAAGAGTTAGAAGAAGAATACTGGCAAAGGGCATCTGTAGGGTTTCCCACGGTGAAGGCCCCAGGAAAACAACAGATCTCGATTGTAGTATTTATCTGTGTATTATTTATTTTTTATACATATTTCCTATCATTATTTTTTATAAATCCTCCTCATCTGGACTCCTTTATGATTTTTTAAATGCATGGGTTTCTTTGTTTATTATTATTATTATTATATTATTATTATTATTATTATTACTACTACCATTTTATATATTTTTCTTACATTTTATATTATTATTTACATTTTACATGTCAGTTTATTAGATACCTTGTTTGTTTTAAACATCATAAATACACAAACAACAATGAATACTTACAGGTTGTGTACCCGAATCTCCCGCTGGTCCAAACAAAGTAGGAACAGCATGTTCTTCAGTGCCCTACGCTGTGCATATCCGGCATGAATCGCTGAAAGGTTTGGGAAGCTTTGTTTCGTGAAATGCTGGCAGAGGGTGTGGCCTCTGGGTATTCACACGTCACAGTACCCAGGAAGTAAACAATGGAAAATGAGAAATCTCCAACGAGGCGTTTTGGGGAGGTCTTTTCTGTGTTAGAGTTTTACTCCCTACAGGGTGTACTTTGAGGGTTTTTGACTCTGCAGACCGTTTACATGCAGAAAAACCTTCATAACACACAAGGTGACGGGTAATAACCAGAAAAGCATGACATGGGCCCTTTAAGATATTTCCCCTCCCTGTGTGCCTACTAACCCGTGTGTATTTTATATTTTATATTTTACATATTTGTTTTATATTATACATATTTTAACATTTCGGTTGATGTGATTTTTATTACCAGCACTTATTTTTAAAAAGACTTTTATGTATTTATTTTATCATTTTTTAACACTAATTGTACCTGCATGCCGATTTTAAACAAAGTCAACCTCGGTCCTTTTAGCCAGATGTTTTTTAACCCACTTACCAGGTCTTTTACCAGATGCTGTGGGACGCAGCCTTGGACACTCCACCGGGGGAGACCCCCTCGGGGGGGCAGGAGTACAGGTTTTAACCCCGCCGCATACGCTCTGTGCTTAGGCGTTGTCTTAAATAGTTACTACTAACTAGTTACTCAAATCCAAATAGCCAATCGGCAAGCAAGTAAAATGTAAACAAGGAAGGTGATCACCCTTACTTGGTGACTGTTGCTAGCTAGCTAATGTTAGCTTGCAAACGTTAGCTAGCTAGCTAACAAACGTTAGCTACAATGTTTCAGCCCACCTCTGTCCTAACACTAACGTTGTAGCTACTTTGCAATGACAACCTAAACAGATATTTGTCAAGGGTGTTTGTTTTTTAGCAGATTTGAAGACACTAGTATTACTTCCTCGCACTAGTCATCACTTACACCACCTCCTGGGTGGTGTAAATATTTAGTTGTTACTAAGAACTAGTCGTGAATGGTGCAACCCATTTCAATTTAGTAGTGACTACATCTCGAGTTAGTCAACACCTAGGCCTAGTCACCACTTAGTAACGACTGGTGCAACTGGCCCCAGAATCCCCAAAAATATGTGAATCGACTCAAAGATAACCCAAATCAGACGAGTCTATGCAGCTATATTGCAACTACCATTTTTCGTTAGTTGGCTGCCATCTTGAAAAATGTATTATCCAAACGATAGTTCCCATATGCTATGCATGGTAGAAAAATTCAACTTATAGCCTCAATATCACATTATATCCATTGTTAACATGAAAATTAACCTAAAAAACGTTGTCACTGGCGGCCATTTTGAAAAACGGCTGCCATATTGAAAATTCATGATGGCTTCATGTTCTGCATGTCTTTGGCTATAACTCTACCAAATTTGATGATTCTATCACATAATATTCATCGTGAATATGAAATTCCATCTAACAACAGTTGTCGCTGGCAGCCATCTTGAAAAATGGCTGACATATTGAAAATTCATGATGCCTCCATATCAAATTTTTTTCTATATGTCTTTGGCTACAAGTGTACCAAATGTCATGCTTGTATCACAAAATGCACAATCGTTATGGAATTTCTAGCTAAGCTGCCCCACTACCTACTGTATCAGAGTGTTAAAGGAAAGTGCATCAAACTAGTGGACAAACAAGTCACAAAATAGTCAAATTACTTAAATATTTAAAATGTTATTTAAGTAAGATTTCGAATGGATGGACTTATACTTGTAATTAAGTACTTTGAGACTAATATAATGTTACTTTTACTCAGGTAAAGCATCGGAATACTTCTTCAACCACTGATAATAATGCAGGTATAAAATACATTAATACAACTTATAGTACAATATCTGACGCAGATTGGATTTACTTTTACCCATTCAGTGTGTTTTCATCTCTTTGTAAATAATTCAATAACATAAAATTATACTTTTTTAATGTTGTTTAAACAAAGAGAACCTAATAAACTATGTGTATTGAATTTTAGAACATTAAGAAGCTCGTTGCTCCAGAGTCAGGATGTTGGACCCGCTCTCTGCTCTGTGGAAATAGATGCCAATGTTAACGGCTGCAGAGAAGTGATGACCTGTGAAATAGGAGAGCCGAGGGTGTGCGCTTCGGGGGGTGTCTGAGGTTTGACACTGTCTCTCGTTTACATACCGGTGGCATCCTGAAACCAATAGCACTTGACCTTGGTGTGTCTCATCCTGAAATACTGAGAGTCCTAAACTGAAGAACATGGACTAAGATCCCCCTCTGACAGGAGCAGAGCGGCGACACACATCTGTGATGTTCAGGGACCCTGTGCATTGAAAGGATTTCATAAATACTTGAGTATTGAGGAAAAAATGTAAGGTCCCCTAGTGTAATCTTTTTCAAGAATATATTATAGGTCTCAGATATATTCAGAACATGTCTCTGAGGTGTTTGGCTAAAACACCAAACAGATCATTGCAGCATCCCATAATCCCCTCTGTTTCAGCCCTGTTTCAAAAGTGCTGATTCTGTGTCTGTAGCTTGAAATGCTAATGAGCTGCTGCTGGCCACGCCCCTCTGAGAGATGATTGGTTTAAAAAACACAATGGTGCTCTAGGAGGAGATTCAGTTGATAAGGTGAGGGGGGGGGTTACCTTGGTTGGTTATTGGCTAATGGTTACACAACCCAAAAAACATTAGGACATCACAAAGTGACCAAAATCTGATCAGCTGATTTTCCGACAGGTTCTTATATAAATGGATCAGGAAAAAAAGACAGAATTGTTTCCCGAGACTCCTTTCCTGAGTCTTTTAACACATGTTTATGTAGAAAAGACATGACAAAGTGGATTTGCATAATAGGGGACCTTGGTCCTGAGCTCCCTAGAGGCTAAAATAATGTCAGCAAATGAAGGGCTTTTTTTCAAAAGCTTGTCTTGTTTACAGTCATTAGGCGCTTTCACACCGGAGTACTTTTCCCAGAATAGTTCCGAGTTCCGAAAATGTGCGTTCACACCAAAAAAATCCGGAACTAGAACTTAGTTCATGAGAACCTTTTCACCCCCTTTTCAGTTCCTGCTAGAGAGCAGGGACTTTCATGGGAGAAAAAGGTTCCCATTTCTGATTGGCTGGGCGGATTGCAAACCACGCCTCGTAAAACTCCCAAAAAGTTTTGTGAAGCCGCCATTTTATTTTCCTTGCATTAGCATTATTAGCATTAGCATTAGCCCAGCGCACAAACGCAGAGAGACTAACTTATGGCAACACAAAAGAAAACATGGGAGCGGTGGAGATGAGGAGGTGTCGGCGTTCTGCGATTTACTCGGAAGGCTTCAGTAGAAGCTGCTGGGAGTCCCAGCAGCTTCTACTGAAGCCAGTCCCCAACTCCGGGGACTTCCGGCCGGGGACTTCGGGTGGCAGTATACGCCGTGAAGTTGTTTGCGGCCTGCCAATAAACCCAAAGCAGAAGAAGAAGAAGTGACGTCAGCGGCTTCATTTGTCCTCAGAGATTTATTGCGGTGTGAACGCGATCTGCTCTTTAGTTCATCAAAACTAAAGAGTTCTGATGAACTAAGTACGGCAAAGTACTTGGTGTGAAAGCACCTATTGTGTTATGTAAAACATTTTTCTGAATATTTGGAGAACAAAAACAGTAAGGATATCATTGGAAAGCTAATAATCTCCTCTTTTAAACGTGTATGCAACTCGAAATGTGTTTTGGGGTCGATGTGACTGATTTTGTTTTAGCAGTCACAAATAATCGACAGATTCATCTCTGTTGAAAATAATGATTGGTTGCCGGCTAACCAAGCAACATATAGTTGTAAGCGCTTGCAAAAAATTAACTCAAACATTATTTCAAAACAGTGTAACGGAGAACCTCCACAATCTGGTCAACAAGATGGCGGCACACATTGGCACAGTGGCAGTAACTCAAGATCCTGCAAGAAGAAGCAGCAGGAATGTGATTTTCAAAGTAGTCTGATTACTTCTTCCAGTAACAGAAGGGTAGAAACATCACAGATACAAAGCGCAGACATCAACCTGGTAAACAAGAACTGAAGAATAATAATGTGCTCTGTATGCCATGTAGACTATTTCCTTATTCATTTATTTGTGTCTTTATTTTTTATTATGAATTCAATTATTTATTTTATGTTCAAATATGTTTTACACATATCTGTTTTATCTGCCCCAAAAAAATTGTTTCATAGATTGACAAAGTTGCATTGTATTGTGGTTATACTTAGGGTTATCAAATGATCACACAGATACACCCAGAGCAGCTTCATGGCCTTAAATCACGCTATTCAAAATATAAAAAAATATATGGACTGAATGGAGAGGATTTGTCTTCATGAGCAACTATAAATGAAATAGGAATAATTACTCTTAAATGTCTTAAAACCTCCAGTTAAATCTGATATTTAACCAGTTTTTTGTCTTTGTTCATTGAATTCACTTGGCAGTCCCATCAAGGTGGCACAACCATGCCTCAGTAGTATTTATACCTTTAATGTCAGCCATATAATTAGTTATATTATTATTATTATTATTATATTATTATTAGTCCTAGGTGTAGATGCTGTTGTCTGCTGTCTGGGTTGGGAGGCATGGTATCTGTACAACCACCAGGCCCTGGTAGACCCCCACACTATACATGCTGTTGCAATCTGCTGAAATCTTGTGCAAGACCTGCCATGTGCAAAATAAACACTTTTACGGTTCTGATATTGTTTTTGTTCTGATTTTATGTAAAGCATCTTTAAGCATTAGGAAAAGCGCTATAAAAATGCCATGTATTATTATTATCATTATTATAATGTCTCAACACCTAATATGTTATGTCATGTTAAGATTGCTGCTTCTCATGTTTATCCATGTTTGTCTACTTATTTGCCTTCATTTTTATTCTGATACCAATGTGTGCTCTTCTTCTCTATATTAAATATGTTAGCTGACTCTTTATTATTGCATGCCTTTTTTACCTGCTATGCCACTTTTGCTGTTACACTGTAAATGTCCCCGCTGCGGGACTAATAAAGGAATTCTGATCTGAACCCAAATTATGTCAATCACTTGACTCCACAACGGTTTTAACTCCAGGAAATTCCCAAAAATGTACTATTTCCTTTATCATTTGGTTATTATAATTACGTGTTGTTAGAGAGATGTCTCTCCATATTCTCTTTTAATCAATAGTCTGTTTATATCTTTCAAATCTGCAGTCCATACTGTCGAGAACCCAAAATATCCAAGTCTTTTCTGTTGCATCTTTATAAATATAGTGTCAAAAAGTATATGAACCCTTTAGAATTTCCTGATTTTATGCATGAATTGGTCATTAAATGTAATCTGATATTCATCCATATCATGGATGGACTATGCGGACGACATCAGCCTGCTCTCCGACAGCGTGGAACAAGCAGGAACTCCTGAACAGAGTGGAGTTAGAGTGTGCCAAGGTTGGCCTTAGGCTAGAGGCCAAGAAAACTGAGGTTATCACCTATAATATCTTACCGGAACATCCACCTCTGACAACAACAGAAGGCACTGTGCTTAAAGAAGTCAAGGACTTCAAGTACCTGGGCTCATGGGTCAACTCAACCGAGCAAGATCTTAAGGTGAGGAAGGCACTTGCATGGAGGGCCCTGAACGGCATGACCAGTGCATGGAACTCCAACCTCCCCCGTCAAATCAAACTCAGCTTCTTCTACGCAACGGTAGAGTCTGTTCTCCTCTATGGCAGTGAATGCTGGACCCTGAAGCCAACCCTGCAAAAGTCTCTAGACGGATGCTACACCAGAATGTTGCGAGCAGTACTTAACATCAGCAAGAGTGTACATGTAACCAACAAGATACTGTACGAGGGAATACCAAGGGTGAGCGAGAAAATTGCAGCCAGGAGAATGAGACTAGCAGGACATTGCCAAAGGCATCAAGAGCTGCCAGCCAGCAAATTGGTGCTGTGGGAACCAACACACGGGCATCGGTCACGAGGACGTCCCACACCAACATACGTGGACGTACTCAAGAATGACGCAGGAGCACAAAGTACCAATGAACTGGCCAGATGTATGGAGAACCGGGATGACTGCAAGCAATGATGGAGGGCTCGTCTGAGGACGACCTAGAGAGAGAGAGAGAGAGAGAGAGAGAGAGAGATATCCATCCAATTTACAATTGTAAAAAAACCACAATCCTTTTTAACTAATAGCACACACACTATTGTATTGTTCTTGTCCATTTTGAATAAATCATTCAAAAATCACGGTGTACTTTGGAAAAAGTATGTGAACCCCTCGATTTTAACAAAAGCTGATTGAGTTACAGTAGGAGTTAGCAAACTTTGTTTAATCAGTGCAACAAGATGAAAGTTGTTGTTCAGGCTACTTTGACATATAAAAATAACACCAACATTTACACGTTTCTATTCACAAGACGCATCTTCTGAAGGGTGTAAATGTTTAATGGTTGTGATATAAAGCAATAAGAGATTATAAATGTTTGTGTGTTATAAGCTTGAGCACATTGTGTTTGTCTAACATTGTGATTTAGATGAAAATCAGATCACATGAATGACCAATTCATGCATGAAACAAGGAAATTGAATGGTTCACACATAAAGTATTAAGTAATGCCACTTGCACCATTTAACCTCTGTAGCTTCCCAATTGGGTGTGTGGGTAATTTGACATTTCCTGTGAAAACAGAAGAATTAGACAGACAGTGCGTGTTTTACCTTCAGAACATTAGCATGGTAGCTCCCTGTATCTGAAGCCTCTGAGTGTTGCTGCAGTCTCCAGGCAGGCCAGCAGCTGTCAGCCATGACAGCTATTCCTGTCACGGAGAGCCGAGCCAACTTTCACACTTTAGTTTTTTTGTTTTGTTCGAGCATCCCTAATGGAATAGAGCGCTGCAGGCTTAAGCAACAGGGAATGCCCCTGCCATTATGTCACTGTATGACACTGTCACACTGTTATCATAGGGATCACAAATATGTTTTACATTTCACCGCCGTGATGAAAGTCATCATGAATTCCTTGCCGCTCGTGAAGTGAGTTTCAAAGAACACACAAACTCATGAAGTAAAATGTAAACCCTCTTTTTTAATGTATCTCCATAAAAACAACTGCCAAACAACAAACAAAAAATGTTGTCAAGTAAAATAACTGATAATAATAATAATATATGTGCACCGTATCACCAGCAGCAGCCGAGATGATAGGTGCGTTCAAAGCCAAACAAATCAAAATACAGGCATACAGTGTTAGAAAAAAGGCTCTCAGAACGCCTTAGAAACCAAACACAATATACAGTGATGTAAAAATCTATACAGAGACAAAAATGAAATGTAAGAGATTGTCCTGTCGGGGTCACAATGTACAAATAGATGTTCGAGCCCATTCCATACACACACATACGCACTTTAAAGGCTCCTCCTTGATTTGTCAACACCTATTTCACAGAGCTGCTTAAAAACAGCTCCACAGTGACTGCTATCATGCAACGAATAACCCGGGTTCAATTTCAAATTTGGGCCAATTATAGTTTAGCCTACAAAAACATTCCTGATACAACAAGACTGTCACATTCTCTTCCCTGTTCCCCTCAGAAACATATCATCTGCCCATTCTTTCTGTGTCCTTCTCTAACAATACAAACCTCCCTAAGATCAGACCTGAGTGAAGCATGATGTTAGTAGCGTCTGCTTTAAACTGAACAACTCCCAAACTCCAGCAAAGAAAGCAAAAGATAACAAAAACATTATTAGGAAGATTATCATGATATGTTTAAGCTTCTTGCTGGAGAGTGGGTCTAATGCAGATTTGAGATCAGACTTCCATCCCGCTGCATGCTAACTGTGATTTAATAGAGTGGTGCAGGAATGAGCATGAGTTAGCATTTGACCACTTCCAGTTCCCTCCTCTCAAAGTTAACGCTTTTTTTTCCTCAACATAAAATAAGTCAGTAAATACCCCAGTGTTGAATGTCCCAAGTTTCTATGTGTGATTAAAACAACACTTGTTAGCAGTTGCTAAATACTAAACTTCATCACACCTAACCGCCTTTAGCTTAGCGGTGGTGACGCGGCCGCAATGTAGCATGTTTATAGCCTGACGTTAGCACTTTACTTCTGGCAATTTCATTTACGCTTCAAAAAGCTTAAAAGAGCTGTAACAAGTTACTAAAATAGACTACATAACATCATAACGCCGAACATTAGCTGCTTTTAGCTTAGCAGTGGTGACTCACAGCCATGTGGCGGTGATGTAGTTCCTTTATATCCTAGCTTTCACTTCTGGCGATTGCATTTAAGCTTCAAAAATCATAAAGTTGAGGATATATATGAAAATGATCCTGCTGAACAAAATGTGTATCATAAATGTGTTTTTGCAGAAGACCCTAGTTTCTGCATTTTCCAAAATCCAATTTCCCTTCCCTTTTGTTGAGTGAGTTCTTGTGATGCTAACTTCCAGGTCGGCCTCAATAAATACACGTCATCACTGCACCACTCTACACCATCACGTTGATTATTTCCACCTGTAAGTTCAGGCGATCTTCAAGAAGCTTCACTAGAAGTCACAACTCTACACCATATCTGCTCACTATGTCTGCACATTATCTCAGAACTCTGTTTCTTCCATCTACTGTAACCCTTTTCCAAAGAAAAAGAAGACCTTTATAATATCCTTTAAAATACATTTAATTGAACATATGTGATTTGTAATATCTATAGGCTATTTCCCACTCAATGGCTTTTCAATTCATTCATTATTTAAAAAAGTGTCTCGTCCTGCTGATAAGTCACTCCAAAGTGAAAACCAGCCTTGATAAAAAGCTGTCAACTCGGATCTCTTAGACCCTAAAACTGGGAACCGAAAATCTAAATATTAAATACACATGAAAGGAAATCGAGATTTACAAAATCTCCACTTATTTTGTGAAAACACTATTTAAGACCTCATGGAAAATGTATTGCTTTTGTAGAGGGTCCGCCACAATTTGACGGCCTGTTTAAGCTAGGACACACACCAACTATTAAAAAAAGAAAATCCACTTATTTTCAAGGATCCACGTATTTTCAAAAGATCCACATTTTTTTAGAGCCACCGGGGACGCTATGTGCATGTAGTAACACATTTCTTATCTCCTAATTTGTATGGTATATAAAAATCAATGTTTGTTCTCACTTGGCTGATCTTTGAGTACAGGATGGTAGCTGTACTCTCAAGATTATTTTAACGAGTGTATTATAGACTTTGAGCTATTTACTATTTATTATTCGGAGTATCTGAGTTATTATCAAAAATGGAGATGGTGGACCGCACTAAATTCCCAGTGCTGGAATGAAGAAGACGCATGTTTCTGATGTTCTCAAACAATGGGAATGGAGCTTTTTAAATAAAACGTTTTAAAAGCTTCATTTTGCAAACAAGTTTCCCACAGTGTCTCTACCTTCTGCAATCCATACCAAACTCTGAATCCTAATCACACACACACAATATATTCTACTCTGACGTCCAATCTAACCAAACAAAACCAGCCCATATCTGCATGCTAAACTCAGCACCACAATGTTATCAGGGTGGAAACAGATTTAAGACGATGATTTTTCTCCAAAAGTAAACTTATTTAAGAGTTCAAATAAATTATCTTCATCAAAATATAAATATGTTTTCGGTGCGGCGTCATTCGTGTTAGTAGTGGATGATTTCAAAGGGCAAACTCTTTATGTTGAAACCACCAATCACACACCAGCAGCTTAGAATAAATTAAAAACATGAAAACCATAACTCATAATGATCTCAAGGCCCATTCTGTAGTGAAAGCTAACCTCGCTCTCGGCTACTACGGTTACATTTACAGGATTATAGCATGGCCAGAGATAACAATTACTGTTATCATATCACTAATCTGACAAAAAAATTAAATGTAAATAATTTAACCAAAAATGTGATTGCAATTAATTACTCAAAATAAAGCATCTTGTTACAGTTATAACTGAATGCAAAATGTAAGTAATAAAAACATCCAAACAAGATATTTCAAGCCCATAATTTACCAATTATTTTATGAAAAGTTCCTAGTAAGAAGTATAACCTTATGCATCATTTTAGTAATTTACAAACCCATAAAATAAAGCGTATAGACATGTAGACATTTTAGCTTGCTGTAATATATTGAATATTTAACAATATCTGAAAATGAATCATGAGGCAATTGTTACTCAGAACAGATATCATGATCAAATCAGTGATACAAATACATGAACTATTAGACACCTACTGTTAATCATTATTCACCTCTGCTAGCAACATTATTTTATTGGTAAAAGCTGCATATTTTCCCATCAAAATATGAATAAACAAAAATATGATGTTTTCAGCCTCAGGGCTCTGTGGCTGAATATAAGCTGTAACGGAAAAAACCTAAGGAAAGCAGTTCATTCTTCAAAGGGCTGATTAATATTGTTATTATGAGTCTGTGTTATTAAAATCCTATGTCTTTGCACTAGTTAAAATGTTAATACTGCAAAATAACCACTGTGAGTGACAGAGGCACCTACACTATATTCATTCTGTAGAAACTGTATGACAAAGAGAAATCCTTTACATCAATTAAAAAAAGATTTCCCTAAAATTGATTTGAACATAATTCTAAAATGATAAAATAACTTTTAATATACTGTGGAGTATGATATATAAAATAAAATGAAACAAAAAAAGAGTATGAGCTGCAGCACATGATGACATATTGGAAGTATGGGACACATTCCACTTTGTGCTCTGTAGTGTCAGGAAGAATTCAATATGTTATGTATCTGTCCGTCCATCGGTCCTGATTCAAACCACAGCAGACTACAAATACCAACAGGGAATTTTACATTCCAAGTATTGGTGTGCCTCTTTATCTAAGGACCTCGTGATAACAGGAGGTGAATCTAAATGTATGAAATAGCGCGACATTAATGGGGCCACATCCTGCTAAAATGATGGGAACACAGCAATGTTATCCTTTGCAGCCCATGTACATGCACAAACACCTATAGAACACACTACAGGAAAGGGAAAACCCCCAAAGCACAATAGGGCCTCTGATCCGATATGGTGCTATACAGCTACCATTCTCCATGTTTGATCATAAGGATTAAATGAGGCAATGTAATGAGGGAACATAAATAAAATAAACATAAACAAACATTTAGTGAAGACCATGTCAAAAGGAGTCTTTCATCTGTCCAATTAAAGACTCTTCAATGCACTATGGAGTAATCGGGTTTGCAAAATTGCAGAGAATCTTTAAAAAAAATCAGGGTGGTTATATTTTACAAATGTTATACCCCTCTGATTGTCTGATTTTCGAATGTATATATATATATTTATATATATATAGGAAGAAAAGAAAATATGAATATAAAACAGCAGGCAGGCCCCACGGAAACAGATCAAAACAGATATGAACAGATCGATTGACAGACTGATAGAAATAGAGCCCCTCTCCCAGGACATGGCCAGGGGAGAATCAGCCGAGCGTTTCACATTCCTGCCTGGGCCTCCTCACCCACCACCACGTCACTCTGTAAAATAGTAAGGCAGCTGTCGGCTTCCATCAGCTCAAAGTGCATCTCTGAACATACCCAGTCGGAACACATACACCCACGCAAGCACACAAAAAGTCACACACATGCCCACACACACACAAAGCAGAAGCAGACACGTGTGAAATACACTGAGATATCTACCAGCTTGGTTTCCATCCAAAGACTTTTGTGTGGATTTTTATGTAAGAGTAGAAGTTTAACAAAAGTTCCTCATCCATCGCAACAACTTTTCCATGCTCACTGAAGCTAGTTTGGCAGCGTTGACTGAATCAGAAATAAAGGCTCCGGTGAAGAGCTCAATTAAAGTGTACTACAGCTCCAAATTGGCTTTCTGATTTCAACAATCTGTTCTAAATATATTGTCCATCCGGAAGTATCTGATGGTAGTTCAATTGATTGAAAGCATGGCCTATGCCCAACATGGCATTCATTACAAAGTAACACCGTAAGTCGCTCTGTTTTTCTGGATGCTCAAACTAATTCTCTTGAACTCATCTGGACGGCGCACAAACTTTTTATTTTAGCATTTATCCACATTTTTCTGAACAGTTGGATGGAAATGGAGCTACAGACAGACAAGCACACACACACACACACACACACACACACACACACACACACACACACACACACACACACACACACACACACACACACACACACACACACACACACACACACACACACACACACACACACACACACACACACACACACACACACACACACACACACGGCAGGCATTTAGCCAGGCCTCACGCTCACTCACTTTCACGCCACTCTCCAGGCCTCCTGTTATTGCTAAGCCTGATAGAGAATCCATAGTTGGGGGGCTCAGGGGCCCTTTTTTCAAAACCAGTAACTGCTTGCCTCAGCTTTCACTGCACTCTAAGTGGAGTCACAAATCATCGCCAGTCCAATCAAGTTGGACTTCAGCACCAAAGACAGTCATTCAGTCCATCCAGAGAGGGGGGGCTGGGGGGTGGCGGTAGTGGAGGTTTCATCTTTCTTTCTCTCTAATTTGTCCTCTCTCTCGCCTCCACGTGTACCCCAGCCCCCCCCCACCCCCACACGTCTTCTCCACCTTCACTCGTCTATTTCCAGTCCTCTGTTTTGCCCGTGTCTGCCGTTCTGAGGGGCGCCATTTTTGTAGAAGGCCCCTCTGGCTGATGGAGAGTTAGCGACCTGGGCGTTTGGATGAGTCCACTGCAGGGGTCAGAAGAGTTGGGATTAGGGATAAATGTTATTGAATGACACATTGTAACTACACACATAATATATTAACCTGTTTAGCCCTGAGCCTGTTTTTCAGGTCTCAGGCTTGAAAATGACATGCCCAGAACAAATGACTATATCTTCACTTCTAAAAAGGGGTAAATTAATAATCTTTTTTCTCAAAGCAATGATAAACCTGTGAGTTGGATGTAGAAAAGTCAGAATGAATATATAATTTCTTTATTTTAAAGTAAATTCAGATTGAACATAGTAAAGAAATGTAAATTATAGTGTCCGTCCAAAAAAAAAAATTACTTATAGTGAAAACCACCCGTGAATGATGGGATAGTAGACTAAAAGCTTTAGGAATCCAAACTATAACATATAATAAGTACCCTGTATCAAGATTGATGCAAAACAAGTGACATTTTACCTTTTTAGAGAGGTTTAGCAAAAAAAAACAATTTCTGGGGTCATTTGGGTGCATTTTCCATATCTATGGCCCCCCTCGGTCGATGTTGATGATTGACACCTCTTTTTAACCGTTAGAGCCAATAGAATCGAGGGGAAGTTCCTGAAATCCATCTAAACATTGCCCATTGGTGAAGGAGTGATGCGTAGCCAGAATGCCCAAGAACCGGAAGCTGTCATACACTCTGGTAGCTCTCATAGCAACTATATATGAAAACTCCGTTATTGACATAAATATGACGATGGATTATCAGTAATCATTTCAAAGTACACAGACACATTGGATTAACCTATGGATTAACCTTCAGCAGCGTTTTTATCGTTTTAATGCCATTGAACACAACTTTTGATCAGAACAACAGCATAGGTAAAATAATGTCCCGTTTTTGCTCTGTAAAGCTCTGTGTTGTGATGTCTGTGTTAGGGTTGCTTCCCCTGTCGCAAGTTCCGATCACTCAGTGATGATACTTATACCCCTAGAATCTGTGAAATCTCAGCTTGCTAATCGATATCTTGTTTGTGCAACTCCGATATGTAATAAGGGTATTTATACCTAGAGTTCTGTGCTAAGTGTGTTAGCATTTTTTCGCTTTTGTTTCGGTAAAGATGGTTTCTTATCGTCAGTTAGCTGAGTTTCTTCCCGTTAAATGGGTATGACACATTAATAGGTTTGTAAATGTTAAGAAGCCCTGAGACACAGTTTCGTGAAAAAAAAACGCAGCCTCCATGTTGAACAGGTTAAAACTAGAGTCTGTTATCTATATATAAGAAGCGCTTTATAAGCAAGTCCAATCATTTAAATCAGACCTGACATAATGACTGCTGTGCACAGATTCATGAGGGGTGGGGAGGAAAGTGCAACAAAACATGCATTAAAATAATTTTAAAACATTGATTACTATAAATTTGTATTATTCTTATTTTTTTTCTCCAATATTCTCTGTAACAGTCAGTCAATTACTTGCTACATCCCTCCTAAAACAAGATAGTCCAGTCATAGCTTAATTATGAGGTAACTAGGTCTGGCCTTTCAAGCTTCTGATTAGTCTAAATAATGAGGCAAGTTAAATATCATTAAGTTTGTATGCAGATATTAAGAGCAATACAGTAGTGCAGGAATGAGTCCTAAAACCTTGACATAAGTTAGCATTTTACCACTTCCAGTTCCCTTGTCTCTAAGTCCAGAGTTTTTAAACATGTTTTTGATAAAATGCCTAAAATAAGGTTGGTGGTTAACACAAGCTTACGAGATTGTTATGTTATGTTCTACCACATAACATACATCAGTAAATACCCAACTGTTGAATGGCATCAAGACATGTATTAACATACATTAGCAGCCTTTAGCTTAGCAGAGGTGATGAGCAGCTATTCCACTCATAGCTCATTTAAAACCTAAAGTGGTGTTAATAAGTCAAAACTATCCTTCACCACAGATGTGTGTTTAGCAAAGATCTTGTTCTCTGTAATATTCCACAAACCAATGGAAAAAGAACACTGTTTTTTTTGTGGAGGGAGCCCTGTGATGCTAACTTCCATGTCGGGCGACAGAAACACGTCATCACTGAACCGCTCTTCACACAACAGTTAAAACAAAAGAGGAAAAGTGTAACAGGAGAATTAGAATAAATAATTTGTGTCTCAAAATCTTCTAACCTAAACGGTTAACACCCGCATGTCATCTGGCTTATTACCTAGCAATATCACATAAAAAACTAAAGTTAAATATCATTAAGTGTGTGGGGTTACAGGATTTGTTAAAAAGCCACTATCACAACTAGCACAGCCAGTGTGTAGCTTTGGAAGCTCCTAGAAGTTTATACTCCAGCAGAGATAGGGCTGCATTTTTGCCAAAACCATAAATTAGCCGTTCTCGTGTAATATAAAAGTGAAACTTATTGTTATAATTTTGAACAAGTATGAAAGCTAAATAATTTTTCCTTACATTTTATTTGTCAGATAGTTAGACAAACTTAACAGTCAACTATGTTTATATTTTATAATTGTTTATTTTCTACTCTTTTACATTTCTAATGATGGTCAATGCCTTGTTTTTTTTATGCTGCTGTAACTTCCAAATTTGGATTAATAAAGTATATCTTATCTTATACGTTTAAAACACCAACTAGCTCTGCACTGCACTTATTAGCTAGCTACAGCTACATGCCGGCGAGGGAATGCATTGTTGTTAGAAATGAGAAGCCTGCCTTATCTACCTTTGTCTGATATCAGTCTTGCTTTAATCAACAAGCGATATCATAAGTAAGAACGGTCATATGTTATAGGAAGATGTGAGAAGACAGCAAAGAAACAATCACTGAGTGCAAGTCAGCAAAAATTGAATTTAGGTAGAAGCATGTTGATGTCTCTTTTTACTGCCAAACATACAGCTTAGGTTCTTCATTAAAAAGAAACAACTTATAATTTAGAGAGAATATGAACAATGTATACATACCACATTGCATTCAACATTCACCTGATTTTGAATTGTTTAAAATGATTCACATAACACAGAACCATTCATAAACTAACCACGACCACAGTTCCAGTTCATGTTCAGTTTTAGTCCTAAGCAGATTGTCTTCAGAACTTTTAGTAAAATCTTACCTGGGTTCAGATGTGGTCAGGTGAGGAAATGGACAAAAATGATTGCAAGGCCTACATTCAACAGCATCACTAAAGCCACCAAGATAGAGTTCGGGCCCTGTGAAGACACAAGAAGAGTCTATGTTGCATTATGTGTTCTGGATGAAGCAATGCTAGTTTAACACATACTGTACACACACATGTAGTGAATGTTTGATAACCTTAAGCAGCGTTTTCCAATAGATTAGCTCTCATAAAGTGACTCTAATTGCCCAACTGGCTAACAAACTACGTTGCTGATTGGCTGGTTAACACAGGGCAGTAAGCAATTTAAGAATATTGTTCATTTTGTACCCTATGTGTGTAATTCTCCAATATTTTCTATTTTTGCTTTTTTTCTGACGAGGGGTTTACAGCACAACATATTTTCACAGTCTACACCTTTTGTCTACAATCCAATGAAAGAAAGGTTTTAGATATAAGAAGCATACAGAAAACCTATTATCATATCAAGGGAGGCTGTGGCTCAGTGGATAGTGTGCTGGACTTCGAATCAGGGGATAGCAAGTTCGAGTCCCACTGCAGTCAGCATGTCGTTGTGTCCCTGAGACACTTCACCCCAAATTGCTCCTGTGGGGATTGGCCACAGTATTGAATGTATGTAAGTCGCTTTGGATAAAAGCGTCTAACAAATGACATGTAAATGTAATGTAATCATTAAATATTGAATTAAGATTATAATGTGTTTTGGATAAGGTATACAATTGTGTTTTTTTAAAATCGCTCCATGTTGGGTTTCATGCACCACAGGGCAACTCTCATAGGAACAAACGGGTCCCCAACTCCGACGCTGATCCAGATCTCTTTGTACATCCATGGGTTTCCCCCAGCGGGTATGAAACAATGCACTCAATCTGCAAATCTGAATCAAACATGTAGTAACTTTATCTAACTCACCGACTCCTCCTCTACAATTTCAGGAACTATTTCCATACTAGCTTTCTTGGTTTCTGCAAGGCTCTTTGGTCTGGTTGATTCCTGTCTTTTTGGCTTGGGGGGCTCTGGTGCTTTTGTGCTCTCTTTCGGTGGAGCTGGTGAAGGGGTAGGGGTGGGTGGGGGTTTTGGTGCTGAAGTCCAAAGTGGTTTGGCGGGGGGTGGCAAGAGTGCAAGGCTTGACGGGTGAAGGTCGTCCTCCACACCAGTTGGTTCTTCGGGGGGCGGGATCTTGACATCTGCCTTGACATAGTAACCATGGTACTGGGAGTGAATCTGCCCGTTGCTAGGTTTACCGCCACCTGCTGATGTTACAGCTGGTTTGACTGCTGGAGGAGCCTCCTGTTGCCTCACTTCCTGTTTGAGAGATAGTGTTGAGGCTGCCTTTGTTATGCCTGCCAAGTAGAAGAATGGAAAAGAGAAAATAATGGTTAACCAAAGAAACGACAAACACTGTGTTGGTTGGTAGCTGTGTTGTAAGATGATTGCAGGGTAAGCGGTTTGATCCTCATCTTCTCCACATGTCATTTGGAAACACACTTAACAAAAATTGCTTTTGATGGTCAGGCCAATGTGTTGCATTGTAACACTGCCCTCTGTGTGTTTGAATGTGTGTTAAAGAATGAATGGGAGTCGAAAATGGCTATTAATTTATTATAGTAGCAATAAAATCTGTCCATTTCTGATCAGCAGTAAATTGTGGCCCATTACAACCTATTGTAGCTGTTAATAATATCCCGAAAAAGTGCAAAGTAACAATAAACTGATGAAGAAGGGACTATCCCGTACTTTATACTCAATTTGCCTGCTTTCTGAGTCAGGTACTGCAAAAACTGCTGGTTGCATTGTTTCTGCAGCATTCCCAGTTTATTTTCCAACTTAAATATATGTTGTATGCGTGTGAACTTTGGAGGGGGAACATCTGTGTTGTAAAAGGATCAAGAAATGTACCATGTTAACTTGCTGACTGTTAATTGTTGTGAGAAAGACAAGCTGGTCAAATGAAACAAAAAGTTGCTTACCTGCTGTCACAGTGACTGCGGCGGGACTTTTACTGCTAAAAATTGTACTTTTTACAGCAATAGGTGAAGGAGTGGGGCTGGGAACTGGGCTTGAAGATGGAGACTGGTCGGGTGTTGTGCCCTTCCGGTAGAAATGAGGGCTCCCTGTTGGAGATTTCTCCTTTTTCTCCACAGGAACCTCCTTCACCTCTATTGGCTCATTATACTTCTGCCGTATGTAGTCAGGGCCTGAAATCACATAAGATTTAAGAAAGGTTTTAACACACAGAAACACATTACTAAAGCAATTTATATATATATGTAGTTAAATACAACAGTGAAAATTGCCCATAAAAAACATCCCTTTTTTTTGTTTATAACAGCTTGGGTCTTTTTTTAGCAGACCATCATGTCCATCTCTTCTGATAAAACTTTACTCATTCAAATAATTGTTGAGATCTGGGGCTAAAGCTACATTACAGAAATGTAGGATAGTCAAGAAATTTCACAGGTTTAAAAGATTATTTAAAGCACTCTTTGAAGTAAAAAATACACAACCTGTCTGACCATCTGAGTATTCATGTTTCTTCATCTGCTGGACAGTACAGTTTAATATTACTGATAAAGTTTGAAACACTCTATAATGTAATTTCATTTAATAATTATGCCTTCAAATCTCATAAAATGGGAAGATAAAATCATCAGGAAATGTTAAAACCCCCCAAAAAACGATAATTAAATAACCAATAATTTTCCTGATAAACTTTTTGGGTAATATTTTTGATTTACGAGTGGGTCTTTTATTTAATATTTCAATACTGATATCATGTAGATGTTAAAGAGAAGAGGTCCCTAAGATAGAGCCTTGAGGAACCCCCTCATCAAATCTGTCTGCTTAGATCTGCAATTACATTTAAAAAATAAAATATTTTACTAAAATATTTAAAATACTTTAAGTAAGATTCAAAGGTAAGGGGCCAAAAACTCCCATCCAGTTTTTCAGTTGATATAGCTATATGTTGGGGTCGACTGTGTCCAAGGCAGCACAAATATCTAATAACACTACACAATAGTAGTCCAATAATAATACTGAGATTCCGCCAATGTCTGTGTGGACGTCATGAAAGACCTTAACAAGAGCAGTCCTAATGTTGTGGTGTGGTCAAAATTCTGACTGGAAGATATCAAAACAGTTATTTAGTTCCAATTCGTAAAATAGATAGCAATAGGAACTTTGATATGTTCCTAACATATTTCAAGACCAATGGGAATACTATTTGTAAAAGATCATGCAATTTGCAACATTTTTGAAAAAGCCCAATAGAGTTCTTCATTTTTGTGTTTTAAGAAGTTAAGAATATGTAGATTAGACCTGAATTGAAAGATTTTAACAAGAGCCAAGGGGTACAAAAAAAAGTAGCAGGTATTTGGAACTATCTACCATTTTGCCAATGGAAATGTTATGAAGAACTATTTGAGTTCAGAGTTCATATATCCTGTACAATCCCCCCCTGCAAATGCTCTTTGGGTATTGTCGTCACTCACATTAGCGTTAGTCAAAGGTTCTAGCTAAGCGTAGCGTATGGGAGCATCATAGCTTAATACTAGCTATGGTATAACCCTTCAAAGTTTCCTCTTCTTTGGCACTACAAATTATCCCTTAGTCATCAGTAAAAACAAATTTGAAATTGTCTCAGAAACCACTGCCTTTATTTCTAGAGACAGAGTTGAAACGGGTGAAATGCGGCAAATGGTCCCAAGACCGATCCGAACCCAGGTCCTCCACTTGAGTATCAACCCCAGTAAATGCGCCCCCAGCTCTACCAATTGAGCTATACTTTTATCTTTGATCAAGCTGCTGTTAAAATAACTGTACATTTTGTCCCGGGACAACAGAGTTGAGTTGGCTAAGTAATGAAACCGGGACATCCAGAGAAAACAAAATGTTGTAAACGGAAATAACAAATCAAATAAAGAACCCCATTATCACAAGAAAGGGATTCCTATCCTGAGATAATTAACACTTTATCATGGTTGTGACCTCGGCTTCAATACAAATCACTGTAGTAAGGCAGCGGTCCTTCCAAATGCCATAAGTCACAGCCTCTCGCAAGTCATTATTTGCAATGCTGTTTATTGCTAAATAAATTGCTTTTTTTTTAAAGCAATGTTTTTTAAATTGTGACCTGTGATGCGAAATGGATGCAAGTACTATAACGCATTCAAAAACAGAACCACATGACGCTAATTTCTGTATCCTACTAATTTAAACAAAGTTACACATTCTGCTTTCTGTAACATTATTGACAGAATAACGTGTACTGTGCTGTTGTTGTTCTGTACCTGGCTGATGGAAGTTTGGAGAGAGCTCTCTGGCCACGGTTCTGGCAATATCAGAGTCCTGCCCGGCTGACTGAGCCGCCTGGTCTGCAGAGTCTGCTTTGGCCCGGGCATGGGCTGTCCTGCAGAAACACACAAATAACAAACATAGGCTCAGTTACTTGAATGGTAAACTTCCCCATTTTGCTAGACATGGTTAATTAAATATATGTCTGAACAAAGATTTCTGTATATTGGATAAGAATACTACAAGTGTTAAAGTGTGTTTGTGTGTAAGCTGCTGCCTTGGAAGCTTAACGATGTGTTGTCCTACAAATATTTTGTGATGTTTATGTCAACACAATGCTTATTTACGAAATATTCAAGTATTAGGTTTTCTGTATTTATCATTATTATTATATTATATCATTGTTATTTTCAATGCATTTACTCATGTTATTATTAACATAACAGTGATTATTATTAATACCATTGTTCTCTATAACTCTCATTTTGTCCTTATTGATATATTTATTTTTGCTTGTCCATTGGCAAGACCATTTATCCTTTTCGTAAAGCAATGCTACTGCTTTTTGTAGTTCAACTCTGTTCCATTTACATATGCATATCGTCGTAGGAAACTGTCAGTAATTTATCAAGGCTAACCTGTACATCAGTGTCTAGTGGAGTACTTCAGGAAAGTCGACCGGGGGGGGGGGGCTAGTGGAGTACTTCGTGACCACAGAGCGTGACCGTTGTGATCAGCTGTTTTAGCGCAGTTCTCCACTGAAGGGGGGGAGTCTCCCTCCGCAGCCGGTTGGCGTAGTTTTGGCACAATTCCGTTGTACAGACCGACGTTAACAGCAGCCCTGTCTGTGCACACGGAGACCGACTCTGTCGTCCGGTGATCTAACCGCCTTCTGGAAAAGCTTCACAAGTACGTCGGTACGCAAATGCGCTTTGTGACACAAGTGACGGTACGCATTTCAGATTGTTGCCGCGCATGCGTACCTGCATACCAGTTATGTGCACCCCTGCCTATTATACTGTTTTTCATCTATATATTATAGGTCTCAGATATATACAAAACAAGTCTCCGATGTGTTTGGCTCAAAATACCAATCAGATTGTGCATTGTAGCATCCCATAATCCCCTCTGTTTCAGCCCTGTTTCCAAAGTGCTGATTCTCTGTCTGTTACTTTAGATGAAAATAAGGAGCCACTCCCCACGCCCCTCTGAGAGATATTTGGTTACAAAGAACACAATGGTGCTCTAGGAGGAGATTCAGGTGATAAGCCAAAACATCCTTATGACATCATAAAGTGGCCAAAATCTGATCGGCTCATTTTCAGAAAGGTTTTTATAGAAATGGATCAGGACATACAGTGAGAGAATCTTTTTTTCTGAAACTTTCAGAATCTCTTTACACAGAGGGGACACATGTTTATATATAAAAGACATTAAAAAGTATATTTTGCATAATAGGTTACCTTTAATGAAAGGATCCAAAGCTAACAAGGTTTTTGGAAACATGCACTCCCCTAAACTGTTGAAAAGGGTTACAAACCAGAATCGATTACCCTCACTCAAGCTAGCTATGATTATGTACATATAATTATAATATTCAGCAGAACTATTTATACACCAGTAGTATCAAGATCAGCCTAGATCTACAACAGACACCAAAGCAGGGGAGCTCGAGTCCAAAGGTCTGCCATGTCGTCACCAGAGTTCAGAGCGTTCTTCCACACTGACCAAGGAGGATACCAGATAAAGCACACTACTCTGGGACTGTGAGTGTGAGAGTGTGTGTGTGTGTGTGTGTGTGTGTGTGTGTGTGTGTGTGTGTGTGTGTAGCTCAGGGGGGGATGTCAGCTGTTGATAAGCGTTGTCCATCTTGGCCTTATTTAGACAAGCACTACTTCTGACGCACATAAAGGCCTACACACACACACACACACACACACACACACACACACACACACACACACACACACACACACACACACACACACACACACACACACACACACACACACACACACACACACACACACACACACACACACACACACACACACACACACACACACACACACACACAGCCAAGAATGTGCCTACTTGCTTCTCTCCCTCCAGCCCACACAGCTACTCTTTCTCTCTCTCTGTATTATCACTGTGTTCCCACAATCTCTTCCTGCCTAAATAAATTAATATTAATGTTTATTCGTTTGAAAATGTCAATAACAATTTTGACAAAGCATCAAAATAACAATGGTCCAAATAATCGGACAGCACACAATAAAAGTGATACAAACATTAACATGACAAAAAGACAATATTCAGTTTATCCTTTTTTTGAAAAATAAATGTTCTTTAAGGAATTGCATCTGTGTTGAACGGTAACCCCATATTCAGCTTTCTGCTGGCTGCCAGGACCGTACTTAGTTAGGATGTGTCTCTGCTTTCTATCCCTGACAGAGAGACTACCAATTCATTCATTCTATTTTTAGGGCTGGATGAAATTGTAATCTACTCTTGCTTTAGAATTCTTCTTGCTAATGATCTCAATAGTTTCCCCTACATTGCGTTATTGTTACTTTTACTCTGATTAGCGTTAGGACAGCAGTGTTGTGAGGCTGCTTATAGTGTGTCTGAGAGGGAGCAGCATAGAGGACTCTGTTCTGGGCTCAGCTCTGGACTGTGGAGGGTTGATTTTCAGGTGGGCTCTCTTGTGAATGTAATTATCAATGGGTATCTATGTAATACTGCTCTACATGCATTTGTTGGTATGACATACATACATCTGTCTATGATCAATTTTCTTTATATATCCAGGGCCGGGTTGGGGGTACAGCAGGCTAACAAGGTAATTCCAGATTGTCCTCTACCCAGTAATATTTTCCATCTCTTCCCGGGTAACCCCAAAGTGATACTTAGCCAGACAAGATATATCATCTGTCCAGTGTGTTCTGGGTCTAACCCGGGGCCTCTTACCAGTTGGGCGTGCCCAGAAAATCTCTAAAAGGATATGCACAGGAGGAATCAATGGCCACTAGCTGAGACAAGCCTACGTAGGAACTTTATTTTGGCTTCTTGTATTCATAATCTCAATGTAAAGATCCCTCTCTCAGGATGGAAAATCCTGCAAAATATGTTGTGTATACAGAATTAACAACCTAATAACATTACAACATAGACAGTCCATTTGATTTTAAATATATATCGTAAACATATATATAAAAAGATTGTTCTAGGGAGGATGTCAAACAATTTCCATTCCCCGCCAACAATAAGCGTCAAGCATGATGCCACCGGATGTAGTTTGAAAATGTTTTCTTTAAATCAAGGGAAATCTACTGGAGCATTTAAATATAGCACGAAAAAATATATTCCAATCAGTTGTGCCCTGGGTTTAATCAAATGTGTGGTTTACCTTTGAATGCTGCTGAGTTGTGATTGCAATGATCTCCTTTATACTCAACTTCAGTTTTCCATTTGGAAAAGTGTGGATAGAACCTTCTCTAAAATACCAACTCAGCTGCAGTACCAAGCTAGCTGAGCCAATGCTAAAAAATTGAACACTGCAAACCACTGATTGCTCAAAGAGACACCGCTCTTGGGCATTATAGGACATCCTGCACTAACTCGGCTAGATTTATCAAATAAAATTGCAGCTCGCAAAACTGTGCTTAAATTAAAACTGCAGAATTTCCTCTTTTAGTTGCATATTAAAGCATTTAGGGAGGGTTCTGTTGCCACAGCAGTTTCAAGTGTTAGCGCTACAGCGATAAGCTGATCACCTTGCCAACTGAAGATGATTGATATGTCCATCAACTCAGAAAACCACTCCTCAAAGATTACATTTATTAACTAGAGCACTCATGAGAATAATTACTATAAAATACCTATATTTATTGAATCCATGTTAAAATCAGCTGAGGGAGGCTGTAGGAACAGCTGTTGCAGCATGTCGTGATTAGAGCTAGCACCTGCTAACAACAGATCACACAGACAACATTCTAGAAACACGAAATTGTAAGTCTGATGAAGTTGCGTTACTATTACTCTTAACTTACGCCACTCTAGCTAGGCCACTGTGGCTCAGGAGGTCAGTGGTCAACATGTCAAAATGTTCTTGGGCAATCCCAAATGTCTCCCATAGGCATGACAAAGGTACTGAGGTGTATGCAGGTCATTTTCATAAAAGTGTAAGCTAAAGGACATTTAGATGTTAAAGGTCCCATGTCATGGCCATTTCTACTGATCATAATTCCATTGTTGAGGTATACTAGAATAGATTTATATTGTGCAATTTTCAAAACTCACATTGGTTTCTCATACAGCATCTCTGTATAGTATGTGTATTCACTCTCTGTCCTAAACGGCTTGTTGGAGCTCCTGCCCCTCCTCCCTGTGAGCCCAGTGTGCTCTGATTGGTCAGCTCGCCCACTCTGTTCTGATGAGTCCACCACCGTTACAGCAGAACATCAGTGATTATGTGTTACAATGGCGTTAGCAACCAGAAAATGACACCAGTAATGACAAACAGATGAGAATGCTGCGTGGGGTCTGGGTGCCGTGTTGGCGGGACGTTGCGCGCCTCGCTGCTGTGAGGAGCGGACAGTGTGAGCTGGGTTCATTTCCTGCTTGCTGCGTGGGATCTGCGAGACAGCGAGACATCGCAAATGGACGCGGGAAGGGGGGGGTGCTGAGGGGGCTGCCGCACCCCCATCTGCGAGGCTCCACTAGCAGAATTTTACTCGCTATAGGGTGTACTTTGAGGGTTTTTGAGTCTGCAGACCGTTTACATGCATAAAAACCTTCATAACACACAAGGGGACGGGTAATAACCGGAAAAGCATGACATGGGACCTTTAAATGTAAATGTAATTGGCATGTTTACTGATGTGCCGGTGTATCAGATGGTATTTATTATGCACCCATTTGAGCTCTATGCTTTTGGACTCTAGAATTTTAAAGAATGATTTGACATTGGATCAATAAAACTGAAAACTGTCTAAAATGCAGATTCCCCTTTTTTCAAATTGCACTCTGGAAACACAGTCACTGCATGGCAACAAAACACATGAATTCATTCATCAGACGAGAATGGTGGGAAGCTTATCAAGATTATAAGAACTTTGTTTTGGAGTCAAACTGATAGTGACTAATAAGCCCTCACATGACATTTGCACAAGCACATCAATAGTAAATAAATTGGATCACAGATTTGTATTCTCATTTGATTAACTTGGAGGCTTGTGTCCAACCTGATTGTTTGATTATCATTTTCAGTGTCCTGTTCTGTAGTGTAAGGATTCAGGATGCTAACAATGTATTTGGTCCAGTTTAAATCCAGCAAGGGACCTTTGCACAATAGACTGTCCTCTGCTCTCTATAGCAACCTACCTAATACAAACGCAAAAAAAGGTTCGAAAGTTTATAGCTTTGAGGTGAGATGATCTTACATGCAACATTTTACCTGGAGATGGCAATCTCGACTTTGGTTTTGGCGATAGCTGCCGCTCTCACTGCTCCCTCGATGGCTCGATCCACCTTCTGTTTGGTCTTGGTGTTCCTCAGTGGGATCAGCTGCTTCTTGAGGCCTCGGGCCAGAACGTTGTTCTTGTACTTCCCTTCTTCTTTGGATCCATCAGGGAACAGAGTGCAGCCGTAGCCATGGCGCTTATTGTTCAACCACTCGCCTTCGTACTTCATGCCGTTGGAGCGCTCTGAGACACCAAATCCACTGCGCTTGTCATTCTTCCACTCACCCATGTAGGCCTCGGTGGTGGTGGCATCCACGTAGTCCTCCAGAGGCAGGTAGTCATCGCCTGTGTCTCCGTCTCCAAAGCTGATGGTGGAATTGGCGTCACTAGAACTGATGCGGCTCATGTTTGTGTCACTGTGTGCTGAGCTGCGTTTACTGGAAATTGACGATCGTGAGTCAGATTTGCGCAGTCGCTGAAGGCTCCCAAAGAGGGAACCACGGCGAAAAAGACCCTTTTTCTTCTCTGAACCTTCTCCGTCTGAGTGGAAGTTGAGTACAAAGCCACCACGTGTACCGGCAGGGCTGTCAGACAGGCTGTCACGAAGTACTGTACCATTACTCTGCTCACTACGGAGGGAAGACAGCGAGGTTCGTAGAGGTGAGCGTATTACAGAGGCCATACCGTATGGTACACTTTGACGCACGCCGTAGCCATGACGCATCCCACCAGTCCACTGACCCTGGTATGAACCTGTAGCAGCAACAGAGTCAGGGAGAGAAACAAAAGACAGTCAGTTAACAGTTAAATACACAGATAATAACCACGATGTATGGTTTGAGCTCCTATGACAAGATCAAAACTGAAATCCATTAGAAAGACTTGATTTAAACACATTTTATAGCCAATGAGGGATCATCACAATTCCTAGCATTTTGAATTCTGTTACTGGAAAATCACTTTTCTCAGAAGTTGCTGACATAATCAGTGTGCATCTTCTTGACATCAAAAAGTCCTGTCTACAATTGTAAGAAGATGTGTAAAACCTTGGGGTGCAGGATCGCCCAACTTTCTTCCGTGCACTGAGTCTGTGCCCGTGGCAATGCACCTTGTGCTCTGGCACTCGTAGGCGGAACATGGCTCGGTCAAATTGGCCATGAAAAATGTAAATGGTTTGCAGTCCTCAAACAGCAAGTACTGTCGTGGTGCCACCGGTTAAAAGTGCTGCTATTTCGTTCATTAGGGCATAACTGCTGGCAGAAGAAAGCAAACTGTTACCAAAAGCCATTCACCGAACACTGAAGTTCGGTGAATGCATCTGTGGTCATGGCAATTAGTGCCTTAGGTGATGGGTCTGCCAGGATTGTCCCATTACTGAAACATATTTTGTGTCTTTGATTGGCAGTCCAATTCCATGCATGGAGGTTTGGCCTTTCAGAGCTACCAAGAAGAGCCGAGGAAAAGCATATCAGCCTCTTCGGCCGGATCCCAGCCGTTGGTAATGGCTGTTTGCCAGAGCAAACTAAGAGGGTAGCATTCGCAGAAAGGTGGAAGCAAGAGGAAATCTGGTTTGAGCTATCCCATGAGATAAAGCATTCTGTCCATGAGATCTCATGGTTAGCTGTTGGGGACAGCCTTGGAGAGAGCTAGCCATTTTTTTTCACTTCACTATGTTTGTGTAGAGGTTGTCTGATAAACCAACGACTTGATTCACAATATTGAATAAAAATGATTTTGTTGATTTGAAAATGATTGCATAGTAACCGCTAAAAAAATAACAGTCCGTTTGACTGCGTACTAATGGCTTGAACTGCGACAACAACAACATAACTTAAAATGACGGCAGCACTGATCGAGGATTTCTGTAATTGTCCAAGTCTATTCATATTTTCTTTTCAACTAACAAGTCTTTAACCGTTTAAGCCCTGAGCCTGTTTTTCAGGTCTCAGGCTCGAAAATGACATTCCCAGGACATATATATATATATATATATATATATATATATATATATATCTATCTTCACTTCAAAAGGGGTAAATTAATAATCTTTTTTCTCAAAGCAATGATAAACCTGTGAGTTGGATGTAGAAAAGTCAGAATCAATATAGATTTTTTTTATTTTAAAGTAAATTCAGATTGAACATAGTAAAGAAATGTAAATTGTAGTGTCCGTCAAAAAAAAAAAATTACTTATAGTGAAAACCACCCTTGAATGATGGGATAGACTAAAAGCTTTAGGAATCCAAACTATAACAATAAGTACCCTGTATCAAGATTGATGCAAAACAAGTGACATTTGACCTTTTTAGAGAGGTTTAGCACAAAAAAAACATTTGGGTGTATTTGCCATATCTCTGGCCCCCCTCGGTCGATTTTGATGATTGACACCTCTTTTGAACCATTAGAGCCAATAGAATCGAGAGGGGAGTTCCTAAATCCATCTAAACATTACCCATTGGTGAATGAGTGATGCGCAGCCAGAATGCCCAAAACCGGAAGCTGGGTTGTAGCTCTCACACACTCTATATGAAATCTCAGTTTTTGACAAAAATGTTATGATGGATTATCAGTAATCATTTCAAAGTGACACAGACACATTTAATTAACCTTCAGCAGCGTTTTTTATGCGTTTTAATGCCATTGAACACAACTTTTGATCAGAAAACAGCAAAGGTCAAACGTATTGGCCGTTTTGGCTCCGTAAAGCTACGTTGTGTGTTGTCTGGTTTTGCCTTCGCTGCCCTGAGTTCTGGTGATGATACCTATACCTCTAGAATCTATGGAATCTCAGCTTTCATTTGATATCTTGTTTGTGCAGATCCGATAAGTAATAAATATTTCTACCGTGAGTTCTGTGCTAAGTGCGTTAGCATTTTTTCGCTTAGTGCTAATTCAGAGGCTTGGTATTACCCTTGTGTTTTGTTTTGCTAAAAATGGTTCGTATTGTCAGTTAGCTGAGTTTCTTCCCGTTAAGTGGGTATGACACATTAATAGGTTGTTAAATGTTAAGAAGCCCTGAGACACAGTTTCGTGAAAAAAAAGCCCGCAGTCCCGCCTTAACAGGTTAAACACTGCTAGAGCCGATACCATGTTCCCTTTAGTGTTTACTCAATGTGTGTCTTCTTCTGCTGTTCCCATTAGTGTTTACTTCCTGTCTATCTTCTTGTGGAAGGTTTTACCATTTCTCTAATTTCCCATCCTCGGCTCCTCTCCTCGACTCCTATCCTCGTGTCTTAGTCCCGCCCACAGGAGATCCGAGCAGAGGAGTCAAGGAGGGGAACCGAGGAGAGAGGAGGAGAAGCAGCAGGCGTTTAGAGAAATGTGGCTGTTAACCAAAGGCCGGTCAGGGGCAGTGTGATGGGTCGATGTTGTTGAACGGCAGGGTGTTTATCCATCAGGGCTGCACCCACTATACCCATAGAGTCCAGTAGAGGGCGGAGCCTGTGTGAGATATAGCGGTGGGTTACATATTGTAACCCTGGTTATATAAGCACAGACAGACCCCTCTACCTTGGGCCCCTGTCTTTCCTATGCCGCTCGCTGAAGAGGGTGTAGGATGACAGGATCAGGAGGTGTGGCCGCCTTATATACTGTGGGCCTGCGTGCGCATTCAGGTAGGCTCGCCCCGATAGGCCGGCTACGTTTATGTATCTCAGTAGGTGAATGCTCACATAGCATGGTTGAGAGTAGTACCCATAGAGTCCAGTTGAGGGCTCCGCCTATGCTTATATAACTAGGGTTACATTAAGTAACCCCCCGTTATTAATTTATTTGCCTAATAGTTGCTTAAAATGCTACAATAACATTTGCAATTTGTTTTTAATCTTCCATGTACGGTATCAATGTCTCTCAGCCACCGTAGTGTCGTGTTAAGTGGGCGTGTCGTGTAGGGGCGTGTCGTGTAGGGGGCGTGTCGTGTATCGTCATGCTGCGGCTGCAGCTGGGTGATATTGGTTCCTGTTAGTGTTTACTTCCTGTCTGTCTTCTTCTGCTGTTCCCGTTAGTGTTTACTTCCTGTCTGTCTTCTTCTGCTGTTACTGTTAGGGTTTACTTCCTGTATGTCTTCCTCTGCTTTTCCTGATAGTGTTTACTTCCTGTCTGTCTTCTTCTGCTGTTCCCTTAAGTGTTTACTTCCTGTCCGTCTTCTTCTGCTGTTCCCGTTAGTGTTTACTTCCTGTCTGTCTTCTTCTGCTGTTCCCTTTAGTGTTTACTTTCTGTCTATCTTCTTCTGCTGTTCCTGATAGTGTTTACTTCCTGTCTGTCTTCTTCTGCTGTTCCCGTAAGTGTTTACTTCTTGTCTGTCTTCTTCTGCTGTTCCATTCAGTGTTCACTTCCTGTCTGTCTCCTTCTGTTGATTTCTTTGAGATCCAGCACTCTGTTTTTTAACCTCTTTTTTTTCTCTTTACTGGGGACAGTTTAGCCATCATGAATAAAAGGTTTTGTGATTTCCACAAATATAAAACGAATATTCATAGAGTATAACTGTATTACATGGGGTTTTCTGATGGAGAAAACCAATGAACCAAACTTCTTTCTGCGGATTCATATGACTGTACATAGTCCTTGATCCTCCTTTATGGGGGTTGTTCTCTATCTTTATTCAAGAGCATGGTCTTTACATTTGAGAGCATAATTTATTGATTTCACGTTCAGATTATGTATTTCTTTCAGATTATGTATTTTTTCAGCCCTGTCAAAATCCCTCAACCAATAGGAGGCCAGGTGTCCTTGCGGGTGCGTTCGCTTTACTTATTAGAGCGTCCCGTAAGGGCGGTTACTCTTTGGTTTATAAACTCCCGCCCTCCACGGCTTTATTACATGTACTTCACTTGTTTCATTTACAACTTTTGGGGAAAAAAGCACAGTTAATATATATATATATATATATATATATATATATATATACCAGCACCTTACTATAATAGCTACGTTAATAGTAGCCGTAGCACACCGACAGGAGGCCGTGTGCTTGAGCAGAAAAACTGTCTGGAGGATCGCTATCCAACAAAGTAAAAGCAAAGTAATAGTAATAGTAATAGCAAAGTCAAGGACCCCAAGTACGTTTTTTATTTGAATGGTACTATTAACGTTAACGTTACTTCCTTCAAATGAATTTGGTAGTCATATTTGCGGCACATCTATGATAATAATTGGCTTTCAAGTGTTGTACGTTACGTGAACACTGTTGCTAGGCAACTGACAACAAAATGTGGTTCTTTTTTTCTTATTTCATTGTTTAGGAATAGGGAATTATACAGTTTTCTTCATGTAATTTTTAATGTAAGATCCAGTGACGTTTTTATATGTACAAAAGTGGTGGGGCACGAAAAACTTAGATGTTTATATATAAGCTTCTAGTGCTTTTTTAAACACGTAAACAAATAGCTGGTTATCCATGGTTCCGATAGGATAGAGAGGGGGGGGGGGGTGTCGCTCTTTGCAAGTCAATGGGACTCCCTGATAGTTGAAAATCGACGCTAAAGGGCCCCCCACTGCCTTGATAGTGACGCCGAGGGATCCTGACATATAGGACGAGTTGGGAGTGAGTATGTGTTGGAGAGTGACGAGAATACTCATTTCCGGCAGCGAGAGCTGCGTCCCTATTAACCACGTTACTATGAAAACGCCGACAAGGGAAATACTGTTTTCACGCCGAGAGATGACGATAACTTCACATGGACACTGGCCAATCTAAAACCTCTTTAGTAACATACGTAGTACATATACATTTGCTTGAAAAGCACTGAAAAAATCTTCGTATTCTCCACAAAAATGTGTGTTATAGTGAACCAAAAGTCGGAGGCTTATCTTACATTAAAAATTACATGAAGAAAACTGTATATTTCCCTATTCCTAAACAATGAAATAAGAAAAAAAGAAACACATTTTGTTGTCAGTTGCCTAGCAACAGTGTTCATGTAACGTACAACACTTGAAAGCCAATTGTTATCATAGCTGTGCCGCAAATATGACTACCAAATTAATTTGAAGGAAGTAACGTTAACGTTAATAGTACCATTCAAATCAAAAACGTACTTGGGGTCCTTGACTTTGCTCCATGTTGGACAGCGATCCTCCAGACTGTTTTTCTGCTCCAGCACACGGCCTCCTGTCGGTGTGCTACGGCTACTATTAACGTAGCTATTATAGTAAGGTGCTGGTATATATATATATATATATTAACTGTGCTTTTTTCCCCAAAAGTTGTAAATGAAACAAGTGAAGTACATGTAATAAAGCCGTGGAGGGCGGGAGTTTATCAACCAAAGAGTAACCGCCCTTACGGGACGCTCTAATAAGTAAAGCGAACGCACCCGCAAGGACACCTGGCCTCGTATTGGTTGAGGGATTTTGACAGGGTTGTTGCACAAAAAAATCCAAGCGCAGAGCAGAAATCTGAGGGCAGACATTTGACGAGGGCACAGAAACAGCCTGAGTGCGAGGAGAAGGTTTTAAGCTGGAACACGGGAAATCTGTGCAAGCAGCAATATATCTGAGTGCAAGCGTACAGTTTGAGCAGAAGCAGAGCAAATCTAAGTGCAAGCAGGCACTATTTGAGTGCGAGGACAGGGTTTGAGGGAAAAAATACATAATCTGAACGTGAAATCAATAAATTATGCTCTCAAATTTAAAGACCACGCTCTTGAATAAATATAGGGAATAACCCCCATACTCCTTAACAACAGTCTGTTCACCTTTTGTGTTAAGGGGACCACAACACTAACAGCTTGTAGACCCCTTTAATTATGGCACTGTTATTGGGACTGTAATCATCGACTCATCCAAACAGCTAACATGATCTTTTCTGAGATATTAAACATCATGTCCTCTTCCCCATTGTTTTATTCATTTTACACGTATGACTGTAAATGTCATACATAACTACATTTTTAGATGCAACCCCACTCACCCTGCTGTCTAGCTTTTAGATTCCTTCCTCGTTGTGACCTTTCACCTCCACAAATGTTTGGTATCCTGATGCTGATTTAGGACTTTGCCAGGACAATATAAGTGACAGTGCTAATTGTACGACTGGAAGGTCCTCTATGGACTACAATCATTTTTTATTTTATGTATTTCATTTGCTTCCTCTTCTCTCATGTATTTATTCACAACGTATGCTTATAAATAACTGCAGCAAAACTGTTTTTATGAATAACATTTTCAAAGTACTGCCATCAGAGTGGTGCAATATAAGTCCTAAAACCAGAGTTTGCCTCTGGCTTAGCGTTGGTAATGCGTGGCGATGCGACCATGATCGAGTTAGTTTAAAGGTCCCATGACATGGCCATTTCTACTGATCATAATTCCATTGTTGAGGTCTACTAGAATAGATTTACATTGTTCCATGTTCCAAACTCACATTGGTTTCTCATACAGCATCTCTGTAAAGTATGTGTATTCACTCTCTGTCCTACACGCCTTGTTGGAGCTCCTGCCCCCCCCTCCCTATGAGCCCACTATGTTCTGATGAGTCCACCACCGTTACAGCAGAACATCAGTGATTATGTGTTACAATGGCGTTTGATAGCAACCAGAAAATGACACCAGTAATGACAAACAGATGAGAATGCTGCGTGGGCTCTGGAGTCCATTTGGTCGTCGTTACGTTACTTAGACCAGGAAGAAAAAAATGGAAAAAGAGAAATGTCCAACGAGGCGTTCTGGGGCAGCATAGACAGGTCTTTTCTGTGTTAGAGTTTTACTCGCTACAGAGTGTACTTTGAGGGTTTGTGACTTTGCAGACCGTTTACATGCAGAAAAAGCTACATAACACACAAGGGGACGGGTAATAACCAGAAAAGCATGACATGGGACCTTTAAAGCGTTAGCTTTTTATTTCTGCCGATTGCATTTAACCTTAAAATTAAGTTATTTTCTGCAATACCAAACACACTCTTTCAAACAACTTGATAAATTATAGTAATTGGGCCTTATTAACAGCAAGGAAAAGCTTGTCTAATGTTCTTCCCCTTCACACTTATCTAAATTTGGGCTGCACGATATTGGAAAAAACTGACATTACGAAATTTTCTTCCCCTGCGATATATATTGCGATATGAAAAAATACAGGAATTGAAGAAAAGACCGTTTTTTTTGTCCGCAAACCATCCTATCTTGAACTTTAATGCTATACAATTGGTATTTTTTTAACAATATTTAACCGGATGAAGGATTTTAGTCACGGACTTCTGGATCTTAAGTTATCAGAGCAACAAGCTGAGCTAGCTCGGTTATCCTGCTGTGATCTGATCAAGAATGGTTGTGATTGGTGGTTTGCTGTGCATGCAGAGCCTGCTTGTCACTCACTCAAGTACCCCTGACATGAGAGCCGCGCAAGTTTTCCTTTTGTAGCAAGCAGCAAAATAATTGTAACATGACGTGTTTGAGTTCATTTGCCTACTTAAAGTGCCAGTGAAGTGCATTTTTTTGCGCCAAAATGAAATGGCAGTTTCATTTCTTACATATAATTGTACCTGTTCATGGCTAAAATAATTTTTTAGGAAGTGCGAGGGACGAGATAAACATCGCAAATTGTTCAGAGTCTGAGCCTACCGCTGCTGCAGACGATAGCGGCTGTGACGTCACAAGATGGGCCCAGTTGTGATTGTAAACATGGCGGAGCCTTCGGAAAGTGATACTGGTGCGAGAGAAATGAGTGATTTTGACAGCTTTTCGGACAGGATAGATGAGGAAAGTGGCCATGGAAGTCAATTTAGTTGAGGACAATATTTTGTCATAGATCTAGAGTAGATCTACACACAGGATTGGCCATCACCTGATCATACATTCATCTGTTCATAGCATGATGCAACATTCATGTTCACATGCAGTGTTGTGCTAGTTACTGAAAACCAGTAACTAGTTACAATTACTAGTTACTTCACTACTCACACCAAAAAGTAATGCGTTACTGTGAAAAGTAACTTTTTAGTTACTTAAAAAAGGGCACCCATTAATGCCCTTATACTGTAGCCTTCATTTCAGTACTGTTATTGCATCGGAGAATAATACAACCTGTTGATCAACTTGACATGCATTTGCATCACTGAACTCTGCTAAGCAATGTGGTCTATACACAAAACACAAAGATATGTTTCAAAGTGCCAATCCAGCCGCTGTTGCTTAGGTGGAGGTGGAGTGGCGTCGGATGAGTCTGGGTCTGTGGTCTTAGCTACTAGCTTCGTCCCAGCATGTTGTTTCTGCAGATGTTTCAACAGATTTTAATTGCTGTTTTGGGCAGTCGATAGGATCTTTGACCCGCCAAGACACAACTTACATTTAACTAAAACGTTCTTTTCTTTGTGCTCGACAAAAGTGAAATAGTGAGAATATCTCCAGGCGGAGAAACTCGACTTGAGCTCTGCCGCCGCCATGATAGTCTTGTTAGTAAACACAAACACAGTGGCCTTTATTTTTCATAAACAATCTACGAATCTACGAAACAAACACCAGCCACTCACCTTCATCTTTTGGAACAGAAACATCGCCACTTCGGCAGACTTGACATTACCACAGCCAGCGGCAATGCATCGCTTCCCGTGTGTTTTTCCTCCCTTTTTCGTCACTGTCGCCTCCATTGTCAGGTTTCCTCGATTGGCAATCACTTCCAGTCGACTGCGAAACACTTTCCAATAAAATACTCGCTCAAAAACGTTGGTAAATTCCACTTTGAAACAGAGACAAAATGAACGGTGGTGAATGTAAACACTTCGGCTGAGCCCATCTTCTGACGTCACGCAGTAGATCGCAAGCCACGCCCACGAAGGCGGAGGTTTCCCAGCGGAAAATTCCAACTCGTCAAATTCGTTGCTATTCCAACATCTTTTATATGGGTTCCAATGGACAATTTTGGTCATTACTATACGTATTAGCATAACAGATCATGCACCGGCGCACACTTCACTGGGTCTTTAATATCGCACGTCTTAAAAAAAATAAAATCGCACGTCCTGCGATGGGAATATCACGCATGCGCATAACGCAATTATCGTCACGACACGATATATCGTGCAGCCCTAATCTAAATGCAACTTCCCTGATTGAGGTTACACATCTTTGCTTTGTTAATATGTGTTCCTCTTTATTCACTTTACTTTGGAGAAGGCACATTCCACTTAACCACTTAAAGCTAAACCTGTTACCTTAGCAAGTCACCAAGGTATTTACTAGTCTGTAAGCCAATCAGCTGTTTCTCATTAAATATGTGTCTCACAGCTTCATTCATATGTTCTGCTCATCACTGAACTCCAACTCCTCGGTACTGTGTATTTTACCTGGTCAGGTATTGAGTGTTTTCAGAATCAGAAATACTTTAATAATCCCAGTGCAAAATGAGTTTTCGTAACAATTGTTCCTTTTTAGAATGAATGAAATAGTGAAAAAGAAAAAAAAAATATATATATATATATATTATATAAATATAAGAAGTAAGAATGTGAAATAGAAAAATAAAATAAGATGCATATAAACATAATAAATTATAGTGAGATGTCCAATAAAGATGTAATCAAATCAAAATAATTAAATATTAAATGTTGTGATGATTTCTAAAATGTTCACTTTATTGTGTGAACTTGATTTCGGAAGCTGCATTATTTGTCACTCAGGCTAGCCTGAGAGGAGGAACCTACAACGTTTCATTAGCAATGGAACAAAATAACCACTGCTGCTTTGTGAATGCTGTTGAAATCCTAGATACGTCAGGACACAAAACTCTGCTGATCTGGGTTCATAAAGTCTTCTGGAAACACACACAGCCCAGAGAATTTCACCTGTTTTTACGACCTCTAGCTGAACCAATCTTGGGAACTGAAGTGAGTAAACACATTTCAATTGAATTACAATAAACATACCGAAAAACTGCCCAAGGCACACCATAATAAATAACAATTAGTAAAAGATTAAGTTAAAGCTTTGTCAGATTGCTAAAAAAAATAGGCGGCAACGTTTTTTTTCACATTAGACAGTCTATGGTTTGCACAGATACCTGGCCTATGGCTGATGGTTTCCTTTTGTGATTCAACAACTTAAAGGATGACAGGTCCATAATCTCAACACTGATTGGCTTTTGCGAGACAGCACCATGTAGATTACTGGCTTCAGTTAACAAATGTTGCATCACTCTCTCCATTTGGCTCTATCAACGGCTTTGCATTGACTTTATATATTAACGTGCCGCACAAAGAATTTGCTTTGCATCGATTGTAAACAGACCATAAAAGGCCAAAGCACCTAGGAACAACACTGCCATTTATTTATTAACTTGATTATGTGAAATGACACATCTACATTGTATTTTCAGAGTGTACTTCTATGAAATTGTAGAATCTTTGGAGCTTGCTTGAAGCTAAACCCCTAGAGTGTAGACGACACACTCTGATCCTAACACCTGTACGTTTGCCTCAGTGTGCTGCAGATTGAAAGGTTTGGACATAAAACAGTTGCTTAAAGCACCACCAGCGAGCGTCATTAGGTGATAAAGCTCGGGCTGTGGCCCTTATGGCTGCAGTTTGAGAATGTGAGAATGTGCTATTTTAAAAGATGGAAGTAACTTGAGACACCGGGAAGTCTGTTGGCTGGCCAAACATAACTCCAAGCAGCTACCTTGCTATGTGGTCTAAGCCTTCTCCACAGTGGCAGACTGACTGATATATATCACATAAGACTGTGTTCTAGAAGCTGCTCTTCACATAGTAAGGATCTTACAGCATTTTGAAGTGATTATTTTTCTGAGTTTTTGAATTTATTTATAATTTTTCTAAAAGGATTGAAAACATCAACAAGTCGTTCACAAATGTTCTTTTCATTTTTTATTTGTGTAAAATTATTGCGATTTATCCGTTCTGTGCATCCTCTGATTAATCCATTATTTATATTTAATCTAAATAAAATATAGTGTTTAACCCAGGTGAATGGGACAAAAAAACACAGATGTAGGAGGTTAATTACTCTCTCATAAAAGCTCCCCATGTAATGTATTATGTAAATGACCATATTAGTTGACTGCAATCTGTATTGCTCTATATTCTGTTAGTATTATTAGCATTATTTATCAAGATTTGTATTTTCTTCATTTGTTGACTGCAACATTGACTGTGAAACTGATTTGATATCTGCACCTTCAGTCTATTGTATGGCTGCTGCACTAGAAATATAGTATTTAGTAGTATTTGCTGCCTTTGTGTGTTACAAAAGCACATACTCAAAGCAGCGCATCACAACAATGTAGTTGAGTTGAAGATGTCCCCCCTCCCACAATATGTTAAAAATGTCAGCATTTACAATGAATCAGAAAACTGTCTCGAGAATAGGAAATATATTTTACAATATTATTATATGCTTTTTTTTTTTTACCACACCATTGAAATGCTTTAAGCAGGTGAGCCCTTATAACCCAAAAAGATGTGGTCCAGTTCTTTGCCCCCTCATCTTTTATTTGCCTTACTTCTTTAAAATGAAATGCATGGAAGTTATATGAGGTCCTAGAAATTAACCCTAAAAACTAAATTCCAAATCAACTTGCAGAGACCTTCTTCTCCACAAAGCTCAACAGGCATATATCTCTAATATAATGTGAAATTACTGTAAAGATATTCATAGAAAGCATTTACATAACAATAATAATACATTTTATTTAAGGGCGCCTTTCATGATGCCCAAGGACACCGTACAATTTGGTAAATACTCTAACGGAGCATACACACGGCGGCGTGCGTTGATGCTTGCCGGCGGGCATGTCTGAAGCTAGACCAACAACCTGAATCTCCCGCCCCGGACACACAAGCAGCGGTTTGATTGGCTAGAGCTTGTACTGGCATATGATTTGATTGGCTGACGCTTCCGTCGAAGCTTCAAAAGTAGAACATTGCTCTACTTTTGAAGCGAGCAACGCGAGCAAAGCTACGCTTTGCTCCCACAATGCAGTTCGGCGAAGCGTGACGTCACCCCATTCAAAGTGAATGGGCAGAAGCGTTGAAGCTTCAACGCAAGCCGCCGTGTGTAAGCTCCGTAAGAGGTTATAAGCAACAGAACATGATAAAAACACAAACATACGATCATGGAGGAGAAAATCTGTGGACACAGACGATAGGGACCAGTTACTCAGGGGACACAGAGGATGGAGAGCGCTACAGTGAGGAGGCTGGGATTTGAATGTGGTGATTGTGTCAGACTGTCCGATGTGTGGGGGAGGGAGTAACAGAGTCTGGGAGCAGTGCAGCTAACAGCCCGAGCACCAATGGTGACGAGGCGTGGGCTGGGGATGGTTAGCAGACCAGCTGAGGACGAGCGGAGGGGGTACACTCCTGAAACACTCATCATTGTGTCCCGTCAAACAAAACTCTACTTTTAGTAGTCAATTTATGTTTATATATGTTATACAGCAGTTTACAAAGCAAGAAAAAGGCCAGGAGAGTTCATCTATTTTGCACATTTCCTTCCCAGACAGCTCCAAATACTGTGCTGGGTGCTCAGATCTGTAGCTGCCAATGGAAACAATTCCCTGTCATGTGGATAGGAATTAAACAAATATATGTCCCCATTTTTTGGTCCGTCAACAGAATATAAATATTCTATAAGCACATAATGACATTGGATTGAATATACGTTAAAAGTCAAATTTAATAGAAATAACAAATCATGTCAAACTAAAGGCGCTTAAAAAGGGATTTGAAAACTAAAATGATCAAGGACTCACAGCATCACTAGTTAACACAGGAGCTTCACCCAGGAGACCAGAGGAAATGCTGGAGTCAGCAGTGATTACTGCATATGTTTAACCAAGACAGCCGTCCACATGAAGTAATGATACACTGATAAACTGATACACTGATACACTGATACAGTGATACATAATACACTGATAAACTGATACACTGATACACTGATACACTAATACACTGATACACTGATACACTGATACAGTGATACATAATACACTGATAAACTGATACACTGATACACTAATACACTAATACACTGATACACTGATACACTGATACACTGATACACTAATACACTGATACACTAATACACTGATACACTGATACCAGCTGTGCTCTCTCTCCTCTCAACACACCGCTGCAATCAGACACAGCTCCACCTCCTCTAACTCTTGCTGCTTTGGAATAGTAAATACTTCCAATTTATAATTTTTTAGCTAATGTAATACTTGAAAATGTGTCATCCTTGGATGTAGGGATGCTCCGATCGCCAATTTTGGGGCCAATCGCCGGAATCAGTATCGGCCGATATCGATCGCATCGAGTGGGCGGGGCCTATGGGGATCTTCCCTTTAAAGGGGACATATTGCTATATTTAAATAATATATAAGGTATATATATATATATAAGGTATATTAATACGTTTTAATTTTCAAAATACGAAACAGATCATGCATTTTAGCCATGCCTTATTTTGCCTCACTCCAGCTCTGTCTTTGCAAGGTCTGATTCAGCTGACCACGCCCCCATGCGGAAGAGGGGGGCGTGACACGGCCCCGGCACGAGCGTCATGTTATCATGCTTGCTGTGATTACGAGTGGAGAGTCAACATGTTTTCTCAGAGCAATGCATGTGTTCAAGCATATTACCAATTCGATCCAGAATCTGACCCTGAAGAAGCGGAGGTTTTGGTGGAGGTGCAAACATCTCGGTTGCAGCAGGACGTTTCTGAATGGTTAGTTGACAAGCTGTTGTCCCTATTTATTTTACGCTAACTCTTTGTTACGATGCTTGCTACTTATTCCGTTTTGGCTAATTAGCAAGAATGTTATGTGTACAGTTTGTAACAGAGTTTGTAACGCAAAAACAGCGGTACATATATTTATATTTATATATATATATGGAGTCTTCTGGCACATTTCCCTGGAAAATGAACTCTAGCCACAGATTCTTTGCTTTTTCCAGAGGCGGCAGTGCATGCAGTATTTTGTCCTTGTCACGATTATTGCAGCCAACAACAGCGCAATATCTATCTCTATTAGACATCCTGGCAAGAGCAGGCAAAACCACAGATGTGACTGGGGAAATGTAGCCTGCCGACAGCCTATATGCGAATTACAGGTTGGGCAATGGCCGTGGCCCAACCTCTCATTCCCCTGATTGGTGGAGAGTTGACCAATCAGGCGGAGTGCACCTACATTACGTCAAAAAGGTGCAAATAAAAAATCCACCCGTATCAAATCCGTTGCAGCCCCGTTTTTAGAGATTTGGGTATGGAGGAAAAGAGAGAGGGTTGTGTTTTCTGACACTTTGTGAGTTCCCTGGAACACCGGGGACACATATGTATGTATAAAAGACATCACAAAGTGCACTTTGCATGATAGGTCCCCTTTAAAGTGATGTTTAAAAGTCAGTTAATGGGGCTCATTCACTGGCGCTTCCACAAACAACAACCAACATAATTATTACATTCAAATGAAGTACATTATTCAAGTTTACATTAACTTTGGATAATAACACGGGAGAAATGAGCGGAAGCGCTCTCTTTTTCCTCTCTCCCCCTCTCTCTCTCCTGACAGCCTGTCAGTATCTCATGCAGCTCACTGATCCAGTAATGAGTGACCCGACAGTGAAGAATACATATAATTTATAACTAGTTTAGCTTGTTCCAGAGGTAGATACAATAGCTAAGTGTGTTAGGTCTAACTCTTAGCGGGTGGAGCTGCAGGATTTCTGCTTCACACACGTCATTATCATTTTCGGACACCTTAAAATACTGCCAGACTGGTGAGGCCATTTTGGCGAGATTGTTTTGCCGCGCACAGAGAAAAGTGTCATGTATTTTACGTCATAATTTTACGTCATGCGATCGGCTCTCGCGATCTGCACTTTTAGAGAGCACCGATCGATCGGCAGAGAGTGAGTATCGGCCGATATCGATCGGCGGCCGATCGATCGGAGCATCCCTACTTGGATGCAAAAGAAGTGCACTTGTTTCAGTTCGATAAGTTTTGAATGTGTGCTACCCTAAAAAGAATACTGCTTTTATTAATGTAAAAAAGTTGTAATTATTGTTAGGTTAATATTTACTACAGCCATTATACAATTATACAAAAACAAATTCTCCAATATTTTGTTCCTTTTAAGAGAGCCTAGCTTATCCCTCTGATTATTTTGTATATTTCTGTATAACACTACCCCTTTCAAATCTGATACACTGTATTTTTCTGTATGTATATTCCATGTGGCTATTTTTATCATATTAAATATATTTTAAAAAATGTATATTATAAATGTAATATTTTTTTCTTATAATCGTTCTCTTATTTATCTTTCTCTTACAACTTATTTCCTTATACCGTGTTTATGTATTCACCATTATACACTAAAGCAGATTCCTTGTATGTGTACACCTACTTGGAATTGAACCAGATTATGATTCTCTGCTATTGTACAAAATAAATGGTGTTATGGTTATATTTATCTCTTTCAAAATAAAAATGAAATTGCATGCCCTCAATTTGTTTTGTTTTTAAGTTACTGTATCAAAGTAATACATTCCACTATAATGACAGCACTACTAAGATTGAAGCTGTTGCTACCTACTACAGGAACATTTGCAATCTTAGCTCAACAGGCTAGTTTTACACTAGCACTGTTTTATAGTGACCAGGTGAACCAAATCATTGCAGTTTTAAAAACGTGGGATTGGCAAAATCCTAATGCAGTGGCTAAGAACCATTTCACAAACCATGATGATTAATCCTGTCCATCAAGGTGCAGGGCCAAGCTAAAGATAGAGAGGCCCCTTGCAGGGGAGCCGAAAGGGTTTCATATAACCAGTAGTGGGTACAAGAAGCTCTACAAACCTGGTACTGCTATACATTAACTACCCTCATACAGCCCTTTGACTAAAAGTGTAGAATACATTAACAAATACAGATTACAGAGTGAAAGTAAGCTTTGTAATGCCTAGCCTACAGCTTGGTTTGGTGAGTTCTTTAATGAGGATTCAGGTGTAAAGGGTACTCAACTTCCATAAAGTGTTAGGAGACACAGAATGGTAAAATCAATGCAGCAGAGGTGCAAAAGACTTCACATCTTTCAGTCCCTAGTATTGTATGGCTCGATTTTCAGATATTCCTACACTTCCCACGATGCAACTTTTGTTAGAGCCCCCCTGCCTGGTTAACTTCTTCTCTCTTCTTCTCTCTGTCTTTAGATAAGACATCATCCGTTTTATTTTGCTCCTCCAGAGCCGCATAAGACGTTCTAATAGTGTTTACCTGAATTTATTACATTAATCTGCCCCTTTAAATTCAAGTAAGGCTACAGTGGTGCTGGAATGAGTCTTAAAACCCCAGAAATAAGTCAGCATTTCATCACTTCTGCTTTTTGAACAAGTTTTTGTGTTGAAGCCTGAAATAAGATATGTGATTAACACAAGTTTAAGAGATTTTCACATTTTGTGCTATGACATTAAAAAATGTCAGTAAATACTCCAGTGGTGAATGCATGTAATCTATGAGTTATAAAAACAGCGGTTGCTCACAAGTAACCAAAGGAGGCCGACAACTTCATCACAGCGAATACAAGTCTGCTTTTAGATTAGAGGTGGTGAAGTCATGATATAACTTGTTTATAGCCAAACGTTAGCTATTTACATCTGGTGAAAGCATTTACGCTTCAAAATTCATAAAAGTGGTGTTAATATGTGCAGATTATTCTGGTAAACAAAACGTGCAAATATCATAAATGTGTGTTTGTCAATGATCTTAGATTCTGCATTATTCTGAAATCCAATGGAAAAACCCCATTGTTTCTTGTCAAGTAACTTTGGTCATATATAATATGTCATCACTGCACTGCTCTATTGCTTCCAAATAAATATATTTTCTCAAATCAATATCCAATCATTAGATATATTTCATATATATATATATATTTGAATATTGAACCCATAGTATCAGGTAAGCTATCTCTATGACAACTGGCGTCTATGGTGTGAAACCTGATGAAAACAAGCATTCATGATGACTGGAGAGACAACAGTTATGTAATATCTGTCTATAAGTGTCTTTGCCAAAATCATCTTAAAAATGTAAGGAAAAGAAAGACACTTGGTTTTTAATAAACAAATCACAAGCACGCTACATAACCATGCTTAAATGTGTCTCATAACGTGCCTCCTGGTTACACTTACCATGTGCCAACCGTTACCTTAATCAAAGAGTATTCCAGTAAGTGAAATTGACACGGACAATCTGCTGTTGTGTGCTTCATTTTTAAAAAGGGAAACTCCAGACTCGGGAATGTCCAAACCTGATTCTCCAGACCTTATCTAAAGTTCTTATAAGGAAATGGCAGATGCATAAACAATATAAAAAGATCTACTAGATCTAATATTACTACCATAAGAGAAGAAAAAAAAAAAGCGCCAAGCAGTAAAAAAAAAAATAAAACAACAAAGAAATGAGTCTTACACTTTTTAAATAATGACATTACATTTGAATTATTATAGTGCCAGATTTGAGTTATCCAAGACCAGAACGAAAAATGAAAATCTTGAACAAAAAACGTTGGTTGTGTAAAATAAACATATTTATACTCTGTGCTATTTCAACAAACATCTTAATTATTATTATGGTTTAATTTACCCTTCAAAAGAGAGGGTTCTCTGCTCTCCTTCCAGAACATGTCTGACCACCTGTTGGTGTCCCTCAGTTTATTAAGTTCAACCATCACATGAAAGTAGCTGTTAGTTTTCAGATCCATTGGCAGAACCTCTTGGGTATATGCCATTGGTTGTTGGTCATTCTCATATAACCTTTTAGCCAATCACATGCCTCCTGCCTCTTTAATCTACCTTCACATACGAGATTTGCTATTTGCTAGACCAAGTAGGGTGCAAAGCCTTTTGTTGAAAATAGGTAGTTAGTGGCGTTTCTATGGTTCGTACAGCTGTTCTCTGATTGGTTGCGCTTTGAAAGGTCAGCAGTGATAAAGGTCACAGTTGAAATAATGAAAACCAAAGCACAGTTTCCTTGATGGCAATTTCAAGCGGTGTGCAACGCAAATGGTTGCGCACAACCTAGTCGGGCGGAATTGTTCTCTCCATAAAAAAACAACGACAACGTCGGCTCGGAGCAGATTTATCGCAGCTAGCTGAAAAATGCTAGTAGAAGTGTCCAGTTATCACCTGTTAGCGAGAGGCACAACAAATGCAAATTCTTAATAAGCTATCTAGCTACTGCTGTAAACAAACACAGTAAACAAACACATAAACTAAAATATTTGATTCAGCTTGATAAGGCTGAAAAGGCCACCTATGTAGCTGCTAACTAGCCAGGCAGAGAGCAACAACAGCAGATAATTCAGCGTTACGTTGGCAGCATTTTCATTCTGAAGATGTTCCTCATAGACAACACACAACTTTGAAGATAAAAGAGACATGCTTGCCCTTGGAATGCTCAAGAAAACAGGAGCTAGCTAAAAATGCTAGGCCATACCTACCCAGCTAGGTAGCAAGATCAGGCTTGTTACAATTAGTTTAGGCTTAAAGTCTGCAGAAGTTTAGTTACTGCATATGTAAACTGTGTAAATGTAGAGCAACAGCCTCTCATTCATGGCGCTTCCACAAACAACAACCAACATCATTATTACATTCAAATGAAGTACATTATTCAAGTTTACATTAACTTTGGATATAACACGGGAGAAATGAGCGGAAGCGCTCTCTTTCCTCTCTCCCCCTCTCTCTCTCCTGATAGCCTGTCAGTATCTCATGCAGCTCACTGATCCAGTAATGAGTGACCCGACAGTGAAGAATAAATATATTTATAACTAGTTTAGCTTGTTCCAGAGGTAGATACAATAGCTAAGTGTGTTAGGTCTAACTCTTACGGAGCTTACACACGGCAGCGTGCGTTGAAGCTTCAACGCTTCTGCCCATTCACTTTGAATGGGGTGACGTCACGCTTCGCCGAACTGCATTGTGGGAGCAAAGCGTAGCTTTGCTCGCTTCAAAAGTAGAGCAATGTTCTACTTTTCTACTTTCTACTTCTACTTTACTTTCTACTTCAGCCAATCAAATCATATGCCAGTACAAGCTCTAGCCAATCAAACCGCTGCTTGTGTGTCCGGGGCGGGAGATTCAGGTGATTGGTTGTTGGTCTAGCTTCAGACATGCCCGCCGGCAAGCTTCAACGCACGCCGCCGTGTGTAAGCTCCGTTAGTGTGTGTGTTGCTCCGCTCACCGGTCCGTCACAGCGGGTGGAGCTGCAGGATTGCTGCTTCACACACGTTACATACCGCTATGTTATTGTCATTTTCGGACACCTTAAAATACTGCCAGACCGGTGAAGCCATTTTGGCGAGCTTGATTTGCTGCGCACAGAGAAAAATGTCATGTATTTGACGTCATGTGATCGGCTCTCCTGATCGGCCTTTATAGAGAGCACCGATCGATCGGCAGAGAGTGAATATCGGCCGATAACGATCGGCGGCTGATCGATCGGAGCATCCCTATAGAGAACCGCAGTGACGCGTCCTAAAACCCGGAAGTAAACTTCTTCCGGTTCCATCGTAAAAAAAACAATGCAATTTCTCCATAGGGTTTTGGAAAATAGCTCAAAATAAGGTCTGTGGTTGAAACACATTTAAGAGAGGGATCACGTTTTGTTCAGCCAGATAATCTCCACATATCTACGCTACTTTTATAATTTTCGAATCATAAATCTAGTCGCCAGAAGCAAAATGCTAACGTTATGCTATAAAGGAACTACAAGCTAGAAAGGCAGGGTCGCACTACTCAACGTCACGCCAACTTAAGATCGCCAAACAAAAACGACTATTAACGACTATAAATGATGATGGTCAGATAAAGATATAGATACTAAAGATACTACAGATACTTAAGATAGGCATATACTCTCTTTCAAGCAGAACACAGGGGGAAAGAAATGTAGCGGGAGTGTTTACGTAATCGGCGTAATGACGTACAACGGCCTCGACCATTTCTGTAGTCCACTAATGCCACTTGTTAACAACCATCGTTTTTCTGACACGTAAACTCTTCAGAAATCACCAGCGGGGTCACTGCTGATGTATTTAATGTGGTAGAACAAAACGTGATCTATCTCTAATTTTGTGTCAAACACAGACCTTATTTGGAGCTATTTTCCAAAACCCTATGGAGAAATTGCATTGCTTTTTGACGAAGGAACCGGAAGTGGTAAAAATGCTAACTTACTTCCGGGTTTTAGGACGCGTCACTGCGGTTCTCTATTGGGAAGCATAAAAAGTGTTTCTAGGGGACTATGTTAGAGTGGATGTCAGTGCTATGAGGCAGGCCCCGATCTGACATCTCTCTATATTTGAATGCAGGGATAATCAGTTTGCTTTGCCACTTTCGCTTATTTTTTTGTTTTTGAATAGGCTGATGCACCATCACACTCCAGTAAGACCATTGAGGTTCGACCGATCAGATGCTCCTGGAGGACCCAGGTCTAAGGTCTACAGGACAGACCAGACCTCGGTACCGATATCTATGGCATCCTTCTCTGGCACTTTTATTCTTTTAATTCAAGCTCTATTTTATGCTATCTAATGCACTCACAAAGAAAAACAATGTAGCCTAACAAAGTACAATAAATAAGGGCATTTTAACTAAATGTTTATATGAAATGAAAATTATATAAAATATAATTACGTTTTTATGAGTAATGACCAGATATTTGATTATAACATGATATTTAAATAACTTCACAAAATAAAGGTATCCTTCCTCTACTTCCATTATTACTATTATCTTCATTGTCTTTATTATTCTTATTAAAAGTTATATAATTCCTTTTGCACAGTTCATTGCTCATTTTATCATTGCACTTGTTATGGTTGCCTCTCACCTCCGTCACCATAAACAATCAGCTCTGTAGGGTTAATTGAGACAACACATATTATTCCAAGTTGAAAGGCTACCACATGTTAACGAGCCTGGGCCAAATGTCAACTAATACAAATTGAAAACAGTTACTCGATCAGAATCTGTCCCCCAGGTGTTCCCCTCTTACCTCCATCGCCATAGGTCTCCACGCCATATCCGTCCTGCAGTCCGTTACTCCAGGTGCCCTCGTACCTGGCCGGTGTGTTCAGGCTCTGCCGGACTCCGTACCGGCCCTTGAACCCGTGAGTCCACTCTCCCCGGTACACCCATCTCCCCTTGCTTTCTACGCCGAGTCCGTGGCGTTTCCCCTGCGCCCAGTAGCCCTGGTACAGGTTCCCGCTGGGCCAGGTGTAGACGCCGACCACCTCGAATCCGTTGGACCAGGAGCCCGAGTACTCACCCTGGCCCTTGGGTCCAGTGCACACACCCTGGCCGTGGGCTTTGCCGTCCTCCCAGCCTCCGCAGTAGGTGCCACCATCGTCAAAGTCGAACCGACCGCCCGTCATTCAGAAACGGAGGGTGAAGTACTGCTCGATGGCGTATTCTGAAGTCCAGAGTGCGAGTTGTTTTCGGGTGTTATGATGACAGGGGTCCCTGGTGAGGAGAGGGGCTCTCAGCGGAGGTGCGAGGAGCGAACGGCCAGTGATGGCGGCCGGGCGCATCAGCAGCTCAGGCGGTTACTGAGAGCGGGACGTGGGAGGGTGAGAGGCGGCCGCCACGGCTGCCAGAGTCGCTCCACTGCTGAGGGCTGGAACACTCGCCAACCCTGAAATGAAGACTGACAAGATACAAGTAGTGAGACAGGGTGGTCTTCCTGTCTGAGTTTTCATAATAAAAGCCAGACATTCAACTCGTGTTTTCCAGAGGGTCCTGTTGCTCAGGTCTCACTGCAGAAGGGAAAACAACTATCAGGTTAAAGAGCAAGGCAGCGACGTGCACAGACATTTGGAGGGGCTATTGCTCTAACCTGGAAAAAGCTCCTCCTCCCCGGAAAAAAAACACAAGACCTTTTGAAAATTCTAACTTGTTTTTAATGTAAAAGGTTCATAAAATAAAAACACAACACTGTCATTGCAAGTGACACTCAGTTGACTTTTATGTCAACTGCTAAATTTGTTATTCAGGCACATTTTTTGTTTTGCGGTCCATATCTCATTAAAATATTTAATGTTAGTAACTATTAAAGAAAAAATGGGGACAATCCTGTTTTAATGTAGTTTGGCCATTGTAACTGCTGTGCAGACATAGGCTGAGAAAATAGGGCTTCTAACTAATTACCTTAAATAAACTCACTAATGAAACCAGTTCAATACACTCTATCCACTGAGCCACAGCCGCCACCACATATCTCATATGAAGCCGGAGGGCTTTCCTTTGCTTCCAGCTGTCAGATGGTAAACTAAGTCACGTGACTGGGGGCAGATGACAGCGCTGACAAGGTGTGACAAACCATTAAACCAACAACATTAAAGGCATCTTTATGTACCTCTACAGTATTGCAAAAGCTCAGTTGAGAACATTGTCATGATGTTCAATTTAATTTAACAGTAATGCAATATTTGCATAGGTGAGCAATGCAAACCTATCATAATTAATGTACTGAAAGTATAATACTGAGTTTGTGCCATTGTGTTATTTTCAGTAGTTTTTAATTTAAAATTACAAAAATAATCATATATTTTTTTAAATAGAGTGTTTTCAATTGACTTAGAAACCCTTTAAACGCGCAGGTACAATTAGCATTAAAAGACAACACATTCAACAGGTAGAACACACGACATTACTTACACACAGTAGTTCTGAAAATGATTGCTTTGATTTGCGGTTTGATCATAGACATATTTGTTTGTAACAGATGTGTTAGGGGAGAAAGTAGCAGGGGGAGCGACCATAATGCTAACACTCACATAGGAAGTTATATTGACTTGAAATTTGGCACAGACTTCCAGCTTGATGTGCTCTACAAAAATGCGCCACATTTTTTTTCTACATTTCGAAACATTGTTCAGAGACACTTAACCACATGCCCAAACTGCACATTCATGTGGGCAATAGGCAAATAGTCCTATTAGTAGCAAGCATTATATAGCAACATTATTTTCTATAAAAGATCAAGAAATGTGCTTTTATTTTGAAAGCAGAAACAGCACTCAGCCTGCATGCTTCCGGCTAACTTTGGGCAGCTTAGTGTGGTCTGCAGGCCGTCACACATTCACACAGAGGGTGATCAACAGTTTCCATGTTACATCTGTTACATCAATTATCCTGACAGCATACACATGTCAGGGATTTATTGATACTAACAGAAATTCAAATACTACTTCAGGCTTTTACAAAATGAAGGTCAAAAATCAAAACAAAATACACAAGTTATATTCCAAAAAGTGTAGATAAGTGAAAGCATAGCTTTGCTTGGTCTTACACTGCCTGGTACATTTGTATTGTTGTATTTATACATTTGTATGATACTGGTAATGTGGTGTTTAGCAGATGCAACTCTGTTCATCTACTTGATGAAAAGTAATATAAATGTTGGTCATTATAATTACTACAGTTGCCTGTCATAGTCTGGAACTTGAAATGCACTACTGATGTACAATTCTATTTCCATTCTTTGTTAGACATGTAATACATTTGCAGAGGTGGGAAAAGTATTCTCTTGTACACCAGAGTGTAGGAATACTCTGTTACAGTAAAAGTCCTGAATTCAAAGTGTTTCTCAAGTAAAAGTAGAAAAGTATTTGCATCAAAAGATAGTTAAAGTAGCGACAGTAAAAGTAGTCATTGTGCAGATTGGTCCATTTCAGAATAATATATCTGATATGTTTTATAATGATTGATCATTAAAGTGTTCTCAAAGCTGGTAAAGGTGCAGCTAGTTTGAATGACTTTGTATACTGCAGGGTAGCTTGTGGATTTACTCCAGGTGGAACTAAAGTCTGATTTAACACTTGATTATATTTCATTAATCCACATCTGTAAAGTAACTAAAGGTATTAAATAAATACAGTGGTCTAAAAGTACACAATTTACCTCTGAATTATAGTGGAGTAGAAGTACAAAGTAGCATAACATGGAAATATTGAAAGTGTCTCAAAATGTTACTTCATTTGAGTACATGTACTTAGTTACTTCCTAACATTGTACATTTGTAAAGCAAATATTTACAACAAATGAGTCAATTAAATAGCAAAAATTACCATTTCCCTTTATAATTCCGGCAACTTCACAATACTGTAGGTGGTATGTATGTATAATAACTTTATCTGATACTCTGGTTGCTCTGTTAACAGTCTGACTGGGAGGAACTGACTGACAGCTGTGCTGATAATATGATAAATAATATGAAGCCACTGGACAGTATAGTGTGTACAAATTCATGACTTCTAATCTCAAACAATCGAGACCATGAAGGCAGCAGCAGTCCACGTCATGACAGTGTCCTGAGTATGAAGACATCTCAAGGAAGGACTGTCATTTTATTGGATTGCAAACACTTCCACCTGCTGGAAAATTAACTAGTTTCAGAGCTCATCCTGAGGTTTTTAAAGTTACAGGAGGCTCAGATTGTTAGAATTCAGATCTTGTGCCGTTCTATTGTCGTTCATTATAACAAGGTTTAGTTGAGTACTTGATTCTGATTTGTCAATTTGGACATTCAGCTATCTTTGATTGCATATAACTCAGAAAGCTTGACTGCCATTTTCTCCTAATTCTCTAAAAGGGGAAGCACAGGCAACACCATATGCAATGATTAAGATCAGTGTATATGTGGAATAGTGGTAAAACAATGTGCAGTGGACATCTGGCTGGCTGCTCCACATCTTTGCATGCTGCATTTGCATCGATTCAAATGACATGGTTATAAGAAAGAAACTACTATTTTCTCTAATTTTGTTTTACCTTGTGTGAAGTGCTGTATTATATTTCAGGACACATTTTAGATACGATTTATTTAAATGTTTATTGTGGAATTAACAGATGTACATATAAACAGTGTAATATGCAAATGTTTTCAGGTCATTTTACCTGCCAATATCTATGGATACTATGGATTGTATCTGTGTTTTTTGTCCTTGGTTATGGAAATGTTGCATGTTCATTATGTTTCATGACTAAATAAAATTATATTTGATTACCAGCGTAATTGACAGAAGTAGTAATACCTTGCTCTAGCTGTAGTAGATAAACTGTGACACTAGATGGAGTCAACAAGCCGTCTGGATTTTAAAGGATTCACGAGGGAGACCAGGGACATTGATGGTGAGCGGAAATGGGCTTTTTTCTTTTATTTAGTGTTGTAACTCAATTTAAAATGTTTTATCGCATTGTTCACAATAATAATCTGTGATTTATCATGATTAATCACAAGTTTAATACTTGTATTTACCTGTATTTTGGGGGGAGATAAAACAAATATACGCGTGTGTTGTAATAAAGAAATGCATGATAAACTGGTAGGAGAAACAATAATATGACACTCATCTAAAGCTTTGTGAAAAAACGCTCTCACTGTGATTCCCAGTGTGAGCTGCACATATATGTATGGTATATTGTTACTGTGAGCACTGTCTCTCCTTACAGTGCTGACCCTGTCCTCTATCTCACATTCCTGTGCAACTTCAAGAAACTGGAGAATGCTTCAGAAAAACACTTTTCCTCTGTTTTCACCACACCTAAGGAACGAGTGCAGAACATTTGTCATGCATCAGGAGTTCTGTTACAGCGAGATTGTGATGGTTCTTACTGATGTCTAGCAGTCTCCAGTCTGTGATATATATGCAGCCTGTGCCAATTGTTGGTAAAAAATCAACGGATGAATTACAGGAAATTGGGGTTGTACTTGGTAACGTGATTCATTTTATTATAATTTGTTGTTGTATAGTTAGGTTTCCAGATTTATCAAAAGCGAGAGAGTTTTTCTCCTGAGACCCATCCATTCATTGTTGTCCTGTGTGGTGCACATTTGTTGGTCTATTACTTTGACGGTAAATATGCCACAGCATTCAATTACTTCACAGAGGACTTCCTTGTTTTTTGTGACATATGTGGGTTTGTGACTTAAAAAAATGTTTTTCCTTGTATCTCAAAATGGCGTCCATAGACACAAGCACATTTTATGGATTGAAAAATAGTACGTATGTCATTTTGTAATTAGCAGTGTTTTGAGGGAACATCTGAGTAGTTAGTGAGTTTTCAGAGCAGTGTAAACATTATTTGACCTAAAACAACATGTATTCATGAATTTCCTCTGCGGAGGACACAGGGATGTGCTTACTATTTATTTCCTCTATTTTACACGATACAAAAGGAGGCAGCTAACAAACTGAGGCAGAGAGAATTCTGAACAGAATCAGTGAGGGAGACTCAGATATATTATCAGATGAAGAGGATCCACAGGCAGTGATGGAGGAAGAGGATGATGTTGACAACTCAAGAGGAGGAGGCATTGACTGAGGAAGAGCAGGAGACAGTTACAGAAGAGAGGGTCCGTCGTCCACTAGGGGCCAACGCTAACACGTGGGTTTCTGTAGGGTTGGGATGCAGCATTATTCAACCTACAAGGACTTCTGGAAATATAACTATAGTAGTACTAGTAGTATACGTGTACATTTCTCTCAAAACATTAAAGTTTGACTTTTGCTATTGTTATTGTTGGTGTGAAATAAGTATAGAATATATGCTAGGTGAAGTAGGGATAATATTTTAGACAATGATTTATTTTAATTATTTGTTTATCTCTTAGCCTGTGTTGGAAGAAACCAGAATGGCTGTTAGTAATACTGGCCCAAACCGTGTGGACAGCCCCCCTATAAACAATTTGAGCAATACATCGACAACAAGGTCTTTTAGGATATATTGCACTTCACAAATCAAAGAGAGCTTTAGGTGTCAGACTCGAGTCTAAGTACAGCACCTGAGGAGATCAATACCTTCTCTTGGGGTGTCATTTACATGGCATGCCTCGGATACCCCAAAATAAAGATCTACTGGCCTACAAAAAAAGAGTACCAGTAATATCCAGTCCATGGCACGCCATCGCTTATCAAGATCAGACGTTCACTCAAAATCATTGATGATCTCAATGTAACAGAAGAAGAGAAGAAGAATAACCTGCTTTGGAAAGTCAGCCCACTTCTGAACCCTTCCAAGGCCAGGAAAGGTTTCCATTGATGACAAAATTGTTCCCTTGACAGGTCAGTGACCTGTCCGTGATTTTTAGCCCGGCAAGCCAAATCCAACCGGATTAAAAATATTTGTTCTTGCTACTCTAAAAGGCATTGTGTTAGACTTTGATGTCTTTCAGGGAAAGAAAACCTTCACACTCAGGACGAATAGGTGCAAACGTGGTTGTTTGCTTGCCTAAGTCCATTCCCAGGGGAACTCACATGTACTTTGACAAGTATGATGATGATGATGATGACTAAAAGAGTTGATGGTTATTTTCTATTTACATAAGGATATGGCACTTATGAAACCCCTGCTTCTCCTGTCTGTCTATATGTCTAGGTACTTTACTTCTATCAAACTACTGGATCTATTGCTGGAAAAGGGCCTTCCTGAAAGTGGAACACTTGTGAAAAATAGAATCCCAAAATAAATCAAAATCACCAGTGATAAAATATTTGATTAAACAAGGGAGAGGGTCATCTGAAATGGTGAAAAGGAAGCCAAAAAGCTGGCTTTGACCAAGTGGATAGACAGTAAACCAGTCCTTATGGTGTCCACAGTGCACGGGTTAGAGCTCAAAGATACCTGTACAAGATGGTCACAGAAAGATAAAAGCATGTCCAGGTGTCAAGACCTGCAGTGGTGGTGAGTACAACAACCTGGCGAGACACACACAAACACGCACACACACACATACGGGAAAAAAAACATAACAAGGAGTGTACTATGAAGATTAGTGGGTAGGCGAGGTACGTATGTTGAGCCTAAAGCCAGAGTTTTCCGTACTACGAAGGTGGCTCTCATTTGACCTGGCTGGATCACCATGGCAACTTATGCTGCAGTGACCACAAACACAAAATATCCAATGTTGAAACAAAAGTAAATAAATATGTTTTCATTAAATTCCTAACTTACTATATTGTAAACATCTACAGTTGACAATATCATTAAATTATAGAAAGTGGAGAAATCTCTGCAGGGAGGACCAAGGTTTAAAACACATACTGTTATTTACTCAACAATAAGTCACAGTTATCCTTGTTTTATTTATGTGTTCTGTTGCTGTGGGTTTTTTTCCATTGGTCAATATACAGTAATAAGCCTTATAGTCCTACATGCAGTATAATGCATGGTTTTCGGATTCTGGCCGACAGCCAGAGCTACGGCACTTGAAATAGAATTCAGCTAAAACACGGTAGACAAGTCAGGCAGGATTGGAATGAGTCCACAACATTCCTGATTGGTTAATATAAACGTCATCGAAGAAACCTGCCAATGAGAACTGTCCACGCTTGTCGTTCACATTTTAAACATCCACCACGTCAGTTTGAGCGGGTCTCCTCCTGCGGAGCTACAGCTGTCTGTATGTCTGCTGCAGGAGTTTATGGATTAATATCGGGATCGTTTTACATCTACACGTTAAATATGAGCATCGGGACGTCAACAAAGAACCGAAGACTTGAGATCTGGTGAGTCCTTCGACTGTAATGGAGTTAAACATGTATTTAGACCAGGGGTCACCAACCTTTTTTAGGATGAGGGCTACTTTCAAAAAATAAAACAAGTCGTGAGCTACTTTTTCTCCTCTTTTTTTGTTTTTTTGCAGTGTATATATTTAGCACATTTTAACATTATGATATGCTGACCTTTAACCTTTGTGTGCTGTTTGGGTCTGTGGGACCCGTTTTCAGTGTTTACTAAAAGAACATGTGTTCAATTGAATTATTTTAACCTGCTTTATTTGGGGATGGACCTCACCTCCTCTAGGGGGGTCCGGGGGCATGCATGGAAGATGTATTTTTAAATGTTGAAGTGAAATGCATCAATCTGGTGCACTTTGAGCACAACATGAATTGATGGATACAGCTCTCAACACTCAGATGAAAGGGAGCTGTATCTTTTCAATGATCCAAACATCTTAGAATATGACCACAACGATAAAAAATCATTTCAACTTGTGTATTCTATCTTTGTTACCTAGTTATCATTCTTTCTTTCTATGTATATTTTACTAATCACTCACCTTTTAAACTGTTATTTTTACTGTCCTATAGTACAAATTGGAATGACTTCTTACTTTATCTATATTAAATAGATAAAGGTGTGCTCTCTCTAGCTCTCTCGCTCGCTCTCTCTCTCTCTCTCTCTCTCTCTCTCTCCCTAGCTCTCTCCCTAGCTCTCTCTCTCTCTCCGTCTCTCTCTAAAAACTCTGCCCCTCATGTGCTGTATAGGCTGGCATGACTAGGCTGTTCAATGGGGCTGATGTGTTGTGTAGAATCTGCCAGAAGGAAAATCACCTCAAACTCCTTATGAAGCGGGGAGGTGCCACATTGCTTTTCTTCCCGACTGCAACGCTGGTCCCGCAAATCAAGCAAGAACGTGATTCGTCGATATTCATTGTGGGGGTGGGGGGAGGAGGGGTGTTAGATAGATATAGAGTTGTAGTAAGTAGATAGAGTTCGCTATGATTTAGGTTTTGTTTATGCATAGGGTAGATTCTTTTAATTGCATTTCCTTTATTGTTTTGTGTATTTTATACATTTTGGATTTGCTTGGCGAGCTATTTTTAGAACATGCCCTGCGGGCGACTCACGTTGCCCCTGCGGGCGACTCACGTTGCCCCTGCGGGCGACTCACGTTGCCCCTGCGGGCGACTCACGTTGCCCCTGCGGGCGACTCACGTTGCCCCTGCGGGCGACTCACGTTGCCCCTGCGGGCGACTCACGTTGCCCCTGCGGGCACCGTGTTGTCTACCCCTGATTTAGATAATCCTTAGTTTGTGAATGTTTTATTTTTTATTTAAGGTTACGTTTTTTCTTCTAGTTAGCTGAGTTTCTTCCCGTTAAGTGGGTATGCATCATTAATAGGTTGTTAAATGTTAAGAAGCCCTGAGATGCTATTTCTTGCAAGATGTTGCGCCCGGGAAACTGGGTGCAACAGGTGGCAGCTAACGTTACCTTACAGTTTATTGCAGTGCTGCCGCCGCCAGCCTCTCGTCTCCAACACGGGAGAATTACACATAAACACGCAGCAGGGTGTCACATAGTGCATAGCATAAACGGCTAACCGCTAACGTTTGGCTAACTTGCTAGTTAGCTCTGCTCTACAAGCTAACATGACTAGCTAATGTCACAGTGTGAACTAAAATAGTTTTTGTATTACTACATCATACATGCTTGGTCCAAATCACTGCTAAAATAATTATTTTTAACAAAATTATTATTATAGTATGTATTTTTGTTGCATTTTTATCACACTTGGCATAAACTATTTTAGTTCATCATTTAAGAACGGGAGAATGAAAATAATGATTTGTGGTAATCAAAAACAAGGTATTTAATTAATACTTTGAATATTAATGACTAAAGAAATAGATTTGAAAATGTATAGTAAAGAAACACTTTGCCATGCATGAAATAACATAGCGAAAGAATACGGGTAATGTTTGACCCATGTTGTGGCTTAGAAGTGTAGTGATACAAACATGATTTTTATATAAAATTGGTATTGATCCAAAACAGGTTAATTGAGGAATACCTGGAATCCTGAATGATTAAAGTAATTTATTGCAAAGATATTTACAATTAAAACTAATTCGGGTCACTTTTGAAGCATGTTGGTTGTATGTTGTGTAGCAAAGGGTTACCATGACAGCTGTGATGTTCACTCTTTTGACAGAGCACCAGTGGATAGTGAAGACTATGGAAGAGAAGATGTGATGGCTTTGTGTGGAAAGCTGCTGACGCCAGCCGGTGTCCCTCTCATCAGTCTCTCCAGGCTGCACCCAGCTATTCTTCCATCTTGCAGAAGAAAAGTCTTTGATATGTGAGTACTAACTAACTTGTGTATAACATAATATTGAATGTGGTTTATTATTAGTATTTATTATTAGTTATTAACATCCAAACTATCCCCTTAAGATGGTGCAGACTTTGAACAAGACAGCTACCCAGGAATTTGCTGCACAGAAAAAACATGACATTGTGGTTACAATCAAATGACATTGTTTTGTTATTGTGTTTTTCAGATATCTGAAGAATTTCATCGGATCACCAGCAAAGACCTCCTGGGGATGTTCGGTGCAGCCTTTGACAAACATGTGCCTTGCCTGCTGAAACTGTACTGGGCTAGGAAGGGAGCTTTTGGACAGAAGATGGAAGACCTCTTGGAAAAACTTGATGAACAAGTGAGTGAAGTGCCTCAATCTAAGATCATGCAAAAGTTGAGGGGAAAATGGCCGGAGCCGGGGTCCACCAAAGCCCTTTTCCCCCGTTTGAAAACATGAAATGCTGCTTCGTCTAACATTTGTAGGAGCAAAAACGCTTTGATGGAGAGGCTTCAGTAAAAATGGATGTTAAAAGTCATTGCTTGGTGTTCTTAGTTGGTGGAATTTGAGAACTAAAACAGTATTTTAATTTGTAAAAGTAGAAATTAAAATTGTCCGCAGGATTGCAGTTTTTTTTTTTTGCCAGTCTTTTACTGAAGCATGTTACTGGGATCTGACCTGTTCTTTATCCTCCTCATTACTATACAGAACGTCGAATTTTGTATAAATTCACTACGGCACTAAACTAATTGATATGTTTGTGTGTTTCCACTGGGTACTCCTTAGACATCCGACATTGTGTCTCACCGAAAGACAGCAGCACTGAGAGGCCTGCCGAGATGACACAACCAAGTTTCTTCTGGAGTGTTTGGTAAGTAATACTAACTGTAGGAAATACACTTACACAATACAAGTAATATTGCTTAATGTAGCTTAAACATTGTATGACCTCATAGCTTATGCTAATCATTTTATGCATAATACACTTTGTGTAAGATTTCATTTTGAGCCCAGAGATGTTTTCACCTCATGAACCCGAGCGCGATGAGTTCACCCAAAATTAAAAATAAATATCAGCGCTGTTTGAGCAACAGCCAACCCGATACAGCTGGCCATTGTTGTCTGGTGTTCTTTGTCAGAAAATACTTCTTTATAGAACTCGGCACAACAAGGTTGGTGGGTGATAGCAGCCGTGCTGTTGAGTTGCAATTATAACTTCCACAAGCTGAATGGTAAGACTCAGTAGCTTGGTGCTAAAGTTAGAATCAGTGGATATATATTTTGTCGTTTAGTTTTCCATAGCACTCATTCATGCATATTTTACTTTTCCTCAGGACACTGACCATGAAGAACGATTGCTCAGAGGTGTGTCTGTGGCCATCCTCACCGTCATTGAAGATGATGATGCCGCCATATCACCAAATGTGCGAGACGTGGCTGTTGTGTTGGAAGGGACCATTGTACTGCATGACCTACCAGACCTCTACTGCCTTTGCATACCTCTTTGGCATACTTTATGCAATGAACATGGATTATCCAAAGGAGATGAGGTATACCTTTGAAGCCATTCAGACTATCTTTTACGAGCTTGGCTCTTGATGCTCGCAGCGCATAAGGTCTCGGAAAACAAAGCTTTTGCTCTGAATGTTAATGGGGAAGCCAGACATGACTTTAACCTATGTTTCGCCTGTTCTAGTGCATTTCATTTAATTGTTTATTTGGCAGGGACAATGCACAGTAATGAACACTTAAAACATTCAAATGTATCAAGCGTAACAGTGCCAGATTTAGCTGTGAAGAATGCATGTTATCAACGTCTAGCAAAGCTGCTTTAAACAGAAAATGATGATGGCATGGGGTCTGCGAGACACAGAGGAACTCAGCCTGAGCACACACACAAGTAAGTGTGTGTGTGTGTGTGTGTGTGTCTGTGTGTGTGTGTGTATCCATCCAAATCCGTTACGTCACTGTACCCATGAAGAAAAAAATGGAAAGAGAAATCTCCAACGAGGCGTTCTGGGGCAGCATAGACAGGTCTTCTCTGTGTTAGAGGATTCCCGCTACAGGGTGTACTTTGAGGGTTTGTGACTCTGCAGACCGTTTACATGCAGAAAAACCTTCATAACACACAAGGGGACGGGTAATAACCAGAAAAGCATGACATGGGACCTTTAAAAGAGAGAATGTTTTGTGTGCTAAAGTGGACAAAAGATGTACAAAATGTTTATATAATTGAATTAAATCGTAATAATTAACTGAATAAATAATGGCTCTTTTTTTGTTTGTTCGTCTTAGTTCATTTTCAATGTCTGACATCAATGTTGATTGAAATCTTCAGCGTGACAATATCTCAATGTTGATTCAAAGACTTTTTGCTATCTGATAATAACATTGTTTCAATGTATAATGCAACGCATAATATAGTTGAATCAATGTTGTTGCAATTCTACATTCTTTCAATGTTGATCATATCGTAATTGAATCAAGGTTGATTCATTGTTGGGATTGATTGAAAATTCAATGTTCTTTCAATGCTGATCATAGCGAGCACATTCACTTTTCTTTCAATGTCTGACATCAATGTTGATTTCAATCTTCAGCGTGACCATATCTCAAATGTTGATTCAATGACTTTTTGCTATCTGGGTAGGTATATGTGGGTGCTCCCTAATGAAAGAAATGTGTTTAATCTTAATGTTGCACTGTCTGCACACACACATATCATGCGCCCTGGTACATACACTATTCCGTTGTATTGGCTTTGATGCAATATTTCTTTGTGCACAGACACAGTTAGGAAAACAATGAGACTGTCACATGGGAGCACCTTAGACAGGAGAAATACTGTGACCCTGCTGAAGGGGAGCCAGGGCAGGAGGCTTAACATGTTGATGTACAATATTTGTGTTGTACTCCTGTTATCACTTTAGAGCCCTTTTAAAACTTATAGGGTCATCATTTCAGAGCCCCACTCTCCATTGCTGTTTATGTTGAAAATAAAACAAAACTTTACATAACCACAGTATTTTAACTGATTTAAATGCGGAAACTGGGGTTATTCATCAGAATTTCGTATGACTTGACTTGTGACTTGCTTGACCTGAGCAATGACTTGACTTGACTTGACTTGCTTGACTCTCACCACAGTGACTTGGGACTTGCTTGAGACTTGCTCATGACTTGCACATGTAAGACTTACTCCCACCTCTGCGCAGAAGAAACATTATTAAGGAGTTAACGGAGGACCGCATGAATGCAGAGGAAGTGCAGGAGAATATGGTCAGATATAATGCTTTGACGGAAAATTTTAAAGACTCACACTTGTCATATCACATACTTTTAAACGAGGAAGAAGAAAAACGTGAGAGTGAAGCTTGGTTTCAATCGAAATGGACTAGCATTGAAGAGTTTATTATTTTTGTGACAAGATGGCTGTCTGAGTGTGCAACAGGAAAGGAGGATTCTCTTTGGGAAAGTGCGTCTGGAGTCTCCAAAAGATCTCAAAGAAGTGAACGTTCATCAAGTTCATCTGCTCGCATCTGTGCAGAAGCAGAGAAATCTGCGCTAATGGCAAAACTAACTTCATTAAGGACCAGGCATGCTTTGGAGGAGGAGGAGCAGGAGCTAAATGGAAGAAGGGAGCAACTAAGGAAACTTTGGAGCTGCAATCCCAGTTAGAAGCTACTGCTGCTAAAATCTCTGTATTCAACATTCTGGAAACTCAAGACAAACAGCCAACAATGGATGGAATGAACGAATATTATGAACAAAGAAAAAAAAAAGGATGTAATCTCTGTAAAGGAAGAGGAGTACTCAAAGGATAAAAGAGGATATACAAGGTGTGCGACCAAAGGAAGTACTACAGTATGGATACTCACGGCAGGATTCTGCTCGAGGGAAGTCAAAGGCATCACAAAGTCCCACTTTGAAACCAACACAATCACATGGAAAAGGCGAGCTAGCAACTCAAGAAAACTCTGTGAGAGACACAACTCTGTTCAGCATATTACAAAAACAGAATGACATGACTGCCTCTCTAGTTCTGCAACAACACCATTCCTTGTTGCCCCAAAAGGACATAAAGGTCTTTGAAGGAGATCCAGTTGAATACCGATCCTTTCTAAGGGCCTTTGAGCATGCCATTGAAGCTAAGACTGTCTGTGGTAAAGACCGGCTGTACTATTTGGAACAGTACACCAGGGGGCAGTGTCGTGAACTGGTCAAAACCTGCCTATACATGGATCCAGAAAGGGGATACCAAAAGGCTAAAGAACTTCTTCAAGAACATTATGGCAATGAGTTTAAAATTGCTAACGCATATATTGAAAAAGCCCTATCATGGTCTCAAATTAAACCTGAGGACCCCAAGGCTTTACAGGCCTTTGCATTGTACTTAAGAGGATGCTGTAATGCAATGGAGGAAATCACCTACATGGAGGAATTGGATCTTTCTTCAAATCTTAAATCCTTGATTACAAAGTTACCATACAAACTCAGAGAGAGGTGGCGATCAGAAGTCTACAGGCTAATGGAAAGGCGGCACAGCAAGGTCAAATTCAGCGACGTTGTCAAGTTCATTGAGCATCATGTAAAGATATTAACATACCCTGTCTTTGGCTGTGTACAGGACCAAACTGTCAACACAGCAGAGCTGGGCTTCAAAGCAAGTATTAACAAGAGGCCAAAATCCACTAGCAGCAGCTTTGCCACCAGTAATACAAACATTGACTGCCAGTCCACATCTCCCCAGCCTCACAGCAGCACCTCCCAAGCTTCCTGTTTGTACTGTTCAGGTGGACATACAATGGATGCATGTTTCTCACTCAAAAAGAAAATGCACAAAGAAAAGATAGGCTTCATAAAGGAAAGAGGAATCTGCTTTGGTTGTCTTGTACCAGGTCACATGAGCAAAACTGCAATAACCGCTTCACATGTAAAGTGTGCAACCAATCTCACCCTACTGTGCTCCATATAGGAAAAGAAAGGAAAGACAATTGGAAAGAGGTGAGAGGTCTGAAACCTCAAGGACCGGAGAGAAGGCTATTCTAAAAGCATGTGGGCATATTGGGGCCGGGGAAGTGGAAGAGGAGTGTGTGCTATCTATTGTGCCTGTTAAAGTAAATTCTAATAAAGGAAATCATATTATTCAAACGTATGCATTCCTTGACCCTGGAAGTACAGCTTCATTCTGCACAAGCAAGCTCATGAAGCAGCTCAACATGTCAGGAAAGACAACAAACATCCTTCTTCGCACCATGGGCCAAGAAAAGACTGTGAGCAGTCATATCATCACAGGACTGGAAGTGAGTGAGCTACATGGCAACAGGTTCATCCCTCTCCCAGAAATCTACATCCAGAAAATCAAGCCTTTCACCAAACATAACATTCCCAATCAAAAGGATCTATCAAAGTGGCCATACCTCAGTCAAATCAAACTCCCTACCATTGATGCAGAAATCGGCATGTTTACTGGGATGGGTGGTCAATGGCCCATTGAGAGGAGGAATCGCAAAGGACAGCAATACCGTCTCCGTGAACAGAATTTATTTTGTCAATTTAGTGACACAACGTTTGAGTTACTGATCACACATTACATTGCATTACATTTCATTTGTTAGATGCTTTTATCCAAAGCGACTTACATACATTCAGTACTGTAGACAATCCCCACAGGAGCAATTTGGGGTGAAGTGTCTTGCCCAGGGACACAACGACATGCTGACTGCAGTGGGACTCGAACTTGCTACCCCCTGATTCGAAGTCCAGCACTCTATCCACTGAGCGACAGCCGCCAATACAACACAGACTTCAGTGAAAAGGCCTATCACGACACAAAAGAAATGTCAGCAGAGGACAAGCAATTCATGCAAATAGCAAATTGCATATTGAGGTCGCCAACTCACTTGATACAGACTAATGTATCGATACTTTGAGAAGATTCATGAAGAGGTCTAGTGAAACATATAAGATCTGACAATGGGACCAATTTTCTTGGAGCTCAGAGAGAGTTAAAGGAAGCCCTCTCCATTCTGAACCAGCACAGAATTCAGGAAACTCTGCTGCAAAAGGACATAAAGTGGAGTGTCAACCCCCCAAGAGCATCCCACCATGGAGGAGTATGGGAGCGTCTGATAAAGTCTGTGAGGCAGGTTCTCTATTCTGTTTTGAAGCAGCAGACTTTGGATGAAGAAGGGCTACAAACCCTTTTATGTGAGGTAGAGGCCATTTTGAACAGTCGACCAATCACAACAGTCTCAAATGACCCTGAAGACCTGGAGCCTCTAACCCCAAATCACATATTGCTTTTAAAAACCAAGCCAATTCTGTGACCTGGAGTTTTTGACAAGAACGACCTGTACGTAAGACGCCGATGGAAACAGGTGCAATACATGGCAGACCTATTTTGGAAACGCTGGTGCCGGGAATACTTACCCCTCATGCAAGAAAGACAGAAATGGTGCAAGGAGAAGAGAAGCTTTAAACCTGGAGATGTAGTAAAGGTAGTTGACCCTACTGCTCCCCGTAGCTCTTGGATCCTGGGAAGAGTGCTAGAAGCTATGGCAGACACTAAAGGACTGGTTCGAGCTGTCAAAGTGAAAACACAACCAGTGTGCTGGAGAGGCCATTACCAAGATCTGTCTGCTGTTAGAATGTGAAGAGTGACGGCAGCAAAGAGTCTTCTTCCGCTGATGGCACGATGATATCATGTAGACAGGATGAGTAACACCACACAACTCATATTGATAGATGACTGGATTAATGAAATGAATAGAAATCCTGACTGTATAGGCTCCTTTTTTTTAAATGTATATTTGATCATTGTTTTTGTGGTACTCCGAAATACAATTAGAGGCCGGTTATGTAGGAGCCATTTCCTTAGTTTATATTATTTTATCTTTTCAGAGTACATAGCTTGAGATTCTGTGGTGTATATTATTTATTATTTAATTTGAGTGCGTTACTCCTGCAGGTCGAGGTGCTGCAGCATAAAAGGAGAGGTGCTGCGGCCTACTGGCGTGGCTGACTGAAGCAAACAGTTTTTAGACCTTGCTGGTTGGGAGCGTCACAGCTTGGTTCTTTATTGTGCCTTTAATATTGAAGTATCAGTTTATATGACAAATAGTTTGTTTAAAAACGTTTATTTATTTTTGCCTTTTTTGGAATAAACTATCTTACTTTTCAATCGCATCTGGACATTTCTATATTTTTCTCTCCAACTACAAGCGTCTATTCCTCGGTCAGCCCCACGAGTGAATCACAAACAAAGGACAAAAAACAAATGGATATCGTGGTCACTTTATGAAGTGTACTTGCATATGGAATATGGTATAATTCCTAAAACCATAATGTCAGAACTTTGGATGATGCTTTTATGCTTTGTCTTGACTCGCCGAAGTCAGTTTCGCACTGCTAGTATAATGCAGCTATTTAACATAATTAGTAAATACATTAGTCTATTGGTATTTATCAAAGATAATATTCAATTAATACATTTAATTTCACTTTGAAATGATCCAAAACTAAAGTGATGCATCCTTCATTTTGGGACAGCTTCAGACCTGAATACTATAATTGAGTATAAAGTTGAAATCTTTTGCATCAAGTTTAAAGTGTAAGAGCTGTAAAATACAAATAAAAGTTAGAAATAAACAGGAGGCACAGATTGCATTGAGTTGTTTATTAAATATATTACTTTATGAATTGACCAACCAAAGGCCCCTTTTATGAGAACATGCAAACATCAAGACCCAGGAAATCCTGTGTTAACAGAGACAGATATCTGACTAGGGTATCACGATTTATCGATCCAGCTAAAGAAACCCTGACTATGTGGATCTTGCTATGTAGTACACACCTCAACAACATAAACACTTAAACAGACACACTCACACACATATACTGGTTTTTATTCACATTGGGGACCAATACATGATCATCACTTGCAGGGTCCACACACACACACACACACACACACACACACACACACACACACACACACACACACACACACACACACACACACACACACACACACACACACACACACACACCACACACACACACACACACACACACACACACACACACACACACACACACACACACACACACACACACACACACACACACACCCTGTTATATCCCCCACTCTCCCTCCTTATCTCCCTGCACAGATAGCAGGTAGAACTGAGAAAAGCTTTTTAATTAAGAGAAGGTGTTGAGATAACATCACCACACCGCCTCACTGTTTGTTCCAGGCACTTATTTGTCAGGAACAAGATTAACCTGCAATGTCAGTCACAGTGTGTATGTGTTTGTGCGTCTGTGTGTATGTGTTTGTGTGTCAATGTGTATATTTTCTTGCATTTGGAAAATTAGAGAACAAATTTGTTTTGTTGGCTCTTGAGGCTGAGGGATATTTCTTTAGCTTGCGCTCATGTACAGTACAGTACCTCCAAGCTAAAAAGAGGTTTAGGGCCTCCGTCTCAAGGGACAACAATGAAAAGCATGCTATTTTATCATCTTATCATCTTGCATCGGCCTATATTTCACTTTAGTCATTTCTGCATTTTTGCCACTAACTGATAAAGTATGCTCCCTGTACCTTTGATACTTTGCTTATTGGATGAAATTCAAAGAGGCATTCATCAGAGATTAACCTACACCTTATGCCACGTTTACACGGAGACAAAAACCAACCTTAGTCGATATCAAAAAAGTCTTCCATCCACACGGAATCGACTCAAGAAACGTGTCCGTCCACACGAGACCGCTCGACCTGCTGGAGACGCTGAAGTACATATGCCGGGCCTGTAAGTGGCGCTGTACTTCCGCCACAAAATACACCAAAAGCAGCGAAGAAGACCCCCGAGCATGGTTGCCAAGGTTGCCTGATTGCCCTTCTGTTTATTCTCCGCCGTGGATTTAGCAACAGTTCATGTAGTTCTCCATGTCCGCTTGTTGCTGATGGTTGTGGTAGAGGAGCTGTAGATGTTGCACTAACATCTGTAGCATGGTCAGTAGCGTCTGGAGCACAAAAGCAACCCTGTGATCCGCCATTGTTGTTGTTGTTGGCGAAACAAATCAGCAATGACGCGTATGACGCGGGGGTGAGCAGCAGAGGTGGGGAGAGGCGGGGCTATGGCGTCATCATTATCAGGAAATGATCGTATAGGACGTACACACAGAGCCGTTTGGCCCCCCATAGCGTTTCGTCCACAGATCTACCCACCTTGGGAGCCGTTATCGTTTGGGGCCCCATTGCCGCGGTTCTGTTACGGCCTTGTGTGGACGAACCGTCCATACAGTACGATAGAGACCTGTAGCGGATACAACCCGTTTCGTCTCCGTGTAAACGTGGCCTTAGTCTTGTTCAAGTCCCAGTAGAGACTTAAAGAGCAACTTGCAGGTTTTTTTTTTTACTAGATTTATGCTTAACCTTGCCTGAAAATTACAATTAAAAAAGTGAATGCAGGATTTGATATGTTTTACAAGACATAAGGGCAATAATTCAGAGGGGAAAGAGCCGTTTTGAGCTCTGCTACTAAAAACTGCTTTTTTTTAATGTCATACGTCAAACGCGTCATATTACGTCACATGGGGGAGCAACTTTCTTGGACTCCTTCTCTGCCCAATCCGCGGTAGTAGTTTGTAGTTGGTTTGAGCGGTTGTGATTTAGTGAGCTGGTATTTTTTCGGTAATTTTACATTGCACTTCACCATTTGTAATCATGGTGAGCTGGAGTTTATGCAGGTTGCACAAACTCCAGCGTGTCAGGACATCGAGTCCACAGTTTCCCTCACAGGAAAAGGACCGGAGCTAGCTTTCGTTCCTGGGTGCGTTGTGCGAGGAGCATCCACCTCCCTGCAGCACATACTCTCCACAGCTGAGGCCTATCAAACAAAACGTTTATCAGGAAACCATTACATCTCTCTCCCCCCCTTCGTTCCTCTCTCCCCCATTCGCTCCTCTCTCTCTCCCCTCCGGTACACAGCACCGTAAGACGTAGTGTGGAGTTGCATTAGGTAACGCTGTGGTGGCTGTACTCCTCCAGCCGTCTCCTTTGTGTTTGTTTGTTTCCCCTGTCTGTGTTGTTTGTGTGGGCCTGGTGGCTGTCACTCCTGGCTCCCGGCTCAACCTCCACTCACCTGCTGCAATCAGCTGTGCACCCTCCCCGACTACACACCTGCTTTCCATCAAGCCATTTACAACGGCATATCAACGGAGGCTCCACAACCTTTCTCCGCCAGATCGTCCTGCCAGTAACGTTACTATATTATCAATACTACTTTAGTTATAGCCTGATATATGATAGCTAACTTTACAATGTGGTGATGTGACCGACGTTAGCTAGCATTAACTGTAGCTAACGCCGGTCACTCACCAAGACAGCTGCCCTGTTCTCCACTGGTTCTCCTCACACCACAGCTCCATTTCTCGCCGATGGCCGTTATTTCTTCTAATCCTTGGCTGCTCCTGGTCTCTTGGACGCCTAGCAGGCTCATAATTATACGGTTGTGGTCCGTCATATGCATTTGAATATTTATTTTCAACCTCTTCTGTGTCAAAACTAGCATTGTGATCCATGTTTATTACTACGTTAGACCGGCCGCTCTCCCCCATGTGACGTCACACGCGGGAGGTCACATGGGGAGGCTTTTTTTATGCGGAAGTAAAAATGTCTTACAAAAACGACGCCAGATGTCACTGTAGTGTATATTTATGTATATTTTTTGGAAAATCTAGTGTATACATCATTTTCCTACACATTTATTCACTGGTGTCTCTAACCTGCAAGTTGCTCTTTAACATATGGAGTGTGGACTGCTACTTGGAGAGGTCCCAGTTCACCTCCTGGGCCCTGCCGTGGTGCCCTTGAGCAAGGCACCAAACAACCCCCAACCCACCCACTCCCATTTCTCCACGGGCGCTGTACACTAGCTGCCCACTGCTCCTAGTACTAGGATGGGTTAAAAGCAGAGAACACATTTCACTGTGTGCTCTGCATGTGTGACCATTAAAGAGGGTTTCATCCCTCCGATTCTATAGAGAGAAGGGCCCCCAGTCAGGGACGACAGCAACTTTAATTCAGGCAGCAGACATCCAAGCACCGGAAATCACAACAAGTTGGTGGAATTTTCAGTCTAACTTTTAGTACGTCAGCATCAGAAAGTCTGTTGATGCAAGGGGGAGTCAAAGAAGTCTTCTGGGGTTAGACCCTCTGTGCTGGGGTTTGCAATTGCTGAGTTCCATCTAATTCCTAAGGTCGATCTTCCAGAGCCCCCGCACGCACACTCTCCTCCGGGTAGAGCAACCCCTGGCAATGGGGGAATGGGGAACAATGTCCAATGTTCTTGGTTCTGCCACTTTGAATCATATCCAATAAACAAAACTACACAGACCCTGTAACTTCAAAAAGCCACAGGGGCCGCTCTACTTCCTCATCCACTCGTGTTGTACTGAGGTCAGACTGGAGCTGTAGTGAGTCACTACCCCTCGAAGATAAAGTGCTAATACAAGACAGGCTAGACCGGGGCTAGTCTGTTAGCATGCTAGTTTCAGTAGCTATAACTGTCAGACAATACAGAAATGACCAATGGGCCCACATCATGCCATATTTAAGTTTATTCAAAATGGCAAACATAAAGGGAGCCAGAAGCATCAAAAGCAGAAATGTATAGTAACATTCCATGGTTATGATAAAATCTCCCATAACACTGTTTTACTTGCTAGAAAGTTACAAATATATATTATTTGTATCCCTGAATACAACACTATCCATAAGGTCCCACAAGACGTTCTGGGCAGAGATCTAATATTCATACATGAATGCATCGAGGACCATACTGTAGATAAGGATACACATATATTTCCTGAACGTGTAACAATGCAGTCCAGTCACAGAGGCCTCACAGTAAGAATCATTTATCTACAGCGCACATTTTCTAGATGGTCCTATTTAAGCTGCAGAACAAAGAAGCTTTCTTGGAATCCTTTGTCTATTTAAAAAATATGTTTTTAATAAATGATAATGCATATTTAAAAAATGTTGTTGTCAAATGATTTGCCCCATAGCTTTGTACCTTACTTTTTTAAGGGTGATGTACTTTTATGCTTGGTAGGAGACACAGATAAAAGCCATTTAACAAACAGTGTTGTTTTGTTCAGTGTGCAGCAGTAACATTTTAGTTTGAGCCACAGGCTGCTGTGTGTTGTTAGCAGATAAGTAAAAATAAACAAGATATAAGAATGACAGCCGGCTGATGAATATTTAATTATGTCTGCACATCTACAAACACTTACCTTCTACTGCAGAGACAAACAGGGCTAGATTCCAGCTCCTGCAGGAGAATAATAGGAATAATTGGTGACGCTTTGGATTGCAGACCGCCAGGTACAGCGTGTTGACTCGGAGTAAGGGTGTAATCTTCATTCAAATCCCACCTCTAAACTTTTTAATCTAGAGTTAAAGGTCTACTGTCATTCAAAATGCACTTTTTGATGTCTTTTATACATAAATATGTGTCCCCTGTGTGTCAGGAGTGACGACCTCTGCCTCACTGTCTCTGCTGGTGTGCGTGTGCCTTTGTGTGTGTGTGTGTGTGTGTGTGTGTGCTTCTCTCTCCCTGATTGTCTCCAGGTGCAGCCTCTCCCCAGGTGCTCTCAATCCAATCAGGACCTCCATAAAGGACCTGAGGAAGGCTGCAGTCTCTCTCTCTGGCCGGAGGACGTAGGACGAGGAGCAGCCAGGAACAGCTGACCTCCTGCCTAATGGATTGTTTTCTCCTGTCTTGTTATCCTGTAGCGGTTGAATAAAACTTCTCTTTTTCTACTCGCGCCATCGTCTCCATCGTGCGTTTGTTGTGGCTGAGAGCCAAGCCATGACAGCTGGGGGCTCGTCCGAACCGGTAAGATAAGCGTGTGTGTTTGTGAGTTAGTTCGTTATTTTGTGCGGAGTTTCTCCTGATAGGTGGTAGCGACGGTTCCCTTGGGATCGTTGTGCGGGGTGTTAATGTTGTGGTGAAAGTGGCTGAAGCTTCGGTTTGGGGGCATGGCCGTGGTCGCAGTATTTTTGCTAGCTTGCTAGTCGCTTTGCTCGGCCAGCGGTCTTTAGTGCATAAATACCCGCCGCAAGTAACTACATGAAGACTAGGGAGGAGATTAGTTAGCGGGTGTCGTAGTTAGTGGGGAAACTCCAATCAGTTATTTTTCTTTTGTCTCAGTGTAAGCTCCGGTGTTGCGTTGTAGTATGGCGGATATAGACGCGTTTATCAGGGCTCCGTCTCAGGAAGCCCTTGGAAATTTCTCAATGGAGCAGCTGCTCGTTATTGCGGAACATTTCTCGGTGGAAGTCGTTGGCGATAAGAGGCTAAAAAGCACTATAAAAGCCTCTATTGTGTCGGCATTACGTGAAACGGGAGTGTTTCCGGCAGAGAAAGAGGGGGTGTTAAAACCTCTGTTGCAGGCTAGTTCACTGTCCTTTGAGCAGCAGAAGGAGATGTTATTGTTGCAAAAGGAGATGTTATTGTTGCAGCTGAGTCATGACAAAATGAGGTATGAGATGGAGTTTGAAAAGGAGATTGCAGTGGAGAGGATGCGGCAGGAGACTGAGAAAGCCAAACTTGATATGGAAGGACAGCGTCTTTCCATGGGCAGAGATGGTGCGGTGTTGGGTGAGTGGCACGGTGTACAGGTGCCCAAGTCTCCTCAGCGGTTCGATGCTAACAACTTGTGCTTGTTACCGGAATTTAATGAAAGTGATCCTGACACTTTTTTTTTGCTTTTTGAACGGGTGGCTAAAGCTAGAGATTGGCCGGATGCAGACTGTGCCCTGATGCTTCAGTGTGTACTCACCGGAAAAGCATATTCCGCGTTATGTTCGGAGGATAGCTCTAGCTATGTTAAAATAAAATTGGCGGTGCTTAGAGCGTATGAACTTGTTCCTGAGGCTTATCGACAGCGTTTTAGGTCCTTGGAGAAAAAACAGGGTCAGACTTATGTGGAAATGGCGAGGGATTTGTCTGTTCGTTTTAAACGTTGGTTAGCTGCTCTGGACATCACTTCTTTTGACAATTTGGGTGAACTCATGATTTTGGAACAGTTCAAAAACATCCTTCCTGACAGCATTGCGACCTATATAACAGAACACAGGGTAACTTCGGCATCCGAGGCTGCAGGGGCAGCGGATGAGTTTGTGTTACTGCATAAGGGCAGGTTCGGAGGGCGCGCTGGAGATCTACCTGTGTTTGGGGGAAGTGAAAGGGCTGTTGATGTTGGGTCATTGGGGATGGATCCAAAGAAAGTGGCTTGGGAGAAATCTGAGGATACTTGTAACTATTGTCGTGAGAAAGGCCATTGGAAACCAGATTGTCCGGTGCTTAGAGCAAAATCCAAGGGAGGAAGATTTGTGGGTAAACCAGTTGCGTTCGCTGCTCCTGTGAGTAGCTGCTGTGTTGACGAGGTGCTTACGGACCACTTATGTGGACCTGAGGTTCTGGCATCCTATGCTCCTTTTATAAGAGAGGGTTTGGTGTCATTGGTAGGTAGCCAATCAAAATTCCAATTAAAATTTTGAGGGATACAGGTGCATTTGACTCCTTTATTATTGACTCTGTTCTGCCTTTGTCTGAGGAAAGTGACACTGGTGACACGGTTCGGACTCGGGGGATGGGATTAACGGTTTTTCCTGTTCATAGGATGTATCTTGACTGTGATCTTGTTAAAGGGGATGTAGCTATTGGGGTACGTCCGGCTTTTCCAATCGAGGGGATACATTTCATTCTGGGTAACGATTTGGCAGGTGGTAGAGTCTGGGCTGATGGTCCTTCTGTGTTAGTCACTGGTGGTCTGATTGAGTCAGGATCTGAGAGGCGCTCTACAGTGGTGCCAGACGTTACGGCCTCGTGTGTGTGATCACACGGGCTAGGGCCAAAAGGGATCATGACTTGCTATCAGATGGAAAGTCAACTGACACAGTGGAGGTTCCATCTTTGTCTGAGTTTTCGGTGTTACTTACACACCATGAGGTGGGAAAGGAGCAACGTCAGGATTCTTCGTTGAAAGGTCTTTTTGACTGTGCTGCGCCAGTGGCAGAGAGGGAAAACGCTTCAAGTGGATACATGTTGCGTAATGACTTGTTGTTTAGAAGATGGATGGCTGTTGATGGTGGGGAAACTGAGGTTTTCCAGCTGGTGGTGCCAACTAAGCTTCGTCCTCTTGTCCTGAAAGTCGCACACGATGAGTGTGGACACTTTGGGGTTCGGAAAACATATTTGAACATCCTGAAACACTACTTTTGGCCACGTCTAAAGACAGATGTGTCGCAGTATATTAGAACATGTCATGTGTGTCAGCTGACAGGGAAACCGAACCAGAAGATCAAACCAGCACCACTACAGCCGATACAAGTGGTAAGTGAACCATTTACACATCTCATTGTGGATTGTGTGGGTCCTTTACCATGTTCAAAGTCTGGTTGCAAATATCTGCTGACTGTGATGTGTCAAACCACTAGGTATCCAGCGGCTTATCCTTTGAGGTCGATTACAACTAAGGCTGTGGTTAGGGCTTTGTCGCAGTTTATTTCAATATTTGGTATTCCTAAGGTCGTTCAGAGTGATCAAGGCTCCAATTTTTTGTCTCACATGTTTGCTCAGGTGTTGAAGCTTTTGAAGATTAAGAAGAACCAGTCAACAGCTTACCACGCCCAAAGTCAGGGTGCTTTGGAAAGGTTTCACCAGACATTGAAATCCTTGTTACGTGCTTACTGTACTGAGCTAGATGGAGACTGGGAGGAAGGTCTTCCTTGGTTGATGTTGGCTGCAAGGGAGGCGGTACATGAAGGTACGGGGTTTAGCCCTAATGAGTTGGTTTTCGGACATGCTGTACGGGGTCCCTTGGCAGTGCTGAAAGAGGGTTGTGTTGACACTGAGCCACCACGGAGCTTGGTGGATTATGTGAATGGCTTCAGACGTCGTTTGGTTGTTGCTTTGAGTATGGCACGGGAAAAGCTGTCAGTGTCTCAAAGTAAAATGAAGAAGTTGTATGACCGTCGTTCGGCACGACAGGAGTTTAATCCAGGTGACCAAGTTCTATCACTTATGCCTATTGTTGGTTCCCCATTTCAGGCTAAGTATTCAGGTCCGTACACTATCATTGAGAAAACTTCTGATTTAAATTATGTTGTGGCAACACCAGAACGAAGGAAGACTAAACGCCTCTGTCATGTAAATCTTCTGAAACCCTACCACAAGCGGGAGGTTAACACAGACACAGAGGTGGAGAAGGATGTTGCGGTGACACATGGTTTGACACATGAGGGGGATATAGTGCCTGAACCTGATGATAGTTTGCTCTGTGGTCGTTTGAGAAATTCGGAATCGCTAGATAATTTAGACGGGTTGTTGTCTCATTTGGCGGAATCAAGACGTGAGGAACTCTCAGCAGTGGTACACAAATATCTGTGTCTGTTTGGAGACACTCCTTCGCAAACTGACTGGGCTGAGCATGATATTGATGTTGGGGACGCTCAGCCGATTAAGCAACATTTTTATCGCATGCCACCAGTTAAGCGCAATCGGCTGGATGCAGAGATTAATTACATGTTGGAGAATAAAATTGCTGTCCCATCAGCATCTAGTTGGGCGTCTCCATGTATTTTGGTGCCAAAGCAGGATGGGACACCTAGATTCTGTACTGATCTAAGAAAAGTGAATGCGGTGACAAAATCTGACTCTTTTCCTTTGCCACGGATGGATGACTGTATAGATCAGGTGGGGTCTGCAAAGTATGTTAGCAAATTTGATTTGCTTAAAGGGTATTAGCAGGTCCCCTTGTCCAAGCGGGCACAGGAAATAGCGGCATTTATCACACCATCTGGACTTTATTCATATAAGGTAATGCCGTTTGGGTTAAAAAATGCTCCTGCTACATTCCAACGTTTGATGAATCGCGTGGTGTCGGGTTTAGAGGGCTGTACGGTGTATCTAGACGATTTGGTAATTTGCAGTGATACTTGGACTGCTCATGTTCAGCGCATCGAGAGGTTGTTTGAAAGGTTGGCGGAGGCACATCTGACTATTCATTTGGCCAAATGTGTCTTTGCAAAGGCAACAGTGACATATCTTTGGCCATGTGGTGGGTCAGGGTTGTGTGGCTCCAGTTCTGGCCAAGGTCAGAGCAATATCTGAATACCCACAGCCCACAACCAAAAAGGAACTCTAGAGATTTTTGGGTATGGTGGGTTACTACAGGAGGTTCTGTGAACATTTTTCCACTACAGTGTTTCCTTTGACTGAACTTCTTAGGGCTAAGGAAAAATATACTTGGTCGGTCGACTGTCAGAGAGCGTTTGATAGGGTTAAGTCTCTGTTGTGCTCCTCTCAGGCGTTAGCGGCTCCATGTTTTGATCGTCCTTTTAGTCTCCAAGTAGATGCAAGCCAGGTGGGAGTCGGTGCGGTTCTGCTCCAGCTTGGTTTACACAGATCACAATCTCCTGACCTTTTTACATTCAATGAAGTGTCCCAACCAAAGACTGACGAGCTGGTCTTTGTTTCTTCAGGCTTACAACCTTGATGTTAGGCACATTAGGGGGTCCGACAATGTTATTGCTGACGTGCTGTCACGTGCCCCATGGCACTAAGTAATTGTTAGTTGGACCTTAATGTATATATACTGACTGTCATAATGTGTTAAATCTTTCTCGCTCTGCCCATTCTTTTTTAAAAAAGTGCTTCTCAGATACTGGTGTTGCTAAAGGTGTGGCTGGGCGCTGAAGGCGAGGATTGCTGTGTGAAGGTGGTGTATTTTCATTGTGGTTCTGGGGGAGTGCCATATGTGTGGTTTTGTTTTCCATGACTTTTTGCTTTGGTTTGGGATGGGGTTGGTTGGTGGTGCCGGTGGTCCTGGGGACACCGACTTTAAGGGGGGGGTGTGACGACCTCTGCCTCACTGTCTCTGCTGGTGTGTGTGTGTGCTTCTCTCTCCCTGATTGTCTCCAGGTGCAACCTCTCCCCAGGTGCTCTCAATCCAATCAGGACCTCCATAAAGGACCTGAGGAAGGCTGCAGTCTCTCTCTCTGGCCGGAGGACGTAGGACGAGGAGCAGCCAGGAACAGCTGACCTCCTGCCTAATGGATTGTTTTCTCCTGTCTTGTTATCCTGTAGGGGTTGAATAAAACTTCTCTTTTTCTACTCGCGCCATCGTCTCCATCGTGCGTTTGTTGTGGCTGAGAGCCAAGCCATGACACAGGGAACTCACAAAGTGTCAACAAATAAAACCCTCTCTTTTTCCTCCCACATCTCTAAAAACGGAGGTACAATGACACTTGATGTAATATCGAAAATGTGGGCTGGCTTTACACCCGGCCCTATCAGAAACGTCGCTGTATCAGAAATAATGCGCAACATTTTGTAATATGCTCTTTGTTTACATTAGCATGCTAACACTCAGAGCTAACCTGTACTGGAGAGAGTATGTGTAAAGAAGCAGGAAATATAAAAAGGTACTCACCTTGTTGTAAACCTGCAAGAGAAAAAGCATTCGAGCTCCATGCTGTTTCAGAAATAATCCTCGATGTGGTTTGGATCAGCAGTTCAGAGTATAGGGCCTTCTTGGAGACCCTGGAAAGAGTCCTGTATGGGGCTCCTGAAGGGGACTCTTTAATCTTGCTGGGAGACTTCAACGCACATGTGGGCAATGATGGAGACACTTGGAGGGGCGTGATTGGGAGGAACGGCCCCCCTGATCTGAACCGGAGTGGTGGTTTGGTACTGGACTTCTGTGCTAGTCATGGATTGGCCATAACAAACACCATGTTCAAACATAAGGATGCTCATAAGTGTACGTGGTACCAGAGCACCCTAGGCAGAAGGTCCATGATCGATTTCGTTATCGTATCATCGGACCTGAGGCCGTATGTTTTGGACACTCGGGTAAAGAGAGGGGCGGAGTTGTCAACTGATCACCATCTGGTGGTGAGTTGGGTCGAGTGGCGGGGTAAGCCTCTGGACAGACCTGGTAAGCCCAAACGTGTAGTTTGGGTGAACTGGGAACGTCTGGAGGAGGCCCAAGTTCAGGAGGCCTTCAACGCACACCTCCGGCGGAGCTTTTCGGGCATTCTTGTGGAGGTTGGGGACATTGAACCAGAGTGGGCGGTGTTCAAAGCCTCTATTGCCGAAGCTGCGGCGGGGAGCTGTGGTCTCAAGGTCTTAGGTGCCTCAAGGGTCGGTAACCCTCGAACCTCCTGGTGGACACCAGTGGTCAGGGAAGCCGTCCGACTGAAGAAGGAGGCCTTCAGGGATTTGTTATCCCGGGGGACTCCCGAGGCAGTTGTAAGGTACCGACAGGCCCGAAGGGCAGCAGCCTCAGCCGTGGCCGAGGCAAAGCAGCGGGTGTGGGAGAAGTTCGGAGAAGCCATAGAAAAGGACTTTCGGGCGGCACCAAAGTTGTTCTGGAAAACTGTCCGACACCTCAGGAGGGGGAAGCAGGGAACCATCCAAGCTGTGTACAGTAAGGATGGGACGTTGTTGACCTCAACTGATGGAGTGTGAGGGCATTGGAAGGAACACTTTGAGGAACTCCTGAACCCGACAACTCCGCCCTCTATGTTAGAGGCAGAGCTGGAGTATGACGGGGGATCAACACCAATCTCCCGGGGGGAGGTCACTGAGGTCGTCAAACAACTCCACAGTGGCAAAGCCCCGGGGGTGGATGAGATCCGCCCAGAAATGCTGAAGGCTCTGGGTGTTGAGGGACTGTCATGGTTGACACGTCTCATCAATGTTGCGTGGAAGTCGGAAACAGTACCGAAGGAGTGGCAGACTGGGGTGGTGGTTTCCCTTTTCAAAAAGGGGGATCAGAGGGTGTGTGCCAATTACAGAGGCATCACACTACTCAGCCTCCCCGGGAAAGTTTACTCTAAGGTACTTGAAAGGAGGGTCAGGCCGATTGTCGAACCTCAGATTGAGGAGGAACAATGCGGATTCCGTCCTGGTCGTGGAACGACGGATCAGCTTTTTACTCTCGCAAGGATCCTGGAGGGGGCCTGGGAGTATGCTTATCCGGTCTACATGTGTTTTGTAGACTTGGAGAAGGCGTATGACCGAGTTCCCAGGGAGTTACTGTGGGAGGTGCTGCAGGAGTATGGGGTGAGGGGGTCTCTACTCAGGGCCATCCAATCTCTGTACTCCCAAAGCGAGAGCTGTGTCCGGGTCCTCGGCAGTAAGTCGGACCCATTTCCGGTGAGGGTTGGCCTCCGCCAGGGCTGCGCTTTGTCACCGATCCTGTTTGTAATATACATGGATAGGATTTCGAGGCGTAGTCGGGGGGGGGGGGTCTGCAGTTCGGTGGACTAAGGATTGCACCACTGCTTTTTGCAGATGATGTGGTTCTAATGGCTTCATCGGTCTGCGACCTCAGCACTCACTGGATCGGTTCGCAACCGAGTGTGAAGCGGCTGGGATGAGGATCAGCACCTCCAAATCTGAGGCCATGGTTCTCAGCAGGAAACCGATGGACTGTCCACTCCAAGTAGGGAATGAGTCCTTACCCCAAGTGAAGGAGTTCAAGTATCTCGGGGTCTTGTTCTCGAGTGAGGGAACAATGGAGCGTGAGATGGGCCGGAGAATCGGGAGCGGTACTGCAGTCGCTTTACCGCACCGTTGTGACGAAAAGAGAGCTGAGCCAGAAGGCAAAGCTCTCTGTCTTCCGGGCCATTTTCGTTCCTACCCTCACCTATGGTCATGAAGGATGGGTCATGACCGAAAGAACGAGATCGCGGATACAAGCGGCCGAGATGGGTTTTCTCCGCAGGGTGGCTGGCGTCTCCCTTAGGGATAACGTGAGAAGTTCAGTCATCCGGGAGGGACTCGGAGTTGAACCGCTCCTCCTTCGCGTCGAAAGGAGCCAGTTGAGGTGGTTCGGGCACCTAGTAAGGATGCCACCTGGGTGCCTCCCTAGGGAGGTGTTCCAGGCACGTCCAGCTGGGAAGAGACCAAGGGGTAGACCTAGGACCAGGTGGAGGGATTATATCTCTTCGCTGGCCTGGGAGCGCCTTGGAATCCCCCAGTCAGAGCTGGTTGATGTGGCCAGGGAAAAGAAAGTTTGGGGCTCTCTGCTGGAACTGCTACCCCCACGACCCGACCACGGATAAGCGGGAGGAGATGGATGGATGGTGGTTTGGATCATCATTTTTTTTTTTTAAAGCTACGGACCCAGAATCAGCACTTCTCTGACAGGGCTGAAATAGAGGGCTATGAGGCATGGCTAGAATGGGTGATCTGTTTGGTATTTTTGAGCAAAACACTTCATAGACATGTTTTTTATATATCTGAGACCTATAATATATGCCTAAAAATAGTATAATAGGAGACTTTTAAGACTTGTTTAGATTAGCCTACTTACTCTATCATTTAACATCTGGTTTGCTCATTTAAATAATACTGTGACCATCCATACATTTTTTGTATTTGTTGTCTATTTTTCTTTTTCTCCTGCATGTATTTTATGTTTTTTTATTATTATTATTATTATTATTATATAATATATTTTGTTCTGAACAGACTAGAAATAACTATACATATATGTAGGTACTGGTCAACCAAGATGTGAAGGTATTGAAAAAGGGGTAAACAATTTTGGATTGTTTCAGCAAAATGATAACATCTGCATCACTTAATAAATCTGATGTGATTTTATTTCAAATAACATTATTACAAATAGGCAAATTCAAAGGATTCAAAGGTGTATTAGTCATATGCTCAATAGCTACAGGTTACTGTAGTTTTGGAAAGTAAACTATTAAGTCTCCAGCTCCTCCAACAATGCCACATAAATTATGTATAAATACAAAAAAAACAAAAAACAGTGCAATTAAAAAGTGCAATCGACAAACTGGTGCAAGTAAGGATCAGGAATAAGTAAATATATACATGTAAGATAGAAAAAAGTGACCTTGTTCCTTTATCATTCTGCGGTACTTCATATGGGTACATCTGTGTTAACTTCTCAATGGGACTGTGTATTGTCATGAATACTATCTCCGCTTTAGTTGGTCAGGTTGTCACGGCCACAGCTTAGATAATCATATACGCCAGACCCGATACAGTTTGCAAGAACATCAATCGTTTATTCAGATCACATGTTTAAAGCAATCTAAACCCCCAAACTATGTTTATCAGCTGACATGTTTGGATTCATTCGTCTGAAGTCAATGATATGTTTAATCCTTTTTATCAAGCTATTACCAAAGAAAATGTATAAATACAATGATCAGAAACCTTGAACACCTTCCTGCCTGCTGTCAGACCAGAACTGGACCCCATTGGTTTGCCCCTGGGCCGAACGAGGCAAAGCGGACGCTGTTTCATCGCTATTCAACATCTCTTCCATCCTTTTTGTTGACTTCAGTTACATTGTTAACACATTTCCATGACACCAGATAATCAAAAAATTTCACCACCTCAACAAACCTCCACTCTGCATCCACTGGGTTCACGGTTTCCTCGGCAACAGACAACAGGCAGTGGGAATAGGCTCAGTAACATCGTCAACCTTCAAATATCATGTATATGAGTGATATTTATTATATTTACAGCAGTCAGCGATAAGAACAGCTCCTTATGAGGCGCTACTCAAACAGTAAAGGGAATAAATTTGTTCACAAAGTTGATTATCTTAAACGACCACAACTTATGATTAGAAAAGGAACAGTTACATCTGTAGAGTCCTGCCATGGCTTGAGGTTATTCCAGCTGTGTGTCAAGCCTCTTTTATGTGGAAAATACTTCCGCAAAGGAAACACAGATATTTCCTCGCTCCGAAAAGCCCCCTTGCCCCTCTATCCTCCAGATGAATTTTAGGAATTGCGCTGTCCTTCAAGACGGAGTGTTTAGATTGTGCCAACAAACCACATGAGGGACAAAGAGTATGTTTGTGCAGGACAACGGGGACATGTAACTGCGATGATAAGAGCAAGTTTAGATTTAAATATAATGTCCATAAGTGACTGTAACTTGACAAGTGAACAATGAGGCTACAGCCGTGGCCAAAAGTTTTGAGAATGACACAAATATAAATGTTCACAAAGTCTGCTGCCTCAGTTTATAATATGGCAAAATATACTGCAGAATGTTAATTATGAAGAGTAATCAGACGAATTGCAAATCATTGCAAAGTCCGTCTTTGCTATGAAAATGAACGTAATCCCCAAAAGCACATCAATCAATCAATCAATGTTTATTTATATAGCCCAATATCACAAATGTTACATTTGTCTCAGTGGACTTCACAGTTTGTACAGAATATCAGTATGACGATACGACACCCTCTGTCCTTAGACCCTCACATCGTACAAGGAAAAACTTCCAGAGAAAAACCCACAGTTTAAAGGGGAAAATGGGAGAAACCTCAGGGAGAGCAACAGAGGAGGGATCCTTCTCCCAGGACGGACAGACGTGCAATAGATGCCGTGTGTAAATCGAAGAGATAATACATTTTACAGCGTAGGTAGACCAAATGTTTGGAAAGTCATGTGTCTATAATAAGAGGAGGAATCCACGAGGATGTCAACAATCCTGTGGGAGCCATCAGGGAAGTAATATGATGAGAGTCAGGCAGGACCGCAGACACAGGTTCAGCGACGACTCGAAGTCCAGGACTCAAATCCAGAACTCAGGATAGAGGATCCAGGACACAGGACCGCAGCAACAGGATCAGCCTCGACTCAGGATCCCGGCGTAGAAATAGACACAAAAAAGAAATTTGGGGGAAGCTGGGTTATTCGGAACATGAGAGTACACAGGTACAGACAGACAGAAGGAAGAAGTAAGGTGTCCCCACGACAGTCTAAGCCTATAGCAGCTAAACTAACGTGTCTACGTACATGCACTCCCTTAGAATAGGTTGAGGGAAAAAGGATAGCAAGTAAGAAGTAAGGAACAGAGGTGGAGAGGCACAACGTGTCTACGTACATGCACTCCCTTAGGATAGGTTGAGAAGAAGTAAGGAACAGAGGTGGAGAGGCACAACGTGTCTCTGACATGCACTCCCTTAGGATAGGTTGAGGGAAAAGGGTAACAAGTAAGAAGTAGGGAACAGAGGTGGAGAGGCACAACGTGTCTACGTACATGCACTCCCTTAGGATAGGGTGAGGGAAAAGAGTAGGAATTAAGATGTATGCTCCACATCTATACCATGAGCGCATTGCTCCTAAAAGGTTTTTGGGCACTGACACCAATCAACAGTTGTGCGTCGACTCGGCAGGGATCAAGGCACGTATATGCCTCTCCCTTCTTCCACCGTCTACACACAACCAAATTACATACCATCAGTAAGGAAAAAGAGTAAGAACTAAAATGTATAGTTGAAGAGGCACAACGTGTCTACGTCAATGCACTCTTATTAGATTATTTTATCAACTATAAGCTTTATCAAAAAGGGTAAAAAAGCGTACTCTTAAAAAACGGATAGGCTGTCTGCCGCCCGAACACAAACTGGAAGCTGATTCCACAAAAGTGGAGCTTGATAAGAAAAGGCTCTGGCTCCCATTGTACTTTTAGAGACTCTAGGAACAACCAACAACCCTGCATTCTTGGAACGCAATGCCCTAGTAGGACAGTAGGGTATAATGAGTTCTTTAAGGCAAGATGGCGCCTGCCCATTAAGGGCTTTGTAGGCGAGAAGAAGAATTTTAAATTCTATCCTGTGTTCTATAGGGAGCCAGTGTAAGGCAGCCAGAACAGGAGTCATGTGGTCCCTCTTCCTAACTCTGGTTAGTACACGTGCTGCAGCATTTTGAATCAGCTGAAGCGATTTAACTGACTTTTTGGTACACCCTGATAATAGAGAGTTACAATAATCCAGCCTTGAAGTAACAAATGCATGGACTAGTTTCTCTGCATCGTTTTGAGGCAAGATATGCCTGATTTTTGCAATGTTGCGTAGATGAAAGAAGGCGGTCCTTGAGATTGATTTTATGTGGGCGTTAAAAGATAAATCCTGATCAAATATAACACCAAGGTTCCTTACAGTCTCACTGGAGGCCAAATTAATGCCATCCATAGTTAGTATATCTTTAGATAATTTGTTTCGTAGATTCTTTGGGCCGAGTACAATAACTTCAGTTTTAGCCGTGTTTAACATCAAAAAGTTTAAGGTCATCCATGTTTTTAAGTCCTTGAGGCAGTCTTGAATTTTATTTAGATGATTGGTGTGGAAGCTATTCAGTATATTTCACATTTATTTAATGTATTTATTTGTTTTGTAGAAGTAACTAATTTACAGCCATATCATTTATGTTAAGTTGTGTTCCAGCTAAAATGCTTTTATTTTGAAGGTGATGGTTCAATTTGGGCACACAGCTGGGTTTATTTAAGACAATCAGGGCACAGCAGCAGGTGTGAGCACCGGGAAGGTCTATGGTTTTTTACCAGTATCAGGGCTGAGTCCAGCAAACATTTAAACACCTTTTGCTGTAGTGTTCTTTCCAAGGTGAAGCTAATAAATACCACAAAAACGTCGATGCCTTGTCTGGACAATGGACTCATTACCAACTCATGATCTGCGTAAGATCCACTATACCTGGTGCCTCAGTGGCCTTTTGAAGTTTAGTGTTGTTGACAAATAGCCACTACATAAAGTAAAAAACCTGGCTTATTGAAGCGGACACTTTTATTGTTGTTTTTTGGATTTTTTGCACTGCATGGACGTTTGGACTGGAATCACCACGCTCAAACGGAGATGAGCCAGCTGATCAAAGGACAAAGGAATATGGACGCCGGCGCATCAGCGTTTGATCTGGAGAGCTGAGACAATGCTCATTGACTTTGTGAAACTTTGAATTGCCTGTTAAGGACACGATCGGAGAACAGAGGACCACCCACGGCTTAAATGGACGCCGCACAAACCTACTCCACAACAACATAACATGGGCATGTGAAGGATAATCTGTCAGCTTTATTGGAAAAAAGCAAACTTATTTGGAGTGACTGAATTACTGCTTCGCTACATGTTGATGAATATTGGGAGTTGTTGGACTTGAAAAGACATTTATTCATAAATCTCCGACGTGAAGTGTCAATATAATTGCCTGTGTGAACTCAATCAGACAATATGGAGCAGCTGCTTGAAACAAACGAGACAATGCCTGTGGATGATTCAAATGTTTCAAGTGTGGAGAATGTTGCTCCGCCCGAGCCCTCTGTAAAACGGGGCCTCAAGTTCACCCCAAAAGGCTTGGCGTTTTACATAGAAACATGCCAAGAAAAGAGATCGGCAAAAATCAAGCAGGCCTAGAAATACATTGAACCAATACGTGTCGGGATGAAATCTACTGACAATGTGAAGTCTGTGCGAGCTCATTTGTGCAACTTCATCAAGTGTTATGAGGACGCTAAGGACATGCATGAGTCTTTCATAGATATGGATTTGCCAGAGGAGGAGGTCAAAAGGCAAAATACATATTTCAATACAACAATGATGACATTTTGTAATTTCTCTGAGTCTGTAAAGGATTGGTTGTCTACTGCTGGGCAACCTCATGTGGAATCAAATGACAATGATGTTAGCAATGTTGATGTTGAAACTGATGTCGAGACTCAAACTAAACAAAGTGCTGTTATTTATGATATCAATCCGGAGGACAGTGCCTCTAACATTTCAGGTCCAAAGGAAAGGCAACACAAAACACACTCTAATGTATCTAAAACTTCATCCACCGCATCTGCCAGGCTAAAAGCAGAGGCTGATAAAGCAGCAATTGTGGAGCACATGAAGGCTTTAAAAAGGAAACATCAGTTGGAAGCAAAGGAGGAGGAACTAAGAAAAGAAAAGGAACAGTTTGCTCTGGAGACCGAGCTAGCTGCAACTAATGCTAAAATCAATGTTCTGGAAACTAGCTCAAAATGTAGCTCCAAAAGGGATGGAATGAACTCTTATCTGGAAAGGAACAAGGCTCAGAGTACAAGGCAACTCAATCCTCAGGCTAATCAATTTGTCCCACAGAGAAATGACAAAAATAACATGAAAAATGAATTTCACTCTAATGCCCAGGCTGTCACTGTAAGACCAAAGGATACCTCACAGACCATCATGTTTAAAGACACATCACAAACTGTCAGGCCTAAACAAATGGCAGTGTTACAGACGGACCTCAGACCACTATACCCTCAAGCACCAACACAGGTGGTTCATGATGCTCAACAGACAGAGCGAGCATCCTCTTTGAATATGACATGCAATAATGACACCCAAAATGACATTGTGAATATCATGTAACGCCAAACTGACATCACTACAATGTTAGTACAGCAAAATGTAGCATCCTCCCTACCAGTGAGAAATATACCCACATTTGATGGTGATCCTCTTCAGTATCATTCTTTCATCGGATCCTTTGAAAATTGTGTTGAGGTTAAAACTGATAATGCAAGTGATTGTTTACATTTCTTGGAGCAGTTCACCAGGGGGCAACCAAGAGACCTGGTGAAAAGTTGTCAGTACCTACCCTCTGTTCAAGGATACCAAAGAGCCAAATCCCTGCTTGATGAACATTTTGGAAATGAATACAAAATTGCTTCTGCTTATATGGACAAAATTGGTAGCTGGCCTCTGGTTAAAGCAGAAGATGTCAAATCACTGAAATCCTTTTCTCTGTTCTTACGGGAATGCTCAAATTTAACACAGCGAATCATGCACATGAATGAGTTGGACATGCCATCAAACCTCAGAAACATCATGATGAAGCTTCCTTATAAGGTGAGGGAGAAGTGGAGGAGCCATGCATGTGATTTGCAGGAGAGATGTGGTTGCAGAGCACTATTGATTGACCTTGTGAACTTTGTTGAAAAACAAGTTAGAATTGCCTCTGACCCACTGTTTGGAAATATTCAGGACTCAAAATTTACCAGCTGCAACAAACCCCCACTGTCAGTGAACCAAGGCATAGGAAACAGGGCACCTTTGCCACCGGTGTCACTGCAATGAAAGAAAGAAACAAAGGCTACATGGATAATAAGTCCTTTTCTGCCCAAAGTCACAACAAATGCTGTTTATTCTGCCAACAAACCAGCCACTCACTTGAAAAATGCTCACAGTTTAAGTTAAAGACACAAAAGGACAAGATACATTTCATAAAGGAGCATGGAATTTGTTTTGGTTGCTTGAAACGGGGACACATAAGCAAAGACTGCAGGAGTCGATTGGTTTGCAGTGTGCGTCAGCAAAAGCATCCTTCAGTCCTTCACATTGAGCAGAAGGGTATAAGTACACCTTTTAATGAAGCACAAGAACCTGTGAGCCCTATGAGTGTAACATCTGGTCAGTCTCAAACACGTGGCCATATAGGGGCCGGAGATGAGTGCAATGCTGTGTTTTCGATTGTTGCAGTTCAAGTGAAAAGCCAAATGAGTGACAGAGTTGTACAGACCTATGCATTTTTGGATCCGGGGAGTTCCGGTACCTTTTGCACTTATAGCCTTGCAAAGAGATTGGGGCTAAGTGGCAAGCCAGCCAGTATTCTATTGCAAACAATGGGGCAAAAGAAAATTGTGAGTACCAATGTATTGTCTCACTTGGAAATGTCTGGCATGGATACGGATGATTTTATTGAATTGCCCAATGTCTTAACCCAAAGAGTTATGCCAGTGTCACGTGTGAACATTCCACGACAGGATGATGTGGAAAAATGGCCTTACTTGAGTAACATAAAGCTGCACGACTTGAATGAAGATGTGGATTTGCTCATCGGAACTGATGCAGCAAAAGTGATGGAACCATGGGAGCTGATCAACAGCCAAGTAGGGGTGGAAGTAACGGCAGAGTTAAGACTGGCTGCTCTGTTGTCACAACAAACCGCATATCTGTGGAACATCTGGAAGAGATGCTCATTAAGCAATACAACCATGATTTTAATGAAAAAACATCAGAGGGGCAATTGGAAATGTCAAGAGAGGACATTAAATTCATGAATATGATGAGAAGTACTACAGAACTGAAAAATGGACATTATTACATTGACTAACCTTTCAGAGAAGAGGAACCGGTCTTGCCAAATAACCGCTGTGTTGCAGAGCAGCGACTTCAAGGCCTGAAGAGGAAATTTGAAAAGAACATCAAGTTTAAAGAGGAGTACACCTCATTCATCAATGATATGCTGGTTCAAGGTTATGCTGAAGTTGTACCCATTGAACAGCTGGAACAAGATGAGGGAAAAGTGTGGTACATTCCCCACCATGGAGTACATCACCCCACCAAAGGAAAGCTGAGGGTTGTATATGACTGTGGAGCCTCATACAAAGGAACATCTCTGAACTGTCAGCTCTTGCAGGGCCCCGATCTCACCAACACTCTTATGGGGGTCCTCATTCGCTTCAGAAAAGAGCCTGTCGCAGTCATGGCTGACATCCAGGCCATGTTTCATCAGGTGCGGGTGCCTGATAAACATGTGAACTTTCTTCGCTTTCTTTGGTGGCCTCAGGGCAACATTGACCAGGAACCAGCAGAATATCGAATGAGGGTACACTTGTTTGAAGCTGTTTCGTCCCCCAGCTGTGCCAATTACGCCTTGAGGCGAACTGCAGAGGACAATGCAGCTCACTTCCCTCCTGAAGTGATCAAAACAGTCAATCACAACTTTTATGTAGACGACTGCCTGAAGTCTACAGCCTCGCAGGGAGATGCAATTAAGCTTGTAAAGGATTTGACTCTGCTCTGTAGTCAGGGAGGATTCAACCTCTAAAAATGGGTGACAACCAGCCGTTGTGTCTTGACGTCAATCCCAGATGACATCAGAGCAACAGAGATGAAAGAGCTGGATTTGGACACAGATCACCTGCCTATGGAAAGAGCACTTGGACTGCAATGGTGGGTGGAGTCCGACCAGTTCAGCTTTAGGACTTCATTACAGCCACGCCCACAGACCAGGAGAGGTATCTTGTCGGTGGTCAGCTCTCTGTATGACCCTATAGGATTTTTGGCTCCTTTTACAATGCCAGCCAAGTTACTGTTGCAGGAGCTTTGCCGGCAAAACCTGAAGTGGGATGAACAAATTTCCCCCTCCTTCTCCAAACAGTGGTCTGATTGGCTGAGCGACCTCCAAAGGATGAGTGTATTCAAGGTGGAACGCTGTATCAAAACCCTGAACTTTAAAACATCTGTGAAAGCACAAATTCATAATTTTTCTGATGCCAGTGAAGCTGGTTATGGTACAGTGTCGTACTTGAGACTGGAAGGTGGCAATAAGGTGCATGTTTCATTTCTTGCTGGAAAGGCCAGAGTTGCACCTCTGAAGCACATCACTATTCCTCGTTTGGAGCTCACAGCGGCAGTTCTCGCTGTCAGAATGGATGGAATGCTTCAGAGGGAACTACAATGGCAACTGGAGAAGTCAGTGTTTTGGACCAATAGCACGACTGTCATCAAATACATCTCCAATGAAACCAGACGTTTTCATACGTTTGTTGCCAACCGAGTCACTGTGATCAGAGAAGCTACAGATGTTGACCAGTGGAAGTATGTGGGCTCCAAGGCCAATCCTGCTGACGAAGCCTCACGTGGATTGAGAGCCGAAGAATTTATCACACATGGAAAATGGATTAAAGGCCCAGAATTCCTGTATTTGCCTGAGAGTGAGTGGCATACACTGGAAAGGGATTCAGTGATTCCAATTGATGACCCGGAGGTCAAAAAAGAAGCAGCAATGAATGCCATTGTTAAGGATTCAGAAAATCCAACAGACCATCTCATCAACTACTTCTCATCTTGGAAGAAGCTTAAAACGTCTGTTGCCTGGTTCCTTGAACTTAAAAGACTTCTGTTGCTTCTGAGTCAAAAGAAAAAGGAACTTAAAGCTACCGAAGGTGACAAGGATGCAGGAGTTAAAAGTACAGTTGAACAGAAACTTAAGAGCTTCAAAACCACACTCCGTGGAAAACATTTGACTCCAGAAGATTGTGATGAAGCAGAGAAGGCAATCATTCATTTTGTTCAGAAACACAGGTTCAAAAGTGAAATTGCCTCCCTCAAACATGGCTCAAATATTGTCTCCAAGGACAGTCCACTGTACAAGCTAGACCCCATACTGGAGGATGACATTCTCAGAGTTGGTGGTCGTTTGCACAAGTCTGCATTACCATCAGAAACAAAGCATCCTGTTATTCTTTCCAAAGACCTGCATGTCTCCCAGCTCATTTTACGTCATATCCATCAACAAATAGGACACGCTGGGAGGAACCACATGTTGTACAGACTTCGACAGAGGTATTGGATAATTAATGCCAATTCAGCTGCAAGAATTACAGAATGCATGGTGTGTAGACGGCACAGAGGAAAACTTGGGGAACAGAAGATGGCAGACCTGCCTGAAGAGAGAGTTGTGCCAGACAAGGCTCCTTTTACTGCAGTGGGAGTTGATTATTTTGGCCTCATAGAAGTGAAAAGAGGAAGAAGCCTTCTAAAAAGGTATGGAGTGATTTTCACTTGTCTGACCAGCCGTGCAGTACACCTGGAGGTGGCACATTCCCTTGATACAGACTCTTGCATTAATGCCTTGAGGAGATTCATTTGCAGAAGAGGCCCTGTATCAAGTTTAAGATCTGACAACGGCACAAATTTTGTTGGAGCAAACAAGGAGTTGAAGCAAAGTCTTGCTGCTTTGAATAATGCAAAGATCCAGGATGCCCTAATTCAGGATGGAATTAAGTGGAGCTTTAATACAACAACAGCCTCACACCAAGGTGGCGTTTGGGAGCGTCTCATTCGATCAGTAAGGAGTATACTGACCTCTGTTCTTGGACAACAGGTTTTGGATGATGAAGGCCTGCAGACACTGCTTTGTGAAGTAGAGGCGATACTAAACGACAGACCCCTCACAAAAGTGTCTGATGACCCTAATGACCTCGAGGCCCTCACCCCAAACCATGTTCTTCTGCTGAAGGGAAAACCCATCTTTCCCCCTGGACTCTTTGAAAAGAGTGACCTGTACATCAGAAGGAAATGGAAGCAAGTACAGTATATCGCAGAGTTGTTTTGGAAAAGATGGACATCTGAATACTTACTTGTGATGCAAGAAAGACAGAGATGGGCAGCCATCAGACAAGTTGGAGAGATACAAAAATATGCATAAATAAATAAATGTTAAGGTAAAATAAGATATAAATGAACAACAAAAATAAAATAAGTTACATGTATTTGTTATTGGCTATGGTAGGTTATTGGTTATGTTCACATACTTATTTGATTATTAAAATGTAAACCGATCTTTTTCATATGGGTGTTTTAGAATTGCACCCCTAGATCTAGTCTCTAGTAATTGTGTGCTCAAAGTGCACTAGATTGAAGCATTTTACTTTAAAATGTTCAAAAAAATCTTCCCGGGGGGGCATACCCCCGGAGCCCCCTAGAGGATGTGACGTCCACCCCCCAATTAAAACATGTTCATACAATACTGAATACATTTGAAGCCATTTTGACGTATATCACCTATTTCAATAAGTTTCTGTTTTTGTAGTGTATTTGTCTTTTGTAGAGATTTTTCATTTATTCTTTATATATAAAATCTCACCTAAAATCTCGGCAGCAAATTGGCTAGAACCGGCCCTGGTACTAGGCCTCAAGAGCCTTTCTTGTGCTGGTAGACACAAAGAAACAAATTGGCGGGGCGCACTTCGCATGCGCACACACTAAAAAATTCCACGTGCTCCGTGCTCACATTATGCTGGGCCCACGTGCCTTAGCACCGCTGCTATGACTCCATCCTAGGGGAAACACTGAACGCATTACTGCACAGAAACTCACTCATAACACCCTTATTACTTATCCCAGCTGCACATCCAAGATATCTAATAGCATCGTGAGATGACACAGAATCGATAGGTACATACATTATCACTCCATGATAAGAACTCGCGGGGATATTAACAAGAACATACATCAAAACATGTGGCGCTAGGTAGCTAAAACGGGAAAATGGCTTACCTGTGTCGTTGTCTGGTCAAAAGTGGTCTTGAATGGCATTAAAACGATAAAAACGCTGCTGAAGGTTAATCCATAGGTTAATCCAATGTCTGTGTCCCTTTGAAATGATTTCTGATAATCCATAAGGAATAAACCCTGCTTTTCCGTTTTCAGATGTCAGAGCGTGAGACAGCTTCACTCTGATGCAAAACTGCATGCGCGAAACCCCCACCTTTTTGTTTTAACGTTAGTGTGTATGTGAAAGCTCCCCTTCGATTCTATTGGCTCTAACGGTCAGACAGAGATGTCAATCACCAAAATCGACCAATGGGTTCCAGAGAAACGGTAAAAAAGGCGTTTTCCACCCAAATGACCCCAGAAGTGGGTTTCTTTTGCTAAACCTCTCTAAAAAGGTCAAATGTCAATTGTTTTGCATCAATCTTGATACAGGGTACTTATTATATGTTGTACTTTGGATTCCTAAAGCTTTTAGTCTACCTTACCATCATCCAAGGGTAGTTTTCACTATAAGTAAAAAATAATTTTTGGACGGACACTATAATTTACAGTTTTTTACTATGTTCAATCTGAATTTACTTTAACATAAAAATAAAAACATATTGATTCTGACTTTTCTACATCCAACTCACAGATTTATCATTGCTTTGAGAAAAAAGATTAATCATTTTCCCCTTTTAGAAGTGAAGTTATGGTCATTTGTTCTGGGAATGTCATTTTCGAGCCTGAGACCTGGAAAACAGGCTCGGGGTCTAACAGGTTAACAGCTTAGTTTGAATTGGGTCTAAGATACACGTTGATGGTTTAGAAGAAAGAATCATTGAATTCAATTGTTCAAGGTTTATGGGTGAACAGCATTCTAGTTTACTATCTAGTGTAATATTAGAACTTACATTTCCGGGAGCTGTTGATAACACTATACTGGTCAAAGGCAAAAGGTCATTGATTTTGTTTCTAAGAGTAACAATTTCATCATTAAAAAAGCACATCAAATCATTACTACTGAGTGCTATGGGAATAGAAGGCTCAGTAGAGCTGTGGCTCTCCGTCAGCCTGGCTACAGTGCTGAAAAGAAATCTTGCATTATTCTTATTCTCATCTATTAATGAAGAGTAGTAAGCTGCTCTCGCTTTACGCAGTGCTTTCTTATATTGATTGAGAGTAATATGCCAAATTAAACGAGATTCTTCGAGTTTAGTGGAACGCCATATCCTTTCAAGTTGTCTCGACTTTTGCTTTATTTTGCGGGTGTCGGCATTATGCCATGGAGCTAGTCTATGTTGTTTTATTTTCTTCTTTTTCAAAGGAGCAACAGAGTCTAATTTATTCGCAGGGCATCTGTAGCACTATCAACAACATGATCAATTTGGGGTGGTGTACATTTTGTATAAGTTTCCTCCCTTACATGCAGACAAGCTATCGAGTTAAGTATTGGTGGAATCTCTTCTTTAAATTTGGCTATAGCGCTAACAGATAGGTTTCTGCTGCAGGACCTTTTGACTAATGCTTTGTAGTCTATTAACAGTACTTCAAAAGTTACTAAGAAATGGTCGGATAAAGCAGGATTATGCGGTTCGACTAATAGTTGCTCAATTTCAATACCACAATTCAGAACAAGGTTGAGAGTGTGATTATAACAGTGGGTTGGTTTATTTACACTCTGACGGAAACCAATAGAATCTAATACAGAGTTAAATGCAACAGTAAGGCTATTTTTATCATCGTCAACATGAATATTAAAGTCACCTACGATACTTTATCTGTTTTAAGAACCAAAGTTGATAAAAACTCAGAGAATTCTGATAAGAATTCTGAATAAGGACCTGGTGCACGGTACACTGATAATACATAAGATTGGCTGCAATGTTTTCCAGGTCAGATGCGTAAGACTAAAAACAAGGCTTTCAAAGGAGGTATAATTTAATTTTGGTTTAGTATTGATAAGTAAACTTGAGTCAAAGATGCTGCAACTCCACCTCCTCGGCCTGTGCCTCGAGCAGTATGAGTATTGATATGGCTGGGTGGAGTGGCCTCATTTATGCTGACATATTCTTCATGTCTCAACCAAGTTTCAGTGAGACAGCATATATCAATATCATAGTCTGATATTAAATCATTTACCAATATTGCTTTAGATGCTAGAGATCTTATGTTTAAGAGTCCACATTTAATCTTCCTGTTTTGTTGCCCTGTAGTAGTTGTTACATTTACTTTTATTAAGTTATTATGTATGACACCTCTATTAGGTTTTACTTTAAATTCTCCTTGGGCAGACACACACACCGTTAATATTGGGTATTTTATCGGAGAGAGCGCAGAGAAGCGTGTAAAACTGCGACTCCGCCTCCTGGTCTCAACTCCAGTTTGTCATGGATTACGTCCACAAAGCTCTGAAATTTTTCCTGAAATGAGACGTGCACCTACCAGAGTAGGATGAATGCCGTCTCTCTTAATCAGACCAGGTTTTCGCCAGAAGGCTGTCCAATTATTTACGAAGCCCACATCGTTTGCTGGGCACCACCAAGACATCCAGCGCTGAAATGATGACATGCGGCTATACATTTCGTCATTGATCAGATTGGGGAGGGGACCAGAGAAAATTACGGTGTCCGACATTGTTTTAGCATATCTACACACCGACGCCACATTAACTTTAGTGCATTCTGACTGGCGTAAACGAACATCATTAGCACCGACGTGAATAACAATCCTACTGTATTTACGTTTATCCTTAGCCAGCAGTTTAAGATGCGCCTCAACGTCGCCCGCTCTGGCCCCCGGAATGCATGTGACTGTGGAGGCTTCGGTCTCTAAATTCACGTGTCTCATAATAGAGCTACCAATAACCAGAGTTGGCTTCTCAGTGGGTGTCTCGCGGAGTTGGGAAAATCTGTTAGATAAGTGAACGGGTTGGTGGGGACCTGTGGGTCTCGCGTTATGCCCCTTCTGAACAGTCACCCAGTCTCCCGGCTGCTCGGGAGTTGCCGGGGGACGGCTAGTATACTAGGAGCTATCTCTTGCCGGTCTGCACCGACTAACATGGGTTTTACTGTAGCTGAGTTACTTTACCTATCGGTACCAGTAAAGGAGGAAGGGAAGTAACCAAACATAAGACAGGTAGAGCAGGAAATAGCACCCGAGGGTGGGGAAGGAGCCATGGCTAGCTATCAAGCTAAAGTAGCTACCATTAGCAAACCCGAAAGGAGTGTAAGCAACTGTGGAGTTATAGTCTCTAAGAGAAGGAGAGTTGTGAGTGCTTAAGCTGTAGTAACGTGTGATTACAACGTCAGGTAGCTTCCGTGATCAAGAATTGTAGAACGATCGATTTAGTTTAAGATAATATAAGCTATCAGCAGCAGAACAGGCACACAGGATAGCCCGGAGGTGACAACAACAACCGGAAGTGACAACACGCTTACCGCAATAGTGAGGGTCCGTGTAGGGACAACATGACAAACACATTTGTCATGTCAGTGATTCTCTAGTTCAGAGGTTCTCAATTGTTTTTCAGCCAAGGACCCCTTACAAGATAGAGAATACACCAAGGACCCCCTCATTCTGATTTGTGATTTTGGGCTATATAAATAAAAATTTACTTGATTTGACATGTATGTCCCTTGGAATAATCTGACGTAGCCTATTTTTTACACTTCTATAGTCTTAGCTATGTGAAAGAACAACACAAGAGAAATGTATTAGAAAGATATTAGATATGTATTAAAAATATTTGCACCATCTCAACACAGAATACCCATAAAACAATCAATCAATTAGCTGCAAGTAACACTGTACCTAAACCAAATATCAAAGGGAAATCAAGAGAAAAGTGATAATTTGAAGTGCATTTCAGAACATACACACACACACACACATAAAGATAACACATCAAGTGTTTCACTCTTAGTTCAAATTAAATGATTTATAAAAGTCTAATCACAGGCTATAAACAATTGAACACATGCCTGCATTGCAACATATATCAAGTAAATTGCAAAACAACTGCAACTGCATTGCTACAATCCCAAACCACTACTTGTAATGGCAGCCAGCTCTGGACACTATTGGAGTGATGCAAGGCAGTCCATGAAGCTGATTGCTTCTCTCTGCAAGTGAAGACACACATATCAAACTAAATCAATAAATGCAACATATCTGACATTTCTGTTGCTCACACACATAGCCACACACCACAACACACACACACACACCACACCACACACACACACACACACACACAGGGGTTCAAGTGGGCCGGAAGATCCAGAACAGCGTTCCGGCACCTTCGATTAATAAGTAAATAAATCTGATTGGCAGTTTCATACATAATAATGTCAAGCGAGTTCACAGGGCAGCCAATTCTCACACAATTGACATTTTTCACACGCTCTCAGCCACAAGTCCATTTTCTCAAGCAGTGAAAAACAAATTCATAACTGATAATGTCATGGTGCGAAAAGAGGACACTACTGCACATTGCGCAACAGCAGCACCAGGCAGCAGACCATCTGAATAGCGAGAAATATACACAAATGTATTATATTGTAATTTATTCCCATGCATGTTGCTCAAAGTAATCTCAGTCTCACTTCTGCGTCTCTCCCTCTCCTCTCGCGCCATGCGCACCAGGCAGGAGTGAGAGTGAGTTACCATGGTTACGGGGACGCTCTGTGTCTCTGTCGCTCTGAAACTTCTCGCGATTCCCAAAAATACGTTTTTAGTAATATAACATAATTTTACAGTTTTGGTTAACATTATACAGGGTTAATGTTTCTTGATTAAATCCAAAGACGTTAGGCAAGGTGGTGTAGACATGTAGGAAATGTGTTTTAAATTACAATTTTTTCTCACACACACACAGAGAGAGAGAGAGAGAGAGAGAGAGAGAGAGAGAGAGAGAGAGAGAGAGAGAGAGAGAGAGAGAGAGAGAGAGAGAGAGAGAGAGAGAGAGAGAGAGAGAGAGAGAGAGAGAGAGAGCGCGCTCTTACCATTAATGTGAGATATGGGCCCGTCTCTCGCTGCACAACTTCTCTATCCTTGGAGAAGTAGATGAGAGGCATACACGTAGGTCGTTCTCCACTTCCATCCGAGCCCTGTACTTGGTCTTCATGGAGGTCAGCGCTGAGAATGATGACTCGCACAGGTATGTGGTTGGAAAGGGGAGCAACACCTGCATGGCAACAGCAGCGATTTCCGGATACTCCTGTTCAACCGAAGGCCAAAAGTCCACATGCTCCCCTTGGCCGAACCGGATTCTCAGCGTCCCGTCGCATGCCAGGTCCAGCAGCTCCTCCTCTGCTTTTCCACTGAGACCCCGCGCTGATGTATGGGCAACGAAGGGGTCGCGCACCCAGTCCCAGGCATTGGTGTCAACGTCAGTGAAATAGTCATTGAAATAGTCACCAAGGGAGGCAAGATGCGAACCGATTGTATTTTTCACAATCTCAGCTGGTATTTGGTTTGTGTCCAAAAACTCTGTGAGTTGGGGGAACATGTCTGTAATGCCATTTTGCACCCGCCTTCTCCAGATCGCTCTTTTGGCACGGAATGCCTTGATTTTGTCGCTTACCTCCAGGATAGAGGCATATCTGCCTTGAACGGAAAAACTGAGATCGTTCAATAAGTTGAACACATCTGCGAGGTAGGCGAGCTGTGCGATCCATTCGGGGTCCGAGAAGAGCGCTGCAGTGGTTGGCTTGTCATTCTGGATGAACTCACACAGCTCTGAGCGCAGTTCGTACACCCGCTGTAGCACTTTTCCACGGGAGAGCCAACGCACCTCTGAATGGAACAGCAGGGTGTCCTGTCCTGCGCCCATCTCCCTGCAGAGCTGGCCGAATAAACGGGACTGCAGTGGCTTACACTTGATGTGGTTGACCACAGATACCACCGTGCTGAGAACGGACTGTAGCTCAGGACTCAATGATTTTGACGCCAGAGCCTGCCTGTGCAGCATGCAGTGGGTAGCTATCATCATTGGATTGCGCTCCTTGGCACGAGCAACCACCCCACTCTTGCGTCCGGTCATGGCAGCTGCCCCATCCGTGCAAATCGCAATGCAATTCTCCCAACTCACATTGCCAGTCTCCATGAACATATCTATAACATTGAAAATCTCCTCACCTGTTGCTCGCCCCCTCAACTCTTGACAAAATAAAAAATCTTCCTGAATCCTTCCTTCCCACGGGTAGCGAACCAGCGCGATGAGCTGCGCAGAGCCGGACACATCAGTGGACTCATCCAATTGAACCGCGAATTTAGACCCTCTCAATCTTTCCAGCAGTTGTGATTTTATATCAGCAGACATGTCCTCAATTCGTCGTCTGATGGTGTCATTTGACAGAGGTACACTTCTCAATTTGGCAGCCGCATCTTTCCCCACCATCACCTCACACAGATCCACCGCAGCAGGGAGCAGCAGTTCCTCCGCTATTGTGTGGGGCTTTCGCGCCTTAGCAATCCTCTGCGCTACTAGGTAGGAGGCCCGCTGCGCTTTAGCAGAAACAGACGTAACATTAACCATCCGTTGTTGTCGCTGGCGGTGGTCCTCGCCCTTCCTCTCAAAAAAAGCCCGGTCTTTTTTTACATAATCTGGATGCTTGGTCTCGAGGTGCCTCTTCAATTTGGCAGGCTTCATCGCCTCATTGGCAAGACACCGCAGGCATATCAGACATTTCGGTTTCCCTTCCACTTCAATAAATCCATATTGGAGATACTCCTCATCGTATTTCCTTACTTTTGTTTTTTGTTTTTCATTTACATCATTTGTAGCCGAAACTGGTCGTTTTAAAAATCTGTCCATCTTCGTAGTATGCTAGCCGTGTTATATCTCTATGATGCTAGCAGCGGCGCTCTCTGACTGACGTACCAGTTATTGTTGTTTCCACGGTAACGGGTGACGCGCTTGATTTTTAAATGTATAGATTTGTTAGATTAGAACGTAATCTATGAACTATTTTAGATTAAAAAAATTAAATATTATTTGTTGAACTATGAAGCCTTTTTGTCGCGGACCCCACTTTGAGAACCACTGCTCTAGTTAGCACAGGTGAGAGTGTTGATGAGGACCAGGCTGGAGATCACTGTGTCTGCTGATAGAGTAAGAAGAACAGACTGGAAGCTTTAACAGGAGGGTGGTGCTTGAATCATTGTTCTTCCTCTGTTAACCTGCGAGGAAACATGTGCAGTCATCATTGCTTTGCACAAAAAGGGCTTCATATTGCTGGTAACATTGCACCTAAATCAACCATCTCATCAAGAACCTCAGGGAGAGAGGTTCAGTTGTTGTGAAGAAGGGTTCAGGGCCCCAAGAAGGTCCAGCAAGCACCAGGACCGCCTCCTAAAGTAGATTCAACTGTGGGAGACGGGCACCACCAGTGCAGAGCCTTCTCAGTAATGTCAGCAGGCAGATGTGAGTGCATCTGCACCACAGTGAGGCCAAGACTTTGGAGGATGGCCTCGTGTCGAAAAGGGCAGCAAAGAAGCCATTTCTCTCCAGGAAAAACCTCAGGGACTGACGGAAATTCTGTAAAAAGGTACAGGGATTGGACAGCTATGGACTGGGGTAAAATCATTTTCTCTTGTTGAATACCCTTGATTATTTGGGGCTTCTGGAAAAAGCCTGTCTGGAGAAGAAAAGGTGAGCGCTACCATCAGTCCTGTGTCATGCCAACAGTAAAGCTTCCTGAGACCATTCATGTGTGGGGTTGCTTCTCAGCCAAGGGAGTGGGCTCACTCTCAATTGTGCCTAAGAACTCAGTTTGGTGACGAACAATGCCTTTTCCAGCATGATGGAGCTGGTGCCATAAGAGATCCATTTCCGGCTCACAAGCCGGAGGATTGAGAAGCAAGGAGACGAGGAGGCAATGAAACGAAAACTGAGAAAGGCTCTTTTTTAGTTGTATTGTGAACAGCAATGCCTCTCTTTCTGCCTTACCAGAGAGATGTGGGCTGAAAAGTAACATGTTAGCACACTGTAGGTGTTTATGTGCACTACCTGCTGGTAGTACTGATGATTTACTAGCTGTTATTATCACACGCGACATAATCACTCTGTGTAATGAGGGAGTCAAGGATCATTTTCCGGAGGTACGGATATCTGATGTAATTCTCTGAGTGATGCTCAAGTCAAAGAAAATGTCATGGAATGATCAAGCGCCAGTGGCGAGCCGTCAGGGCCCTCTAGGCCCTCTCTGAGGCCCTAAGATATTCTACAAAATAATATTTAAAAACATGAATTAAAAGAAACAATGTCATTAGTATTTAATTCATTGTATTTAAAATAACATTTCCAAAGAAATAAATCCTTCGAATCTGCCTATTCAGTTTCTGTTTGAATGTGAAGGGTTAAATGAAAGAAGCTCCTTGAGCCGTCTCTGCGAGGTGAAGACAGGAGCTGATTGGTGGTCCAGCTATGAATTCACAGAGGGCCCAGCTATAGTAACTGAACGAGAGAGTAATGTCAAATGACAGTACAATTGACCAATCATATCTTCCCTCTAAATGGGTGGGTTTTATTTTCGCGGACTTTATGACAATTTCCGCCCGATGTGAAGCTTTTCTTGTTTCCATAGCAACAACAACTTCCTGTCAACAGCGTAAACTCGCCTTCAAAATGAAAGCATGTCCATACAAAATAGGAAGCCAAGCCAAATTACACTTAAGACATATATACAACTGCAACGAAAGTAACAAACACAATGCAATATCCTTTTCAATTTCAAAGAACAAAAATTGGGTTATTTACAGGTGTTGTTTTGTGTGGTAGAGGGTCGCTGTCATTGATGCGTTTTGCACCCCGGGCCGTTGTTTTGATATTCCACTGAAGTATACGCTGTGACGTAATAATAATAAGGTCAGAGGGCTTAGGTATAAAAGTCACGGCTCGCCACTGTCAAGCGCTGATGTGCTGATAATGTCTTCACATTAAGCAGTGTTTCAGGCTGGGGTCTGTTTTCCATTAGCACCATAGTATTCAGCCCTGCAGATGTACACACATGATGAACGTATACTACGTGTGGACCTTCTCAGTCCTCTCAGAAAGATCACAAAATGATTTGAGTGAAATTAAGTAATATTTATGTTTACAACATGTTAATGTATTTTTCCATAACTGGTGTGTGTGAATAAGACTAAAACAAAGATATGGATGAACTTCAGGCTCAACAAACATTTAGTCAGAAATCGAGAAAACAAAAGCACGACTCAACAAAGTCAGGTTACAAAAAACAGTGTTTACTTACAAAATAAGAACACAGATACAAAAAAATCCAGGCAGAAAATCTAGGGCCGAGTTATGACAGAACACATTCAAGCAAATAAAATAAGAATGATAAGTAGAAAAGGACAACTCAAAACCCTAAGACATCTGCTTGTCTTCATGGGATTTAACCATCATCTGATATCCAGTGGTTGTACTTTTCAGACTAAAGGCTACAGCAGCATAGTATGCCTCCTAGGTGACTGTATACTGTGTGTTGGAAAGCTCTTTCTGAAGAGGTTATCTCCACAGATCATTTCCTGGCTTAGCTACGTGATGGATACTATTTCCACAATTCTCTAATGCTTCTTGGTTGCATTAATACATGGATTTTACTTTTAAATAACAGGCATTTCTGATCAAGGACTGGTGCATGTTGTGGTGTTAATGGTAATATGATGTTTGGGTACTTTGTGAAGGGTCCATTGACCTAGCATTGAAAGCCAAAGTGATCTTTAAGATATCAAAAAAAATGAGCAGCTGATCAGCGGATACAAAGCAAGAGGCATGTTGCTTCTGCTAGATTTGATGATTTAATTACTCACCAAGCCTTTTGTCCTTTGGTATTTCCTTCTTCCTTCTTATTTTTTGGTCCCTTCATGCTGTATTCCATAATTTTTTCCTATTTTCCCTACCTTTACCTGGTGCCAAATATCTAGCTGTGATAAAAGTAGTAGCCGTAAAGTGAACATAATGTAACAACCTTTGGAAGCTTCCATCAGATACTGGAAGAACACATTTCCTGAAAGTACCAAAACAACATAACAACGGAAGTGTTTGCCCACTCAATTTACAGAGATTCTGTCACAAAAAAGATGATTTGTAACACAAAGAAAAGCAATTATGTCCAAACAACATTCAACAGGGTGCCAAAGATTGAAAAGAGTTCCTTTTATGCCAAAAAATTTTTAAATACATTGTCTGCTGCATTTTGTGGGATTGCATGATTAACTTCTTCCACCAAGGTTTCTATTTGCTTAGACGGACTGGATTATAATGTATAGGTCTTCAGTGCATGCAATGTACTGCCCTAAATCACACATACTGCATTCATACAATCATGCAGTAAACCTTAACTTCATATTGTATGGATGTAGAGTTTAAAAACATCAGCCTCTTTGGACGCTATTAACAGTGGCCTGGTTTTCTGAAACTCACAGATCTGTGCAGAATGTCCTTTGACTCGCTTGTGAAGATTCTCCGACCATCAGGGATCAGAGATTGAACTCCAACCTTTGGTATCGGCTCAGCTCACTTAGAATCTTTGCTGGGGTGGTACTAAAAACAGTATAGGTACTATCCAAAACTTCTCCATGTGTAAACCCCAAGAAAGAGTCTTGTAAAGTAATGCGCCAATATTGTAACACAACATAAACACAACAAAGACCGTTCATGCATCTTTTTATTACTGGTGTTGGAGTCGGGAGGCCTGTTAATTTATTCCGGCAAATTACTCAGACCTACTAATTGACCTAACAGAAGCTATTGAGTCTATGTCCACCAAGGTCAGCAAGGTCTCACCTCTATTAAGTCCTGAAGAACCAGGTTCAATTAACTGCTGTTTCAATTCAGACGACCCACTAAATCTGTTTAAGCGTTCCCGAAGGATTTTGATATCAGTAAATAAGGTGTGGCCCTACCTAAGTGTGAGTGTGGCAGTGTGCAATCTTACCTTAAGCAGGAGAGGAGAGCGCAGATTTATTTTAAAGGGGACCTATCATGCTATATTTAAATAATATATAAGGTATATATATATATATCATTTTCAAAATACGAAACAGATCATGCATTTTAGCCATGCCTCATTTTGCCTCACTCCAGCTCTGTCTTTGCAAGGTCTGATTCAGCTGACCACGCCCCCATGCGGAAGAGGGGGGCGTGACACGGCCCCGGCACGAGCGTCATGTTATCATGCTTGCTGTTATTACGAGTGGAGAGTCAACATGTTTTCTCAGAGCAATGCATGTGTTCAAGCATATTACCAATTTGATCCAGAATCTGACCCTGAAGAAGCGGAGGTTTTGGTGGAGGTGCAAACATCTCGGTTGCAGCAGGACGTTTCTGAATGGTTAGTTGACAAGCTGTTGTCCCTATTTATTTTACGCTAACTCTTTGTTACGATGCTTGCTACTTATTCCGTTTTGGCTAATTAGCAAGAATGTTATGTGTACAGTTTGTAACAAACAAGCGGTACATATATATATATTTATATAGGGAGACATTCATCTTTTCAGCATATATACAATGGCCTCATTGCATTTATTAATAGTTTACCTATTAACCTTTTCTTCCAACATCGTGCATGAACTCTAGCCACAGATTCTTTGCTTTTTCCAGAGGCGGCAGTGCATGCAGTATTTTGTCCTTGTCACGATTATTGCAGCCAACAACAGCGCAATATCTATCTCTATTAGACATCTTGGCAAGAGCAGGCAAAACCACAGATGTGACTGGGGAAATGTAGCCTGCCGACAGCCTATATGCGAATTACAGGTTGGGCAATGGCCGTGGCCGTGGCCCAACCTCTCATTCCCCTGATTGGTGGAGAGTTGACCAATCAGGCGGAGTGCACCTACATTACGTCAAAAAGGTGCAAATAAAAAATCCACCTGTATCAAATCCGTTGCAGCCCCGTTTTTAGAGATTTGGGTATGGAGGAAAAGAGAGAGGGTTGTGTTTTCTGACACTTTGTGAGTTCCCTGGAACACCGGGGACACATATGTATGTATAAAAGACATCACAAAGTGCATTTTGCATGATAGGTCCCCTTTAAGTTACCCCAATCCAAAGGGTGGGATCAGTTTATTTGAAGAAAAATGGTCCATACTTGTACAGGGTTTCTACCTTCTCTCGTTACAACATGACAATAATACAAAACATATCATGCTGTGGTTCTTTTCTAATATGAAACCTCAATTCTTATCAAGCTCCACTTTTGTGGAATCAGCTTCCAGTTTGTGTTCGGGCGGCAGACAGCCTATCCGTTTTTAAGAGTGCGCTTAAGACCTTCCTTTTTGATAAAGCTTATAGTTGATAAAATAATCTAATAAGAGTGCATTGACGTAGACACGTTGTGCCTCTTCACCTACATTTTAGTTCTTACTCTTTCACTTAAAAACTTAGATCTTATATTTAAAACTAAGGTTATTACTACTTCTCATTCTTCTAAATCTAATCTCTCTCTACTTCTCATACTCTCTACTTCTGTAATCTATTTATTCTATTTTCTCTTTATCCAAACCTTTCCCCTCTCTGACCTCTCGAGGTTCTATTAGAGGGTAACAGGTTGCAGAGAGGCCTATTCCGGCCGGGGAGTGTTTCGACCGTAGTCACAGCGTACCTCCTTACCTGTCACCAATTCCAATTAAGGTTCCAGTGGGGACCTTTCTCCCTGCGTGTGCCTCTCCACCTCTGTTTCTTACTTCTTACTTGCTACCCTTTTCCCTCAACCTATCCTAAAGGAGTGCATGTACGTAGACACGTTGTGCCTCTCCACCTCTGTTCCCTACTTTTTACCTACTACGCTTTTCCCTCAATCTATCCTAAGGGAGTGCATGTACGTAGATACGTTGTGCCTCTCCACCTCTGTTCCTTACTTCTTCTCAACCTATCCTAAGGGAGTGCATGTACGTAGACACGTTGTGCCTCTCAACCTCTGTTACTTACTTCTTCTCAACCTATCCTAAGGGAGTGCATGTACGTAGACACGTTGTGCCTCTCCACCTCTGTTCCTTACTTCTTACTTGCTACCCCTTATCCCTCAACCTATCCTAAGGGAGTGCATGTACGTAGACACGTTAGTTTAGCTGCTATAGGCTTGGACTGTCGGGGGACACCTTACTTCTTCCTTCTGTCTGTCTGTACTTGTGTACTCTCATGTTCCGATTAACACAGCTTCCCCCAAATTTCTTTTTGGTGTCTATATCTACGCCGGGATCCTGAGTCGAGGCTGATCCTGTTGCTGTGGTCCTGTGTCCTGGATCCTCTATCCTGAGTTCTGGATTTGAGTCCTGGACTTCGAGTCGTGGCTGAACCTGTCTCTGCGGTCCTGCCTGACTCTCATCATACTACTTCCCTGATGGCTCCCACAGGATTATTGACTTCCTCGTGGATTCATCTTCTTATCATAGACACATGCATTTCCAAACATTTGGTCTACCTATGCTGTAAAATGTATTATCTCTTCGATTTACACACGGCATCTATTGCATGTCTGTCCGTCCTGGGAGAGGATCCCTCCTCTGTTGCTCTCCCTGAGGTTTCTCCCATGTTCCCCTTTAAACTGTGGGTTTCTCTCTGGAAGTTTTTTCTTGTACGATGTGAGGGTCTAAGGACAGAGGGTGTCGTATTGTCATACTGATATTCTGTACAAACTGTGAAGTCCACTGAGACAAATGTAACATTTGTGATATTGGGGTATATAAATAAACATTGATTGATTGATTGAATTCAGTCTTACATTTATTACACTAAATTGTAACATCAACTTCCCAATTCAGTTGTGACATTAAAATCTACCGACAGAATCCAGAGGAATCTCCTCATAAATCGCCGGTGCTAAAAACACAATCAAGCCTAGAGTCCGACAACATTTAGAGGGATTTCCTCATAAATGGTCAGTGGATCTAACACTTTCAAACTTTCATTCAACAATTCGCTCAAAACCAAAGTCAATTTGAGAGGACTTACCAAGGAGAGAGCCCTTACCAGGGGAAAACCCCCGCTCTCTCGCTTTCTCCCTCTCAGCCAGTGCTTTTATGGTCCACACAGGGACAGAAAAAACCCAAAGACACCTCCTTCATACCCATATATGTGGGGAAAGGTCATGACCTCTGGTGTGCAGGACTGGACATGTCCAGACATATTCTCCTATGCTATGGCATAAACCCACTTTGGGGCCGCAGTACTTTTTTTGTCATCATGTCATCAAACCTGAGGCCATATGTCTTGGACACTCGGTTGAAGAGAGGGGCGGAGCTGTAACCTGATCTCCATCTGGTGGTGGGTCGGGACAGTTTGAGGGGAAGCCTCTGGACAACCTGGTAACCCAAACATCTGGTGCAGGTGAACTGGGAGCATCTGGAGGAGGCCCATATCTGGGAGGTCTTCAACTCACACCCTGGTCAGATATATTCTGGCCTCCCTGTGGAGGCTGGGGACTTTGAATCAGAGTGGGCAATGTTCAGAGCTTCTATTGCCAAAGCTGCGTCATGGAGCTGTGGTCTCAGGGTCTGAGGTTGCTCAAGGGCCGGGAACCCTCGGACTCCACGCTAGACACCGGTGGTCAGAGAAGCATCCGACTGAAGAAGAACCCTTTAGTTAGAACCTTATAAGACTCTGTTAGAACCTTTAAGACTTGGTATCTATTCAATTTGTTACATTTTAAACTATAACCATAATGTAGTATACCTACAAATGTGAAGTTGGATAACTCAACATAAGAATCCTACATTTTGTTAGTTAGACCACCATGAATCATACACGTTCAAGGTGAACTGATAGAAGTACAAATATACTATATACTCCCAAATTGTCTGACCCGTGTCTTTCACTCACATTTAATAATAATAAAGCTTTTTTTGTATAGCACTTTTCATACACCAGAGGCCTTTACTACGAATCCAGTTCAACAGACCCTGGATATGTTTGAGTTAGCTGGCTTACCTAATCCAAAACAAACGCGCTCTCGCTAAGCGGTCCTATGACACTCAGCCTGGTCCGGCTGAGTGCACGTTCACATGAAAGGGGTGGGGCTAGCAACATTTGACCAATCACAAACATGGAGAAGTGTACTGACAGCGCAGCGTCATACTTCCTGAATGAAAAGTGAACTATAATATTAGACAAATATGAAGACTTTAAACTTTAAACATCCATGACTTAAACACTTTATCCAGGATAAAAGCCACATAGCTGCACCTGCAAGGTGAATACAGCTGGTAAAAATAAAAAGTGTTTGAATGCGTACATTAACAGGTTTATGATATCACTGCCCCGTCTAAGACACGATCTGACTTTAATTACATTTGACTGGAGTGTTTCGTCAACTTAATGTGTTGCTTAAAATAATCCTTCTGCATACAGTATGTGACACTGTGAGTGTTGCACGGCCAGATACGGCTCAAGAAGCTGACTCAGATAAGGAAATATATGATACATTATGATGTGATATCATGTGATATGAATGATAATGGGACACATCGACGTCTGCACTCACAGTGCCGCGGACTGTACGTAATGTTACTTTGATCCGGTTACTTATGTTGTGGCAGATATTTAAGTAAGCTTTCTTAACGCTAATGTTATATTAGTCAGATTGCTCTGAAGATGGGAGGTGATATTCTATTAATTTTCACGTTCACACAGTCAGTTGATTTTTGCCGGCCGTCTTTCCTGCAACGGCAGTTTTTCTGTATTTCCTTTCTCCTGTAATATGACTTGATAGCTTTAAACTCCGCACACGGAGCTCTGATTGGTCAGCAGGCGGTGCTTTCACTGAGTTGATCTCTTTTCCTGGAACCAAACCTGCTCCGGACCAGGTTAGCCGTTCAGCATAAGTTACCATGGAGATCTAGCCCGGTAAGAAGTGAACCAGCGTCGTAGGACCGGAAACCCAGAGTTTTCCCTGAAGTTAGCCCGCTAAGCGAAAATCCGGCTTTGTAGTACAGGCCTCAGGTGCAGCTCAAAGTGCTTTGACAACATGGCAGACATCACAAATTAAAACAGAGAACAAGATTTGAACTTCAGGTCAAATGGTCAAACCTTTTTGAACACATGCAGTGTATGATAATACAAATCAAATACAATAAAATAAATGATGAAGGAAGACATAAGACCAAATTAATTAAAAAAAAGAAAGAAATAGGAATAATAAAGTATAAAAGATAAAAAGACCAACGTAAAAGGAAATGTTGGTTATAATACTGTAAGCTAAATAACACAAGTAAAATCCTATACAACCTATAAAATAATAAAAATAAATAATTAAAGCATTTAAAAGGGGGTGTCGCTATTGAAAAGCTTATCTTAAAAGATGTGTGTTCAGCTATCGTTTGAAAATGTCCACTGAGTTGGCCTCTCGTTACAGATATTGTATGCATCAAAATCAAGGTTAAGTAAATCAAAAGTAGAATAGTAACAGAATTAAGAACTAAAAACCGCTCAAGAGGAAGAATTAATATTTTCTGTCCCAACATGTGGTGTTTATTCCGCTCATGTTTCTTGTATGTAATGTGTTTTTATAATTGATGCTTTATATGCCATGCACATTTGTGTTGATGCTCGCAGAATTATTGTGTGGGTGTGAGGTGAAGTGCAGTCCTCTCCATCCTCGCAATTGTTTATACAGCACACTCCTGATGGCCATTAGTCATCACAACACACATTTTCACACAAACAGGGTCACATCTTCAAATGCATCTATACATGAACCCATGTGAGTTCTCATGTTTATGCATATATTAGTAATGTGCACATGGGACTGCATATGTAAAAAGCATGTGGAGACCCTAACCCTAACCCACACACAGGTTGTACACCTACTGTATACGTCACCAGTATCAAGTACCAAAGCAAAATAACACACAATTAGTTGAACTTCCGTATTCATTGTATTACAAAAACTAACATCCTGGGTGTAATTAAATTAAGGAACACGGCTCATGAAAGACCTTCAATTAATCTTTACACATTTTTTAAACGAAACACCAGCTCCTTATATGCTAGTATGTCCTAAAGTATGAGATTAAAGCTTTCTTTTCTTTCAAGGTTCCTACTAAAGACCACTACTTTGTTTTATACTATGAATGCACCTTTGATAATCTCCTTCAGGTCAAAATGACTTAGATATGTGACCCTGATAGCTCACCTGGGTTAGCAGACACCCATGTACTGAGGCTGAGTTCTGGTGGCAGCAGCAAACGTTAAAAAAAAAAGACACACAAAAAGAAATGACTTTATCTGATAACTTAATTTCACATTTTAAAAGCCAAAGCAGCAACCTAATGTGACAAAAGTCATAATTTTTGTGGGGGAAACGCCTGTGTAGCAATGCAGTGGGAGTCACCGACTCATGGAAGGAGACACGGGGAGAGCTGGAGCTTTGATGTCAAACACTGATGGTTTATTTAGGAGCTTCGGCCGGAGGATTCACATCACAAGTCACGAGTCAGAGGTCTGACTGCACGGGAGAGTTGCCACGTCAATTCTGAAGCGCCTCTCTCTTGCTAGACCTTTTAACTGGTTCACAGAGAGTAGTCAACATATTTGAGGAGATAGACTAAACAGCTGGGAACACTGAATTACTTGCGTCTGGCACTTATGGCCTCGAAGATTTCACACCTTGCTTGGAGTCCACAAACACCAAGAAGGAAGTGTTCCAGCGTACCCACAACAATAAACCATTTGTGACCGAGAGTTGCCCGGTCATAAACTGGGAACAACAACATATGGCTGAAGCAGCCCCTTCCTTAAGGGAGATAACAGACGTCAGGGTTGGTCATAAACGTCAAAGGGCAAAAGGTTAGATATCTAGGAGTCCAGGAGAATTATTCCCTAACAATTTTAATAACAAGATTTATGATGATAATAAGGATCCAATATTATATAATATTTATGTATCACCACTCGGACGGACATCCCGGGGAAAAGCAGAAGCCGAGAAGGGGGGCTAGGGCGGACGGCCCGGGGGCAAAGCAGAGGCCGAGAAGGGGGACTCGGGCGGACGGCCCGGGGGCAAGGTAGAGGCCAAGAAGGGGGACTCGTGCGGACGGCCCGGGGGAACAGCAACAGAGCAGGGAAGTCCGCGGCGGGGAAACTCAGGGGGCCGAAGACAGGGGTGAAGGCCTCGTCGGGGTAAATTTGGGGGCCGGACTCGAGGGAGAAGGCAGCGGCTGGGAAAGTCAGAGGGCCTGGCTCGAGGGCGAAGGCAGCGCCGGGACAGCTCCAGAGGACGGGCAGGACTGAGGCGGGACAGCTCTGGAGGACGGGCAGGAAAACGGCGTAGGCCGCGATGGGGCCCCTCCGATGTCAACTGGATCGCCAGAGCACTGGGAACAAGAGCAGGAGCTGGTGGAACCCCTGGCGGGTCAGGCGTAGACGGGACCCTGGACGGAACATGGGCTGGTGTCAACGGGACCATCGGCGTAGCACGTGTCGGCGGAACCCCCAACAGGACAGGATATGGTGTTGGCAGGAAACCCGGCGGAGCAAGTGTTGGCGGGACCCCCAACAGGACAGGATATGGTGTTGGCAGGAAACCCGGCGGAGCAGGTGTCGGCGGGACCCCCAACAGGACAGGATCTGGTGTCGGCTGGACCCCCAATGAAACAGGTGTTGGCGGGACCCCCGGCGGGACAGGTGTCGGCTGGACCCCCAACGAAACAGGTGTCGGCGGGACCCCCGGCGGGACAGGTGTCGGCGAGACCCCCAACAGGTCAGGATCAGGTGTTGGCAGGAAATCCGGCGGAACCCCCAACGAAACAGGACATGGAGTTGGCAGGACCCTCAGCGGAACCCCCAACGGCACAGGACATAGGGTTGGCAGGATCCCCGGCAGAAGAGTAGTCGGCGGGACCTCCAACGGCACAGGACATAGGGTTGGCGGGACCCCCGGCAAAAGAGTAGTCGGCGGGACCTCCAATGGCACAGGATATAGGGTTGGCAGGTTCCCCGGCAGAACAGTAGTCGGCTGGACCTCCAACAGCACAGGACATAGGGTTGGCAGGACCCCCGGCAGAAGAGTAGTCGACGGGACCCCCAACGAAACAGGACATGGAGTTGGCGTCGGCCGGTACACCGACAGAACACGGGGAGCTGGCGTCGGCCGGAGAGCCAACAGGAGACGAGGTGCTGAGTCGGCCGGTACGCCGACAGGACACGGGGAGCTGGCGTCGGCCGGAGAGCCAACAGGTGACGAGGAGCCGGAGTCGGAACCATGGCTGCTGGGTCCGGTACTTGAGCCGGAACCATGGCTGGAACTGGAGCCGGAACCATGGCTGCTGGGTCCGGTACTTGAGCCGGAACCATGGCTGGAACTGGAGCTGGAACCATGGCTGCTGGGACCGGAACAGAGGCCTGGACCATGGCTGTATGGGCCGGTTCTGGAGCCGGAACCATGGCTGTATGGGCCGGTTCTGGAGCCGGAACCATGGCTGTATGGGCCGGTTCTGGAATAGGGACCATGGCTGTATGGGTCGGTTCTGGAGCCGGAAACATGGCTGCGTGGGCCGGTTCTTGAGCCGGAAACATGGCTGTATTGGCCGGTTCTGGAGCCGGAAACATGGCTGTAAGGTCCGGTTCTGAAGCAGGGACCATGGCTGCTGGGCCCGGCACTGGAACCGGAACCATGGCTGCTGGGACCGGTACAGAGGCCTGGACCATGGCTGTATGGGCCGGTTCTGGAGCCGGAACCATGGCTGTATGGGCCGGTTCTGGAGCCGGAACCATGGCTGTATGGGCCGGTTCTGAAGCCTGGATCATGGCTGTATTGGCCGGTTCTGGAGCCGGAAACATGGCTGCGTGGGCCGGTTCTGGAGCCGGAAACATGGCTGTATTGGCCGGTTCTGGAGCCGGAACCATGGCTGTATGGGCCGGTTCTGAAGCCTGGATCATGGCTGTATTGGCCGGTTCTGGAGCCGGAAACATGGCTGTATTGGCCGGTTCTGGAGCCGGAAACACGGCTGTATTGGCCGGTTCTGGAGCCGGAAACATGGCTGTAAGGTACGGTTCTGAAGCAGGGACCATGGCTGCTGGGGCCGGCACTGGAGCCGGAACCTTGGCTGCTGGGACCGGTACCTGAGCTGGAACCATGGCTGCTGGGCACGGAACCGGAACACGGAACCATGGATGTGTGGGATGGTACTGGACCACGGTACCATGACTGAGTGGGCCGGCACTGGAGCACGGAAACATGGCTGTGTGGACCGGTACTGGAGTAGGGACTATGGCTGCTGGGACCGGAACTGAAGCCGGAACGGGAGCCGGAACGGGAGCCAGAACCAAAGCTGCAGGGGCCGGTACTGGAGCCGGAAATGAGGAAAAGCAGGGGCTGACTCCAGGCAGAACAAACCGAGACGTATGGTGTCAGGAAGTGAATTGGGGGGCAGGAGGCTAGCATGCCTGGGGCTAGCAGGCCAGGAATCCCATGTCGGGAGGAAGTCCATAATCCAGCCAGGTAAGAACTTCACCAACCCTGGTTTCTCTGTTGCCATCTGGTGCGCCTCTGCCAGAGCAGCCTCCTTCTGCTGAACACGTACCATAACAACCACGTACCATAACAACGAGCCAATGCAAAGGAACATTTTAGTACCTCCACCTCAAATGGATCATCTGTTGGGTCCATTTCTGGTTAGATCCTTCTGTCACGATTGAGCAAAGCATGCAGGACCCAAATGCAGATTCAACAGAAAAATACGATTAATCCAAGGCTCAAATGATATATACAGAACTCCTCACCGTGAACACAGCCTAACAAGGATCTAACAATGACAGACAGAAAAACCAGAAATTAAATGCACACAAGACTTATCACACAGAGTGTGGATGTGAAAGAACACAGCATACTATGCTCAAGCACTTGAAAAACTCCACTTACATTTCATATATTCATTGTTGAGTACACCAATGGTACTTCATGATGTCATTGGTATGAATCTACCAGAAGAGGCTACCTGGCCATAAGGATAAGGACTTTGAGTGTAGGGGCTCATGTTGATTGTACAGAGTCTAAAATATGTATATTTAAAGGTGACAGTTTAAAAACAAGTAGTAAACGCTCGTAAACTGTCAGCGCCGGAGCCTCGCTGTGGGGAAACTGTGCAATTCATAATTGTCTGTCTGCGTGATCTAGGGGTGGCCCTGACCACACAGCCATTCTTTCCCCATAGTTATCCTGACCAGGGCATTCAGAAATGTGTTAACTTTGATCACATGGATTACATCTCAACACATTCTTCAGCAAGACAGCTGTATCATCTCTGTCTTTCTGTCTCCCTGACCTTGCATGGCAGTGAACACTAGGCCAGCCTAAACTCTCACCAGCTATGGATCTAGAGCTTTGCATTTCTATGTTATGTAAATCTATTTTTTGGTTGATAATATGATCTGACACAAAGAGAGAGACATGTAACTATGTAAGACTGATCTAAATTACTCCTAACATGAAAAGGACAGTATAATATCAAAATATGTATATTGGCAAATGTTTGAATATCTTTATTTTTGTATACTGATAGTAGTAGATAATATACAGTAGTTAAAACATATCTTAACAGGGACTAACATTCCCCCACAAAACCATTTGAGTTGCCATGGCTCTTATAGACATATAAGGACTACGAAAGCCTGGTAGACTTAATCACAAATAATGGTGATCAAGTAAACTTACTTATCTTAAGTCATGGCCATTTCTACTGATCATAATTCCATTGTTGAGGTCTACTAAAATATATTTATATTGTGCAATTTTCCAAAATCACATTGGTTTCTCATACAGCATCTCTGTATAGTATGTGTATTCACTCTCTGTCCTAAACGGCTTGTTGGAGCTCCTGCCCCCCCCTCCCTATGAGCCCAGTGGCCGTCTGCGAGACAGCGAGACACAGCGAAACTCAGCCCGAAAGCAGCCCGAACACACACACACCCGCAGCCTGGCTGGGAGTTTGTGTGTGTGCTCACACACCGATTCACAGCCTCGCGGCGTCCCGCCGTCTCCGGGAGGAGAAATCGGCGGAGCTGCAGCTGAGAAAAGATTGAGTGTGTGTGTGTGAGGAAGTCCGCGGATTGGTCCATTTGGACCAATGGGTCCATTTGGGTATGGGCACGTCACTGTACCCAGGAAGAAAAAGCGAAATCTCCAACGAGGCGTTCTGGGACAGCATAGACAGGTCTTTTCTGTGTTAGAGTTTTACTCGCTACAGGGTGTACTTTGAGGGTTTGTGACTTTGCAGACCGTTTACATGCAGAAAAAGCTACATAACACACAAGGGGACGGGTAATAACCGGAAAAGCATGACATGGGACCTTTAAGACCCTTGATAAAAATTGCAGTTTTGGAATAGATCTCTGGCTGGATCAAGCAGACTTCATGTATTCCTCTTTCCATAATACATTTGTTGATTCATTATCATGCATTATTGGACTTAACATCAGATCTTATAAAGCCCTCCCATCATTTTCAAATTGTGAAATGTCTTTTTCTCGCATTCTGAAATGACATCACGTTATGTTGACAAATCGTGTTGCTTTTTTACTTTTGGATTTATAATGATAATGTCATTAATATCATTTTTTGGTTTTAGGTTTCCTGAGAAAAAGGAATTTTTCAGATACATTTCAGAGTTTTGTGACTCCTTAAAAGGAAGAGATTCTCGAAATGCACAGTACAGAAAAGGAATAGATGTTTGAGAAGGATGTCAATTGAAAGAGAGGCTGTGAGAATGAATCTACAGGATGACATTTTGAGCATGTGAAACGCACATCCAGCCCACTGAGCCCTAACCCTCCTCTCAAGCATTCTTCAGCAGGAGGGGAAGTGACAAACACACAGATCTACTCCGACTGTCACTGATCCTCCAACCAGGCACGGTTTATCCTGCTCATCAACTGCAGGTAGGGGAGAGATGATGTCATAGTGTGTGGGAGGTAAAACTCTGTGTGTGTGTGTGTGTGGGGGGGGGGGGGGAAATAGCTGCATAAAGATGATACATACTAAAGATGAACAGCATGTTCTACTTTGAAAATTAAAGCAAAAGACTAAAACATGCTCAGGAAGTCCCCCCCTTATGTTCTATATTACACAATTTCACATGTTTTGAAACCGTACTGCATTCTGACATATTTTCAATCATCAGTCATTTTTGGACAATATTGGATTTGTTTTGGCGGTTATTGAGGATATTTTCAGTATCCAACATGTCAGTAGGAACCTGAAAGTGGCCATATTTGAACTCCCTGTGGAAGTTTTAGACCAGTGGACGCTGGGTTGTTTGTATTGGACAGATCGTGGCTGTGCCTGTCACTGTGGTCCTTAGTCGTGGATCCTGAGTCGTGGCTGTCCCTGTTGCTGTGGTCCTTAGTCGTGGATCCTGAGTCGTGGCTGTCCCTGTTGCTGTGGTCCTTAGTCGTGGATCCTGAGTCGTGGCTGTCCCTGTTGCTGTGGTCCTTAGTCGTGGATCCTGAGTCGTGGCTGTCCCTGTGGTCCTTAGTCGTGGATCCTGAGTCGTGGCTGTCCCTGTTGCTGTGTTCCTGAATCGTGGCTATCCCTGTTGCTGTGGTCCTGAGTCGTGCATCCTGAGTCGTGGCTGTCCCTGTTGCTGTGGTCCTGAGTCGTGCATCCTGAGTCGTGGCTGTCCCTGTTGCTGTGGTCCTGAGTCGTGCATCCTGAGTTGTGGCTGTCCCTGTTGCTGTGATCCTGAGTCGTGGATCCTGAATCGTGGCTGTCCCTGTTGCTGTGGTCCTGAGTCATGGCTCTCCCTGTTGCTGTAGTCCTGAGTCATGGCTGTCCCTGTTTCTGTAGTCCTGAGTCGTGGCTGTCCCTGTTGCTGTGGTCCTGAGTCATGGCTCTCCCTGTTGCTGTGGTCCTGAGTCGTGGCTGTCCCTGTTTCTGTAGTCCTGAGTCGTGGCTGTCCCTGTTGCTGTGGTCCTGAGTCATGGCTGTTCCTGTTGCTGTGGTCCTGAGTCGTGGCTGTCCCTGTTGCTGTGGTCCTGAGTCATGGCTGTCCCTGTTGCTGTAGTCCTGAGTCCTGGCTGTCCCTGTTGCTGTGGTCCTGAGTCATGGCTGTCCCTGTTGCTGTGGTCCTGAGTCGTGGCTGTCCCTGTTGCTGTGGTCCTGAGTCGTGGCTGTTCCTGTTGCTGTGGTCCTGAGTCGTGGCTGTCCCTGTTGCTGTGGTCCTGCCTGACGCTCACCTTACTACTTATTTGATGGCAGCCAGAGGATTGTTGACATCCAGGATCAATCTTCATCTTCTTCTTATTTAGAGACACATACATTTTTCTAGCATTTGGACTCTACCTATTTTGTAAATGTATTATCTTTTTAATTTACACACGGCACCTACTGCACGTCTGTCCGTCCTGGGAGAGGGATCCTCCTCTGTTGCTCTCCTCGAGGATTCTTCCGTTTCCCCCATTAACTGGGGGGTTTCTTTGTACGTTTTTTCTTGTCTGATGTGAGGGTCTCAGGACAGAGGGTGTCATGTTCATATTCTGTACAAACTGTAAAGTCCCCTGAGACAAATGAAGACTTTGTGATATTGTAAAGCACCCTGAGCTGCACCTGCAGTATGAAAAGTGCTATATAAATAAAGCTTTATTATATTGGGCTATACAAATAAACTTTGAATGATTGATTGCTTATCTATTGAAAAAAGATTGTCCACAGTTGAGGTTATCATTTTGAACCTGTGGACTCTATGCCAAGTGGTCGCCACACATATGCCCTGGCCAATCAGTTTGTGGAGAATCCAGCAGGTATCCTGCTCACTAATACATTATAATTAACACAATTGATGCTAATTTAGCTCGTTTGTCAACATATGCAAGTTAGCATCCGGCAGTTTCTATGTGCTGGGGACCCTATTATACATTTGTAACATAAAACTTTGGGGTACTCAACATTTTCGGGTTCACAGTGCTGGCAAGTACACTAATGGGGCGTGGTACAGTATATAACATCACATTATGCTGCGTTCACATATTCGCATCGCTCTAAGCGCTCGAGTTTCACCGCGGCTGTCAGCAGTGTTGACTCGCGTCTTTCAAACAAGACGCGCTGGCCAGGGGGCGGGGCTTATATCCATGTAAATACTATGGTAGATACCAACTACAACAAAATGAACGTATTTTAACGTGATTTAATTGTGATACACATTTCAAATTGATGCCGGAAAAAAAACGGGACTGCTCACAAGATGGCAGGCAAAAAACCTTTAAACTGCGTGCTTTCTGAATGGAGATCGGATCGATCAGGCTAAGCTAACCTGTAGCTGCTCCGTCCACACTCACAACACGTCCTACAGAAACAGATAAAGCAGCGACTGTGTTCGTCATGACACAGACAATCTGTGTTTTGTTCATGTATAACTTTTGTCCACTTCTGAACAGATATGAGTAGCTGTGTGCCAACAGCTAACAGCTGATGTTTTGGTTATCTGATTCAACGTCAATGACGGCAGGCTGAGATCCTCACCGCTGATTGGCTTAATCGAGAATGAGTCACGCAAATTTGAGGCTCGAGTTGAACAAATTGAACTTTCGTGATTGACGCGGCCCCCTTCAATCGCGTCAACAGCGTGCATCGCGTCCGGGGTGAACGCACCATTAGACTTGATAATGTTTTCTTATTATTATTTGTTGAAAGTGGTAAAGCAAAGTCAGTGTCAGGACCTCGACACAAACTGATGAACCCAAATGCACGACCCAGATACAAAGTCTTGAATATAAAAAAATTATATTTATTTATACAGTTCAGTTAATCCCTCTTAACATAGTAGGTGGTGGAAATAACAAAAGGCGCTCACAAGGAGGAAAAAACTATCGTAACAAAAAGAGGACTTAAAGGAGAGGTGTCATGGCCATTTCCACTGATCATAATTCCATTGTTGAGGTCTACTAAAATAGATTTATACTGTGCATTTTTCCAAACTCACATTGGTTTCGCATACAGCATCTCTGTAAAGTGTGTGTATTCAGCAGTATTCACTCTCTCCACTAAACGGCTCGTTGCAGCTCTTGCCCCCCCCTCCCTGTGAGCCCAGTGTGCTCCGATTGGTCAGCTCGGCCACTCTGTTCTGATTAGTCAACCACCAGAGAGGCTCCGCCCATGTCTAACAGTGCTTTTTTCGGCTCGCTCTGAGCGGAACTTCAGTCTTACAATGGCGTCGGTACAGCCGTATATGTTATACGCTAACTAACCGAACTGTACCTACAACTGTTGTTATAGAAGAGTAAGCTATTTTTACCTGTAATAAACTACTACTGTTTGATGAAAAATCAAATCATGGTTTGCTATATATGAATGATATGTTATAGGATCAAATAATTCAGGGAAGAAAGGCTACTAAGTATTTCCATCAAACTTTATTTTTAGAAATGTACAAAATGAACATGTGTAAATATACATAATACAGTGTATATCATCCATTCCTCCCCTTATAGGCGTTTTCGGCATCTTGCCTATCGCAGCTTTGTAAGCTGCTGCCAGGGTTTTTTAGGACGAGGCATCAGAGTGGTCATCCCTGTGTGTGTTGTCCGCCAGATACGCCAGGAGTTTCCTGATCTGGCTGGACGAAATCAAATGCAAATCACAAAATATTAGAGAAACTTAGTTGTTTTAGATTCGTTAGTAGTAGTTGTGGTAGGAGTGTGTATCTATCTAATCCATCTATCTAATCAACAGTTAGCTTGCCAGCTAATATGCTAACCTACGTTTGCTACTTGTTCAGTGTAATATGCCAATCTACTATGAACAACAGCTAGTCTAGGCTAGCAAGAACATGTTTACAATTGCAATCTTATACGGGTAGTCTGCTACGTTCGGTCATTCATTGTAGCTGGCATAAAAACAGTGTTTTCCCTATCAAACTCATGTCTAGCTGTTAGTAGCCTTCTTGTTTACCTCGGTAGCATACACGCTAGGAACGCCAGCTATAATGTAATTACGTTTCGCGACTGACCGTACGGTAAATCACCCGGAGTATACTGTCTATGAGTATTTCGTGTGTGAATGCAGACATTCTCCTGCTATGAGATACATGTAAGGCATCTGCTGACATTGGAGTTGATATATGGAAACGCTAGCAACTTAGTTAGCCCTGTTAGCACTGTGTCAATGGCTTAGCAGCCAGAAAAACGTTTACCCATTTACACAGTCGTGGTAGATATACCTTGTTTGTTTTAAACATCATAAATACACAAACAACAATGAATACTTACAGGTTGTGTACCCGAATCTCCCGCTGGTCCAAACAAAGTAGGAACAGCATCGTCCTTCAGTGTCCTACGCTGTGCATATCCGGAATGAATCGCTCCAAGGTTTGTGAAGCTATGGTCCGTGAAATGCTGCGCACACAGTACAATACCGGCTCGAACATCTGAAGGAACAGTGTTAAAAAGAATGTCAACCACTGACTTCGTCGTGGTTCTGCCCTCGGTAAGGCATGCATTGAAGATTTCCCCTCACAAGACAGGAAACAGACCCTCGTTGGCATGACTGGATACAGTTTTGAACTGAACCTGAGATTCCAACAGTATATATGTTCGGCTGGCAGAGGGTGCGGCCATAGCTCTGGGCGTGGATACTGGCCATTCCTACGTCACGATACCCAGGAAGTAAACAATGGACAATGACGTATCTCCAACGAGGCGTTTTGGGGAGGTATTTTCTGTGTTAGAGTTTTACTCGCTACAGGGTGTACTTTGAGGGTTTTGACTCTGCACACCGTTTACATGCATAAAAACCTTCATAACACACAAGGGGACGGGTAATAACCGGAAAAGCATGACATGTCTCCTTTAATAAAAACTTAAGCCTAACAAAATAAACAAACATAACAAAACCTGACATGAGAGAAAGCAATCCTTTCAGAGCTGAGGCTTGGCACGACCATTCGAGGAAACAAACAAGACAAACTGACACAGGACAGGGGAGAGACAGGACTATTTAAACATGAGGTGAGTGGGAACAGGTGGAAACAATCAGGGGCGGGGCAGACACTGATGATGGCGGGAAAAACACACAGGGGGAGGAAGAAAACAGGGCCTGAAATGAAAGACAAGAGGTAAATACAAAATAAAACAGGAAATGACAGACAAAATACATAAACATAACTAACACATATGACGAGACACAAGAGTCAGTGACTGCAGAGTTGGGATGTCGACTGTTCATTATGCGATCAAAGACATGTAGCCCTGTTAATGTGGCACAAGCGCAAAAGAATGCCACGACAAGATCAGAGACCAGTATTACATTACATTACATTACATGGCATTTGTTAGACGCTTTTATCCAAAGCGACTTACATGAGCAATTAGCAACAGAAATCTCAGCAGCAGATGAAAAGAGAAGAAAAGAGTCAAAGAGAAGGGCTGGGAGAAACTGGAAGAACCACACTCCTATGTGAAAACGTGATAGGATTGTTCAGTTGGTCGGAGTTGGATGGCTGGATGGATGGATAACAAAAAAAAAAGAGAGGTGGCACATACACACAGAAAATGGATTTGATGGCATTTTTGTAAACAGAGATAAATGGTGTGTCAGTGTCATGGACAGATAATGCATTTCAGGGTCAAGGCACACATCAGGGACTCTGACGGTGCATTCATAATCACCAGCATGAAATAATGGATGTGTTTAGCTAAACAGAGTGCAACAAACAGAGGGAGGAAATATGGTAAGAGAATATAGTGGAAATATATCTATAACTAAGAATGTGCGGTATATCATAAAGTCTATTCTTAAAGAATGATAAACAAGTGCATTTATTCAGGTAATGGGCTTGTACCTAATGATATGGGCTACTTTTATTATGGTTGGTAGAATTTGAGGCTTGGTGTTAGTCAGCCAAGTGTGAAGTGGCCCTTATTTCGGTCAGTATCTGTAAATGCCATTCCTGGCATCTTGAGTGGTGGTAAATGCCAGGAATGGTGGTATTCCGTGGTATACCACCATCAAATCATGCCATGGTATTCTGCTACTTAAGTTTGTAGTTGGAGTTTAGCTGACAGAGAAGACAGGAAGACTGAAGCAACAGCTCGAGCATCATTCAAAAACAAAAAAAACGTCATGATGGCATAGAGCAGCACTCTGTCGCAGATCTACACGAATCACACCAATGACCTATTTTGGATCCAAAACAGCAAATTTCGCCGAAAGGTGACTCGTTTGCATCCCTGCTAGTAAAACACAATGGTAAAAGTCAATATTGGGGATAATGAGTATACTCGTCAAGCTCTTGCTTATTATTGTTAGGTTTTGAGGCCAATGAAGAATCCCAACTGCTGTTAATAGCTCGTCCAGGCCTAATGGTTTTCACCACTTTCAGGCTTAGCAGCAAATCCTTCGGCCTGCGGGGAAAAAGAGCCTCTGAGTTCCTGCGGCTTCCTGGCGCGCATTTTGCGGACTGTAAATAATTGCTACATCCCAGCCATTAGAGTTAGAAATTACGACTTGCCTCTAATGGATAATTCAATGTGGGGATCCCTAGTTGACCAGAAGAAAATGTGTTGAATTCTGAGCACATGATCAACAGGCCTGTCCATTTGTTGAGGTAAAAATAGTTCAAATCTAGGAGTCCAATTTAAGAATCAGAATCTCCCGCATGAGCTCAGCCCCCTCCTTTTTTTTTATCAATTTTTTTTTTTTGTTAAGCTTTATACCTAAAATCAGCAGTTTTGAAACAGGAAGTGAAATAGAGGGATATGAGGCATGGCTAGAATGGGTGATCTGTTTGGTATTTTGAACAAAACACTTCATAGATATGTTTTTTAAATATTTTTATATATCTGAGACCTATACTATTGCCTAAAAATAGCATGATAGGTGACCTTTAAGTAATGAGAAGCAGCTTACATTTAACCTGTTAAGCCCGAGAGCCCCTGCCCGTGGGGGCTGCAAGTTTTTTTTTCACAAAACTGTGTCTTAGGGCTTCTTAACATTTAAAAACCTATTAATGTGTCATACCCGATTAACGGGAAGAAACTCAGCTAACTGACGATACGAACCATTTTTACCAAAACAAAACACATGTCTCACAAGAAGCGTCTAAATGAGCCCTGAGCGAAAAAATGCTAACACACTTAGCACAGAACTCACGTTAAAATACCCTTATTGTTGTGTTGAAAATTCCAGAAAAGACAAACAACTTCTAAGTTAACTATTTATTATAAGAGAGCAAAATATATATATTCCCTTGGCCAAGGACTCATCACGTCATGGAAATCACAGGCAGCAGAGCTGTAATCTGTAACCACCATATCCGTAAAGAGCCCCGAACCTCGTGTGTGCATACATTTTAATTACACAGGGCGTTGCCCGTACATTTATGATTGGTCAAGACTAGATGAAGATGGTTTAGACTTGGTTCTCTTTGGTAGGTGCACAGACTTAGAAAAAAGTCTCTTGGCAACACGATCCTCCAATCAGCATTCGGCCGGCCTGTGAAAGTCCCTCCCTACTCTGTCGCCATCGTACGTAATTTGTTTTTGCTGAAGCTTTCTGCAGATATAGTGGAATCTTGGTTATAATGATTCCTGGCTATGTGTGGGAGCGGAGCTCACCCACACGGCCAAGGTCAGAGTCTCAGTAACTCACTGTCTTCTTACTGCGTCTACACCTGACTTTGCTACATTAGTATTGCAAGCTGAAAACTATCTTCTGACTATTCCCTTCGTTGGTATCTAACCCATCAGAACCTGGGATTAGTGATTGTGTCTATTTATTCTATAGTCATAGCAATCTCATAAGCACAATAAGCATATCATGTAATAATAGGAATCCCTCTTGTAATGTTATATAAAGATAGACTCCACAAATCCCTCCTTTCACACCTTTTGAAGGTGTGAATCTAATGAACGTCTATTTTTATTTTTACTGCATCTCTGGTGTAATTTATGAACCTCTGTAAATTATAAATGGTGTGTTTATTATTTCTAATATGAATGTTTTCTATATTAATTTTAGACCTCCTTATTGTCCAGTGTAGCTTCAGAATCTTAATACTTGGCCTATGCAAACTAAATAAAACTCCAACATCTTTAGACGAACTAAATAACATATTTTTCAATAGCTCTGAATTTCTGATGAGCATCTGTGTTATTCTTAAATTAAATCCTTGAAATCCTATTTAAAATCTAAATATAATAATGAACTACTCATGTTTCTGGTAAAGTCACACACTAATGTTATGGATTCAACATCTACTAAAATCATGATACTGTCAAAGTGAATGATTTTCTTAGGCCGTATCTAATTTCTGGGATTTCCCCTCCTCGACTCCTCGGTCCTCCGGTAGTGACCCGGAAATGGATTTCAGCGCGCCATGTTGAAGGACATCTCATTTCTCTAAATGCACTTCGAGGACCGAGGATCGAGCGTCGAGGAGGCTCTCTGGAGGAGCTATAACCGAGGATACACTGATGGGTCCTCCACGGTCCTCCACGGCTCCTCTGTGGATGCATTTCCGGCAACAGAGATGTTTCAAAGAGTCGTGACGCACGGCCGGACTGATCTCAGCCAATGACAGCTCTGCATGCATCCCCTGGATATTATTTTATTAACTGCTTTCATCGCGACGCGATGTTTACAGTGGGAACAGCTGTGAGGTCCGTGCAGAAAGCAGAGCAGTGTGTAAAATATATATCACTCAGTATAACAGGCCTACATTACTCTCTGTATTTGTATGCTGTAGTTTAGTAGATATCTACAAAGAGTCGATCTTTTTCTAAAACCATTTAGTGCTTCACATAATAAAATACACAACGGCTGTAGCCTGATTATATGCTGCAGGAGCTGTAGGTGTGTGTGGTGTAGGTGTGTGTGTAGATGCAGCGGACAGACAGGTCTCAGTTGGTTTGGTGTCCTCTGCTTACTTTTAATACTTGTAAATAAAACTTTTGGCCCGTAATTTATTTTCCTTATTGTAGCGACCAGAGAGGGGGGGGGGGGGGGGGGGGATATATCCAGTCTCTGATAGTGTTACGTTATTATGAGAGTGCTCTCATACTTGTTTGATTCTGAAATTGTATATATTTATATAAGTGTGTGTGTGTGTGTGTGTGTGTGTGTGTGTGCATGTGTCCACATCTGTAGCCTGTTATTGTCTCATTATACCACACTGTGAATGAATCCAAGTAAATATAAGTCATCATGAACACAGTTCTGTCCATCAGACAGAGGGATGCTATTTTCTTTGTGTAAGGGGAGTAGCAAGAAAACTTGTCCATGTAGCAATGATGTGGCTCACAGTGGACTGGTGAATATGATCGATGACCCAGGTCCCTCTCCTTCAAACCAACCGACAGGAAGACAAGAAAAAGAAAGAACTCATCAATTGGCTGCAGCAGTTGTCTCTGGGAAATAAAAGAAGAAAAAACAGTTAACCTGTTAGGCCCCGAGCCTGTTTTTCAGGTCTCAGGCTCAAAAATGACATTCCCAGAACAAATGACAATAACTTCCCTTCTGAAAGGGATAATTAATAATCTTTTTTCTCAAAGCAATGATAAACCTGTGAGTTGGATGTAGAAAAGTCAGAATCAATATAGATTTTTTTTATTTTAAAGTAAATTCAGATTGAACGTAGTAAAAAAATGTAAATGATAGTGTCCGTCCAAAAATAAACCATTACTTATAGTGAAAACCACCCTTGAATGATGGAGAAAGCCTACTTTAGCTTCTTTAACAGACAGCAATATCCGATATAATATAACCCTCAGTCCGGTGCTATAGTATCAACATTAGTTACTACACTTTTAGGTTTAAATATTTATTCTAGGATTTGGGTAGGTATTTTAATAAGACTTTCAGCCTGTATTTCGCTGATTGAGACTCATCGAACGCTGTCACTAGGCCGTTTTGGTTCTTGTAGTTTAACTCTGTAAAAGTACGACTTCTCACAGAGTCCCACAGTTGGGCGCCATGTAAGAGTCGGGAGGGCTGATAATTTATTCCGGCAAATTACTCAGACCTACTAATTGACCTAACAAAAGTTATTGAGTCTATGTAAGTTTACTGCTTGGCTCAGATCCACCAACGTCAGCAAGGTCTCACCTCTATTAACTCCTGAAGAACCAGGTTCAATTAACTGCTGTTTCAATTCAGACGACCCGCTAAATCTGTTTAAGCGATTCCGAAGGATTTTGATATCAGTAATGAGGTGTGGCCCTACCTAAGTGTGAGTGTGGCAGTGTGCACTCCTTACCTTTTAAGCAGGAGAGGAGAGTGCAGATGTCTTTTAAGTTGTCCCAGTCCAAAAGGTGGGATCAGTTTATTTGAAGAACAATGGTCCAAACTTATACAGGGTTTCTACCTTCTCTCGTTACAAAATTATAATCATACTAAAAATATCATGCTGTGGTCATTTTCTAATATGCAACTCTAATTCACAGTTTTACATTTATTACCCTAAATTGTAACTTCCACTGCCCAATTCAGTTGTGACATTTCAAATCGTCCGACAGTATTTAGAGGCATCTCCTCATAAATGACCGGTGATAATAAAAAGCAGATTCAAACTTTCATTCACCAAATCAATTCACATCAATTCCATACCTATATTCCGACACGTGGCGGGAGCTAACATCCACAAACACATACCTATATTCCGCATGAATTCGGAGGAAGATCCTCACAGGTGGCGGGTACTAATACTCAGAAACACATATCAATTCATTCCACTCATTCAACCCAGAAATTCACTCCGCATTCAACAAAGAAATTCGAGAGATATTACCAAGTTTGAGAGAACCTTACCGAGAGCAAAAACCCAGCTTTACCGGGAGAGAGTATACCAGGGGAAACCCCCCCCCCCCTCTCGAGTTTGCTCCCTCTCTGCCAGTGTCTTTATGCTCAAAAACAGGACAGAAAAACCTAAAGACACCTCCTCCATACCCATGTTTGTGGAAACTGGGCATGGCCTCTGATGTACAGGACTGGACATGACCAGACATATTCTATGGCTATGGCATAAGACACACCTTCCGATGTTTGTGTAAAAAGGTCATGAACCCTACTCTGCAGGACTTGCAAAATATTATTCTCGGCTATGACATAACCACCTTTTTGGGGCCTCAGTCTATTTCTCCTTAAGTCAGGAGCCCCCCTCCCTGTGTACTGCTGTGAGGGAAGAGGGAAGAAACTGTGTCATGATTTGGGTTTTGTGTGTCAGGTTTTGGGGTTTATTTTGCTGCTCTGTTCTCCCTGTCTCTTGTCTGGTCCTTCTCCCTGTGTTTTCCTCCCTGTCTCTTGTCTGGTCCTTCTCCCTGTGTTTTCCTCCCTGTCTCTTGTCTGGTCCTTCTCCCTGTGTTTTCCTCCCTGTCTCTTGTCTGGTCCTTCTCCCTGTGTTTTCCTCCCTGTCGTTAGTTTCCCTGGTGTGTCTGATTGTCTGATTGTGTTCACCTGTTGCCCTTGTGTTTCTCCTCCCCTGCCCGGCTGTTTCTCGTCTCGTGATTACCCCTCCCTGTATTTAGTCTTGTCTTTCCCTGTGTTCCCCTGTCGGTTCATTGTTTGTCTTTCCTGTCTCCCTCCATGCTACCTTGTGTTACCTGTGTGTTTCATGCCATGTTTTGTTCATCAGCTTTTGGAATAAAGCTCGCTTTTTGTTCATAGACCTTTTTTACCTTTTTTGTATTCTGCATTTGGGTCCTACCTTTTCCGAAACCCTAACAGAATGAACCGACCAAATTTGGACCCAGCAAATTCTGATTGGTTGGCTCTACAGGCGGAACGTCTTGGGTACTCTCTGGAGTACATTTTTTATACCTGGTATGACGCCTCATCTAGACGGGGTAGAAAGGCTGCTTTGAAGGAGGCACGCCAGGAGGTTGCTCGCAAGCCCTGGCTCAGGAGCTTGTTGCCTGAGTGGCTACATCTTTTTACAAGTAGCCCTGAAAACTTGTCTCAAGCCTCTAACCCTTTCCTGGGGTATGGCCTGGCCTTGGGAGGTCCGCGGATCCTCCGGAAGGTTTCTGGAAGATGCAAGGCCAGGATTCCAGCCCGTGCTCCAGCGGTTCCGGCTCCAGTACCGGTCCCAGCAGCCATGGTTCCGACTCCAGTGCCGGCCCCAGCAGCCATGGTTTCGGCCCCAGCAGCCATGGTTCCGGCCCCAGTTTCGGCCCCAGCAGCCATGGTTCCGGCCCCAGTTTCGGCCCCAGTTTCGGCCCCAGCAGCCATGGTTCCGGCCCCAGTTTCGGCCCCAGCAGCCATGGTTCCGGCTCCAGAACCGGTCCACACAGCCATGATCCAGGCCTCTGTTCCGGCCCCAGCAGCCATGGTTCCGGCCCCAGTTCCGGCCCCAGCAGCCATGGTTCCGGCCCCAGTTTCGGCCCCAGCGGCCATGGTTCCGGCTCCAGAACCGGCCCACCCAGCCATGGTTCCAGCCTCAGTCCTGGCCCCAGCAGCCATGGTTCCGGCCCCAGTTCCGGCCCCACCAGCCATGGATCCGGCTCAAGTACCCGACCCAGCAGCCATGGTCCCGACTCCGGCTCCTCGTCACATGTTGGCTCTCCGGCCGATGCCAGCTCCCCATGTCCTGTCGGCGTACCGGCCGACTCCAGCACCTCGTCTCCTGTCGGCGTACCGGCCGACTCCAGCACCTCGTCTCCTGTCGGCGTACCGGCCGACTCCAGCTCCTCGTCTCCTGTTGGCTCTCCGGCCGACGCCAACCCCTCTTGTCCTGTCGGCATACCGGCCGACTCAAGTCCCTTCTTCATCAGGGGTCCTGCCGACTCAAGCTCCTTCACAGTCGGGGGTCCCGCCCTCTCAAGTCCTCTCTCAAGCCCCTTCTCGAGTCCCCTTCTCGAGTCCCCTTCTCGAGTCCCCTCTCGAGTCCCTCTCGAGTCCCCTCTCGAGTCCCCTCTCGAGTCACCTCTCGAGTTCCCTCTCAAGTCCCCTCTCGAGTCCCCTCTCAAGCCCTCTCTCAAGTCCCCTCTCAAGCCCTTTCTCAAGTCCCCTCTCGAGTCCCTTTCCAAGTCCCTTCTCAAGTCTCCTCTCAAGTCACCTCTCCAGTCCCTTTCCAAGTCCCTTCTCCAGTCCCTTCTCGAGTCCCCTCTCGAGTCCCTTTCCAAGTCCCTTTCCAAGTCCCCTCTCGAGTCCCCTCTCGAGTCCCCTCTCGAGTCCCTCTCGAGTCACCTCTCGAGTCACCTCTCGAGTCCCCTCTCAAGCCCTCTCTCGACTCCCCTTTCAAGTCACCTCTCAAGTTCCCTCTCGACTCCCCTTTCAAGTCACCTCTCGAGTTCCCTCTCAAGTTCCCTCTCGAGTCCCCTCTCAAGTTCCCTCTCGAGTCCCCTCTCAAGTCCCCTCTCAAGTCTCCTCTCAAGTCCCCTCTCGAGTCCCTTTCCAAGTCCCTTCTCAAGTCCCTTCTCGAGTCCCCTCACAAGTCACCTCTCAAGTTCCCTCTCGAGTCCCCTTTCAAGTCACCTCTCGAGTTCCCTCTCAAGTTCCCTCTCGAGTTCCGTCTCAAGTCCCCTTTTCACCTCTCGAGTCCCCTCTCAAGTCCCTACCCAATGTCCTGGTCCGTTGGCGGTTCCGCTGGGGGTCCTGCCAACTCCATGTCCTGTCCCGTTGGGGGCCCCGCCGACTACTCTTCTGCCGGGGGTCCTGCCAACCCTATGTCCTGTGCCGTTGGGGTCCAGCCGACACCCGTTTCGTCGGAGGTCCTGCCAACTCCATGTCCTGTTCTGTTGGGGGTCCCGCTGACTACTGTTCTGCCGGGGGTCCTGCCAACTCCATGTCCTGTCCCGTTGGGGGTCCCGCCGACTACTCTTCTGCCGGGGGTCCTGCCAACCCTATGCCCTGTGCCGTTGGAGGTCCCGCCGACTACTCTTCTGCCGGGGGTCCTGCCAACCCTATGTCCTGTTCCGTGGGAGGCCCCGCCGACTACTCTTCAGCCGGGGGTCCTGCCAACCCTATGTCCTGTGCCGTTGGAGGTCCCGCCGACTACTCTTCTGCCGGGGGTCCTGCCAACCCTATGTCCTGTGCTGTGGGAGGTCCCGCCGACTACTGTTCTGCCGGGGGTCCTGCCAACTCCATGTCCTGTGGCGTCGGGGGTTCCACCGGATTTCCTGCCAACACCTGATCCTGTCCTGTTGGGGGTCCCGCCGACACCTGCTCCGCCGGCGTTCCTGCCAACACCATGTCCTGTCATGTTGGAGGTCCCGTCGACACCAGCTCTTGCTCCATCCGGGGTCCCACTGACACCAGCCCATGTCCCGTCCAGGGGTCCTGCCCGGACAACGCTGGTTCCTATTCCGCCAGTGGTCCAGTCGGCCACGAACCCGGTCCTTCCTTGTGCCCGGCTCCCTGACTATGCCCGCCGCGGCCTTAGCCGCTTCTCTGCCTCTGCCTTGCCACCGGGCCGTCCGCCCGAGACTCTTTCCTGGTCCTCTGCCTTGCCCCCGGGCCGTCCGCCCGAGACCACCTCCTGTTCCTTTGCCTTGCCCCCGGGCCGTCCGCCCGAGACCACCTCCTGTTCCTCTGCCTTGCCCCCGGGTCGTCCGCCCGAGACCTCTTCCTGGTCCTCTGTCGTGCCTCCGGGATGTCAGCCCAAACCCGTCCTCCGGACCCCCTCCACCCACCCTTTTGGAAATATTGGACTTTGTGTAGGGACGTCTGGAATCCGTCCCTTGAGGGGGGGGTTATGTCATGATTTGGGTTTTGTGTGTTAGGTTTTGGGGTTTATTTTGATTGTTCTGTTCTCCCTGTCTCTTGTCTGGTCCTTCTCCCTGTGTTTTCCTCCATGTCTCTTGTCTGGTCCTTCTCCCTGTGTTTTCCTCCCTGTCTCTTGTCTGGTTCTTCTCCCTGTGTTTTCCTCCCTGTCTCTTGTCTGGTCCTTCTCCCCGTGTTTTCCTCCCTGTCGTTAGTTTCCCTGGTGTGTCTGATTGTGTTCACCTGTTGCCCTTGTGTTTCTCCTCCCCTGCCCGGCTGTTTCTCGTCTCGTGATTACCCCTTCCTGTATTTAGTCTTGTCTTTCCCTGTGTTCCCCTGTCGGTTCATTGTTTGTCTTTCCTGTCTCCCTCCATGCTACCTTGTGTTACCTGTGTGTTTCATGCCATGTTTTGTTCATCAGCTTTTGGAATAAAGCTCGCTTTTTGTTCATAGACCTTTTTACCTTTTTTGTATTCTGCATTTGGGTCCTACCTTTTCCGAAACCCTAACAACTGTCTCTCCTCTCATCAGTGACACCCATAAACAATTATAGGCCTCACACACTCAATTTAACAAACCACTTTGTTTATACTGTAAATATAGAAAATCATAAAATATGAAGCATTTTCATTGTGGGTTATACAAGAATATAATTGATTATACTTAGATTATAATTAACTTTCGTTTTAAGTATTTAAACATAATATGGAGATCTCAACAGTAGATACCTCCAAAGCTTTTTTCTTATTTAAAAGAAGACCTTAACCTAAAGTATTCTTTAATGTTTAAATAAAGGTTCATTCGTTTTTCTGTTTCGCACATCCTCCTATTAATATCTTTGTACATCCGGCACTAAACTGTTTTATTGTAGAGATCACTTACAGTATCTTCTTGATATTTGATGTTCTATATTTCTATCATTGACCTTCTACTTTCCCCCTATTTTCTATGTAGGCTACTCTTAATATTTAAATGTTTTCATCAAATATAACATTCAATAAAAAAATTCAATAACGTGCTTTAACCACTAGGCGGTGCGGGTTAAACAACTGTCAAGTTTAAAATGTTAATGTGACCCACACAAAGTGTGTGATCACAATTTCATGTTTATATTTAATATCATTTTAGAAACCTGTTTAACAATGGACAGCAGGGGGCAGTAGATGGCAGGGTAACACTGCCGTAAAGGGGTTTGTTATGATTTGCGCCTGCCGTAAACGGACTGATGTGGAGACGGAGCTGCCGTTGGCTTGCCATTCTGGCAAGACCCGCCAAACGAGCAGCAAAGAATTTGGTTGTTCATCATTTCTCCTGTTTTGCAGGTCAGTTGTGTGTACATACTTGTCACAAGTGTTATAAATATCCACGGTAGTGTTGTGTCACGATGTCCTAATGTTTGAAGTGGTGTTTGGACGTTGTTTATTGTCTTCAATGCGTGTGATGGCGGTCGCTATTTTAATGTAGCATAACTGTGCTCTCTGATCAAAGTGAATGCAAGTAAATGTAATTGTTTACAGCTCCTGTACATTTTGTACTTACATATTTTCCTGGTTTATATCCTAAGTATTTTGTGTGTGTTTTTGTATTATCTGTATGTGTTCTATGGTCAGAGTTAATACATAAATGCTTGTTGGATGCTAATGCTAGCACAGATTAGATAGATTTTGATGCTTTGCCTGGGAAGGTATTTAAAAGAGTTGATTACAAAATCAATATCTGAATAGAGAAATTCTTATTTTAAGTCATGGTGTTTATTTCAAATATATTGAAGACATGAATATATATACACATGTGTTTATATTGAAGACAGAAAAGGGCATTAACAATTGTGTGTGTGCCAAATGAATAATAAATTCTGGCAAGACCCGCAAAACGAGCAGCAAAGAATTTGGTTGTTCATAATTTCTCCTGTTTTGCAGGAATATTATCTGTCATCGCGCCCTGCATAGCGGGGCCTGTTACATTAACACAACAATTTATACTTTTTATTATTAGTGTAGGACACTTATGTATGTATAACATCTGAAGATGTGTAGTTTTATTCATGTTTTCACATAATTTTACAGGATATTGCTATACTATTTCTCATGTTTTACTTCTACACATTAATATCTGATTTGTAAAACATCACAGACAGAAAGGTATATCCGTCATTTAATGGTAAGCTATTGAAATTGTGATTCCATAGATGTGTCTCCCATCACCCAAAACCCCTGACTATTCTCTCAACTCAGTATTTACATTCTTATATTCAAAGAAAATCAGTAATATCTTTAAAAACTACAAGTCCCTTTCTATCAGCTGTGCACCGTTATGGTGTAAATACAGCCTATCTACCAATTGGATCAAATGTAAAAGTCAGCCGAATTAGTGTTGATACTGCAAGGAGACGTATTGTGTGAAGAGAAATGGAAGATGTTGTTTAATTGCTGATATATTTATGATCCACGTCACGTATTCCGTTTCCGTGGCATTTCTTCCAGTTTGTCCAGAAGTCTTCTAATCAGGGCTCTATAAATAAAGAACTACGGCAGATGTGTAATATTTAATGCAGCCGAACCGTGTATTACAATGCCGTTATGTGATGACTTCCAAAGAGAAAAGCAAGCACACTCGGAATAAAGTATTATTTTCTTCTTTTTTTTTTATGTTTTCGGATTTCATATCGCATAAACACCATATCCCAACGTGCATTGCGGCTAAAACATCCAATCACCGAGCTTCAACCATAGCTGAGGATCTTGGGTAATCAGTTCAGTGGGTGTGTATCGCCTACGTCTGTTTCCGGTGACTTTATTTTGAAATTCAGTTCCTGACGGACGGCAAAAAAGCCAGATATTATAGAATTAAACAAATAAATAAAAACAAGGATAATTGTGTGTTATTGTTGAGTAAATAACTGTGTTATTTAGAGAAGAATAACAAATTAGAAGGAAAAAAAGATTTTAAATAATACAGATTTCAGTATTCTGAGGCTCTGAGCCCATTTATTTTCCTCACAGACGGCAAAAAAAGTCCGACATTATACGATTTAAAATAAAAACAATAATCGTGGCTTGATATTGAGTAAGGAGATGTTTTCATGAACCCCACAGCTTCCGGTCTACCAAGACCCGAACGGACAAAAAGACGTGTTGCAGGCACGAAACACACTACCAATAGAAATACATTGCTTTTAAAATCGTTCTGTGACACGAAAAAAAGGGGAAAATGGTGTTGGTGAACACGAATCAATAGATTAAATGTCGTGACTATAACACCAAATGCCGTGAGACTGGGTTGTCGAGAGATTAATTGTTTTGAAGTCAGAAAGTTTTGCGTTTAATGCTACTTTTAAAATGTTTCTATAACCCCTCAGTATACCTCTCTATGAATAAACAACACATTTTATACAGCAGTGATCACCTCATGGGTGATTTTTTTATTTCAGGGTTTCTGAATTTGTAAGGACATATTTGGAATTGTGTAAAAGTTCTTCTTTCAGTCTGAAAATCAGACATCTCACATTTGGGCTTAGGTAAATGTGTATTATTCTGACAGACAATTTAATGCTACACACACCTGAGCAAGTGTGTGTGTGTGTGTGTGTGAGTCTGACAGCTCAACGCCGTGGGGCTGACTCACACCTGAATGACAAAAAGACAGATAAACAAACAAAGACACAAGCAGCGCCACAGGTCCTGTGTGCTGCTTGTCACCTATAAAGCCTCTTTGTCCTCGGGAACCTGTCTGAACCTTTCACCTCTGACACACTGAATATTAGAGTACACCTGTCTGCTAGAATAACATCCATGCAGCCGTTGACACAAAGGACATAATAAACATACTTCTTGATCTGGATGTGCACATCATGCTGTTTTTCTTTCTTATAAGGATAGAGACAATCACATCATATAGTCGATATGCCAGCTCATAGAGTCCTTTTGTGAACCAGGAAATGTTGAGTACCACAACGTTTTATGTTAGAAATGTATAGTAAGGGTCCCCAGCACATAGAAACTGCTGGATGCTAACTTGCATATGTTGGGTAATTTGCATAATTAGCATAGATTGAGTCAATTAGCATATGAGGACAATAGCTGTTTGATGTGGTTTTGGGAGATATTGAGGATGCTGAATCAATTTCTGACATTAACAGGATCCTAAGCTTTAACCGGATAGTGTCCATATTTTTACTCCCTGTTGGCTTATTTTGATACATTTTCAGTCGATTTTTAAGTTTTAGGGGACTCTTGATCATTTGGATTGGACAGTTTGCTATTATCTCCTATTTTCTGCTATCTATTTGAAAATACATTTTCCACAGTAGAGGTTATAATTGTCCTCTTGTGTCCAAGGTGGTCAAGTGGTTGCAGGTATTCCCACAACAATAATAAAATAATAATAAAACCCTCGGCCATAATGGATCATTTCAATCAGCACTAATGGATGGATGGATCACTTTGAGTATGCTAGTAAAGGGTTAATGTCACCACAAAAAGCTTTCATTTTTTTTCTTTCTTTTTTGAATCGTTTATTTGGCAGGGACAATGCACAGTGATGAACACTTAACCTGTCAGACCCCGAGCCTGTTTTCCAGGTCTCAGGCTCCAAAATGACATTCCCAGAACAAATGACCATAACTACACTTCTAAAAGGGGAAAATTAATAATCTTTTTTCTCAAAGCAATGATAAATCTGTGAGTTGGATGTAGAAGAGTCAGAATCAATATGTTTTTATTTTTATGTTAAAGTAAATTCAGATTGAACAGGGTAAAAAACTGTAAATGTTAGTGTCCGTCCAAAAATTCTTTTTTTACTTATAGTGAAAACTACCCTTGGATGATGGTAAGGTAGACTAAAAGCTTTAGGAATCCAAAGTACAACATATAAGTACCCTGTATCAAGACTGATGCAAAACAAGTGACATTTGACCTTTTTAGAGAGGTTTAGCAAAACAAACTCCACTTCTGAGGTGATCTGGGTGGAAAACGCCTTTTTTACCGTTTCTCTGGAACCCATTGGTCGATTTTGGTGATTGACATCTCTTTCTGACCGTTAGAGCCAATAGAATCGAAGGGGAGCTTTCACATACACACTAACGTTAAAACAAAAAGGTGGGGGTTTCGCGCATGCAGTTTTGCATGAGAGTGAAGCTGTCTCACCCTCTGACATCTGAAAACGGAAAAGCAGGGTTTATTCCTTATGGATTATCAGAAATCATTTCAAAGGGACACAGACATTGGATTAACCTATGGATTAACCTTCAGCAGCGTTTTTATCGTTTTAATGCCATTGAAGACCACTTTTGACCAGACAACGACACAGGTAGGCCATGTTCCCGTTTTAAGCTACCTAGCGCCACATGTTTTGATGTATGTTCTTGTTAATATCCCCGCGAGTTCTTATCATGGAGTGATAATGTATGTACCTATCGATTCTGGGTCATCTCACGATGCTAGTCGATATCTTGGATGTGCAGCTACGATAAGTAATAAGGGTGTTATGAGCAGGGGCGGATCTAGACAAATATTCATGGGGTGGCAAGAGATTTTGAGGGGTGGCATCCCCTGGCAGAAGTATATGCTGATTTAATCGCAGTCATATCAGTCAATGTTAACTTGGAAAGCCACAATATTAATAGTTTAATTCAATAACATTGGTGACATTATTGTGGCACATCAGTAAAGCCTTACATATAAATATATAAGGTGGCAGACATCATTTAATGAACAATAACTGAATGAGTTTGTTTCACTCTTAGACCAGCAGGGGTACCAAATCTGTGAAGACTGCTGCAATAAGTACATTAATTAACTGTCTCATCGATGTTTGTCTGAATGAATATGATACTATTAACAATCATATTATTCCTATCAGCTGTCAATCACTGTTATGATTCACATATTCATTTATTATTGAATAAACTATATTTTTTGGAGGAGTTAATGATGAATGTTCCTCAAGATGCTTGCTCACCCTCCTTCAAATTTGAAAGACAAGTAATTATATCATATATCAAAATTCAAAAGATCCAAAGGAAAAGTTCAGCGCCCCACGACTTTACTGCAAACAGTTACAACCTTGACTTTACATCAGAAAGAACAAACATTAAAGAAGTGACTAACTGCATCAGTTAGGGTTAAAAAACGTGGATTCAGCTAAAACATATACATCGCTGCAGTTATTATCCAGTGGAAAGCCCTTACCTACTGGCCTAGTTCAATCAAAGTGGTTACTTTCTGTTGGCTGGGCAGTGAAGTTTTACGTCTTATTTGACTTTCTCAGGACTTAAAACTGTTTTTTGGGGGCAGACCCCCACAAAGAAAAACAAAATACACAGACATACAAGGTCATCATCTTAACAGTTTTTTATGCTCATTGAGTCATCTGTGAGCAGAGCATCAAGTTGGCATGCCTATTACAGCTGAATGGTAGTTCCACGATTACCATGTTGTTCAGCAAAATGCCTCACAAACTGATTAAGATCAACAGCTTTAGTGCGTTTTGATTCAATGCTGAGTGCAGCCAAACTGACAGTCTCTTCTCTGTCATTGTAGACCGCAAATACCTCATTCCTTCCGTCTACTTGGTCCGAATGCTTCTCGTTTTGCGCCGTCCCCCTGTTCAAATTAAATCGCCTCCAATCATATTATTTCCAAGCTCGCGCCAGGGGAGGGGCTACAAGGCTCGCGTCTTGTGCTGCATTCACTTGACATTAGAGATTTTCTCTCATAAATGTCCGATGAGCCACAACTTTTCTTTCAAAACAAAGATGCCAACTGGGGGGCAGCTGGGGTGGCAAGGCTATTTTTTAGGGTGGCAGTTGCCACCCCATGCCACCCGGTAGATCCGCCCCTGGTTATGAGTGAGTTTCTGTGCAGTAATGCGTTAGCATTTTTCGCTCGTTACTAATTCAGAGGCTCAGTGTTAGCATTGTGGGGATTTAAAAAAAAAAAAAAAAAAGATCTGTTAGCTGAGTTTCTTCCCGTTCCATGGATATAAAACATTCATAGTGTATTAAATATTAAGATGCCCTCAGACACTGTTTCATGCAGATGACGCGTTTTTCCGCCCGGGGGCGGGGGGAAGGGGTAGAACAGGTTAAAACATTAAAAATGTGTCAAGCGTAACAGTGCCAGATTTAGCTTTCAGCTAATTTCCATCCGCAGTCCCTCACATAAAACATTTAAGAAAATTACATTTCACAAACAGCAAAAACAAAATACATGATATGCAAAAAGTGCAAGAGAGCAAGAGCAGCATACACAAGTATTTATGACATGGTAATACAATATAGCAGCAACAACATATAAAGTGCCAGAGAGGATACAAGAGCTACCTAAAGTGCAAGAGGAGAGACCCCTGTGTTACAGTGCATTTAGCGCTGATTGCACGTCTGTTTGTTTCTCAGCCATTCTTTGAGTTGACCTTTAAAGCTATTGAGAGTGGGACAATCCCGTATCTCAGTTGGGAGGCTATTCCAGAAAGAGCTGCCTTTAATGGAGAGGACATTTTGTCCAAAAGTGGTCCGTCTATGGTGGACCTCACAGTCTCCTCTGGTTTCTGACCTAGGGCAGCGTCCAGTGTGTTTTTTGTGGATGAATTCCCCTAAGGGAGGGGGGGCCATGCCATGTAAACATTTATAAATAAAACACATAATTTTAAAAGACTTAAAATTGTCAAAACTTAAGAAATTGTGTTTATCAAGGATGGTACAGTGGTGGTATGAATTTGGCTTTCTGTCAAACACCTTGATAGCTCTCTTGTACAGCTGTTCTATGGGTTTCAGGTTTGTGGCTCAAGCAAACGACCAGTTTGTGAAACAGTATTCAATGTGGGATAGAATCATACAGTGGAGGTATGACTTTGCAGCATTGACAGTTAACTAAGGTCTAATTTGTTTAAAATGTTGCAAGTTGAATTTAATGGTGTTTGATACTTTCTTAATATGTTTCTTAAAAGTCAAGTTTGAGTCCAATATGACTCCAAGATACTTGAAGTGGGAGACTAGTTCTATTTCTTCTCCGTTTAAAAACTTGTTGGATCCTTTGATTTTGACTGGTCGTTTACTGAACATCATGCATACTGTTTTTTTTACGTTTAACTGTAGGCAAATGTTGTTCAGCCAGTGTTGAACCTTGTCCAAAGCTTTTGAGAGACAACATGAGATCATTTCAGTGTTCTTCCTGTTTACAAAGATGACCGCATCATCGGCATATATTTGCACATTCAACTCAGGACATACATTAGGCAAGTCATTTATGTACAGTGAAAACAGTAACGGTCCAAGAATGGAACCTTGTGGAACCCCAACAGGGTTGACAACGTAGGGGGATTTGGCACCGTTGAACAAAACACACTGTTTTCTGTTTGATAAGTAAGACTTAAACCAATGTATAGAAACAGCAAAAAAATTGAAATGAGTCAGCTTTGTAAGGAGCACTTCATTTAAATATGTGAAGAGCTGAATGCATCATGACAAGCAGAGGAGAAGCTAGCCTTGCTCGATGTCTCTAAACTCTGGGTGACCTCAGAGGTTAGCCAGAGCTCTGTGCAACACTTAACAGAGACTCCACCACATCCATCTGACCCCCACCAGGCTGTGGACGCCCTGAGATGACTCTTCTCTAGAAAGCAAGAAAAAGCACTTCCAGAATAATATGATAAAAACATTGGACATTGGACATGCATATGGCAGAGCCCACATCTGTTTCATTCAAAAAAGTTAATGTTGAGTTAAAAACTATTAGTTGCGTAGTTTATTGGAAGACTTACTTGTGAACAAGTGCATGAACGTCCATATTGATCAGAGGTGAAAATGAATTAGTTGTAGACAACAGGGATCACTCTGATCCTCAGGCTTTGAGGAATATGAGTGAAATGGTTTGAATCCTGGAGGAAATCTTCCTCCGCATTTGTCCATCTCACCCTTACAGTACCCTGTGTGTTCATAGCTATTGATGTTTCACTGCAAAAGCCCAAGGTGGTTATAAAATATTGATCGTGGTGAGAAACAACTCGTAAAACACAGCAGTATATGCATGTGGTTCTTCTTTCTCTCTCCAACACAGCTAGAGGTTGTTACCTATCAAGTTAGAATTGACTTGTGGTTTGCCAGTGTTGTTTTTCATGTGGTAAAAAACAACCATTAGTCCAGAATCAGAAGGTAATGATGGTGTTATGATTAACAAAAGGGGTGTGTGGGGGAAACTTCTGTGTAGAAATGCAGGAGGAGTCACCGACTCAAAAGGAGACACTGGGAGAGCTGGAGCTTTGATGTCAAACACTGATGGTTTATTTGGAGCTTCGGCCGGAGGATTCACAAAACAAGTCCAAGAGCCAGAGGTTCTGACTTCACGGTAGAGTTGCCACGTCAATTCTGAAGAACTCTACCCCAGACCCATGTATTTAGCTAGTTCAGAGAGAATAATCAACATTGTGCATAACAAGATAGAATGATAACACCTCTATCAGCTGACGCCAACAGGCAGGAACAGGGAGACAAAACACTGAGAGCACAGCAGCCAAGGTTACAGGTGCGTGTGCTCAGTCAGGACAGCATGAACTGATCAACTGGGTCAAAGCTATGGGCCTTGGGAAATATTTCCCCAACAGGATGCTTAATTGTGTGAGACCCAGTGCATTAGCAAATCTTCACATCTTTAATGCTGGTTGAAGACTTTAAAACAATCCTTAGTTTTTATTTAACATAAAAGCTGCCAAGCATCACTCTCACTTTGACTTGGAATGAACTGTTTTGGTTGTTTGGCATCATTGGTTTAGTAGACATCTCAACAGGCATCATCAAGAGTTATCAGGGCATATACTGTATGTCCAGACAGTACAGGAGAGTGGGGTAAGTTGAGCCAGTGGATAAGTTGACCCCCCCCCCCCCTTTATCTAGGGAATTGTGCACATCTGTTGCCATGTGACCATGAATTCAGGAAGCACCCATCATTTATAATTGGCTGTGATGGAGAGAAGCACAGGGTAAAGTGGTAAATGTGTTTTTTTCACAACAAACCATGTTTTGCTTGTCAAGGTACATTTTCAACATGTGAGGTATACTTACTGTTATGTTAAAGCAAATGTATCCAGGTCTGAAAATATGTATCATACATGTTGGTTATTTGGCAAGGTTTAAAACCATGTGAATCATTTAGCTAAAGGTGAGCATGAAGGACTAAGATAGACATATATTTTCCAAAAAGTGGCTGTTCGGCAAAGTGCGCCACATACTGTGGGGTAAATTGAGCCAGTGGTCCAACTTAAGGGCACTGAAGTTAAGTTTAGTCTCTGTAGTATAAAATTGTATTTCAATATAGTTTTACACAACTGATGTGTTTCTTATGTTTTAAACATTGTAGAAACGACAACATTCCTGAACCAAACAGCTGGAAAGAGAAGGGTTTAGCAGGTAGGGTGTGAAGAGGTCACATGATCCAGTAGGTCAGCTGAGGGGAACTGGTCTTGTGTAGCTAAATACAGAATTTTGTATGTTTAATTTACCCCCAGATGGATTAATTTTACCCCTTGACTCTGATTAACTTACCCCTTAGATGGGGCAAGTTAAGCCACAAGACCACTTTCTTTTGAGAAGTCATATTTTCATGGCCCTTTGTGATGGATGCATTATATTTCATTTTGATTGACAGGAGAAATCCTGAAATAAAGGTTGTTGTTGTCATTTGACTTCTATATCGTTTTTTCCTTGTCTAGAGGACAACATAAGTAAAAATTGTCTCATCTTACCCCACTCTCCCCTACTATTAATTCTCTTTGAATATTTCTCAAGGCATCAGACAAAGTCTTTCTGTTTTGTGGTTACTCCTTTACATAAATGTAGAATGTCAGGTAGAAAACCTTACATCACGATATGGGAGTCAAAGAGATATATATAATGAAGTGAAGCAGAGGATGTTTAGAGAGGCAGAGCTGTGGCCGATCATGATAGTGTTGATGTAAGAGGCAGCCTCTCCAGGAGCTTTGTCTGTGTAGTGTGTTAATCACTATCGATGTTAACCTTATCTCACTTTTCACCTTCTCACTGAATGTAAGGCAAGGCCAGCCTGAAGGAGGCGTCCCGGCCACAGACTGTCCCAGCGTGCTGACCAATCCTGGCCCCGAGGAGGAGGTTTTCTTCAGAGTCTGCGGCCCCTCCTCTCCTCCACCAGCCTTACCAATTCCATGGCCTCGAGCTGTATAGTAGGGATTAGCTGCATGATTACATGAAAGTTCAAGATCCAAGATTCAAAGGCTTTATTGTCATATGCACAGTAGCTACAGTGTATTTATGGCAATGACAACCTTAAGTCCTAGGCTCCTCCAACAATACAACATAAATATAAATAAAACATAAAACAATAAAACAAATGAAAAAAACAATACAAATAGTGCAAGAAGAAACAGAGTAGATTCAAATTGTGCAGATGATGTTGCAAGACTAATGTGCAAGTAATGCAGATGAAGTCAACTATATACATGTAAAAAATATATACAATGAGCTAAATGTTGCAGGGAATTGTGCCAGTGATCAATGCAGGAGTCTGTATACATGTGAATAGAATATGACAAACAAGAAAAGAATGTAAAATGAAATACTGCACAGTGAAATTAAAAAAAAGTTTATTGTAGTTATAGATACATTGATTGCTCTGGTACTAATCCCTCAAACATTTTTTTTTTTTTTGCAAAATCTTAACGTTGTATGATTCATGGTAACAACGAATTGAACACAAACCAATGTCTCCGCATACAGTATGATCTTATAGATAGATAGATAGAATCGTAGGGATGAAACCCTCTTTAATGGTCTCACATACAGAGCACACAGCACACAGTGAAATGTGTTCTCTGCTTTTAACCCAACCTAGTACCAGGAGCACTGTTAGAATGGGTGTACTGTATCCAGTAATACTGTGCCCTGCATCACAACAATGGAGATAATGCAGGGTGCGGACAGATCCTAGCTTCATTAGAGATAATTCATCACAATGAATAAAAAGCAGACAGAGATTTATAGTCAAATACTGTGAATAGGACTACCTACATTTTCTATGGTTGATTCACTTCTAATTTCCTACAATGTGCACTGTCTGATTTATTTTAGAATCTTTTAATTAGTTTAAGAACATTTTGTCATGATCAGATCTCTACCATGTGAGTAATCAGATTTACTCACAGGATTTTAATTGATTTAGTTTGAGAGCATTTATGCTCCATTTGCCTTCTGAGGTTTCGCCCAAGTCCAATGCTCCACAGTGAGCTGATTTGCAATTTATATGGGAAAGTGTTAAAATAAAGAGTATTTAGGGCTCTGAAAACCTTTTATGCAGTCCGCTTCTTGCCATGAACAATAGGTTCCTTCATGAACACACAATTCTGTTGCAAGGCACAAACGGTTTTACATGACAGATTTTCCTATTTACCAGACAAAACGTTTGACCATGACGTCCACAAAACCAGTCTGAAAAGAAAAAAATCTGAAACAATTGCGTCACAGTCTATGGACCTGAGCCTTAACTTAGTCTGAGGTTTATCTTAGCTAACTGATGCTGCTCTATGATTGGTCAGTCTGAATATCATGGGCAGGTTGTGTGTTTACTGTAAAGTGCTAATCGAATTAACAATCGAAAAAGAAATACAAAAAAAAGTATTAAAACATGTTTAACCTGTTAAGCCCGGCAGCCCCCGCCTCGTTTCTTTTCACGGAACTGTGTCTCAGGGCTTCTTAACATTTAAAAACCTATTAATGTGTCATACCCACTTAACGGGAAGAAACTCAGCTAACTGACGATACGAACCATTTATACCGACACAAAACACAAGTCTCACAAGAAGCGTCTAAATGAGCCCTGAGCGAAAAGATGCTAACGCACTTAGCACAGAACTCATGGTAGAAATACTTTATTACTTGTACTGTACTGTAGCATATCATTTTCGAATCAATCATTTTTCAAATTATGAATTTCACATATATGTAAAAAAAAACATACATTTCTTGGGGTTGCTTAGCAGTTGCTAGGCCAAGTGTTGGTGTTGCTGTAGCAACTGCAAGCTACCGCCTGGCGCTGCCCCTAGATAGATAGATAGATAGATGGATGGATGGATGGATGGATGGATGGATGGATGGATGGATGGATGGATGGATGGATGGATGGATGGATAGATAGATAGATAGATAGATAGATAGATACTTCCTTCATCCAAAATTGTGAAATGTGTGGAAACAAGTATAAACATAATAACATTAAATACAAAGGAAAGCAATAGACAGGAATATATGCATATAGAAAGGACACGATGAATATTATAACATTTAATGTAGCCTTACTATGAAGGCTGACCTAAATACGGTGCTTTTCTACAGATTACCTTACCACTGCACTGGTAAGGTAAAACTAGGCCGATCAATGAGATGTGAAGTGCTTTGTAACTTTGACCCGCTTGACTGAATACACAAAAAACGATGAAGAAAGTTGAACCAATAAACTAACACAAACTAACTGTATCACTATAACATGATGATGATGATGGTGATAAAGAATGCATCTAATGTTCCGCTGTTCATTAAAAAAACAGCGCATTAAACAAACCATCATGCTCTTTGAAAACCATGCGGAAATGTCGTCGTCAGCAGGCCATCACGTGGTTTCCGAAAATAACCGAGTGACACGAGTAGATTTTAGCCGAGACCGGCGGAAAGTTTGTCTCAAAACTCTCTGTGTGTAAAAAGACGATCCACAAGCAGAGATTTGAGATCCACGAGCAGAGATTTGAGATCCACGAGCAGAGATTTGAGATCCACAAACAGAGATTTGAGATCCACGAGCAGAGATTAGAGATCCACGAGTAGAGATTTGAGATCCACGAGCAGAGATTAGAGATCCACGAGCAGAGATTAGAGATCCACAAGCAGAGATTAGAGATCCACAAGCAGAGATTAGAGATCCACGAGTAGAGATTTGAGATCCACGAGCAGAGATTAGAGATCCACAAGCAGAGATTTGAGATCCACGAGCAGAGATTAGAGATCCACAAGCAGAGATTAGAGATCCACAAGCAGAGATTAGAGATCCACGAGTAGAGATTTGAGATCCACGAGCAGAGATTAGAGATCCACGAGCAGAGATTAGAGATCCACAAGCAGAGATTAGAGATCCACGAGTAGAGATTTGAGATCCACGAGTAGAGATTTGAGATCCACGAGCAGAGATTAGAGATCCACGAGCAGAGATTAGAGATCCACGAGCAGAGATCAGAGATCCACGAGCAGAGATTTGAGATCCACGAGCAGAGATTAGAGATCCACGAGCAGAGATTAGAGATCCACGAGCAGAGATTAGAGATCCACAAGCGCATTTTTGGTTGACAAATACAAAATGGATTCACAAATGCCTGATCGAAAGTTGTAAACGTTCAAGAGATATTCAAAGATCTTCTTTTTATTTGTAAAAATATTTGGGGTATTTGCAGATCCGTTTTACATTTGCAAATTTATTTGTGAGTTTGCAAATCTTTTAAATGCATTTGTGGATGGTGTTTTACATTTACAAATCACATATTTACACACAAACTATTTTTATGTTCACACAAATTATTATGAGACATATCTAAGCCCATAGTCTACCATCCCATCATTCAAGGGTGGTTTTCACTATAACTAATGTTTTTTTTTTGGACAGACACTATAATTTACATTTTTTTACTATGTTCAATCTGAATTTACTTTAAAATAAAAAAAATCTATATTGATTCTGACTTTTCTACATCCAACTCACATGTCTATAAATTCTTTGAGAAAAAAAGATAATAGTTGACCCCTTTTAGAAGTGAAGATATAGTCGTTTGTTCTGGGAAAGTCATTTTCGAGCCTGAGACCTGAAAAACAGGCTCAGGGCTTAACAGGTTAATAACTAACAACAATAGGTTTTCAGAAAATACGACAAAAGATGTTGATGAGTTCAAACACTCACGTTTCACTAGATTCCACTCTTACATCAAGGCATGTTCAAATGTGCCATTTACTGAAATGTAGCATAGCCACTTAGACAAATTCCTTAACAGTCAAAGCCTATAAGTCGGGGGTGCCTAAACCTTTTTTCCTTGTAGGACAAAAACTAAACCTTCTTTTATTTATTTAAATAAAATAAATATATAATGGTGATCCTCTCTGTTTGGTGTTTCTTTGCAGGCACAGCTGTTGGCTCAGAATGAATAGAAGCATGGCCCAAAAGACCTGAGTTCTTGTTTGATTCCTTTAAATCTTTCATCACAGGCTATGAATCTAAAATCTATTTTTCTAAAAGCATAATCAACTTGTTCATGCAGTTTGAAGAACTCATTATGAATTATCTGAGCTGGTGTGCAAACATTAAACACAACTGTTGCATCGCAGCTCTCAGTAAATAGCATATTAATGATTACAGAAACAAGCACTTAAAAGCACCACTTTATTTTAGAATAATATTTAAATTTTCCAATACACTTAGCAGGGGTGACTTTATAGGGCACCTAACTTCATTATGTATTCCCTGGATTATGTACCCTCTGCAGGCATACTCTTAGATGTGTTTTTATCCGTAATGCAATCAGTCGAAATCAATGAAATGTAATGAATTTTTAATAAATAGATGTAGAGTAAACGGATAATAAAAGTAGAGGTAGAATATCACTGATTATGAATACTTAGTGCTGTTTTTTTCTTTGAAAAGCAAAGGAATAAGAACAAAAAAGAAAGAAAATGTGAACAGACTTGGACAATTACAGAAAACCTCCATCAGTGCTGCTGTCATTTTAAATTGTCTTGTTATTGCCACAGTTCAGATGCTGCTAAGCAGTAGGACGGACTCTTTTTTTCCTAGCAGAAGCAATATTTTGGATTGGATCCTCCTCACCCTGTAAAGGTTATTTTCTCATTAATGGCCGACTCCCTGCACTATTATCCCTTGCTTGTCATGCATCTCCCTCCTTTGTCGTGACCTACGAGCAAAGGAGGTCATGACAAAAAAAAACGCAGCATGTGTCTGGCTCCTTATGGGTACTGCAATTTCTGAAGTGCCGGAGCGGCGTTACCGGCATCACTACACCCTGGTTTTAATTCATGATCGGCGGAATGACAGATGAATAGATCTGGGACTATTTTTTTCAATTATTGTTAACATAGTTTTATTATTAACATTAATATTTTATGATTAACATTTTTGAGAACCGGGGCTTTGCTAAAAACATCCAGTGCTATTGCCCCGAATGCCCAGTTCTAACGACGCCACTGCTGGACACACATCACAGTAGAGACACTAAATACTAATATAAACCTGAAAATGAACAAAATAGGGCCCCTTTAAGTTTTTTGATATCGTGTTCTTTGCCTTTTGCTTTGGTTTCCTGGCCCAGGAGCAGTGGGGTCAGGTTGGAGGTGTCGTCAGGAAACAACCTACACATGTGCTACTGCCCATCTGTTGTGGTCTAAAATGTTTAAATGTAATATCCTGTTCTACTTTATCAATAAAAAAAAGTAGTGATGACATTGTCATTGAGTGTGGAAAACAATGTCTCCCAACAGTCACCTTCTCCGGAATTCAGACCTGCCAGCAGTGAAGCTGTTGATGCTTGTTGTATGTTTTCAAGTTTTGATTGCCAAGTCAATCTACTTGAACCGGGTCCGTTGCTGGTTGAAATTCATTCTGATAATAAGTTTTAATATTTCTTTTTATATTATTTTCACAATCAGTGTCCAGCTAACTGTCACCTTCTGTGTTCTTTTCAAGGAAATCAAAATCTCCACTTTTCAATGAAGCAGCACATTGAAATCAAGCTTTTGAAAAGTGGAGGTGGGGGATGACAAAGAAGCAGGTGGGACAAAGAGAATGTGAGACAAAACAAGGAAGAAGAGGTTCCAAGAATAAAAGAGAGAAAAATTGATTTTATGTGAAAGTGGTGTGTGTGTGTGTGTGTGTGTGTGTGTGTGTGTGTGTGTGTGTGTGTGTGTGTGTGTGAGAGAGAGAGAGAGAGAGAGAGAGATGATGAGGAAAGACTTTGAGTGTGTGCAGCAGTTGAAGGGTCTCATTATTTTTGAAGGAGAGGAACTTCAAAGGAGACTTTATACTCAATACATCCCCAACTCAACTGAGGTGGACACACACACACACACACACACACACACACACACACACACACACTGTTTATTAAATGTATTTTTTATTTTTCAAGGCATAATACATTAACATTTAAGCACTTCACCATTAAATGATAAATGACAACAACAATGACAACAACATAATTTAACTTAAAAATAAAACATTGAGAGACAAGTCAACAGCTCAAGGCAACACAGTCTCACTCCCTGAACGTCCAGGAGTGACGCTTGGTCAGGGTCCTATGGCGTGCAGTTGTGACGCGCCGAGTCTCCTTCAGCTTCATAAACGGACGCAAAGAGCTTTCAACTGATTGCAATGTATTCCCATCGGCGGCGGTATTTGACGCTCAGGGAAGCACCGCATCGGTCCATGTCGGCGGCACTTAAAGGCAATGTGAGCGTCCATTCCCATTGGATAACGGAGGATTTTACACCCGGAAGTAAGTATTCTCTTTACTGTCGATTGATTTTACAGTGATATCTGCACTACTCATCAACTCAAAAACACCAGATTATCCTTGTTAATTACACAACATGCCGTGAGACTGGGTTGGTTATTTGGTCCATGTGTTCCTGCACTTGTTCCTCTTGCCCTCTCTGGGCTGAACTCGTTCAGTATTTCTTTGTTTTCTTTGTCCAATTTACCTTGTCTGTTCCCCCTGTTTTTGTGTTCAACTGTTTTCATTATCTTTTTGTTGTATATACCTGCCGCCCTCTTTTATACTGCATTTGGGACCTGCCTTCCTAACCCTCTTAACAATCTTATCATCTGTGGACCAATAGCAGACATAGCCCATTGTTTCAAACATGTTAAAAACTGTTTCTTGTCATCTTCTTCAGGTCACCTGGACATTAACATTTACTAATCATCATCATCATAGTCTCTCCCTTCCTGCGGCTTCTCCTTGTCTCTATCTGGGTTACCTGGGCCTTAACCTCTATATATTGGCATCTCAAATGGAAGCAGCATTTTTCATTATCTTGCTGCCTACCTTTAGCTGCTTTAGCTTGCATTAACAATTTCACCACCATGCCGGTCTGTACCTTTAACTGCTGACATAACCGCACCTTGGTCTGCTCCTCCCATTGCTCATGTTTTTTTCAGGTCATCTTTACCTCCTTTTTATGACTCAGGGGTAATGAAGCAACCCCCCTCTCACTGGCAGAAAGAGCAGCCTTTTATCGCCCAACCAAAGAGTGCTTTTTTGTGACCAATTTTAAAAGAATATATAATCACAAGTCAAACATATATATATATATATATATATATCCTTTGCAGGTAAAAAGTCTCATTGAGATTAAAATCTCTTTTTCAAGAGCGACCTGGCCAAGAAGGGCAGCATGAACAATGTTACAACAGATAAAACACAGACAATACAGGCAGAGGAATACAGTGGTCGTAAAACACAACTTAAATGGCACATTAACCAGTCAATATTAAAATAATATAAACTATTATGAATCATTAAAAACTGGCACAATTTCAAACGACTTCAATTATGGGATATACGAGCAATCACATCGACCAATGGATTCTTGTTCTCTGTCCTTTAAGATGGACTTGAATTCCCCCGTAGTGATCACATTTGACAGTTTCAGCCCCTTCTGTATATTAACATAAATATTTGAATGATATATATATATATATAATGATATACACAGGGACGGGTGGCGCAGTGGTCTGTGCGTCTGATCATCAGTTGGGGAGCTCCAGTTCGAAACCCGCTCCCGCCGCCACTGCGTCAGGCCGTTGTGTCCTTGGGCAAGACACTTCACCCGAAATTGCTCCTGTGGGTATTGTCCACAGTACATGTATGATATTAATGTATACTTGTAAAAGCGCCTCGAGGTGTGAAGATGGGCGGTGTGGCGCAGTGGGCTGTGCAAAATGATTATCAGATCAAGGGGGTGAAACCCGCTGCCGCTGCGTCTGTAAAGCCGTTGTGTCCTTGGGCACAACTTGCTCCTGTGGGTATTGTCCACAGTAGAACATTACATGTATGTGTATTCGTAAAGTGCTTTGAGATTCATTGATAAAGCGCTATAATAAATATAAGGATTATTATTATATATCAAATCCGTAATCCCCTTTTCAATATTATTTGCTGTTACCCTCTCGGAATGATTAAGACATGTTGGTTGTCCTGGGGAGTCTTTTAGGGAGTTGGACACAGGAGAGCAGGTGCTCGACACATTTGTAACTTTAGATAGATGCTAAAAAATGATGGCACTCATTACACTTTTGTTTCTCACGCCACTTGATTGACAGAGCCACAGGATGATGATTCTATGTCTAAAACAACATGATAAGATTCCACGGAGAAAGTACACAAGAACACTAAAAGCTAACTATCCACAAAATTTGACAGGTGCTCGTCTCATCATTCTCCTAGTATTGTGAAAACATATTACAATGCTTTAAGGTGAACAGACATAGCTACCCGTTACAGCCCTACTACCAATTTCACAGCCTACATTTTGTTTGTAGGCAAATCTTTCTTGTAAATAATAAAATATGTTATTTACAAGAATATATATGTGTGTTTCACATGCCACTCATGATGGAAAAAAATAAGTTATGCCGACAGGAAAAAATACTGAATATATACAACAAAGCCTTCACCAAAATTGGCGAGGTTGACTGGTAGACAAATACAAGGACAGCTGTTATTGCTGAGCTAGCGATCACATTTCCAACCAACAATGAGCTGCCCCCACTCACGAGAACTAAGGATTCCAAAAAAGCAGCAGCAGAACACTGAAGGAAGGTTTTTACCTTTAAAGATGATATATCATGCTCATTCTCAGGTTCATATTTTTATTTAGTGTCTCTACTGGGACATGTCTCTATGCTTTAATGTTCAAAAAGCTCTTTATTTTTCTCATACTGCCTGTGCTGCAGCACCTCTTTTCACCCTCTGTCTGAAACCAGAGCTGTCATGATTTTAGTTTTGTCTTTTTAGTTATGGGTTTATTTTGAAATTCTGTTCTCCCTGTGTCTGGTCTTCCTTCCTGTGTTTGCCCTCCTGTGTCTGATTGTCTGATTGTGTTCACCTGTTGCCCTTGTGTTTCTGCCTCCCCTGCCCAGCTGTAAAATAATTAAAGCTCGCATTTTGTTACACTTTGAAACCCGCTTCTAGTGATGGGAAAATGAAGCTTTGAATGAAGCATCGAACCACTTGGACAATTGTGTTGGAAATAGGTTCATTTCTCGAAGCTTCAGTTACAGCGACCTCTCCTGGCGAAGTGCAAGGCTGCAGTGGGTTTAACGTATCTTTGCCTTGAAAAATATTCGATGACACACACACACTAAGACTGAATATCATTTTCTATTTGCAATTAAAGATTGATAATTGTGCATATTGGGTTATTGAGAAGAGAGTGCTGGAAAATGTGGCATTGGTTGGGTGTGCTTGTGTAATTATGGCAGGGGTGATTATGTGGGATGGGGAACACTCAAATATCTTTATTGAGGTAGCCTACATTATTCTTTTTATTTTGTATTTTTCTAAAGGCATTTTTTTGGACGGAGAGGGCCTTTTATCAGTTATAGTATTAAAGTTGAAAAGCGGGCAATGATTAAAGATTTATCCATTCCAGGATTCGAACCAGTTGCAGGGAGGACATCGCCGTATGCGGGCTGCCGGCTCTATCCACTGGGCTATCTATTCCTTACACAATCTATCTGTTTTTATATTACTCATAATTGTCTTTTTTTCACAACTTCTCCACATTTCGAAGTGTTTCCCGAGCCAGAACGACCTATCTTTCTTCCTGGCTTGCTCTATAATGATCCAATTCAAATGCAATACCAACAACAACTCAACAGCAACAACGCAAAATACGACAACAACCCACACATTGCCCATTGTTTGGAGCGGTTATAAAGTGTTGAAGCGGGAGTCACGTGATCAGCTGGACAAGATGGCAGCATAGGTTAAACTCGCTCAACCCAGTGATGCTAATTCTCTAAATTTATACCGTTGAGACAACTCTTTTTTAATATATTTTAGCCTCTGTGAGTGTTTGATCGAAGGCAATGTCTAAATCGAGCAAAAAGTCGCCGCCTAAAACGGTTCCCGAGACGAGGGGGAAGTCTGACATGGAGGCGTTAGCCGACACAGTGCTTGAGAAGCAACGAGGCTATCTGGATTCGCGCTTCGACCAACTCCAACAGATGGGGAGGGAGACGGAGGGGAAATTGACTTCTATCCAAACAGACTTGGTGGTACTGAGTGAAAGCATCGGCACCGTTAAGGCAGAGATGGGCAAGATACGGTTAGATGTGGTGAAAAATGCGGGTATGCTAGCCACCCACGAGGCTACACTGGACATGATGCAACTCAAGCTAGCGGACATGGAGGACCGGAGCAGAAGATGCAGTGTCCGTATAACTAGGCTAGCAGAAGGACTTGAAAGGTCTAACGCCATACAATTTCTGACACACTCGCTTCCGAAGTGGTTCCCCTCCTTAAGTAATCTAAAGGGCGAGTTAATGCGAGCTCATCGCATCTACAGCGACGACAGGAAGAAGCAGGTGGGCACTACCCGCACTTTGATTTTCAACATTCGCCGTTATACCACCCGCCAAGACATACTCCGTGCCGCAAAGAAATCCCCGCTCACGATTGATGGACGGAGGATTCGCTTCTCCCCTGACTACAGCAGAATAGTGGTCTTTTGGAACTTGTTGGACTATATAGCGTCGCTGTTTTGGACTAAATGCACACTGCTTTGCGTGGACTGGGATCTCTTACAGAGTTTTGGATTATTACTGCAGGCTTCTTTTTATTTTTTTTTGTCTGAGGCTGGACTCATCTGGGGACGGATAGTTGTTTATCATTGTTTGGCTGATCAGACTAACTTGCGAGCCTACTGCTTGATTTTTGGATCCCACACCACGTAATAGACTCTGGACTTTAATACAAACACAGCCGGTTTCTTTGCTTTTTGTTTTTGATCTATATCACGGCGGATCTGCTGTGCATGTCGGATGTGAATGGACAATGGCCGGTAAGATGTGCGTTGGTTATCGGAACAGTGTATGCTATGATGTTACCTATTTACGTTTTTTGCTCTCTTTTCTTCTAATACCTAAGCTCATTGTTGCCTTAGGTTATTTCATTTAGTCTGTTAACAACGGTTTAGTAAGCTTTAAGTACTGGGTTGGAGGGTAGGTATAATCCTTTTGCAGCCCCATATCCAATCAGGTCACGGGTCAATTTAGGAATATCCATTTAATGTATTGTTTAGTTATTTTAAGTATCGTCTTAAATATTTATTTTTCTTTATCATCTTGTTTTTGTTACCGGGGAAATGTATGGGGGATTGTCTTGTTTTTGTCTTTGTCCAGTTATGGGAAACGCTTACATGTTCTCGGATTGCTTATGTGGGGAGGGACTTCATTTTATTTTGGTCTTGTTTACAGGTTTAGTAAATATGGTTGTTTATCATCTGACATTCCACTCAGCTTATTGTTGACATCTTCCAGAGCAGTGCAGCCCAATGGGTGACTTATAAGAGTCACCCAATGGGTGACTTATAAGAGTCACCCAATGGGTGACTTATCTATTCTTGTGTGGAACTGTGATGGGTTGAATGCACCTCACAAGCGAGCTAGTGTTTTGACTTTGTTACATCGCCGTAAAATTAATCTGGCTTTCCTACAAGGGACGCACCTGCTGAGTGAAGATTCCGGCCGTATTGCTAATAAATTCTATCACACTATTGCATCCTCTTCAGCTAACTCCAAAACCAAAGGAGTAGCCATTGTATCTAGACGTAATTTGAACGTTAAGGTGCTGGACATGTTGGCAGACACTGCACGGTGGATAACGATTGCCAGGGTGGAAGTTTATGGGAGAAAGGTGGCTCTTATCTCTGCCTATGCCCCAAATACATTTGATAAGGATTTTTATGATACCTTAACTCAAAAAATGCTAGAATTAACAAAGTATGTTATCATGGTGGGAGCGGACATGAACGCATTTTGGAATTCAAATGAACGGTCAAGTTTAACAGCCTCTAGAGATCAGGAGTCGGCTACTGCCGCGCTGCGGTCTTGGGCTGGGAGTTTGGGACTAGTGGACATGTGGCAAGCTTTTAACCCACAGGTTAAAGATTATTCATTTTTCTCAGCCAGACACAAATCTTTTTCTAGGATAGATTATCTTTTTACCTCTCCACAACTTTTCCAGAAAGTCCATAATGTAATGTTGCTTCCTATTGCCCTCTCAGACCACAAGGGAGCAGAGTCCTGCACGGGTCTGATTTTCAAGACCCACTCCCGCCCCGCACCCGCGACGTGCAATACCGAACCCGCCCCGCCACCCGCACATATTGCCAATTAGTTCCGCAAACCGACCCGACCCGTCGGCACAAGATCCGCAAACCGACCCGAACCCGCATATCCTATGAGCAGTGAAAACATGCAATTATTAAAGCGTGGGATGTTGGTTATTTTCTCCATCTAGGATGACACCAAAAGCCTCCCAGAAGTTGGATTTCGCTCTTGAGGAAGAGTTATTGACAATGCTGTATTCTCCACTAGAGAGCTTTACCTCAGCCATTTCGAATGTGACGCGCTCAGCAGCAGATTGATGCAATGCAGAGGTTATGATTATGCGCGGTCCCGAGGGGGAGAGGTCTGAGGATTTAAACATTAAATTAAATTATTTTAATATATTTATTATGCAACACCCGCGACCCGACGGATTTTTTTTTTGAAAAAATACCACCCGCACATCACTCTTTTTGCGGGTCACCCGTCGGGTCGGGTACCCGCGGGTACCCGACCTGATGCAGGACTCTGCAAGGGAGTACTCTGTTGTGCGACTCTGGGCAATTTATCCAAGCGCGCCACTAGATGGCGCCTCAATTCCACTTTACTAGGAAATGGAAAATATAAAGAACAATTCCTGACACAATTGGAAGAATTTCTTGACTTAAATATAGGTTCAGTACCCAAGAATATTATGGGATGCAGTCAAAGGCTTTATAAGAAGCAACACCATATTGTTCTCTTCAAATGTATGTAAGGAAAGATCTTCCAGATGACAGGCTTTGGAAGCAGAATTTGCTAGTCTTGACTCCATTTTGCAGAATAATTACTCTAAACAAACGGCATCTAAACGTAAACTTGTCAAAAAGGAAATAAATGATATCTTGAAACAACGATCAGAATTTCTAATACATAGGGTTAGGCAGCGTTATTACTTCCACGGGTCTCGGCCCAGTCACCTCTTGGCTTAAAAAATCAGGTCTAGTGAGCACTTTGCAGATATTCCCTCAATTAAATCTTCGAATGGTAATGTCACAACTGAACCAAAGCAAATAAATGAGACTTTTCAAACCTTTTATTCCAATTTATATAAGTCAGAGGTTCAGTTGGACGAGAATAGATGTGACGCCTTTCTCGGTCAGCTAGACTTACCAAAGCTTGCAGTCGTTGATTCCACCCATCTTGATGATCCCTTTTCCTTAGAGGAATTAAAAGATGCAGTACGCAACATGCAACGAAACAAATCACCAGGTTTAGATGGGATACCTCCCGAATTTTATGTAGCATTTTGGGATAAACTGGGTCCACTACTTTTGGATATGATAATGTATTCGATAGATAAAGGCAGTTTTTCGAGGGACGTGAACATAGCCCTGATTTCCTTGCTTTTAAAGAAGGACAAGGACCCGACAGATTGTGCTAGTTACAGGCCACTAAGTTTATTCAATTCGGATCTAAAAATATTTGCAAAAGTGCTTGCCAGGCACATTCAGGATTATATGCCAACCTTAATTAACTGTGATCAGACAGGGTTTATAAAGTCAAGGCTAGCTGCTGATAATGTTAGACGTCTTCTCCATATAATAAATGCTTCAGTAGACAAAAAAGACCCGGCAGCGGTGCTGTCTCTTAATGCAATGAAAGCCTTTGACAGACTAGAGTGGTCCTTTCTGTGGTCTGTGCTGGAGAAAATGGCTTTTGGTAATGGCTTTATACATATGGTTAAGGTGCTGTACTCTAATCCCTCAGCTCTGGTGCTCACTGGGCAATTATCCTCAGCGTTATTCCCTGTTTCTAGATCTTCCCGTCAGGGATGTCCACTGAGCCCATCACTTTTTGCACTCTCCCTTGAGCCTCTAGCCCAAATGATACGCCAATCCCCTAGTATACATCCGATTTCTGTTCGTGACACTCGGGTGGCGCTATACGCAGATGATATTCTGGTTTTCATGGAGAAACCGACTCAATCTATGCCTGTATTGTTATCTATTTGTGAGGAGTTTGGTTGTCTCTCTGGCGTTAGGATTAATTGGTCTAAATCCACACTCTTACCCCTTAATGAGCCAGCTAAAATGCTTCAATTTCCACCCAATGTCCCAGTTGTCCAGCACTTTAAATATCTTGGGATAGAAATGTTCCCATCTTTAAATCGCATTGTAACATATAATTACTGAGAAGCATGGAACAGGATTAAAGTGGATTTGGAAAGATGGACTAGCCTTCCGAACTCTCTTCGGGCCCGAATATCTATAGTCAAAATGAACATTTTACCCAGGATTAATTTTGTCAGCTCAATGATCCCCCTCTCACCCCTGGTTGAGTATTGGAAAAAAATCCACTCTTTTATTTCGCGCTTTATCTGGAATTCAAAGTGTCCGCGACTGAAATGATCCACTATACAGAGGGGGAGGGAAGGTGGTGGTCTGGCGGTGCCTAATTTTAAATTGTATTTTTGGTCATTTGTGCTTCGTCCGTTACTGGTTTGGCTTAACCCTAATGCTTCCGTTTCCTGGAGTAATATAGAGGAAAATATCGTACAACCTTGGAACCTGCAGGATATCCTTTTTGTCAATTTAACACATAGGCAATGTCAACTACGCTTTGGCCCTATAGTTTCACATCTCATCAAGATATGGCGCACAGCGGAATCACAATTTAAGATTTCCTGCAAGTGGCAAACACTTTCTCCTATATTTGATAATAAAGGTCTGCTAATTGGTGGGAGACCTGTCTCATCCTCTCATTGGAGCAACAGCAGTATTCACACTTGAGTGACATTTATGATAACAGGGGCTTGTGCTCCTTTCAAGAAATGAAGAGTGCATTCAATCTGCCAGGTAACTCGTTTTTCTTCTATTTGCAGCTCAGATCTGCTCTCAAGGCACATGGTGTCCCATGGCAACAACCTATACCCGTCCATCCTCTTTATAAGTTATTTACTGTACAAGGGAAAAACAGGGGTATGTTGTCTACACTGTATAATTTCTTTCTGGAGGCTTCCTAGGATAACCTACAGCTGGACAGAGTATGGAGACGTGACTGCCCAGTTTTAGACCCTGATTTCAGTTGGGAGGGTGTTTGGTCAAGCATAAAAGAAGCTTCTCGGAATCCCGATCACCAACAGATCCACTTTAACTTTGTCCACAGAACATATCTTACCCCGCGTAAACTTCACTGCTTTAAAATGATAGGCGATCCCTCATGTAGTTTATGCACTATGAAGGCCCCTGGTACGTTTATGCACATGATGTGGGACTGTCTCCCAGTCGCACTATTCTGGACTAAAGTGGCTTCTGGCATGTCACGTGTGCTTTCAGTGACAGTGCCGGTGACTGTACCCGCCCTTCTATTGAATGATCTGTCAAAGCTCAATATCACCAAGCTTAAGATGCGCATCTTACTAGCTGGCCTAACAGCTGCAAAAAAGATGGTTGCGGTTTGATGGAAGCCTCCTAATTCCCTCACCTTCAGACACTGGGTCCTTGCATCTCTAGGTGTTGTTTATCTAGAGTTGTCAACTGCCCGAATAAATAGGACAAATGACATTAATGTAAACAATTGGCGCTCTGCAGTCGATTCCTTCAAAGATCTTTTAGAATGATTTCTCCCTTTCCATAATCCACAGCCTTTTCAATTGTGACCTTTGCGTTTCCCTGTGTGTGTGTGTATGTGTTAGTGATGGTATACACTCCTGTCTGATAGCGCTGATGGAGTGCTGGCACCAACAGCGAACACCCTATATGTGTGTGTGTGTGTCTTTGTCTGTGTGTTTATATTTCTAGGAGGGAGGGTAGGGAGGGTAGGGTTTGTTTTATTTTATTTTATTTTCGTTGTCTTGTTATTACTTTTAGCTTACATGTGTTTTCTGTATTCTGCATTTTGTATATTTTGTAAGTAATTACATTTATCTCATTTTGTTTCTCTTGTGTACTTTCAGTTATTTCATTTAAAAAAAAAAAGAAAAAAAAGTGTTGTGCTTGTAGTTGTACATGTTGTGTATTAACTTCAATAAAAATGTGAAAAAAAAAAATAAAGTGTTGAAGCGCTCAAATTTGAAACTGTTTCAACCTGTCACCTGTCAGAGTCGAGACGAGGCAGTGCATTGAATCACCTGATTGGACGGTGAACCAGTGAGTTGATTCATTCAGGAAATGAAGCAGTTGCTGCTTCGGACGTCATATGTCACGTGATTTGAAGCAGTTGCTGCTTCGGACGTCATATGTCACGTGATTTGAAGCAAGCTTCAAAGCACTGCTTCTATGGAATAGGACAACCAGGGTTTGAAGCACGTATCGAAGCTTCAGTGTCAAACTGCCATCACTACCCGCTTCTCCTCAATCTGCATTTGGGTCCTGCCTTACCTCAAACCCTGACAGAACGATCCGACCAGAATGGACCCAGCAGATGATCCAATTGAAGTGGAGTTGTATTCTTTTACCTACTTGCTGGCTTGCTGCTATGGTAAGTGGAGGGGAACAACCAGTGTGGAGCAGAAAAGGGCTGCCCTGGCAGAGGCGTACCAGATGGCAACAGAGAAACCATGTTTAGTGAAGTTCTTACCTGGGTGGATTATGGACTTCCTCCAGACATGCGTTTCCCGGCCTGCTAGCCCCAGGCATGCTAGCCCCCTGCCTCCCACAGTTCCCAACATAGCTCCTTTCGAGAACCCTTTTGATGGGTCTCGTCTGGCTTTTGGAGGTCCACGGAGCCTCCAAAAGGCTCCTAAGAGAAGGAGACCCAAGTCCAGGCTACCAGCCCGAGCCCCAGCAGCCAGTTCCGGCTCCAGTTCCGGCCTATGCAGCTATGGTTCCAGCCTCAGTTTTGGCCCCAGCAGCCATGGTTCCCAATTCAGTTCCGGCCCCAGTTCCGGTTCCAGTTCTGGCTCCAGTTCCGGTTCCAGTTCTGGTTCCGGTTCCCCGGCTGACGCCAGCCCCCCCGTGTCCTGTCGGCGTTCCGGCCGACTCCAGCTCCCCGTCTCCTGTTGGCGGTCCGGCCTTCTCAAGTCCCTACTCAAGTCCCTACTCAAGTCCCTTCTCAAGCCCCTTCTCAAGTCCCTACTCAATTCTCTACTCAAGTCCCTACTCAAGTCCCTTCTCAAGTCCCTTCTCAAGTCCCTTCTCAAGTCCCGACTCATGTCCCTTCTCCATTGGGGTCCAGCCGACACCTGTTTCTTCGGGGATCCTGCCATCTCCATGTCCTGTCCTGTTGGGGGTCCCGCCGACACCTGCTCCGCCGGGGTTCCTGCCAACACCATGTCCTGTCCTGTTGGGGGTTCTGCCGACACCCGCTCCGCCGGGTTTACTGCCAACACCATGTCCTGTCCTGTTGGGGGTCCCGCCGACACCTGCTACACCGGGGTTCCTGCCAACACCATGTCCTGTCCTGTCGGGGGTCCCGCCGACACCTGCTACACCTGGGGTCCCGTCGACACCAGCCCATGTTCCGTCCAGGGTCCCGTCTACGCCTGTCCCGTCAGGGGTTCCGTCTACACCTGTCCCGCCGGTTCCGGTTCCTGTCCGGCCGACACTGGTTCCTGTCCCGCCTGGGGTCCCATCAGCTCCTGCTCCCGATCTGCATTTGGGTCCTGCCTTACCTCAAACCCTGACAAGAGCCCAGTCTACTCTGATTGGTTAGCTGGCTGACTCTGTTGTGATTGATCAACCGCTTAGAGATGTCCCGCCCCTCATCACGTAAAATGTGTTGGAGCGCTAGCCAATAGAAGGGCAAGTGTTACTTAGCGATGTTACTGTTACAGAAGTAAACAGAGGAGTCCAATGGAGGCGTTTCAGGCAGGGGGGGGGTTCGTGTGTGTGAGAGGGAATACAGGTATTTTAGCATTTGCAGACCATTTACATGCACAAAAACCTGTATAACACACTACAGGAAAGAGACAACCCAAAGCATAACAGAGCCTCTTTAAACTGTTACTGCATTATCAGAAATATAGCTTACAGCAGACTTTACAGACTGTTTTAACCTGCTGACACCCAAGCTTTTGTTGGGTACTCATTTTGAATGTGTCCTAGCTATTAGTGGGACCTAGTAAGTATTAAACCTAAGGTTGCAGTAGAATAGTCCAAAAATCAGCTCCTATCGTCTATTCCTATCCACTATTCCTCGACCTCTGTGTGAAACGTCACGGGGTTAAGGAGTAGTGGATAGGAGAATTCAAAAGGATTTAGGAGAAGAGACTGCTGTGCTCTGAGAATCCGACTGCACTTTCACTATCCGATGTATTTTTGATGCGCCAGTGGACGTCATGAATATGCATCTGCTGTGGGGAAACTACACAGCGGACTACATGGATGTATAATAAGAACGGCGGACGCATCTAGATACTTTGCAGTTATCTGATGGTGTTGTTTTATGCTTTATGAACGTGGACAACAGAGAAACAAATATTTGTCATGACCAAGGTTGGAATTTAAATAAAAAAGTGAAGTGAAACTTATGCTCGTCACCCTCACCCTCATGTATTAATCCACATGAATCCCAATACGTATGATTGTATGGAAAGATCTTAAAAGAAATACAAATGTATTTATTATAAACGTTAGTCCTTAACATCTATCACGTTCATATTTCTCCTTTTGATTATTTATTATAATGATGAACGTTCAAAACAAAGCACTTTGGCAAGTTACCACATCAGTTTTAAAATGCTTAATAAGCACCGTAACTTTCATGATACTAATTTCTCGGTCATAATCGGTTGTTTCCGTGAACGGCCGAATGTTGTGTGACGGCAAATGCTGCGGCCGCAAGGCATTGTGGGACAGCATGTTCTCCTTTCCTTTCGTAAGGCAAGGTCCAGTGTTTCCTAAGCTAAAGGAGGTTATAAAGGAAGTTTCAAACCTCCTTTCTAGAGAATTCGAACGGCTCTTATCATGGCTGCCACTGAGGTACTTCCGGGTCATTTCACTCCGTTAGGAAGGTTCCTAAGATAAACGGACAATTTGACTGCAGCCTAAGCATCTTCTTGAAACAGGAAGTCCTTTTTTGAAAACAAAAAAAACCCTAATCTTGTTCACGATATAAGAAAGAATCATCTGGAGGCGGAATCTGTTATTCATTACTTTGGATCCCTGTCTGAAGTCAAAAAGGGCATGGTCAAATCTGGAGGTAAGATTGTTATTGTTGTTGCTTTTAATTTCAATATAAACCCCTTTTATGATTAAAATGAGTGCCTTTTTTATCTTAATGAAAAAATCAAAAAGAGTTAAAGAAAAAATAAATAAAGAAAAAAGAAAATTAAGCAACTTTATTTGATAAACTTACAAAGGTTATTAGTTTTAGTTTGAGAAAATCCAATGTGCTTCCCTACCAAGAAATACAGTCATGATTAATAAGCCTAGTATATATACATTTCCTTGACAAGAACTGAAAAAATCTTCGTATTCTCCAAAAAAATCTTCCTATTCTCCACAAAAATGTGTGTTGTAGTGAACCAAAAGTCTGGATCACTCCATCTCCTGTGAAGTAATGGCAATAAAAGAATATAGGGCATTGGAACATTAAAGTTGCCATTACAAACGTTATATGTAGCTATGTAAGAGAAAAAAACTACGGGTGATGGTATATTTAAGCAATAGCTCACGACAGCTAAGGGGGTTGTCGACCCTCCGCTTCGTGTCAGGCCGAATCACGCCCCTTAGCTGTGATATAATGACCATATACCACCGCCTGAAGCGAGCTATTGCTTTTATAAAACGTTTACCAAGTGTGGCAATATGAAAGAAAAATACACACTCTAATTTAAATAGTTTTTATTAGTAAATAATTATGTTCAAAATAAAATAGTCCCTCCGTTGCCTTCTGCACAAAACAGTGCAAGGTGGTTGCTATGCAATAACACTAACAGCTAGCGAACATATTAGACAGAGAGCGTTGACCGATTATTTGGCAATTTATTTACATGAATTTGTATGTTGCCGTTTATTGTGCTCCCACTGAAAAACTGTCCAGCGTCCATAGAATGGCTTACGAGGTTACTTGTATAGGTTGAGGTTGTTCTAAGCGGTTGCTTGGCGTGGCGAGAATATTGCTCCACTTTCTCCGGTCCCCGAGATTCGGCTTCCAGTAGCTCTGGAGAGAGCTTTCGCACCTGTAGCCACTAACGGTCATCATTTCTCTGCTTTGTTTCAAGACCCGCATCAGAAAGCTGGTGGTACTTTTCCAGTTGATCTACCTGCTCTTCACGTAGGTCTGCATGTCGTCGTTTAGGTGCTTTTTTTTCTGGAGATAGGCACTGCTCAATCCACTCCTCCATAGTGAGGCCACCCCAGAGGTGAAACCTTAAATGTTTCCATCTTAAGCTTTGTTAATTAGTTAGTTTCGTAACGGACGTAATGTAACAGTTGTAGCTTTTTCTCAGATGCGGAGGGATAATGACTTGTGAAAAGTAACTACAATTCTACCCGTGATATACGCTCATTATATCACGGCTAAGAACCAATCAGATTGCTTGATTTGACTTGTCCGTTTTATAAATATATATATTAACTGTCCTTTTTTTCCAAAAGTCGTAAATAAAGCAAGTGAAGTAGGCTACATTTAATAAAGCCGTGGAGGGAGTCTGTCACGATCTTGGTGTTATGTCACGGTTTTAGTGTTGTCTGTCTGGTAATGGGTTTTGTTTTGCTGTTCTGTTCTTCCTGTCTCTTGTTTTCCTCCTGTGTCTGATTGTCTGATTGTGTTCACCTGTTGCCCTTGTGTTTCTCCTCCCCTGCCCGGCTGTTTCTCGTCCCGTGATTACCCCTTCCTGTATTTAGTCTTGTCTTTCCCTTTGTTCCCCTGTCGGTTCATTGTTTGTCTTTCCTGTCTCCCTCCATGTTGTTCACGGTCAGTTTTGTTTGTTAATGCTACCTTGTGCAACCTATGTTTTTTCATGCCATGTTTATGTTCATCAGCTTTTAAATAAAGCTCGCCTTTGTTTCTAGACCTTTTACCTTTTTTGTAGTCTGCATTTGGGTCCTACTTTTTCCACGCATTCTAACAGAGTCTATAAACCTGGTTAAAGAGTAACCGCGCTTACGGGACGCTCTAATAAGTAAAGCGAATGTGCTGACACTTCACCTGGCCTCCTATTGGTTGAGGGACTTTGACTGGGTTGTTGCACAAAAAAATCCAAGCACAGAGCAGAAATCTGAGAGCAGACATTTGACGAGCGCAGTCAGCACACAGAAGCAGCCTGAGTGCGAGGAGAAGTTTTAAACTGGAAAACAGGAAATCTGTGCAAGCAGCAATATATCTGAGTGCAAGCGTACAGTTTGAGCAGAAGCAGAGCAAATCTAAGCGCAGGCGCTATTTGAGTGCGAGGACAGGGTTTGAGGTTTAGTGTTTGATCATAAAAATCTACTACATTTTTTTTTTTAAATTGTTTTTCTCATCAGAACTTTATTTAAGGTATTTGAATGTAACATTTTAAGAAAATTGATTTTAAAAAGAGAGGAAACATCTGTAAAATTACACTGTATTCCTGTAAATTAATTGCTTTTGCACTTTATTTCAGTTAAAATATTCTATTTTAAATGTTATTGTTTTTGTTTGGCAGCCGCTGCTGCCAGTCATTTGACCGATTTTTTACAATTTTTTTCACGTAGAAGTTTTAGTGCTGTACTTTTATTAAAGGTTATTCATTTTAAAAAGAGAGGATAAATCTTTAAGATTACAGTGTTTGCACATAGACGTTTTAGTATTGTAGTTTTATTAAAGGTTTTTGATTTTAAAAAGAGAGGATAAATCTGTAAAATTACAGTGTTTGCACGTAGAAGTTTTAGTGCTGTACTTTTATTAAAGGTTATTGACTGTAAAAAGAGAATATAAATCTGTAAAATTACAGTGTTCCTGTAAATACTTAAGGACAATTCCCGTAAATGTCGTCAAACTCATACGACCAAATAGGTCGACTGTTCAAGCGCTTGTTACGACCTATAATCACGTTTTAAAGTTTTCGACATCTAGTGGTCCCGTTGACTTCAAACGCTCCGGTGGGTCGTATATTCACAAATAACCCTCTCTGGAAAATCCTAGATTGTAGGATAGTTTGGCCATTAAAATGAAAAGCACCCTTGAATGATGGGATAGTAGACAAAAAGCTTTAAGAATCCCAACTATAACATATAAGAAGTACCCTGTATCAAGATTGATGCAAAACAAGTGACATTTGACCTTTTTAGAGAGATTTAGAAAAGAAAACCATTTGGGTGCATTTTCCATATCTCTGGAACCGAAATTATTTTCGGTGGGGCTATTTTAATGGTGAATAAACCACACAGGGGGGTCCGGGGGGGATTTTTTTTAGAAATGACCCCTTAAATCAGGTGTCTCAGACTCCAGGCCCGCGGGCCAGACGCGGCCCGCGAGACAGTTTCTCATGGCCCGGTTGTTGATATCACGTAATAGTGTTAATCTGGCCCTCGCGTTTACGTTTGCGCTTTTAGATTTCAATTTTATTTTTGGATTGATCCCGCTGCTGGCAGGGAACTGCTGCGCAGTTCCCTCGCCCCTCCCCCCTCCGAGGGAACTCCGCCACACGTCAATCAAATGCGCGCAGCGGAATCAATCACAGAGTGATCCAAAAGTGACACAGAGTGGAAGGAAAATATATCGCCCAGTCATGTCTTCATCAAAACTTTCAGGGAAAAGAAAAGTCGATGATGACCACAGAAGATTTCAGGAGAAGTGGGAGACTGAATATTTTTTTGTCGAGTACAGGGGAAACGCAACGTGCCTTATATGCACAGAGAAACTCGCTGTATACAAGGAGTATAACGTCAAACGTCACTACTCAACTAAACATGCAGAGTATGCAAAATACCTGGGAGACGAGAGAGAGAAAAAGTCACAGAGCTAAAAAAATGTCTATGGAAGCAACAAAATCTCTTCAAGAAAGGAAGCAATGAGGCTGATTTAGCAGTCGAAGCTAGCTATGTTGAGTGAGATGATTGCTAAGGCGGGAAAGCCGTTTACGGAAGGCGAGTTTGTAAAAAAGTGCATGTTGCAGGCTGCAAGTATAGTCTGTCCAGAAAAGAAGGGTCAGTTTAACAACATCAGCCTCAGCTAACACAGTGGTGGCAGAGCGCATTTCTGACTTATCAAGTGACATATATGATCAGCTGTGCGACAAAGCCAAACTTTTCTGTGCATACTCTGTGGCTCTTGATGAGAGCACGGACATCACTGACACCGCTCAGCTCGCAATGTATGTCCGTGGTGTTGATGACAAGTTTGAAGTGACAGAGGAGTTGCTGACAGTGAAACCAATGCATGGCCAGACCACCGCTCAGGAGATATTCCAGCAACTGTGTGATGCCATTGCGGATATCGGTCTGCCATGGAAGAGGTTTGTTGGAATTACGACCGACGGAGCGCCATCAATGACAGGGAGGAAAAATGGGCTGGTGGCACTTGTTCAAAGAAAACTGGAGGAGGAGGGTGTGGAGGAGGCTATTGCTCTGCACTGCATTATCCATCAGCAGGCCCTTTGCAGCAAATGCTTGAAGTTTGACAATGTAATGTCTGTCGTTGTGAAATGCATCAACCATATCAGATCCAGGGGCTTAAAGCACCGCCAGTTCCGTGCTTTTTTGGAGGAAATTGAGTCAGAATATGAGGATGTGCTCTACTTCACAGAGGTACGTTGGCTCAGCAGGGGAAACGTCCTGAAGAGGTTTTTTGAGTTGAGAACAGAACTGAAAGTATTCATGCTGGAGAAGGGAGGGATGGCTGTTCCCGAGCTGAGTGATCCCAAATGGCTCATGGACTTAGCTTTTCTTGTTGACATCACGCAGGAGCTGAATGCACTGAATAAGAAGTTGCAGGGCCAGGGCCAGCTTGTCAGTGCAGCATATGACAATGTCAAAGCATTCTCTACAAAACTGGTGTTATGGAAAGCCCAGCTCCCTCAGAAAAACCCCTGCCATTTCCCAGCATGCAAGGCTCTCATGGACAGGGGCACAGCATTCAGTGCTGAGAAGTATGTTGATGCCATTGTGAAGCTACAGGAGGAATTTGATCAGCGGTTTGCAGACTTCAAGACACACAGAGCCACTTTCCAAATGTTTGCAGACCCCTTCTCCTTTGATGTGGAAAATGCCCCTGGTGTGCTTCAAATGGAGCTCATTGACCTGCAGTGCAATTCTGAGCTCAAAGCCAAGTTCAGGGAAGTGAATGGGAAAGCAGACAAGCTTGGACAGTTCATGAGAGAATTGCCCCCCTCCTTCCCTGAGCTTTCCAGGATGTTCCATGTGCCTTTTTGGGAGCACATATATGTGTGAACAGCTCTTCTCCACCATGAACTTCAATAAGTCAAAGTACAGGTCCAGACTTACTGATGAACATCTTCAAGCCATACTAAGGGTTTCAACTCCTTCCTCCCTCAAACCAAATGTGGCTCAGCTGTGTGAGAGGAAGCGCTGCCAGGTCTCTACCAGCAAGGAGTAGGCAAGAGCAACTGTGAATAGTTATGTTGTGAAGAACCGTTCATGTTAAGAAGATGTTGAAGAACTGTTAATGTTGTATTTTTAATACATTTTTTGTGGAATACTTGAAGCGGCCCAGACTTGCCCAGACTCTACGTCCAGCGGCCCCCAGGTAAATGGAGTCTGAGACCCCTGCCTTAAATTATGACTTCTGCTGATGTTAGAGGTATGAGAAGACTGATCAATACCTCCATAATCTTCAGTGTGGTTAGCTATGAATCTTCCAAAACTTCCAAATACCTTGTCCTGGACATAGTTTCTACAGTAAACTGTGCAACAGTACAGTAGGCCCACACAAACTGCAGAACACCGGGGCTTTGGGAACACTCAAATGATTGAATTCCAATTTAAAATCAGGAGACTAAATACGAACATTATATGCAGACACAGACGTGGTTCAGAAACACAGAAATATTAGAAAACAGAGCATTAAGGCAACAAATCTAGTTTGATGGATGCTGTCAAAACTCAACTATATACAATAATATGTGTGTGTGTGTGTGTGTGAGAGAGAGATAGAGATGGAGATCTTTAGGTTTAAGGAAGGCAAGTACCCGTGCTTTGCAAACTGTTAAAACAAAAGCTTCAACTTGTACAATTTTGAATCTGTATTTTTGAATATGGATCTTAAGTCGGCGTGACGTTGAACCAGCGACCCTGCTGTAGTTCGTTTATAGCATAACGTTAGCATTTTGCTTCTGGCGACTAGATTTATGATTCTAAAATTATAAAAGTAGGGTAGACATGTGGATATTATCCCGCTGAACAAAACGTGATCCGTTTCTTAAATGTGTTTCAACCACAGACCTTATTTCGAGCTGTTTTCCAAAATCCTATGGAGAAATTGCATTGCATTTTTGTCGAAGGAACCGGAAGGAGTTTACTTCCGGGTTTTAGGACGCGTCACTGCGGCGGGGACCGAGGTCCGGAGTCTCCACCTGCACACGCAGCCATCCTCATCAACTACTGTAGCGTCACCTTGGATACGAGTCCAAACAACTCACAGACTGCATCGGGCGCTGACGTTGGCGCCCTATGACCATCAGATCTGACGACGCTGATTGGCTGAAATGATGTTTCGGCGGCATAGTTTACAGATAGCAACAGTCAGCAATGTGTTGGCTGCTGCTGCTTGGGCTGAGGGCTCCTTTCTTAGCGCCCAGACGAGAGAGGGTTGCGGCCAGGCAGGAAACATGTGACTTTAGACATCGTAACACAATTTTAAACGAGATTTTATTTTAGATTATACATTTGACTGATACCAACTATATAATATGTACCTTGTTCATTAAAAATAAAATAAAAATATATTTTTTTTAATATATTTTTTATTTTATTTTTTAATGACAATCAAACATGTGGGAAGAGGGGGGGTGGCGCCCCTAGCGCCCCTATGGGCCGGCCGCCACTGTCTGGTACCCATCGGTCGATTTTGATGATTGACACCTCTTTTTAACCGTTAGAGCCAATAGAATCGAGAGGGAAGTTCCTAAAATCCATTTAAACATTACCCATTGATGAATGATTGATGCGTAGCCAGAATGCATTAGCACTCTTTCGCTTAGTGCTAATTCAGAGGCTCGGCGTTAGACTTGTGTTTTGTTTCGGTAAGAATGGTTCATATCGTCAGGTAGCTGAGTCTCTTCCCGTTAAGTGGGTATGACATATTCATAGTTTGTTAAATGTTAAAAAGCCCTCAGAAGCTGTTTCCTGCAAGATGTTGCCGAACAGGTTAACCCGCACCGCCTAGTCGTTAAAGCACATTATAGAATATTTTTGTTGAATATGTTATATTTGATTAAAAAATTATAATATTAAGAGTAGCCTACATACAAAATAGGGGGAAAGTAGAAGCTCAATAATAGAAATGTAGAATAGAAAATATCAAGAAGATACTGTAGTGATCTCTACAATAAAACAGTTTAGTGCAGGACGTCCAAAGATATTAATAGGAGGATGTGCAAAACAGACAAACTAATAAGGCTTTATTTAAACATTAAATAATACTTTAAGTTAAGGTCTTCTTTTGAATAAGAAAAAAGCTTTGGGGGTTCGAATCCAGTTTTGGATAGTCTGCCGTGGTTTCATTCCATTTCAAAGAGCTGTTTGATGCTCACTGTAACCTTGGCGCACTGCCACTCCAACATCCAATCACAGAGCTTGAAGACTAATCACGGGGTTTGTCAAGCAAAGCGGATGTTGTAGTCCCAAACGATAGCTGAGGATTATGGGTAGTGTAGTGTCTTCGGCCATCCTAAACTCCGAAAAAACTATTTGTTTCTCCGAATCGAAGGGTAAAAACACAAAAGCATTGTACACCATTTAAACCAATCAATGTTGTGTAATTAACAAGGATAATCTGATGTTTTTTAGTGGATGAGTACTGCAGATATCACTGTAAAATCATTTGACAGTGAGGGGAATACTTCCGGTTTTATTATGAAAACTTCGAGACCGGAAATACTGTTTTCACCCCGTGAGGGTTGACACCTTACATGGACGCTGCCGTCAATAGAAATGAATAGGGGGAAAGACGTAGTATATACACGTTCTCCTGGCGAGACCTCAAATAATCTTCGTAATATCTATCATACTATAGATCCTACACATCCACTGGATGTGGATTCTAAAAATACAATATACACTTCTGGCTAGAAATTAAATCAAAAAGCATTTTAATGGCCAAACTATTCTACAATTTAGGATTTTCCAGAGAGGGTTATTTGTGAATAACGACCCTCCGGAGCGTTTGCAATCAACGGGAGCATCAGCCCATATGCCGCAAATTGTTGTTTCTTACACGACCACTAGAGGTGCTAAACTTTAAAACGTGACTATAGGTCGTAATAAGCTGCTGAACAATCGACCTATTTGGTCGTTTTTTGGAGGAGGAAAGGCTGTAATTTAATAGTTTTTGTTTGACAGCCGCTGCTGCCAGTCATTTGACCGTTTTTTTCCAATTTTTTTTTTTACAGTGTTGGTTTACTGCAGAATTGCTGAAGCTGTTGAGAAAAAATTATAATCTTTACATACAATTCTTATCAGACCCTACTCCTCTTACCCATGGTTTTTGTGAACCCCATAGAAATAAATGCACTCAATACAAATCTACAAAATCTCTCGAATCGAGCAAAAAAACTGTTCAGCTCATCTGCGAGAGATGCGCACGCAGACAGTCCAACAGCACCCCCCGCTGTATATTTCTGCATTTTGATGGCTCGCATATCTTTTTTCTGTTTGTAAACAGAAATTGTCAACAACGATTTTGAAGTTACCTTAATTATTCCTTCATTTATTTTGGCCTGTTTCTCTCTTGAAAACCTTATTTTACTAAAGTATTGTGTTTCCTGTAGATTCTAAGAGAGTGGTAGCATTGGATGCACTGCGTTTAGTGTCCCCTATTTCTTAAAATGTTCCTTTCATTTCTGTGGTGTATTGACTTTGCGGCAACAATGTGTTAATTTGCTGACCTTTTCACCATTTTGGAACCCTGACACTTTCATCTTGCACGGTGATGAAAGGACTGGCTGACAGAGGAAGACCCTGCTCAGTGAAAGAAGGATCCAGAGGGCAGCAAATGTGTCTCTGTGTCACGGTTCTTCCCATCAGAATGTGGAGATGTAAGAAATATTCAGCCTCTTTGTTTTACGACATCTGATCTGATTCAAAGGATTGACATCTTCAGATTTATTTATTTTAGGTGTGAGTGTCTCCGTCATCGCTTTGATCTCTAATGCAATCTACAAATATAGAGCTGTCAATTCTAAGATACAGATCATTATTCCCATGGTTTGCTTTGATCCAAATATCACGTACAAATGGATTCAACACATGTATCAAAGTTATGACATATTAAAGAAAAGAAGCAACTTGGTTAAGTCAATGCAACCCTGTTTCATTTCCCCAATGGATCTGGCTTCACACTGTAAAGACCAGTGAGTGTCCTATGTAATGGACTTTCATAATGAATCAGACTTTTGGCCAGGAGAAGATGAATCTTTGAACAACAGATCACATAGTAATTCTAAAAAAAATCTACAACACAGGCAATAATCCCTTTGAGGCCTGGGGAACCTTTCATTATGCAAAGTGTTGAATCTTTAAAATAGACGATCAATCCATCTGAGGGTAGTGTGGTGTTGTCTTGATCTCTAAGACGCCCGGACTGGCAGCCTGTGCATGTTTTTCTGGAATGTTGAAAATGCGGTGCTATATTTATGAATGTAGGTGTTCATGAAGGGTCAATAAAAAAATGAGCTGATAAGTTATTGTGGTGGCTTAGATGTCAGACCAATGGCAATGTGTGTGGCATCACCATGTGTACAGCACATACTTATCAACATGTACCTTTTTAGCAACCTCTCTTCCTTTAATTTGACAGCAAACCTTTCCTTTCAAGTACTGTCGTTCTTCTAAAGTGGCGACCATCTGTGGATGGACACCAGCTTTCACTAGGGCTCAAGTAAGCCTAGGAAAGGAAGCTTTCTCATTGACATCCCCCTTCCCCTCCCCAGAGTCAGTTTCTGTTTATTTTTAAGGATTGTCCTATTTATCTTTTAAAGACCTAGAAAGGGTCATTAACGCCTTTGTAACCTCAAGACTGGATTACTGCAACGCTCTGTATGTGGGTATGGACCAGGCCTCAATTAGACGCCTGCAGCTAGTCCAAAACGCAGCTGCACGTCTTCTGACTGGCCATAAAAAGCGTGACCACATCACCCCAATTCTGGCCTCACTGCACTGGCTTCCAATTCGGTTCCGAATTGATTTTAAAATCCTTTTATTTGTTTTCAAAGCACTAAATGGGCTGGCTCCGGCCTATATAGCAGAACTCCTCCATCGCTACTCCCCAGCCAGAGCATTAAGGTCGGCTGACCAGCTGTTGCTGATAGTGCCCAAGACCAGGCTCAAAACCCGAGGGCACCGAGCCTTCGCAGCAGCTGGTCCCAGGCTCTGGAACACTCTGCCCCTCCATGTGAGGTCGGCCCAGACCCTAGGGGTTTTTAAATCAACACTAAAAACTCACTTCTTCTCCCTGGCTTTCTAGTCAGAGCGGAGCACGACTCCTGACATTTCCCTGTGTTTGATTTTATATTTGCTGTTGTAATTTATTGTCTTCTGTTTTGCGATTGTAGTAACGTGTTATTTATTATTTGCATGTACAGCACTTTGGCTCGACCAAAAATCGCTTTTAAATGTGCTTTATAAATAAACCTTGATTTGATTTGATTTGATTTAACCACCTCATAGCAATGGTAACAGTAATCTTTGCTTTGGGATAATGAACCTTTACCTTGATTTAACACACATGTCTGTTTGCCTGCTGAAATCCACACTGCTTACTTACTTCCACACTGTGCTTAACCATGTTTTCCGTTCGGAGTGGAAAACCCTAACCCTCATAAAAAGACGGTGCCCTCAGAAAAAAGAGGTTGTGTACAGAGCTTTTTCTAAAGGCGGCCGCATCCGATGGATTGGGATTAATTGGAAAAAAGGCCCTGGACAGGGGCCCCTTTTCCACCATGGGCCCTAGTTTTTTACCCAGCATGCATAGCAAAATTACCTAAGCTTTGCATATTTGACACAGAAGCTTTGTTGCCTGGCTGCTGGCAATAAAGACAAAGTCCTTAACAGATGCTTGTTGGAATAGTAGAGTACTGGGGTGATCTGGAAACTCCTGGCTATTCTCTGACTTTGGTGTCATACACAGGTGTAACTGGCCCTCCTATGTAAGTGTAGTAGAGGTACTGTAGTCCCTCCTCTGGTTCATGCGCCTTTCCCCAGTTCCAGTGCTCAGAATTAAAGGTGTATCTGGCAAAGGAAGGCACAGTATAATGCTTTGCCTGAACTAAAGACATGTTTTGATTCTTTGCTTCTGGATTGTTTGGGCCAACAAGGATTGAACCAAGAGCTTTCATAAGTCTTCATCATGTCTTCATCATGAGCAGGATTCTTCACCATGTCCTCACCATGAGCCTGAGTCTTCATCATGAGCCTGAGTCTTCATCATGTCTTCACCATGAGTCTGAGTCTTCATCATGTCTTCATCATGAGTCTTCATCATGTCTTCATCATGAGCCTGAGTCTTCATAATGTCTTCACCATGAGCTTGAGTATTCATAATATCTTCACCATGAGCCTGAGTCTTCGTAATGTCTTCACCATGAGTCTGAGTCTCCATCATGTCTTCACCATGAGTCTGAGTCTCCATCATGTCTTCACCATGAGTCTGAGTCTTCATCATGCCTTCACCATGAGCCTGAGTCTTCATCATGTCTTCACCATGAGCCTGAGTCTTCATCGTGTCGTCACGGTGAGCCTGAGTCTTCATCATGTCTTCACTGTGAGCCTGAGTCTTCATCATGTCTTCACCATGAGCCTGAGTCTTCATCATCTCTTCACCGTGAGCCTGATTCTTCGTCATGCCTTCACCATGAGCCTGAGTCTTCATCATGTCTTCACCATGAGCCTGAGTCTTCATCGTGTCTTCACAGTGAGCCTGAGTCTTCATCATGTCTTCACTGTGAGTCTTCATCATGTCTTCACCATGAGCCTGAGTCTTCATCATCTCTTCACCGTGAGCCTGAGTCTTCGTCATGTCTTCACTGTGAGTCTGAGTCTTCATAATGTATTCACCATGAGCCTGAGTCTTCATCATGTCTTCACCATGAGCCTGAGTCTTCATCTTGTCTTCACAATGAGTCTGAGTCTTCATCATGTCTTCACCATGAGCCTGAATCTTCATCATGTCTTCACCATGAGCCTGAGTCTTCATCATGAGCCTGAGTCTTCAGCATGTGTTCATCATGAGCCTGAGTCTTCATCATGTCTTCATCATGAGTCTGACTCTTCATCATGTCTTCACCATGAGCCTGAGACTTCATCATGTCGTCACCATGAGCCTGAGTCTTCATCATGTCTTCATCATGAGTCTGAGTCTTCATCATGTCTTCACTATGAGTCTGAGTCTTCATCATGTCTTCATCATGAGTCTTCATTATGTCTTCGCCATCAGCCTGAGTCTTCATCATGTCTTCACTGTGAGCCTGAGTCTTCATCATGTGTCTGAGTCTTCATCATGCCTTCACCATGAGCCTGAGTTTTCATCAAGTCTTCATCATGTCTTCACGGTGAGTCTGAGTCTTCATCATGTCTTCACCATGAGTCTGAGTCTTCATCATGTCTTCATCATGAGCCTGAGTCTTCATCATGTCTTCACCATGAGTCTGAGTCTTCATCATGTCTTCATCATGAACCTGAGTCTTCATCATGTCTTCATCATAAGTCTGAGTCTTCATCATGTCTTCACCATGAGCCTGAGTCTTCATCATGTCTTCACCTTGAGTCTGAGTCTTCATCCTGTCTTCATCATGAGTCTTCATTATGTCTTCGCCATGAGCCTGAGTCTTCATCATGTCTTCACTGTGAGCCTGAGTCTTCATCATGTGTCTGAGTCTTCATCATGCCTTCACCATGACCCTGAGTCTTCATCATGTCTTCACCATGAGTCTGAGTCTTCATCAAGTCATCATCATGTCTTCACGGTGAGCCTGAGTCTTCATCATGTCTTCACCGTGAGCCTGAGTCTTCATCATGTATTCATCATGAGTCTGAGTCTTCATCATGTCTTCATCATAAGTCTGAGTCTTCATCATGTCTTCACCATGAGCCTGAGTCTTCATCATGTCTTCACCATGAGCCTGAGTCTTCATCATGTCTTCACCTTGAGTCTGAGTCTTCATCATGTATTCACCATGAGTCTGAGTCTTCATCCTGTCTTCATCATGAGTCTTCATCATGTCTTCACTGTGAGCCTGAGTCTTCATTATGTGTCTGAGTCTTCATCATGCCTTCACCATGAGCCTGAGTCTTCATCATGTCTTCACCATGAGCCTGAGTCTTCATCAAGTCTTCATCATGTCTTCACGGTGAGCCAGAGTCTTCATCATGTCTTCACCATGAGTCTGAGTCTTCATCATGTCTTCATCATGAGCCTGAGTCTTTATCATGTCTTCATCATGAGCCAGAGTCTTCATCATGTCTTCATCATAAGTCTGAGTCTTCATCATGTCTTCACCATGAGCCTGAGTCTTCATCATGTCTTCACCATGAGTCTGAGTCTTCATCATGTATTCATCATGAGTCTTCATCATGTCTTCACCATGAGTCTGAGTCTTCATCATGTCTTCATCATGAGTCTGAGTCTTCATCATGTCTTCATCATGAGTCTGAGTCTTCATCATGTTTTCACCATGAGCCTGAGTCTTCATCATGTCTTTACCATGAGTCTGAGTCTTCATCATGTCTTCACCATGAGTCTGAGTCTTCATCATGTCTTCATCATGAGTCTGAGTCTTCATCATGTTTTCACCATGAGCCTGAGTCTTCATCATGTCTTCACCATGAGTCTGAGTCTTCATCATGTCTTCACCATGAGTCTGAGTCTTCATCATGTCCTCACCCTGAGTCTTCAGAGGGTCTCTGTGCTGTGGAGGAAATCCTGCTTCGTTCCTGTGCCTCAGACACTGTGTCCCTGTGGCTAAAAGGACTTTTATTGCACATCGTGTGAACTTGTGTAAATACTAATATGTAATACTGTGCAACCTAATCCCCCTTGGATTAATGATGCATTTGAATTGATGGATTAACGCTATGCTCTATTCATTCAAGTACAAACATTTGACCTCTCTCTAAAACAACACAAATCTCTAACACCCAACACAGTGTACAAAATGACCAGCAGTGCAGCGCTAGCATGAGCTAGGTTGAGGTTATAAAAAGCATAAAAAAGTCACAGCGAGAGAAATCACAACAATGAGAAGCCCTCCAGTCTGTGTGATCTGTGTCGACAGCAGGCTTAATGAGAAACACTATTCTAGGAGGGAAACGGGATTTAAAAGGAACCAGACTTATAAAAGGGCTGGTAAAGTGTTTTGTTACTATGGCAATTTGTTACTGTCAGCTGTTATGACCGCCCTTATCTGTGGTTCATTTCGAAATGTAATGTAAAATGCAGTTTAGGTAAATGTTACGCTATTTGTTGAATAAGTAAACGCCATATGAAGCCCTGCGATGGAGTCCCCAGCCGTGGTTTGTTTTATAATTGTAATTTTCTAGCTTGATTAAGCCCCTTTATTCTGACAGTTTCATGATAGCAGCAAATATTTGACTTTGGCATAATCTGTTTAAATTCAATAGTTTGCTAAGCCTTTTCACATTGACGTGTACCTATGCCGTTTCACGTATATCCATTTGTCCTCACAAATTGTCTGATAATTCATAATCCACATAATCCTTTGGCCATAAAACATGATTCCATTAAGTGCAATTCACAAAACTTGTTATTGCTATCTGTGCTTTTAGAGCTCACAAGCCCCATTCTTTATACAATGTACGATTTATCTAGTTTTTCATTTAACTGGGAACTATACAGCGCTGAAGTAGAATACTCTGAGGGCTGTCAAGTAGATGACATTTTGAACAGAAGGACTTGGTAATTGTAGATCTCTGAGAATGAGAGGCTGGGAGCAGACTTTGTCTTCTTCATGAATATTCAATCAGCTTAAAGAGGGTGTGTGTGTGTGTGTGTGTGTGTGTGTGTGTGTGTGTGTGTGTGTGTGTGTGTGTGTGTGTGTGTGTGTGTGTGTGTGTGTGTGTGTGTGTGTGTGTGTGTGTGTGTGTGTGTGTGTGTGTGTGTGTGTGTGTGTGTGTGTGTGTGTGTGTGTGTGTGTGTGTGTGTGTGTGTGTGTGTGTGTGTAAGCATACTGTATTAACATACTGTAATAAAAAGATAGGAGGAGAAGCGTATATTGTAACAACTATTGGAGAAAAGAAGACCAGCATTTTGTACAAAATAGTATTGGGAATTAATTCGTAAAAAGTATGTGTAACTTTGTGTTTTCACAATTTAGGAGATTTGCCACTTTGTCAAACAAAAACCCAGTTCTTTACTTTATCATAATTTGTTTCTACTTTAAAGAAATGTACAACTAAAACAAAGTACAGGGGTTCAATGCAACATTTATTTTGATTTCGAAAGTATCTCTCATTTATAATGATTAAAAAATGTCAAACTGTGGTTGGTTGATGATATTAATGCATTCAAAGACTTTACGATAAGGGTAACTTCTACAACAAATAAATACAAAACAAATACAACAAATACATTTAATATATATATACAGTATTCAGGCTGTAATTGACTTAGCATATGAAATTTGTTTGGAGGAAAACTGGCAACCTTTTGGTATCTGAACCGGAGTTGTAACAGTGTACATGTTGACGTACCAGTCATATAGGCAATTACATTTTTATCAAGACTTAAATACATTAATTAGTTTTTAAGCATAGTGAATGCCATTGCTTTTGCCTAGGCCACAAGCCCAGTGGACAAATTGTTGTGTACATCTGTTACGGCCCACCCCTACTCCGTGGTAGTGGCTCGTGGGGAGACCCGCAACATAAAAGCAAACACACAAAAGAAACCAGTACTTAGTACTTCATTTATTTAATGTACAGCCGCTACTCACACATGCCATCCGGCCAATGAACAAGCTCTGGAGGACTGGCCAAAAGAAACAAAAAGGAGGGGGCCGAGCCAGCCACACCAGGGGCCGTAGGACCCAGAGCTTCCCTCCCCTAACCAGAAATCTAACCAAAATACTACGGGAAACAAAATAAAGCCACGAAAACTAGACTACCAGAGGCCTGTACTACGAAGCCGGATTTTCGCTTAGCGGGCTAACTTCAGGGAAAACTCGGGGTTTCCGGTCCTACGACGCTGGTTCTCTTTTTAGCGGGTTAGATCTTCATGGTAACTTGTGCTGAGCGGCTAACCTGGTCCGGAGCAGGTTAGGTTGCAGGCTAAGAGATCAACTCAGTGAAAGCACCGCCTGCTGACCAATCAGATCTCAGTGTGCAGAGTTTAGAGAAAGGAAATACAGTTTAAACTGCCGTTGCAGGAAAGACGGCCGGCAAAAATCACAGACTGTGTGAAAGTGAAAATGAATAGAATATCACCTCCCATCTTCAGAGCAATCTGACTACATTAGCGTTACTTAAATATCTGCCACAACACAAGTAACCGAATCAAAGTAACATTACGTACAGTCCGCGGCACTGTGAGTGCAGACGTCGATGTGTCCCATTATCATTCATATAACATCATATCACATCATAATGTATCATATATTTCCTTATCTGAGTCAGCTTCTTGAGCCGTATCTGGCTGTGCAACACTCACATTGTCACATACTGTATGCAGAAGTATTATTTTAAGCAACACATTAAGTTGACGAAACACTCGAGTCAAATGTAATTAAAGTCAGATCGTGTCTAGGGCAGTGATATCATAAACCTGTTAATGGACGCATTCAAACACTTTTTATTTTACCGGCTGTATTCACCTTGCAGGTGCAGCTATGTGGCTTTGATCCTGGATAAAGTGTTTAAGTCATGGATGTTTAAAGTTTAACTTCTTCATATGTCTAATATTATAGTATTATAATAGTATAATATATATTTTCATTCAGGAAGTATGACGCGCTGCGCTGTCAGTACGCTTGTCCATGTTTGTGATTGGTCGAATGCTCCAAATACCACCCCTCTCATGTGAACGCGCACCGAACTAGATAGGACACGGCCACTCTGACACGCTCAAGTGTCAAGGACACTTGAGCGATCCACTTGATAACCCGCGTCGTAGGACCGTTTAGCGAGAGCGCGTATGTTTTGGATTAGGCCAACCGGCTAACTCAAACATATCCAGGTTATGTTGAACCGGCTTCGTAGTACAGGCCTCTGGTCCTCCAGGCTACACATCATAACAGAAACAACAAAGGGGTCTACAGCTCAGAAACAGCCGAGAGATCATCCACCGAGCAAAGTCTTCCGGCATAAGGATAGGCGACCCCCTTCTCCTCCAGTTTCTCCTTATAACACGGCTAAGTGGCATTGGAAACACCTGGGCAGAGGCGGAGCCAGGGGCAGACCAGGTGCACCTGCGCAGCAGGGAGACAGAAAAGACAACACGGAGGGGAGCACGTAACAACATCATAGTACCATTCAAATAAGATAAACTATATTGTTTGTTCCAAGCAAAGCCAATGTTGAAATATTGACATCAAGTGGCAATTAGTTCCTTTTGTTAATTTCCTGTATTTTCTAACTCTATTATACTAGTCAGTTCTATAAGAATGCACTCCAAAATTAACACATGCATATTTAAAATAAACATGTTATGACATCAGTTGTGTGGAGCATCAGTAAAGGGCAATAGGAACACAAGATCCTATGGGAGATATTATTCCAGGGGTTCAAAAGTGACCACCTGAGGTTTCACCAGGTGATGAGTTTCCAGAAGGATTCAAAGTGAATGTATTAAGACCAACTGATTCCTTGCACTTTCCAAAGAGCCTTTGTAAAATCTAACATTAAACTCAAGATTATGTGAGATTATAGATTATATCAGTAGAACATAAAGAGCGGTTTGCTGAAACGTACTTGGTCTTCTGTCCGTCGTATCCCTTTTGAAAAAAGAAACGACCCTGTAGTGGTTCTGTTGGAGCATTCTACACATTCTTTACCTATGTAAATAAAAAATGGTGATAGTTTGTCATTATTGTAAGTGAATTGGCTAAACACATAACTTGTTTAAGATAATCTTTGTTTTAATGTCATTTTCTACAGGGAATTGTAGTATCAGTGTAACACACCTTAGCTATGAATGAATGAATCGCTTTATTTTCGGGTCTGGCCATTTAAATGACCGATCCCTCAGGGATCCCATTTTCAGCATTATTATTATTACACTATTATATATTTACAATATACATATTTGTTATCTGTATGTTTCCATATGTATTGTTGTTATGTGTTGCTATATATTGTAGTACAGTGCCCACATTCTCACATACTTCATTCTTATTTCCTGTTTTTTTTACTTTTCTATGTTTATATATGTATTTATTGTAAAAGGGAGCAACTGTAATGTAACCCAATACAATATTTCTGATTCTGGTTTGCTAGAGAATTTTTACACTTTCACAATTATATGTGTAACACACATGGTAAATATCCAACTCCAAATAATTATTACAAAAAGGTTTTTTAATAATTCACATTCTATATTACACTGCATTATAAAGAGTTCTCACAGTCAGACTACACTTTTGAGAAGACACAATGTCTTTCAAAGAACATGGAGATAGATCACTTATGTGCATGTTTTTGTTTTAAATAATACAAAATATTAAACCACCTTTCTCAACTCGTGTTGGTTTAATTAATGCATAGTTCAATTATAAAATGTTTAACAAATATATTTTTAATTCAGGTTAAATGAAAATTAAATTGATTCTCAAAACATACCTGTATTTTGAGGTTTTCTTTTGCCTCGTCTCTTTGAGCTCATGCTCCTATCCTTATTGAAGCCTCCCAGAGTCAGGGTGTCAGGGTTTTTTGAGACAGCTACACCTGAGAGAGCAAAGTTTTGTAGAGTAAGTGTCAAAAGTATATGCTGTATCATTGATTAAATGTAACTCTCGAGTTAAAAATTAAAAGAAAATATCTCGATGATTTTAACAACGTCGTATGTAATATACCTAGGCAGACAGACAGGCATGTAGGAGATAAAGCCACATCCTAATGCACACTGTCAACTAACTAACACTGGCAAGACTTATGGTGAATAGTGGTGTAATTTCACTGCCTTTAATGTTCTGCGACAATGGAATCTTCACCAAGTCGGAAATCATTAGCAAGTAAGACGGTAACATTACCAAAACATATGTGAGAAATCAATTATTTAAAAAACCTTCGTTTTTTTCCACCCTGCACCTTTGACCTCTTGCTCCCTGTGCCATAATCTGGCCAGATTTGTAGAGCACAATTAGAGTACAGTTGAAGTGTCAACAATATAAATGCTGTGTCAGTCATAAAAGGAGCAATTAAGAAATATTGCTATTATAGTGGATTTTGAAAACTGCTTAAATACTGAAGCAAATGTGTACGAAATTGCATTCAAAATATTAGTGCCCTGAATTTATATGAATTGCTACAAACCTTGTGCAGCTTCATCCACAGAAGTTGTTTCTGGCTCTCCCCCGTTCACCACTTCCACCTCATGGCTTTGAAATTCTACATATCAGAGCCACAAGAGCAAATTTAATTTGACCATACATCTTTTACTATAGGATTATAATTTTAAATAATTCAGTTTTGAAATCATTTTGTCAGTGCCAATATCACTAAGTACCTTGCTCTCCCTGTCCCTCTGCATTGGATCTGTAATCCCCCTCTTCGACCACATCAGTAGCCTCCACGACCACATGAGTACCCTCCACAGGACAGAGATCAAGCACCACAAATTCAGTTTCTGTTGGAGATTTGGAGAGAAAAAAATGCTCAAATTAAAGGTAAACACATGGCTGTGCATTACAATGTATTTAGACATGCTTCTGCCCCACATAGCTATTCGTGGAATAGTCCAACGTAGTTGAATGCAAATCTAGATCACAATAATAATACTAGTAGAATGAGTGGTGGGCAAGACTCCTGTAAAGCGCACACAAATGCCAATTTATTCAAGGCTCAATATTACTGAATTAAAGGTGTCATTGGTTAATAAGCTAATTACCTTTTCAAGTGCTGTCTTTCAATCTAAATGCTTGCTTCCAATACATGGAAACAATAGTCTTGAAGTCAAATTTGCCCGGTCACCTAAACTGTCCAACAAAACAGGTCAAGTTGAAAAATGTCAACACTTACCCAGATCTGTCCCACAATCTTCAATGGTTCCTTTTTGATTCTGAAACCTTCTGAAGTGCACTGTGGTATGAAAACATGAAAGAATATAATCATTTAAAAAAATGTAAGCTCTAATATCAGATTTTCAATTACTTTCAAAGAAATCATCAATACAGTAAAAGATACTCACACTTTAATACTTTCGCATACACTGCTTTTATATCTTCTTCCAAGCAGTCATCCAGCTTCATCTGCATGCTGCTGAAGACATCTGCTGTGTAGCCATTCTTGTTTTTTTCCCCCAACAGCAAAAGTGGAAAATACCCCAGAACAGCAAGCCGGTCCAACTGAAATGGTAATAAGTAAATGCAAGTCATGAAGCCTGAATTTCACATCAGAAAAGTATATGATCCATGTGTTTAAAGGTTTGATTTCTACTGATCATAATTCCATTGTTGAGGTCTACTAGAATAGATTTACATTGTTCAATGTTCCAAACTCACATTGGTTTCTCATACAGCATCTCTGTATAGTATGTGTATTCACTCTCTGTCCTACACGCCTTGTTGGAGCTCCTGCCCGCCCCCCCCTCCCTATGAGCCCACTGTGCTCTGATTGGTCAGCTCGCCCACTCTGTTCTGATGAGTCCACCACCGTTACAGCGGAACATCAGTGATTATGTGTTACAATGGCGTTAGCAACCAGAAAATGACACCAGTAATGACAAACAGATGAGAATGCAGCGAGCCGGTCTGGGTGCCGTGTTGGCGGCACCCAGACCGGCTCGCTGCTGGAGCGGACAGTGTGAGCTGGCTTACTGGTGTCCTTACAGTCTGTCCTTGTGTGGCTGTTGGGCCTTACATTTAGGACATTTCTTGCATGCAACAAAAATCTTGTCCTGGCAATGCCACACATTTCTTGACATTGCGTATCCCCGACATGTATGCAACAATAGGATGAAGTTCACAGTTAGCTAGTTATTGATAGTGACTTTAAAACATGAATGTTAGTCTGTCAGAGTATGTTGTGCAATATGGTGCTGGTCAAGTGTTAGGAGAGCTATTTCTTGTATAGCCTATAATATTGCATGTACAAATGTACAGTTTTTGTCGGTAGCCTACCAACAAATTATATTTACAGGTAACATAAATGTACAGTAACCCTTCTCTGTAGAATCTTCTCATGAAACGTCTGTATCAAGATGGACCAATCGCAAACACAACTAATGTTACTATCTAGCTCACATTAAGTTCATACAATAAATGTCTTACCCGTTGAGGTTCTGCAGAGTCTGGACTTGTACCGCAGTCCGCCAAAAGTCACACCGCAGTCCGCCAAAAGTTACCGTAGTCTGCCAAAAATTAGTCCAGCACAGCCCATCACCATAGCAACGACTGTATAAATCCCGCATTATTATTTTTTTTTCCTGCGGAATTGTAGTCTTTAAAATATATTTGAGTCTTTAAGTACTGAATTGAGAGTATTCTGACGAATGTAAGGCGATGGTTAAAACATTTGCAAATCAGATTTTAAATGTCCTATTGTAAAATGGGGGGGAAATTGAATTTTAACCATATTTGTGTTCTTTGTCTCCCTGTGGTTCCTGTGTGTCTCCTTGTAGTCATTGTGAGTCTTTGTAGTAGCTAGCCATAGATAGTTTTGTATGTTTTGCATTTCTTTGTGGTTGATTTGGTCTCTTTGTAAGTTTTTGTGTCTCTTTGTAGTTGTTTACTATAAATTGAAGCATTGATAATTGAAATTAATTTTTTTTCCTGTTATTGATAACAGTGAAATATACAAAAAAGTCAGGCAAACAATGGCAGCACAAACGGAAGAGATTCAAGTGATATACATTATTATTCTTGTTTTTGATCACCACAAATCATTATTTAAATGTGTATTTCTTAACTTAATTAAAACAGTTTTTGGTTTACTACATCAGGTTTACACACATGGGTAAAACATGACCCATGTATGCAAGTGTGATAAAAATGAATTAAAAAAACATACTATAATATTTATTTGGTTAATAATAATGATCTTATCAGTGATTTGGACCAAACAATATATTTCATATTTGAAATATTTATTTTTCACTTTGTCACACTCACACATAACATATATCATACAACCGATAACACTGATATTTAACTGTAATTGTTTCTGTAGTGTATCTATTGATCTGTGGTGAATATATAAAATGATTGAATAAAAGGAAAGAAAACTGATTGTGCTAATTGCCATCTCAGTGCAGATGAGTATAACTTTTCTTGAAGAAATGCTCATTATTGGAATAATAAGTGTTCAGTATAGTGCTATAATACTTGGTATAATACAGTATAATAATATAGTGTAATGTTAGGGTGTGTACACTGTCAGAACAGTGTTTCCATCTGAATGAGTGTGTAACTTCATGTGGAGAAGAGTAGTGGACTCTGCTGCTAAGGCTAGTGCGCATGTCTGTATATGGGTCCCACTCTCTCTCTCTGAGTGTGTATGTGTATGTGTATGTGTATGTGTATGTGTATGTGTATGTGTATGTGTATGTGTATGTGTGTGTCAGGTTGAACGAAAAGGCCACTTTTAGGTTAAGGTTAATTATTATTCACATTGCCTGAGGCTAATGAGATGCAAATGAGAAAGAGACCAGTCTCCCCTCACTTGATAATGAACTTTGGTGAAGGTCAAGAAGCGGTCAATGTGACGGAACGCCTCCAGGGCACGTGTGCGGAAGTATGATCCCGGGGTCTGCTTGGACTTTGATTTATGTCTTTTGACGTAATAAAAGTTATATTGCATCGAACTCTGTCTGCCTCCAGCCACTTCTTTTGAACTGGCCCAGACCGAGATTTCTGCCAACAACACATGCCTCACAAATGACGATCACAGGCTTGACCCTGTGGCACATACAGGTTCATGTGGTCATCAGCATCAGAGATGTCAGACTCAGAATCAGGATCAACAAATGCTTCATCTTCCTCATCCTGTTCTTCATTAAGTATCATCTCTAAGGTAATTTGAGCCGAAAATCTTGGATGATTGCGACCAGCCATAATAACACCGTGGCTAAAGAAAATCTAAATATTTTTTTCAACTATCAATTGATCAAGTATACAGTATACTGTAATATTTCGAGTTTTATTTTGTTGACATAGCTAGCTTGAATATGTGGTCCACGGTAAACATGTTCCTAACTGCAATCGTTTACAAATAAAAGCTTCCTATCAAATTCCATAGTGAAAACATGCTTAATATTATAATATATTTATTTTTTTCATTTTTATCACATATACGTCCTTTTTGACTCATGTATGTACACCGAATGTAATAGCCTATATACATAAACTATGTTAGTTAATTTATTAAGACATGGAGATTGAAAATAACGACTTGTGGTGATCCAAAAACAAGATATTTTATGAATACTTGGAATATTAAGTGATTAAATAAATTGATTTCCAAAATTATAGCAAAGAAACACTCACCCATGCATGAAATAACATTGTACGGGTCATTTTTGACCCATGTTGTCCCTTAGAAGGGTAGTGATACAAAAAAGATTTTTATTGAAAAAGTAAGAAAGGAAAAATGAAAGTAAGAATTTGTGATGATCAAATACAAGTTAATTGAGGAATACCTGGAATTCTAAATTATTAAAGTAATTTGTTGCAAAGATAATTACAATTAAAACTCACTCGGATCACTTTTGACCCATGTTGTGTATCAAAGGGTTAAAAGACAATTATATGCAAATTATGTGTGAAAAAACCGGGCTACATATGTACAGATATAAACATATTTAGTCAGAGGTTTCAGGGGGAAAACAATCCATAGTTGTATTACTTATCAGAAGTGTACGTATGTCGGATTGCTATGGTTACTACGTTATACACGCGTGACGTATTTCCTCAACCTGAAGGTTCCCGCCCCGTCGGAGGTGAATCAGACTGTAGGAGCAATATTTTCGCGGTTTATCTTCTTGGATATATTCTGAACTCTCTTTATCAGAAGTAAGTATGTAAGTTAACAATTCTGTCATTCAAAATAACATCAAAGAAAGGTGTAATCAGCATTAAATGTGTTGTCTTTGAAGCTAACCTGTTATATTTTTCCAGGTAAAGTTAATGAAAGGAGAAAAGAAACATAATGTTGTTACCGTTAGATTTCTCTTTTTTGTTTTGTTCTACTTTGTACAAACATACTAATAATACAACTGTTTGAAATACAGTTTCTGTTTGTGCTACCAACAGATACCACAGACCAAGTTTGATTTGTGTCTTCCTCATGGCTGGGCAACAGTCACCTCGAAGGACCTCTCTAAACTGGGATGAATCTGATACTGATGAAGACAAGGAAGAAATCGACAAAGTTAAAGCTAAACTGGGTGAAAAACTACAAGCTAAAGAGGTAAAGTAATCTTTTAATTGATTGTTTATAAGATACATTATTGGGTTTATGCAGCAGGTACTTTATGTAAAATGTCATCAATAATATTTTAATCAATGCTTTTAAATCCATTGTGTAGTGTCTGAATGTAGGGTACTGCTCTAACTAGCTTCTATTGTAACCCCTGCACACACTCAGTATACACATGCCGTAACTTGTAACTTTCCAACAATCTTTGTCCAAAAAAATCTACTACAAATGTCCACTTTGTCTAATAGAGATTAACAAATGCCAAAAGTAAACCTATTCATGTCTGCAAACATCCTATTAATTTCACCAATGCAGTTGTATATTTCAACTGTATTTGTGTTGGATACAGGAAACAAAAAGTTTAATCTAAAGGGAAATAGTATACTATGTCCATGGACATCTCTACGTAATGGTCTATATATTGACGAAATAATTAACTTAGTTTCAGTATTCAGCACAGTTTAATGTTTCATTTAAATGTATGGATACTTCTCTTTAACATTCTCCTTGGGATAAGTGAACACACACACAATGTCATTATTCTACTGACTGAACAATGAAGCACAGAGCTGATTTGCAAATGTACTCTTTCAAGTTATCACAAATGTAGACAGCATTTGTTGTTGTAATTTAACTGGTGTTAACAATTGGAATGGAATGGTTTGATGTAAAATGAACACTTTGTATTACCATGCTAAATAGGACTGTCAGCCTCCAGTAAAATGGAGAAAAAGAGACCAATTTGGGCGGCTGATTGTAAAGAGTCGCAGTTCTTCAAAACGTATGTTAAGCCAGATCATACTGTTGCATCTGTGTTTTTCTGTTGTTTCTTTTTTGAAAATGTAATTCTTGCATTACTATTCTTGTCTTCCTAGTGCACGCCAAACGTCAGAAGAAAACTGGTCAGTCGCAGTTACCAAATATTTCTACAGAACATGTTGCAGACAGCACAGAAGGTAAGCTCTCTTATCAGTGTCAACATTTTGCAACAGTTAGTCCTTTTTTTTGGTGTTGTGCATGTGGGTATGGGGCCATATGTACCTGGCACTTGTGTCACACTTTGAGAGTAATAACATTTTTAACTAGAAAATGCAATTCCTGAAGAAATTGCTAGTGGGAATGTTTTATGCTGAAAAGCTGACGCTAAACTGCTATGCTGAAATGTAATGTGTAAGAAGAAAGTGAAGAATTTAGATTGAAATGATACATGAACACTGGGGGCTTGAATGTGTGATGAGAGAAGAAAAGAGAGTAAAAAGGCTTGGAAAAGCAGCAGAATATTTGAACTGCAAACTTTTGAACTAACTTGATGGTGAATGATCTGTTGCCATGCCAAAGGCATTTGATGACATCCCATAATACGCTTAGATGCGTTGAAGGCTGCATCGTTACCAAACCTGTGAAGTTTTGGGCCGTTTGGAGCATTTTCACTGAAGTTATGAGAAAATCGTGTTTCATGTCGAGCATTGTGTTGCCATGGCAACGGCATTTGAAGAAATCTCAAAACTGTCCCGTAGATGTCTTCACGGCTGGACTGTTAGCACAAATGTGAAGTTTGAGCACTTTTTGAACACTTTCATAGGAGTTATAGCGACATTGTCTTTTATGGCGAGGGATGCATTTCCATGGAAACGGCATATGATGACACCCCATAATTGACGTAGAGCTGTTGAGGGCAGGACCGTTAACCATTATCTGAAGTCTACTGCTCTGAGCATGTCAGTTGGAGTTATGACATCATCGTGTTCCATGACACAGGTGTTTATATTTGAGCTAACGAGGTGTCCAGAGATCAAAGGTTTCCATGGTGATGTGCAGTAATCAGTGAGAGGAGAGCATTTTCATTGTTCTGAATGAGAGATAAACCTCTTACATGTGAACGTTTTGTTGAAGAACCGTAACAGATATGGGTGAAATTTCAAAGCGTGAAGCATGTCAAGGAACTTGAGCATCTGAAGTGTACTTTTTGTGTACTTTCGGGTTAATAATGTGGCCTTTTTGGCAGATTAACTAAAGGTGTGCAGCTGTGGTGGGGATCGATGAGGCTGAACTTACAATGGGGTTTAATGGAGACATGTTGAAAGTTTTTGTCACTTCATGCCCAAAAGAGGCATTTTGTTTAATTATTTTGCTTAATTTTTTAAAATTTTTCAAGCTACGAGATGTTTTCCTACGTTTGTCATGAAAAATTATGTCTCAGGAATGTAGGGTTTGGGAATTATGGCAGGTTTATAAGAAAATATGAAGGCAAAATTAAATCTGTCCTCAAGGTTCAAGGTTCAAGGTTCAAGGTTCTTTATTGTCAAACTAACAGAGCTACAGAGTAATTATGTCATTGAAAAACTTAGGTCACAGGCTTCTCCAACAATGCAACACAATAATACAGATAAGCAGACAATATTAAAAACAATATTGAAATATACTATATTAAAAGTAATACAAAAAGAAAAATAGTTTTTTAAAAAAGTGAGGAAAAAAAAGTGGAATAGTGCAATACGAGTCTATATACAAGTTATTGGAATGATATATTAGATAATAGATAAATAATTGCTAAGTAGCAGATGAATGTTATGAAATTGTTTCAGCAGTTCAGTTGTTTAACAGTCTTATTGCCTGCGGGATGAAGCTGTCTCTGAATCTGGTTGTTTTTGTCCGGATGATGCGGTAACGCCTGCCAGACGGCAGCAGACTGAACAGTTTGTTGCTGGGTGATGGGGGTCTTTTATAATCCTGAGGGATTTCTTCCTGAGCCGCTGGGAGTAAAGGTCCTCCATGGATGGCAGCACCGTCCTGGTGATGTTCTCTGCAGTTTTCACCACCCTCTGTAAAGCCTTACAATTAAGGGCGGTGCAGCTGCCGTACCAGGCCGTGATGCAGCCAGTCAGGATGCTCTCTATGGTGCACCTGTAGAAGGTCAGGATCCTCTCTATGGTGCACCTGTAGAAGGTCAGGATCCTCTCTATGGTGCACCTGTAGAAGGTCAGGATCCTCTCTATGGTGCACCTGTAGAAGGTCAGGATCCTCTCTATGGTGCACCTGTAGAAGGTCAGGATCCTCTCTATGGTGCACCTGTAGAAGGTCAGGATCCTCTCTATGGTGCACCTGTAGAAGGTCAGGATCCTCTCTATGGTGCACCTGTAGAAAGTCAGGATCCTCTCTATGGTGCACCTGTAGAAATTGCAGAGTATCCTGGAATCCATTTTGAACCTCCTCAGCCTGCGGAGGAAGAAGAGCCGCTGTCGAGCTTTCTTGGTGATGGTGGTGGTGTGAAGAGTCCATGTCAGGTCCTCAGTGATGTGGACCCCAAGGAACCTGAAGCTGCTGACTCTCTCCACCGTAGTCCCATTGATGGCGATGGGGGCGTGTCCCTCTCCCTGCTGCTTCCTGTAATCCACAATCAGCTCCTTTGTTTTGCTGACGTTGAGATGGAGGTTGTTATCCTGGCACCAAGATGTCAGTTTTCCGACCTCCTCTCTGTACGCCGTCTCGTCATCGTCGGTGATCTGGCCGATGACGGTCGTGTCGTCAGCAAACTTCACGATGGTGTTGGAGCTGTGTGTGGCCACGCAGTCGTGAGTGAACAGGGAGTAGAGGAGAGGGCTGAGCACGCAGCCTTGAGGGGCTCCGGTGTTGAGGATCAGGGTGGAGGATGTGATGTTTCCCACCCGCACTGCCTGGGGTCTGCCCGTCAGGAAGTTCAGGATCCAGTCACAGAGGGCGCTGTTGAGCCCGAGGTCTCTGAGCTTGATGGCCAGCTTGGAGGGCACAATGGTATTGAATGCTGAACTGTAATCAATGAACAGCATTCTCACATATGTGTTCCTCTGGTCCAGGTGTGAGAGGGCAGTGTGGATGGTGAGGGCTATGGTCGTCTGTGGACCTGTTTGCTCTGTAGGCAAACTGCAGGGGGTCCAGAGAGTCAGGGAGGGAGGAGGTGATGAAGGTTTTGACTAACCGCTCAAAGCACTTCATATGATGGAGGTGAGTGCTACTGGGCGGTAGTCATTGAGGCTGGTGATTATTGTTTTTTGGGGACAGGAACGATGGTGGAGTGTTTGAAGCATGTGGGGACTACAGACTGCAGCAGGGACCTGTTGAAGATGTCTGTGAACACCTCTGCCAGCTGAACTGCACACACCCTGAGAACACGGCCAGGGATGCCATCCGGTCCAGGAGCCTTGTGTGGGTTAACCCTTAAAGGATTTGCACACATCTGCCCTGTTTAAAACAAAAGGGCAGGGCTCCTGATCCTTCTGTGCCTCCACAGCCTGGCTGCTCTCAAAACGTGCAAAAAAGCTGTTCAGCTCATCTGGGAGAGATGCGCACGCAGACACTCCCGCAGCACCCCCCGCTGCTCCTTTGTAGTCTGTCATTGTTCTTAGTCCCGCCCACATGTTCCGGGTGTTACAGCCTTTGAAGTCAGACTCCACCTTCTCTTTGTACTGTCTCTTTGCACTGCTGATTGCTCTCCGGAGATCATATTTAGATTTCCTGTAGTCCTGCAATCTCCAGCTCTGTGCGCGATAGTGCGCGCTTTCAGCTTGGTACGAACCTCGCCGTTTATCCAGGGCTTTTGATTGATGTCATCGATGCATTTCCCAATGTAGCAGATGACCGTGTCCGTGTGTGTGTTGATGTTATTGTCCTCAAACACACTCCACTCCGTAGATTCGAAGCAGTGCTGCAGAGCTGAATCTGACTCCTCACTCCATCGCTGTACAATCCTTGTTTCCGGTCTGTGCCGTTTAAGTTTCTGCTTGTAAGCAGGCAGCAGCAGCAGTGAGATGTGGTCTGATTTGCCGAAGGGAGGGCGAGGGAGAGCCTTATATCCATGTTGAAAAGGGGAATAAACATGGTCCAGTATGTTTCCCCCGCGCGTCGGGCAGCTGATGTGCTTGTAGTAATTCGGTAGGACCTTCTTCATGTTAGCGGTGTTAAAATCCCCTGCTACAATGAATGCTGCTTCTGGCAGTGAAGTCTCCATGCTGTCTATACATCCAAACAACTCTCCTAGTGCTGTGTTTTTGTCGGCGAGTGGCGGAATATACACAGCTGTTATCACCACAGATGAGAATTCTCTCGGCAGGTGAAAAGCCCGGCAAGAGATCATGATGTGCTCCAAATGAACGGAACAGTCCGAAGAAATAAGCAATCCGACTTCTGAGTTCATCTAGTTTATTTTCAATGGATTGAACATTAGCCAGAAGAATACTCGGAAGAGGGGGTCGGTTTTCTCGTTTCCTCAGTCTGACCAGCAGCCCGGCCCGGCACCCTCGCTTGGTCCTGTTGGTCCTCTCAAGTAGGACAACAGGTAGCGAATCCCCATTGTCTTTCGGTGGGTTATTTTCCACGGAGTTTCGGATGTAAAGAAGTTCCTCTCTGCTATATTGTATAACAGAGTTGGTGCGGTTGGCTTGCATGTTGCGAACCATGTTTAAAGCAAAGACAAAAAGTAAATAAACAAAAAGTAAATAAACACGAACAAAATACGAAAAAAGAGCAGAGTTGGAGAGAGCCAAAGACAATGCGGCCATCTTCACCGGCGCATTCCATGAGCAACATTCCACTCTAGCTGTGACATCACGCACTCTAAAATCTGAAGAAGGCCTCTTTACCAAGGTCTGAGCAATGTTTAATATCTCTAAAAGTAAGAATCAGATTTAAAAGTTGTGTTACACGAATAATGTCAGAAAGATGTGTAACATTTTAAAGTTGGAATGAGGTTTCTGAGTGAAAGTATGAAGGAGCAGTTAGCAGTTGAAGAAGGAGCAGTTAGCAGTTGAAGTTGCATGAAGATTGTTGAAGTCTGAAGAGTTTCTCTATTGACTTCCATGTTAAAAATGTGATGAATTATGGGATGTATCTCTGGAATTATGAAAGTTATGAATGATAAAAGTAATAGCCATCGATTCCCGACCGAGCTGAACGTTTTGATGTTTGAACGGAGATCTGCGATGTTCAATGTGGGAGAAGAAGAGGCACAAAATAACCCGGCGGAATAATAAAGAATTTTGTGCGTAGCATAACAGATAGTTGGAATGCTGTGTCAGCATTCCCACTAAATTAAGTACTACATGTATTGCAAACAAAATTAAGTATTCGTATAGTGCTAAATGAACATGGAAAATAGGGATGCAATATTGAGTCAAAGGTCACAGTTTAGGTCAAATGTAGAAATGATGAATTCTGTCATGATTTGGGTTTTGTGTGTTAAGTTTTGGGGTTTATTTTGCTGCTCTGTTCTCCCTGTCTCTTGTCTGGTCCTTCTCCCTGTGTGTTCCTCCCTGTCTCTTGTCTGGTCCTTCTCCCTGTGTGTTCCTCCCTGTCTCTTGTCTGGTCCTTCTCCCTGTGTTTTCCTCCCTGTCTCTTGTCTGGTCCTTCTCCCTGTGTTTTCCTCCTTGTTTCTTGTCTGGTCCTTCTCCCTGTGTTTTCCTCCCTGTCTCTTGTTTGGTCCTTCTCCCTGTGTTTTCCTCCCTGTCTCTTGTCTGGTCCTTCTCCCTGTGTTTTCCTCCCTGTCTCTTGTCTGGTCCTTCTCCCTGTGTTTTCCTCCCTGTCTCTTGTCTGGTCCTTCTCCCTGTGTTTTCCTCCCTGTCTCTTGTCTGGTCCTTCTCCCTGTGTTTTCCTCCCTGTCTCTTGTCTGGTCCTTCTCCTGTGTTTTCCTCCCTGTCTCTTGTCTGGTCCTTCTCCCTGTGTTTTCCTCCCTGTCTCTTGTCTGGTCCTTCTCCCTGTGTGTTCCTCCCTGTCTCTTGTCTGGTCCTTCTCCCTGTGTTTTCCTCCCTGTCTCTTGTCTGGTCCGTCTCCCTGTGTTTTCCTCCCTGTCTCTTGTCTGGTCCTTCTCCCTGTGTTTTCCTCCCTGTCGTTAGTTTCCCTGGTGTGTCTGATTGTCTGATTGTGTTCACCTGTTGCCCTTGTGTTTCTCCTCCCCTGCCCGGCTGTTTCTCGTCTCGTGATTACCCCTCCCTGTATTTAGTCTTGTCTTTCCCTGTGTTCCCCTGTCGTTTCATTGTTTGTCTTTGACTGTGTCACGGGGTAGTGTTCTGTTTTTTGCCAGCTTGCCTTGAAATAAAGGATTTTCTTTGGAATCTGCATTTGGGTCCTGCCTGCTTCACTTAACCGTAACAGAATGAGAATCTAATCGATAGATTAAGATTTATGATCGATAGATTTCTGATTAGCATAAGTTCGTTCATGATGGCTCATGTCAGTGATAGTGATGACATCGTTGCGAAATTATTAACCGAGGCATTTTCAAGATTGAGTTCCAATGATAAACTGGAGTGGCAAAGGATCAGCTGCATGACCCGCCATCAAGTGCTTCATCCAAAAGGACAGGAGGATGGACTTTGTGTTTAAATGATTTGATCATCAAAGGTAGGCCTGAATCATTTTCAATGTGGGCCGCCGTGCCGACTTCATTCATTTTGAATTGTTACTTGGCTGTGGGTGCTCTGTCATGATAGGTGTTTATATAAATGGTGTTGTTTTGTGTGCTAGAGGGTCGCTGTCATTGATGCGTTTTGCACCCCGGGCCGTTGTTTTGATATTCCGCTGAAGTATACGCTGTGACGTAATAACTCTTCTTTTTTTTCGAGGGAAGGGGGGGGGGCGTCAGAGGGCCTAGGTATAAAAGTCACGGCTCGCCACTGCTCGACAAAATGTGAGGTATAAATGTAAATGTAATGTTTTTTATCGTTTTTGGCTAATAGGGTATTTTAATGTCTAAACTGACATAATTCAATTTATTGTTGACTATTCTCAGGTGGAGTGGAGTGGTCGCAACCAGGAAGGGGCAGGTATGTTACAATTATATTCTTTCGGTAATTCAAAAAAAAAAAAGTAAGTATTAAGTTTCTTTTTCAAATTGCTCTAGGTTTGACAGTTGGAGAGGAAGTGGAGGCTGTCCATTCCTACCTCTCTCGTGTGGCGAAGACCACAAAATACATGTCCAAAGCAAGTGAGTAGTTGTTTTAACATCTTATTTTGGCTCATTCTCTGTTCAAGTACAATTCTAAAAAGTAAAACAATATGTTTCAGGACGCACTGACATGATAACAATACATGCTTGTGGATGGAACTTGAGGAAGAAGCAGAACTTGCACCGATACCTGTCTCAACGATGTGTGAAGGTAATTTTGTCATGTAATTGAATAGCTTTTTTCTCAATATACAACAATGTGCATACGTTTTGGCTGCAACTCTTTTCTTAAACATAGTCTAAATATATTCGGTCGCTCGACAACAGCTCAGTGAAAATGTTTGGACGGTCATGCACTGATGTCGGTCAAACTATTTTGATGCTTTGATGTCCTCGTCTAGTCCTGTGAATGTGTTCATTGATGACCTAAAATATCTGTTAACTTTGAATTGAGGCTGAAACTTCTAACTGCTACTATAACAACTCAAATTGAACAGCCTACTTTAGTGACAAAGAAAACACTAGTGGTAGGTGTTATTTTCTGACAATGATACAAATGTAATTTATAACATTTGCAGACCAAGAAAAGGACTGATGAAATGGACAAGGACATTCAAAACCTGCAAACAAAACTGCAGACAACAGAGGAGGGAATGAAGCAGTGGGTGAAGGAGGTTGAGGAGTGAGCTGCATCAAGTAAGATTTTTCCTGTAGCTACAAAATATTAACTGTCAACTGTTAGTTGACATTTTACATTTAAGGAAATTGTGTTACATGTAATTGACAATTGAATGTTTACATTAAGGTCCAAAGTCCACCAACTGCCAGGATCAACAGGGGCTGCAGCGGGTCATGGAGGGCCTCGCCCTCAAAATCAAACAGCGAAAAATTGAGCTGTACAGAGCCATAGGTTTGTTGTTGTTGTTATTATTATTATTGTTATTGTATTATTTTTGAAATAACGTTTTTCTTGTCACTTTCACGGTTAGAGTAATTTGTGGCATGTTTGAAGTAAGAGAAAAAATGATTTTGATATTTTTTATGTTTGCGCCGCCTGTCATTTATAGACAATAACAAAGACCGCAAGCCCAAACGGGAGATCATTGCAAAGAACAAGCGGAAACTGGAGGAGCTGATTGCAGCTTACAACAACCTTGTGCCAGACACAGATGCTGTTGATACAGCAGCTGCAGTCCTAAGTCAAGACTTCCCTATTTGGCCATGGGATTCTGGTATATGCATTTTTCTGCACTTAACAAAGCGGGTATTTTTATATCTTTGCTGTTTTTAATACTGTTTTTGTTTGACATGATCAGTCATGCAGTCTATTTAAATCTTCCACACAATTTTCAATGTGCTATTTTGTCACTTGCTCTTAAGGAGTAATAGAAGTTTTAATTTATTAACAACTATGGAAGTTTGTTTTCATTACTGTTAAAGAAACTCAACATAATCACTTTGTTATAGCATCCACAGTCCCCCTCGAGACAAAGAAAAAGGCCTTTGACAAAGTCATGCTGCTCTCTCGACTTCGAGAAGAGGATGGGATTCTCATCAAAGCGATGAAGAACCATTGCCGCTACCTGACAGGATCTCCATGTCACAGTCTGCTTCCTCACTCACCTATTTTCTGCATTAGCATTCCTTAGTCACCTGGTAGTCACGCCCTGTTTCTCTCTCACACTCTGTTACACCCATCAGCTCCATTAGTATATAGGCCCACTTCACTCTCACCTCAGTGCCAGATCGTACTTCGCAGCATGCCAGTCTTTCCCGCATTACCTTCCAGATTGCTCTCCCGGCTTCGACCTTGTCTGCCCCTCACCAGCCTGCCTCGCCTGCTTCCTGACCCTGCCTGTACCTGCGTCTCCCGTCTTGCTTACTCCTGGAACCCTCGCCTGTCCCCGACCAGCCCTTTGCCTACTGTCTGCCGTTTGTTCCCGACCAGCCCTTTGTTTATAATAAAGCTGGTAACCGACTATCCTTGGTTTCCCGTGTGTTGCATTTTGGTTCTCAGCTCGTTTGTGACACACCAAGAGCTGTGCAAAGAGAGATCCAGCAGATTGAGAAGGACCTGTGTAAACAGAGTAGGTATTTCACTGAAATATAATGATCATTATCTATATAATATTACCCCTTTCCGCCTTTCAGGCTGTCCTTTTACCATGTCCTTGGAAGCAAGTAGAGATCCTTAATTATTGCTTACGAGTGAAGGAATATTCTTGATAATCCATCAAATGTCTGTAGACCAGGGGTCTCCAACCTTTCTCCATCTGAGAGCTACTTTGAAAAAATGAAAGTGGCCAAGAGCTACTTGCATCGCATCGCTTACATTTATTCACATAGCCCTCATCAGTTGAATTAAGCTACTTTTGTACACGTGTGAAATTGCAATACCCAAAGCTTATCAAAAATCTTAACTTCACATCAAGGTCCAATTTCATGTAGATTTCATGACATTCATGCCAGAAAAAGCTGCTTCACAAAGGTATGAAGAGCCAAATAAAGCAGACATTTCCAGTGCTGCTTGGTGAATGTTCTTAGAGTTTTCTGGGTCTACAAGGCTCCAGAAATGTTGTGAGTTTTGCTGAGACTTAAGCTGAACATGATTTTGGAGATTTATAACCTCCATCTCCACAGGATTGAAACTGAACAGTGCAGCCATCTTTTTTTTCTTCTTCGTCTTGACATTAAATTATAAACCATAATAAATCAAGTGTATAGGTTCTAGCCTCCCTATATCTGTGTGAAATTGTTCTATCCTCAAAAACTAAAAACGAATGCTTCTGCAGTCTAGCTGCAGCTTCTAGCTACGGTCTTCTGTTAAAAAAAGGACACTGAAGGTCCTGAATGTGGCATCACACACATGACTTGAGTCTGAACACAGCAGACAACAGGAGTATTTACAACAGCATTATAAAAACAAAAATAGTGCATGTGGGTGCACACTTACATTCTCTGTCTTACTGTTACATAAATCCCATGAATGTATGATATTAAGTTAGCTTCATCATCTCAATCAGTGATTAAGTGAATAATAAAGTTTCTATCAGGTTACTATCAGCCTGTCACTCATTATTTTTAGGGAGGGGGCGGGGTTTGGAGGAACAGAGGAGACGGTGATCGCGGAAGCTTTCCTCCTGCCTTCACAAACTTTACACACGTATTTATCATCTGAAAATAGCAAGAGGACATTCATACTCTGCAATCCAAGACTTGATTAAATCCACCAAAAACCTGACATGACGATAACGAGTGTTTTTCAAAAACACAAATCCCTGCTGTGTGTCAGCGACAGGGCCTGATTCAGAGCGGGTCCTTCTGCTGTTGGTTCTGGACTGGTGTTGGTGGAGAAAGCAGACTGCTCCATGTGTGGTGTCGCTGTGCCGCTGTCACATCTGTTCCTTGATCTCTGCGTCACGGACCAATTTTATATTCGTCTGACAGAAAAAATTCTAAAATAATAAAAACGTTATTGTCCAGCCGCGGCCAAAAATCAAGAAGCAACGTTACTACGCTATAATCGATAATCGAGCGGCGAGCTACTGAAAAGCTGCCCGAGAGCTACCGGTAGCTCGCGATCGACGTGTTGGAGACCCCTGCTGTAGACAGACTGCAAACTATTTATTGACATTTTTAAATGTATTGAACATTTTCTGGTACAGGATATAAATACTCCACACCAGACTCTACAACATAAAACAAACAGACCATATACAGTATATACATTGAGTTAATTGCACATACTTACAAAGGCACACTTGTATGTATACTGTATATATATCAGGTCCAACACCTTACAGAACATTAGATGAAGATTTTAGTACTTTTGATATGTTTTTGTTTTTTACATTTATGCTAGTTAATGTAATGTTTACCTCAACATTCCTTAATATTACCTTGAAGGTATTTAAACAATTTAGATTTGTCTAATGTCAAACTTTCTAATGCTGTCAGTACATAAAGACTAAGAACCTGGATGCAAACCATGAAAATAAATAATGCTTTTATATGCAGGAAAGTTTTTGATGGACCCCACTGCCCTACAGGAGGAAGACAATGAAGGAGAGGAGGAAGTGTGGGATGGGGAAATCTGTCTCACCCTTTATGACACTCACTCCTCTGATGATGAGAAGCAAGATTAGCCTCTTCCACTACACTAGGATGCCAGCGTCCTCGGCCGACTTTCCTATCTTGACAGGCTCAGTTAAAAGGTTAAAGGTTGATGTTCCAGGCAAAAATGTACCCGACGGGTGACCCGCAAAAAGAGTGATGCGCGGGTGGTATTTTTTCAAAAAAAAAAATCCGGGTTCGATTCTGGGTAAAACAAAGAAGATGCGGGTCGGGTCGCGGGTGTTGCATAATAAATATATTAAAATAATTTAATTTAATGTTTAAATCCTCAGACCTCTCCCCCTCGGGAGTGCGCATAATCATAACCTCTGCAGCACATCAATCTGCTGCTGAGCGCGTCACATTCGAAATAGCTGAGGTGAAGCTCTCTAGTGGAGAATACAGCATTGTCAATAACTCTTCCTCAAGAGCGAAATCCAACTTCTGGGAGGCTTTTGGTGTCATCCTAGATGGAGAAAATAACCAACATCCCACGCTTTAATAATTGCATGTTTTCACTGCTCATAGGATATGCGGGTTCGGGTCGGTTTGCGGATCTTGTACCGACGGGACGGGTCGGTTTGCGGAACTAATTGGCAATATGTGCGGGTGGCGGGTCGGGTTCGGTATTGCACGTCGCGGGTGCGGGGCGGGAGCGGGTCTTGAAAATCAGACCCGTGCAGGACTCTGAACTGCATTAAAAACCCAGTTAACAAACATTAGATGTAATTCCAATGTAGACACACCTGGGGTCGCTGTTCTCTCTGTTACGCTGAGCAATGCATTGTCTGGAACGTAAAAGGGATGAAGAAGACGAATTCAAGTGACGTACTTCCGGTGCCACATGAAAACATTCCCAGTGCAAAAACATGCATGCAAAAACAAATCGCGAAATAAAAAGATAAAACACTGGCATGTAATTTGCGTTAGAATAAATAGAATGGTTTTGAATAACCCACAGTGCCTTCATGTACCAGCGAAAGAGGCTGTTTGGATGATAACAATTAAAAAGTATGTAGTTATGACATGAAATGACTACAAACAATATTGTGATTATTTACCCATTGCATAATAACGGATTTGGTTAGGAACAGTGAGGCGCCACCCCGAAAATACGTTTGCTCTAAAATTATATTAATAAATTACTATTATCATTATTATAAGCAAGACAATAAATGGCAAAGATATGTAGAAAATAAAGGTATTTGAGTTAAGTCCAAAACAAATGTAATGTGGGAGAAAATACGTTTCTAGAAGATATGTAGAAAATAAACGTTTTTGAGATACGTTCATAACAAACGTAATGTGGGAGAAAATACGTTTCTAGCTAAACTTAATTTAAGAATGCAGTATGAAACGACTGAAAACAATATTGTGATTATTTACCCATTAACCAGCCTATAACGGATTTGGTAAACTGAACAGTGAGCCGTCACCCCGAAAATACGTTTGCTCTAAAATTATATTAATAAATTACTATTATCCTTATTATAAGCAAGACAATAAATGGCAAAGATATGTAGAAAGTAAACCTATTTGAGTTACGTCCAAAAAAAACGTAATGTGGGAGAAAATAAGTTTCTAGAAGATATGTAGAAAATAAACATATTTCAGATACGTTCATAACAAACGTAATGTTGGAGAAAAATACGTTTCTAGCTAAACTTAATTGAAATGCAGTTTAGTTCTGTGGGAACGTAATTTTTAGGAGACAGGGTTGTGGAAAGAATGTAAACACGGGGAGACAAAATCATTTGACAACAGTACTAAACCTCTCTTTCCGTTGCAGCCACCAAACAGTTGAATGCTATCCCTAAATAATAAAGATAATTAGTTTTATTGAGTTTAAAACAAATGTTAAATGTTGAGAGACACTAATGTTGTAATTACAGTCTAATAATGCCTCTCTGTCCTTCACGTGTACTAATGCCAGATGAAATCATAGTTTTTATATTGATATGTGTGTACATGCTCAGGGACAACAGATATGAATTAGCATTGTGCTTTATCTTGTGTAATACATGTATTTTCCCTGCTCTCAAAAAATAAATAAAAGGTTAAGTCTTGGTGTCTGTTCTTTAGTCCAACAGGCATCTCACAGCTTTATGTATACCAGTTTATTTAACTAGCATATAATGTGGTAAACTGTTAGAGCTGTTGGCCTGGCTCTCCTCTCACACATTGGGAGAGACAGAGTGATGGCCCGCTGGCAGCTCTGGAGATGAATAACTCCAAAAAGTTGAATACATTTTCAAATCACCCTTATATTTTGTAAAACTGCCAATAATGGGAAATCTACACTGTTGATTTATTAACTCAAAATTAATTTAAAGTGAATTTAGTGGTGAAATTGCAACGACAATATGCAATAGAAACTCTGAAATAGTGAGTCTGCAGCAGACTGAAATCATGCCAGGTGTTGTATAAGACGTGATGGCGCTGAGATGGAATGAGATGGTTCCTTCAGTTCATCCTGGACGGTAATTACTGCATGACGGCTCAGTCTCTATCCTTTCAGACTCGTGTGCTCGCAGCTGAAGGAACATCCTTCTCTCAGAATATCGTACATGCCTCCACCATAGACTGTACACCTGCATTAGTGAAATGTCTGCTGCATAACAACAATCCTTATTACAGATGACCAGTGTAGAGGATAACAGCAAAATAAATACTCAAGTTGTGTTGAGACTGTACGGAGAGGTAGGTTTGTCTTGTGTTTTGAAGCTGAAGGGTGGCGGGTCTGCACTTTTCAGTCTTCCAAAATTAAACCAACTGTTATTTAAAAAAAAAATAGATAACAGATACAAGGCAAGGCAATATGGGATTAGTTTTGTTTCATTGAGATAAAGCAACACTTTCTCAGAATCAAGCAAAACTAAGAGTTTAAGAGAAAAAAAAACTGAGTCAAGCAAAATAAATTGAATTTAAAAAATAAAACTATAAGTTGCAAACAAATCATTCGTGTAATCATGTAAACTATAAGTCTTTTTCTTTGTTTTCACATATCTTTTTGTTTGCAGTTCTCTGCTTCTTTCTCAATGATCAGACTTTTGCTCTCGCTGCAGCTCTTCTCGTTTGCGCTCCCTCATTTTTTGTTTTCGGTTTTGACACAAACGTCCCAGGTGGGCGGGACTTTCAGGGGTGCGTCCCCATTGGCTACTCAGTTTTTGAGTGACAGCCCAGTCCTCCAGCGATTGTACAGCGCAACTGCGGTAGCTGAGCATGGACAGAAGACCCCCAGAAGAAACAGTATTGTAATTATTATAATACTACAAGTGAAAATATATGTAAGTATTGATCATTTGTGTTGTTTGTGCTGTACTATACGGTCTGTTTCTTTATTGTGTTAAGTGAGAAGTAAAGAAAAGCTGTGCTATGAAAGTTAGCATTTGCTACCTTTAGATCCATAACAATGCAAGCTAGTAGCCTAATAGCAGCGACAGTTAGCTACATAGCTAGCAGTGAGTGAGCGTTCAGACACCGGCGCACACACTCAAACGGACTGTGTGCCTGACTCTACCAACAGGCTTTCATGATTCTGTTTAGATATGCAAGTATAAGCCATGATAGCTTATTTTATTAACACGCTAATTTGATATGAAAATCAATGGAGGCTGAGTTAACGTTTGTAGGAAAACCTACCGTCCATGATGCCCCTGAGCTGAGTTTTATTTGTTAACTTCATATTTTTCATTTCCTAAAACATTTATTTTCCTCTCATATTAAAAGTGTGGATCATTGAGACAGCGTGGTGTCCAGAGGTCTTATCCCGTTTTCCCACTTCCTCTGAGGGGACAGCACGGAGAGGGGGCATGAAGAAAGACCTGCACCAGCTTCACCCACGCTGGTGTTACTGTTATCACTTGCTGTCATTTCATTTGACCAAATGTCTTTACATATACATTTAATAGATTTTATTATTATCCACCTTTTTGTTTTATGTCCTTTTATTTAAAACATTCTTTGAGACTTCATCTTCTTGTTCAAATTTCAATAAATGTGATTTGTATAATCACTCTTTTGTCTTTATTCTACATGAAAATGTCAGAGATTCCATTCAAATCTGTTGATTATTCAGATCTTCCTCAGGCTAGGAATAGCATGTTGAGTTTTTAATGCTTAAAGACCCAGTGAAGTGTGCGCCGGTGCATGATCTGTTATGCTAATACGTATAGTAATGACCAAAATTGTCCATTGGAACCCATATAAAAGATGTTGGAATAGCAACGAATTTGACGAGTTGGAATTTTCCGCGGGGAAATCCGCCTTCGTGGGCGTGGCTTGCGATCTACTGCGTGACGTCAGAAGATGGGCTCAGCCGAAGTGTTTACATTCACCACCGTTCATTTTGTCTCTGTTTCAAAGTGGAATTTACCAACGTTTTTGAGCGAGTATTTTATTGGAAAGTGTTTCGCAGTCGACTGGAAGTGATTGCCAATCGAGGAAACCTGACAATGGAGGCGAAAGTGAAGAATAAGGGAGGAAAAACACACGGGAAGCGATGCATTGCCGCTGGCTGTGGTAATGTCAATTCTGCCGAAGTGGCGATGTTTCTGTTACCAAAAGATGAAGGTGAGTGGCCGGTGTTATTGTTTCGTAGATTCGTAGATTGTTTATGAAAAATAAAGGCCACTGTGTTTGTGTCTACTAACAAGACTATCATGGCGGCGGCAGAGCTCAAGTCGAGTTTCTCCGCCTGGAGATATTCTCACTATTTCACTTTTGTCGAGCACAAAGAAAAGAACGTTTTAGTTAAATGTAAGTTGTGTCTTGGCGGGTCAAAGATCCTATCGACTGCCCAAAACAGCAATTAAAATCTGTTGAAACATCTGCAGAAACAACATGCTGGGACGAAGCTAGTAGCTAAGACCACAGACCCAGACTCATCCGACGCCACTCCACCTCCACCTAAGCAACAGCGGCTGGATTGGCACTTTGAAACATATCTTTGTGTTTGTGTTTGTATAGACCACATTGCTTAGCAGAGTTCAGTGATGCAAATGCATGTCAAGTTGATCAACAGGTTGTATTATTCTCCGATGCAATAACAGTACTGAAATGAAGGCTACAGTATAAGGGCATTAATGGGTGCCCTTTTTTAAGTAACTAAAAAGTTACTTTTCACAGTAACGCATTACTTTTTGGTGTAAGTAGTGAAGTAACTAGTAATTGTAACTAGTTACTGGTTTTCAGTAACTAGCACAACACTGCATGTGAACATGAATGTTGCATCATGCTATGAACAGATGAATGTATGATCAGGTGATGGCCAATCCTGTGTGTAGATCTACTCTAGATCTATGACAAAATATTGTCCTCAACTAAATTGACTTCCATGGCCACTTTCCTCATCTATCCTGTCCGAAAAGCTGTCAAAATCACTCATTTCTCTCGCACCAGTATCACTTTCCGAAGTCTCCGCCATGTTTACAATCACAACTGGGCCCATCTTGTGACGTCACAGCCGCTATCGTCTGCAGCAGCGGTAGGCTCAGACTCTGAAAAATTTGCGATGTTTATCTCGTCCCTCGCACTTCCTAAAAAATTATTTTAGCCATGAACAGGTACAATTATATGTAAGAAATGAAACTGCCATTTCATTTTGGTGCAAAAAAATGCACTTCACTGGCACTTTAATGTAAATCATTTTCTCACAGGATATAGAACGAGACAACACAGTTTGTATCCATTGTGTATGAATGCTTCAGCTCTTCAGACCTACATAGTAAGATGTGAGCATGTTCCTAATTGTGTTGGTATGCAGCCTAGGTCTGGTCTGTTTCATAAAGCAAATCTGCCACTTTTATATTGTAGAATTTGTTCAATTAAAGCAGTCTTTAATTGTTTGTCCTAAACACAGCAATATATGCTTTTGAAATGTAACATGTCAATAACAGTATACAGTTTATATTGTGTATCAACTTTAGCTTGAAAATACATAGATGTGTTTTTTTATCTATAAAATATATAAATAGACAGACAGACACTTTATCAATCCCAAATTGGGAAATTATTTTACAGCAGCAGTTTGTTCAGGTATTAAAATATTTAAAGTTGGAATAAAGTATAAACTACACAACACAAGTATAACGCACAGCAATCCATAAGAGAAGTCCGATGTGTTCATGAAACTCCCCAGGAGGCACCGACACTAACGTGGCCGAGTGGACTCCGGAGTTTGCTGCATGAGTTGCACTGTATGATCTGTGGTGTAGTGGGCTGTCACTCAAAAACTGAGTAGCCAATGGGGACGCACCCCTGAAAGTCCCGCCCACCTGGGACGTTTTTGTCAAAATCGAAAACAAAAAATGAGGGAGCGCAAAAGAGAGAGCTGCAGCGAGAGCAAAAGCCTGATCATTGAGAAAGAAGCAAAGAGAACTGCAAACAAAAAGATATGTGAAAACAAAGAAAAAAGACTTATAGTTTACATGATTACACAAATGATTTGTTTGCAACTTATTTTTGAAATTAAATTTATTTTGCTTGACTCAGTTTTTTTTCTCTTAAACTCTTAGTTTTGCTTGATTCTGAGAACGTGTTGCTTTATCTTTATGAAACAAAACTAATCCCCTAAGGCAAGGCAAGGCAAGTTTATTTATATAGCACCTTTCAACACAAGGCAATTCAAAGTGCTTTACAACAATGAAAGACATTAAGAGCATTAAGAAACATATTATAAAATGATATCTAGAAGCACTCATTTAAAAGCAATGATATAAAATGATATTTAAAAACACTAATTTAAAAGCAAAGATAATAAAAGTTACAGTGCAGTTTAAGATATAAATAGTTCAATTAAAAGCAGCGGCAAAAAGAAAAGTCTTCAGCCTGGATTAAAAAGTAGTCAGAGTTGCAGCGGACCTGCAGGTTTCTGGGATTTTGTTCCAGATATTTGGATCATAATAACTGAACTTCTCCATGTTTAGTTCTGACTCTGGGGACAGAAAGCTGACCAGTCCCTGAAGACCTGAGAGTTCTGGATGGTTCATCATTTAGCGGGAGGTCAGAAATGTATTTTGGGCCTAAACCATTCAGTGCTTTATAAACCAGCAGCAGTATTTTGAAATCAATTATTTGACACACAGGAAGCCAGTGTAAAGACTTCAGAACAAGAGTGATGTGATCCACTTTCTTAGTGTTAGTGAGGAACCAGTGTAAAGACCTCAGAACAAGGGTGATGTGATCCACTTTCTTAGTGTTAGTGAGGAACCAGTGTAAAGACCTCAGAACAAGAGTGATGTGATCCACTTTCTTAGTGTTAGTGAGGAACCAGTGTAAAGACTTCAGAACAAGAGTGATGTGATCCACCTTCTTAGTGTTAGTGAGGAACCAGTGTAAAGACTTCAGAACAGGAGTGATGTGATCCACTTTCTTAGTGTTAGTGAGGAACCAGTGTAAAGACTTCAGAACAGGAGTGATGTGATCCACTTTCTTAGTGTTAGTGAGGAACCAGTGTAAAGACTTCAGAACAGGAGTGATGTGATCCACTTTCTTAGTGTTAGTGAGGAACCAGTGTAAAGACTTCAGAACAGGAGTGATGTGATCCACTTTCTTAGTGTTAGTGAGGAACCAGTGTAAAGACTTCAGAACAAGAGTGATGTGATCCACTTTCTTAGTGTTAGTGAGGAACCAGTGTAAAGACTTCAGAACAGGAGTGATGTGATCCACTTTCTTCGTGTTAGTGAGGAACCAGTGTAAAGACTTCAGAACAGGAGTGATGTGATCCACTTTCTTAGTGTTAGTGAGGAACCAGTGTAAAGACTTCAGAACAGGAGTGATGTGATCCACCTTCTTAGTGTTAGTGAGGAACCAGTGTAAAGACTTCAGAACAGGAGTGATGTGATCCTCTTTCTTAGTGTTAGTGAGGAACCAGTGTAAAGACTTCAGAACAGGAGTGATGTGATCCACCTTCTTAGTGTTAGTGAGGAACCAGTGTAAAGACTTCAGAACAGGAGTGATGTGATCCACTTTCTTAGTGTTAGTGAGGAACCAGTGTAAAGACTTCAGAACAAGAGTGATGTGATCCACCTTCTTAGTGTTAGTGAGGAACCAGTGTAAAGACTTCAGAACTGGAGTGATGTGATCCACTTTCTTAGTGTTAGTGAGGAACCAGTGTAAAGACTTCAGAACAGGAGTGATGTGATCCACTTTCTTAGTGTTAGTGAGGAACCAGTGTAAAGACTTCAGAACAGGAGTGATGTGATCCACTTTCTTAGTGTTAGTGAGGAACCAGTGTAAAGACTTCAGAACAGGAGTGATGTGATCCACTTTCTTAGTGTTAGTGAGGAACCAGTGTAAAGACTTCAGAACAAGAGTGATGTGATCCACTTTCTTAGTGTTAGTGAGGAACCAGTGTAAAGACTTCAGAACAGGAGTGATGTGATCCACTTTCTTAGTGTCAGTGAGGACTCGAGCAGCAGCGTTCTAAATCAGCTGCAGCTTTCTAATAGATCTTTTAGTGAGACCTGTAAAGACACCATTACAGTAGTCGAGTCTACTGAAGATAAAAGCATGGACAAGTTTTTCCAAATCCTGCTGTGACATTAGTCTTTTAATCCTAGATGTGTTCTTTAGGTGACAGTAGGCTGATTTAGTAACTGTTTTAATGTGACTGTTGAAACTCAGGTCAGAGTCCATGACTACACCTAGATTTCTGTCTTTATCTCTTGTTTTGAACATTGCAGACTGAAGCTCAGCGCTAACTTTTATACGTTCTGCCTTGGCTCCAAAAACCATTACCTCAGTTTTATCTTTGTTTAATTGGAGAAAGTTCTGACACATCCAGTCATTGATTTGTTCAATGCACTTACTCAGTGTTTGAATTGGAGCATAGTCTCATACAAGTGTGAACACTGCAGTGTTACCAACTGCTTTTACTGACTGATGAATGAGAATGGAACCTAATGACTGTGGAGCCATACAGACGGATGGTTTTGAAAGGTATGCTAATTTGATTAATTAATGCATATTTTAAAATGACATTTTAATTAATGACATTTTAATTAATTAAACAAGACAAAAGACATGTGTGTTTTCTCTGCTGCTACAGATAATAGTGTCCAGCTGTGTGCACCTGTTTGATTATTACACTCTGGTCTGACTGCAGCATTGGTTCAGGTGTGGAGCTGCCAACAGTGTGTGAAATGTTATCTCTTCTGATGAGCAGGTGCACCATGTACGGCAGCCTCTGTGAGAATGTGTGTGAATAGAGGAATGCTGACCTGTACATGTAAAAGCTCTCTAAGGCGTTGCAAAGACAAACAATTGGAAAAAATTGTAGAAAAACTGCTTTACCTGGATTTTTATGGAAACGCCTCCCAATCATCAGGTTCCCAGGTGTTGGATTGTAACAGGTTTTTATTCGATATGGGTGGAGTCACTCTTTTCCATCTGGGCCCCTCAGCAAAAGTCTGCAGTCACTACCAGGTTTGGGGAACAACAGATTAAATCTAATAGGATTACATAATTAGGATACACAAATAAAGGTAACTGTACCAGTGCCTTTATTTGAGTGACAGCTATAAAAGAGTGAGACTGGGGATGACACGTGGCACATGGTCCTGAGCCGGATTCAACAAAGTGCATTTTTAAAGAGCCACCCCAACCCTACAATGTTTTTGTGTTGTACATCTCACCATATTTATTTGACTACTAGTGTGCAAAAAAAACTTCTTTTAGATAAATCTCCTTTACTTTATGTGTGTAACACTATAACCCCTGTCTTGAAGAAGACACTGATGTGTTATTCACATCTCTATAGTTAAGTGTACACAGAATATGTGTGTATTGATGATGGGTGTGGGCGGCAGTGAGGGTGGGTCGCTGGCACTTCTGTCCTCCTCCCTCCTGTCCTTCCTTCCTCTCCCTCCCATGCTTTGTAATCTAATCTGGACCTCCGTCTAATTATCTCTCTTGTCTTTGTGGAGCCTCTTCATCTGAAGACTGCTGAGCCACTACAGGAGAAGGAGTTCACAGAGACACGAATAATTTGTTATCCAGACACTCAGGGTTGGGACAGTACTAATACTGTATGACATTGCAATAGATTCATAGTTTTAAAACATGTAATCAGTAACCTTATCTAAGTATCAACATGTGAAAGTAATGTGACCTGATTACTTTCCCTTACTTTTGCATTACCTCATTATCAAATACAGGCAAATAAATAAAAGAGAAAATCAATATCAATAAGATGTTTCTTACTTGAGTGTATTATGTAAGACAACACAACAATGTGACCTTAGAGAAGAAGAAACCAAGATATTTAGGGTCAGAAATGATTTTATTGATAGGAAAAGCTGTCTTTCATGAAGCATATTCAGGCAGCAGCACTGAAACACATGAGCACATACTACAGTTTAAAAAAGCAGAAATACAATCTCAGCTGACAGAAAATGCTTCGTTTTAGTTTAATACACACAGTTAAGCTCACACACACTATTTTATGAACATATAGGTTCACCTACTGAATTAAAACAGAACAAATGAACCAAAGAAAGAGAAAACCATAAACCAGTACAGCTTACAGAGAAGAGAGAACATCTGATCCTTTATAAAAAACACTATATATTTTTTTTTTTTATTGTAAGGGAATACAGGTACCTTTTATGTATCCTGATCATGTAGTCCTGTTACATGTAATCCACTACTCCCCAAACCTTCAGATATTTTTGGCACTAATATTTGAAGCTATTAATAATTGTTTGGCTTGTTGATGCAAATAAAGCAAGCAGATCATTTATTATTGAAGAGTTGCTGTTTTTCCACCCTGCAGAGCGGTGGATGCAGAAGAGGCCAGTGGGCGGTTTGAAAATAGAAGCTCTTCAACACATGAGCTCTGGGTTAGTAGTGACCATGATGATCATGTGAGAGTGCTGTCATAACTGGGACTGCCTCTAATACACAGCAATGATGATGACTTCATTAAGGGGGTTGGGGGTGGGGGCTACATTTAGTCATGTGTATGAGCGGATGGGTTCTACCTTCAATCATAACGTCAATCAGAAAAGTAACTACAAGTAACCAGAATGCAAACATTGATGTGCTTTTTAAGAAAAAAAGTTCACCAACGAAACATGCAGCAGAAAATACAAAACACTGCAAATCAAAGCATTTACTGACACAGCGGCCTGCTTCAAAGTCATTGAGAGTCGCTTTGAGTCTACGAAACACTGAGCCAGTGTTTCAGGGAAGACCGTCCAACGCGAGCGTATAGGTCGCAGTGGTGTATATAGGTTTTAAGGTTTGTAATGAATCTCATTGCTCCGTGGGAGACGGTATCCAGCGAGTGAAGGCACTGAGACGATGCATTGATATAAACCACATCTCCATAGTTCAGCACAGACAGAAATGTTGCAGACACGAGTCTCTTTTTGGCCTTTTTGGCCACTACACTTTCAAAGAAAAAAGAAAAATGTGCAAATACTAATGCAAATATATCTGCACTGAATTGGTATATTAATTGTTTGTTGCATTTATTCTAAGTCACTTTCGATAAAAGCATCAGCTAAATTAAATGTAATGTTAGTCGACCGATCCCAGAGCTTTGTCTATATCATATTCATTTTTTTGCAACAATCTAAAATGTAACTACTCACTAAAGCTGTTAGGTGTATGTACAATATTTCCTCAAGTTAAGTTAATGCTTTTGAATTTTATGATTATGTGAACAAAAAAAAACGTGAAATAGCTACGTTGGTCCCAACCCAGTCTCACGGCATTTCAATATCAAGCCACGATTATTGTTTTTATTTTAAATTGTATAATGTCGGACTTTTTTTGCCGTCCGCGAGAAAAATAAATGGGGCTCAGAATTTGTTATTACTTGGTGCAGGCACGAAACATACTACCAATAGAAATACATTGCTTCTAAAATCGTTCTGTGTCAGAATACTGAAATTACTATTTTTTTAAATCTGTCTTTCCTTCTAATTTGTTATTATTTACTTTGCTTTTTTTTCTGTGACACGAAAAAAATGGGGAAATCGTGTTGGCGAACACGAATCAATAGATTAATTTCGTGACTATAACATGAAATGCCGTGAGACTGGGTTGTTGGTTCACAGGGCAAGATGTAGTATATTCACAAATAACCCTCTCAAGACGTGACATGGATACAATATTTGTTCTTATTCATTTCTAATGACCGGTGTCCATGTCACGTGATCGTAAAATGAAATTGTGAGATTGATAGGTCTTTCCCCCTATTAATTTCTATTGAACAGCGTCCATCGTGAAAACAGTATTTCCGGTGTCGGCGTTTTCATAGTAAATAAGGTGGTTGCTAGGGACGCATACAATTCCCCCCACTGTCGAATGATTTTACAGTGATATCTGCAGTACTCATCAACAAAAATCAGTTTGTCCTTAAATTTTGTACAATGCTTTTGTGTTTTTCCGTTTCAATTCTGAGAGACACATTTCTTTTTTCAGAGTTTTGGAAAGCCGAAAACATTACACTACCCATAATCCTCAGCTATCGTTGAAGCTCATTGATTGGATGTCTTAGTCGCAATGCACGTTGGGATATGGTGTTTATGCAATAATAAATACGAAAACATTTTCAAATAGAAAATAATACTAAAAAATGTTTGCATAGTGGTCGGAAGAATGGTTTTCCCCACTGAAATCTGGAAAAGGACACAGGGGATTCTGGGTAAACAAAGCAAATTAGGTGTCGCCTCCCTCTCATCATGCGGAAAGTAAGATCACTAGCTAATGGAATGGATGAGCTAATGCAGTTAGCCACGAGTCAGACAGGTTATCTTGAGTTTAATGTGCTTTATGGAAACATGGCTGCACCAGAGTATATCTGACAACAAATGTCATCATGAGCCTGTGTCTTCATCTTGTCTTCATCATGAGTCTGAGTCTTCATCATGTCTTCACCATGAGCCTGAGTCTTCATCTTGTCTTCATCATGAGCCTGAGTCTTCATCATGTCTTCACCATGAGCCTGAGTCTTGATCATGAGCCTGAGTCTTCATCATGTCTTTACAATGACCCTGAGTCTTCATCATGAGTCTGAGTCTTCATCATGTCTTCACCATGAGCCTTAGACTTCATCATGTCTTCACTGTGAGCCTGAGTCTTCATCATGTCTTCATCATGAGCCTGAGTCTTCATCATGTCTTCACCATGAGCCTGAGTCTTCATCATGTCTTACAATGACCCTGAGTCTTCATCATGTCTTCATCATGAGCCTGAGTCTTCATCATGTCTTCACCATGAGCCTGAGTCTTGATCATGAGCCTGAGTCTTCATCATGTCTTTACAATGACCCTGAGTCTTCATCATGAGTCTGAGTCTTCATCATGTCTTCACCATGAGCCTTAGACTTCATCATGTCTTCACTGTGAGCCTGAGTCTTCATCATGTCTTCATCATGAGCCTGAGTCTTCATCATGTCTTCATCATGAGCCTGAGTCTTCATCATGTCTTCACCATGAGCCTGAGTCTTCATCATGTCTTACAATGACCCTGAGTCTTCATCATGTCTTCATCATGAGTCTTAGTGTACATCATGTCTTCACTGTGAGCCTGAGTCTTCATCATGTCTTCATCATGAGCCTGAGTCTTCATCATGTCTTCACCATGAGCCTGAGTCTTCATCATGTCTTCACCATGAGCCTGAGTCTTCATTATGTATTTACAATGAGCCTGAGTCTTCATCATGTCTTTACAATTACCCTGAGTCTTCATCATGTCTCCATAATGAGCCTGAGTCTTCATCATGTCTTCACCATGAGCCTTAGACTTCATCATGTCTTCACTGTGAGCCTGAGTCTTCATCATGTCTTCATCATGAGCCTGAGTCTTCATCATGTCTTCATCATGAGCCTGAGTCTTCATCATGTCTTCACCATGAGCCTGAGTCTTCATCATGTCTTACAATGACCCTGAGTCTCCATCATGTCTTCATCATGAGTCTTAGTGTACATCATGTCTTTACTGTGAGCCTGAGTCTTCATCATGTCTTCACCATGAGCCTTAGACTTCATCATGTCTTCACTGTGAGCCTGAGTCTTCATCATGTCTTCATCATGAGCCTGAGTCTTCATCATGTCTTCATCATGAGCCTGAGTCTTCATCATGTCTTCACCATGAGCCTGAGTCTTCATCATGTCTTAAAATGACCCTGAGTCTCCATCATGTCTTCATCATGAGTCTTAGTGTACATCATGTCTTCACTGTGAGCCTGAGTCTTCATCATGTCTTCATCATGAGCCTGAGTCTTCATCATGTCTTCACCATGAGCCTGAGTCTTCATTATGTCTTTACAATGAGCCTGAGTCTTCATCATGTCTTTACAATTACCCTGAGTCTTCATCATGTCTCCATAATGAGCCTGAGTCTTCATCATGTCTTCACCATGAGCCTGAGTCTTCATCATGTCTTCATCATGTCATGTCTTCAGAGGGTCTCTCTGCTGTGGAGGACGCCTGTGTACCCGTGGCTACAGGTCTGGTCACTCCTGTAGCTTGGGGGCTGTTGGGGCGTTCTGATGACATCACCACCTGTCTCCACACATCCTGATCTTCCACAAGTGTCATGAACTCCAACAGCTCCTTCCCCGTCCACATCGTATTGTCCTTCAGCCATTCTACCTTTGGCCTTCCTACACCTATTCCTCCCTCAACTGCATCATGCATGATGATGTTTGCTGGCGACCCATATATATATATATATATATATATATATATATACGGCTAGAAATAAGTACGATAATATGTCTATATGGTGAACAAAATGAATTACGTACAAACTACTTACTAACTTTTTTGAAAGTATAAGGTGTATTTCATAAGTTTGTAACTTGATGACATTGGGTCAGTCCTTTATAGTGGTGCAGATCACTGTGTCGTGTCATAGCTAGAGGCCGGGACGAGACAGGGTGTCTAGCTGCCACCCTCTGACACACAGATGGCAAGACTAATTATTAGAGCACAGGCCTGAAGCGCACACTCACACTCATGAACCCTTTTAATGGGGCAAGGCCACGCCACTGAGAGAAAAAAAGAGGGAAGCTTAAAGGTCCCATGTCATGGCCATTTCTACTGATCATAATTCCATTGTTGAGGTCTACAAGTATAGATTTATACTGTGCAATTTTCCAAACTCACATTGGTTTCTCATACAGGATCTCTGTATAACATGTGTATTCACTCTCTGTCCTAAACGGCTTGTTGGAGCTCCTGCCCCCCCCTCCCTGTGAGCCCAGTGTGCTCTGATTGGTCAGCTCGGCCACTCTGTTCTGATTAGTCAACCACCAGAGAGGCTCCGCCCATGTCTAACAGTGCTTTTTTCGGCTCGCTCTGAGCGGAACATCAATTTTACAATGGCGTCAGTACGGCCGTATATGTTATACGTTAACTAACCGAACTGTACCTACAACTGTTGTTATTTAGGTGCACTTGTGGAAACTGCACCATTATGCCTACCGAAGTGGAAAACGTCTGTTGCTAAGAAATTAGAAAGGTAGCCTAGCTGACAGTTACAACATTATGTAGCCAGCTAGCTGAAAACACCAACAGTAGCGCACAACATCATATGCCAAGATATACACCATACATACCCCACACCCTGTAGAACCTCCATAACATGTACAGATTCGATTATGGACCTTTGAGGCGTAGAAGAAGAGTAAGTTATTTTTACCTGTAATAAACTACTACTGTGTTTGATGAAAAATCAAATCATGGTTTGCTATATATGAATGATATGTTATAGGAGCAAATAATTCAGGGAAGAAAGGCTACTAAGTATTTCCATCAAACTTTATTTTTAGAAATGTACAAAATGAACATGTGTAAATATACATATATAGGCCTACACGGTATATCATCCATTCCTCCCCTTATAGGAGTTTTCGGCATCTTGCCTATCACAGCTTTGTAAGCTGGTGCTGGGGCTTCTTAGGACGAGGCAGGACGAGTGGTCATCCCTTAATGTGTTGTCCGCCAGATACGCCAGGAGTTTCCTGATCTGGCTGGACGAAATCAAATGCAAATCACAAAATATTAGAGAAACTTAGTTGTTTTAGGTTTGTTAGCTTGCCAGCTAGATTAATATGCTAACCTACGTTTGCTAGTTCAGTGTATATGCCAACCTAATATGAACAACAGCTAGTGGTTCATATTAGGCTAGCAAGAACATGTTTACAATTGCAATCTTATAAGGGTAGTCTGCTACGTTCGGTCATTCATTGTAGCTGGCATAAAAACAATGTTTTCCCTAGCATGTCTAGCTCTTGGTAGCCTTCTTGTTTAGCTCGGTAGCATACACGCTAGGAACGCCAACTATAATGTAATTAAGTTTCGGGACTGACTGTACGGTAAATCACCCGGAGTATACTGTCTATGTCACCCGGAGTATACTGTCTATGTCATAGACAGTATACTCCGGGTGATTTACCGTACGGTCAGTCGCGAAACTTAATTACATTATAATTAAGGACCCCCGGCAGAACAGTTGTCGGCGGGACCCCCAACGGGACAGGACATGGAGTTGGCAGGACCCCCGACGAAACAGGTGTCGGCTGGACCCCCAACGGCACAGGACATAGGGTTTGAAGGGCCCCCGGCAGAACAGTAGTCGGCGGGACGCCCAACGAAACAGGGCATGGGGTTTGCAGGACCCCCGGCAGAACAGTAGTCGGCAGGACCCCAACGGCACAGGATATAGAGTAGGGACTTGAGTAGGGACTTGAGTGGGAACTTGAGAGGGAACTCGAGAAGAGACTCGAGAGGGGACTTGAGAGGGGACTCGAGAGGTGACTCGAGAGGGAACTTGAGAGAGGACTCGAGAGGAAACTTGAGAGGTGACTTGAGAGGGGACTCGAGAAGAGACTCGAGAGGGGACCTGAGAAGGAACTTGAGAGGGGACTCGAGAGGATACTCAGGTCCCATTACCAAGAAAAAGGAGCAACAGAACTGTACAAACAACTGACCTCAGAGGTCAAAAGTAACAAGGAGACTCCACAAAGCTTCCTGATCCGCGCTCTGGATTTAAGACAGAAAATTCTGTTTGCTTGAACATCTGAAACAGGAAAAACAGACCATCGAACATACATGGAGAAATGGAAAAGGGAGATGCAAGATGCGTACGAAATAGTGCAGGAGAATGCAAGGAAGTCAAGAGAAAGAAGTAAAAGACATTATGATGGAAAAGTGAGAAGCTCCATGCTGTACCCCGGTGATCGTGTCCTTGTCCGAAACATGACACCGAGAGGAGGCACTGGAAAGCTTTGTAACCATTGGGAAGAGAACATCCACTATGTAATCTGCCAGGTCGGAGAAGACATTCCAGTTTATGAAATCAGGCCTGAGCAGGGAAGAGGAAGATCGAGAATAATGCATCGCAATCTGTTGCTACCTTGTGATCACTTACCTCTGGAAATTCAGCCAAAGACAGTGTCCAAGCAAAAGAATGAAAGAAGGATGACAGAGACAGCTGCTGAAGACACAGCTCAGGAACAGGAAGATGACGAAGAGGAATTTGAGTACTGCTACAAGCCAGTAGAACATTCTCAAATGCCCTTTATTGATGTAAACCATGGAGCAGTCTAACACACAAGATGGCGCTGAACAGATAATACCAGTGTTGAGTACAGATGAGCCTGTGGTTAAAGAGATGCCTATAACAAACGCACAAGAGTCTGATACACAGCAAGAAGATGTGCTGCCAGAGGAAAATTGTGAGTGTGGAGATGTTCAACCTGTTGAGGAAGCACAGAATGAGAACCCAACATCCCCATACTCAGATTCAGGTGGAGATGAAAGGGAGCAAAGAGATGATCTACCAAGGAGGGAAAGGCGAGCTCCTAGATTCTTCACTTATGATCAACTTGGGACTCCAACATGCTATTGCGCAGCACATGCTAATGGAATGCTTTGCCAGTATCAACCAAGTTTATTTAGGGACAAATGTGGACAAACCCATTTCAAGTTTCCCAACCATTATATGTGCAGGGATACTATGTATAAAACAGACATGGACAGTGTATTATAGAGAATGGTAGGACTGAGACCGTTTGACACAAACAGAAACAGTAGTTCAGTAGATTTATTGTGTTCATGACAAAATTAATCACTTTATTGACACACCTCAAGACCAAATTGAACATTTCAGGTTTAAAATCTTTAGTTTATAGATTTTGAGATGTCGGGACGACATCAAGTTTAGCAGGGGAGTGTGTAATAGATTGTTTTCGTAACATTGACTGTGTAATAGATTGTTTTCGTAACATTGACATTATTTTAACCGTTACCTCTGACCTTTGTTAATGTAGTTTAATTGTAGGATGTTTGGAAAGGATGAGAAGGTATTCTGTCTGCGCTTGTTTGTGTTCGTTTTGGAGACGTGTGATCTGTTAAACTGTGATCGACTAGATGGCCTTGATCTGGGAGACGGAGATCGATTGCTCTTGTCTCCGCCCACATATCTGGGGGGTTTCGCGGCACTTTCCTCACTCGAGAAAGTACCGGAGAATGAAACCTAACTTTGACTCTTGTCAAAATTCTTCCCTTTTATCAGGGGCGTAACACTAACACTGAGCCTCTGAATTAGCAACGAGCGAAAAATGCTAACGCATTACTGCACAGAAACTCACTCATAACACCCTTATTACTTATCGTAGCTGCACATCCAAGATATCGACTAGCATCGTGAGATGACCCAGAATCGATAGGTACATACATTATCACTCCATGATAAGAACTCGCGGGGATATTAACAAGAATATACATCAAAACATGTGGCGCTAGGTAGCTAAAACTGCAAAATGGCTTACCTGTGTCGTTGTCTGGTCAAAAGTGGTCTTCAATGGCATTAACGATAAAAACGCTGCTGAAGGTTAATCCATAGGTTAATCCAATGTCTGTGTCCCTTTGAAATGATTTCTGATAATCCATAAGGAATAAACCCTGCTTTTCCGTTTTTAGATGTCAGAGCGTGAGACAGCTTCACTCTCATGCAAAACTGCATGCGCGAAACCCCCACCTTTTTGTTTTAACGCTAGTGTGTATGTGAAAGCTCCCCTTCGATTCTATTGGCTCTAACGGTCAGAAAGAGATGTCAATCACCAAAATCGACCAATGGGTTCCAGAGAAACGGTAAAAAAGGCCATTTCCACCCAGATCACCTCAGAAGTGGAGTTTGTTTTGCTAAACCTCTCTAAAAAGGTCAAATGTCACTTGTTTTGCATCAATCTTTATACAGGGTACTTATTATATGTTGTACTTTGGATTCCTAAAGCTTTTAGTCTACCTTACCATCATCCAAGGGTAGTTTTCACTATAAGTAAAAAATAATTTTTGGACTATAATTTACAGTTTTTAACTATGTTCAATCTGAATTTACTTTAACATAAAAATAAAAACATATTGATTCTGACTTTTCTACATCCAACTCACAGATTTATCATTGCTTTGAGAAAAAAGATGATTAATTTTCCCCTTTTAGAAGTGTAGTTATGGTCATTTGTTCTGGGAATGTCATTTTGGAGCCTGAGACCTGGAAAACAGGCTCGGGGTCTGACAGGTTAACCACTAGGTGGTGCGGGTTAAAAAACTGTCAGAAACTGTAAGAAAAATACAGTTTCAGTCTCTTCAAGCTTAGACCTGTAACAGTCAACTGCATGAGGAGTTGGAAATGTAGTTTCTGAAGATGTTACAAATAACACACAGCATACAATGCCATAATAACTTTGTATTATTAGTGTAGGACACTTATGTATGTATAACATCTGAAGATGCGTAGTTTTATTCATGTTTTCACATAATTTTACAGGATATTGCTATATTATTTCACATGTTTTACTTCTACACATTAATATCTGATTTGTAAAACATCATAGACAGAAAGGTATATCCGTCATTTAATGGTAAGCTATTGAAATTCTGAATCCATATGTGTCTCCCATCACCCAAAACCCCTGACTATTCTCTCAACTCAGTATTTACATTCTTATATTCAAAGAAAATCAGTAATATCTTTAAAAACTACAAGTCCTTTTCTATCAGCTGTGCACCGTTATGGTGTAAATATAACCTATCTACCAATTGGATCAAATATAAAAGTCAGCCGAATTAGTGTTGATACTGCAAGGAGACGTATTGTGTGAAGAGAAATTGAAGATGTTGTTTAATTGCTGATATTTATGATCCACGTCACATATTCAGTTTCGGTGGCAGTTCTTCCAGTTTGTCTAGAAGTCTTCTCATCAGGGCTCTATAAATAAAGAACTACGGCAGATGTGTAATGCAGCCGAACCGTGTATTACAATGCCGTTATGTGATGATCTTGATGATGATGATCTTCGTAATATCTATCAAACTATAGATCCTACACCTCCGCTGGATGTGGATTCTAAAAGTACAATATACACTTCTCGCTAGAAATCTAATCAAAAAGCATTTTAATGGCCAAACTATTCTACAATTTAGGATTTTCCAGAGAGGGTTATTTGTGAATATACGACCCTCCGTAGCGTTTGCAGTCAACGGGAGCACTCGAGGTCGAAAACTTTCAAACGTGATTATAGGTCGGAATAAGCACTTGAACAATCAACCTTTTTTGGTCCTAATAAGGGCTTGAACAATCGACCTATTTGGTCGTATGAGTCGGAGGACTTGTTGCAAATGGAATAATCCAACTGGACTTCTTTCAACCTTCCTTTTGGTCAATCTTGCTTTTAGTTTTAACCTGTCTCACTTCCTCACTTTTCTCAAGCAAAACTACTGATTATTTTGAAATCATCCACAGTTTAGGCAATTCAAAATAAGAGACCTTTAGTTTCATCCATTTTAAACATCTACTGCACAACATTTTGTCTTTCCTTTTTGATACATTTCAGTCATATGCTAAGGTTAGGTCACAGCACATCTCAGAGTTCTTAACAATTACTTTAAGCATCTAACACTGATTTATTTCACACATTTTAGATCTTACTGCAGGTGGCAGTGTAATTTCAATGAAATGTATTGGGTTGGCAAATAAGGTACAGTTTAACATTGGTTGTCTTTATACCAGCCAAAATGTCCTCACTTTCTAAAGGTCTCAAACTCTCAAGGTCTAAAGCATCTGGAGTGTAGTTTAATATGCATTATGAAAACATGGCTGCACCAGGATATATCGGACAACAACGTTTCCACACACACACACACACACACACACAATGGGAAGATGGGAGTCTACAGGGACACGGAACATGATGGTGCTAAAATTGAATTGGCTCTGTTAATGCAGCGTAAATCACGAGACATCCCCCTTGTATGCACACACACACACACACACACACACACATACACACACACACACAAACACACACACACACACGTACGTACAAACACACACAAACACACAAATTGAACAAAGGTTGCCAGGCAACAAACAGTAATGCTGTGTTTTGCAGTTTCAGGCCAAATGATTGGTGACTTGTTCCAGTTTTCTTTTGTTATCTATTTCTAAATGTTTGCTACTGCTGCTTACTTTCATTGGACCTACATCCGGGTTGATGGAATGACACGTTCTTTGTTTTTCCATTTGACCCCATTAATGTCTCTCCCAATCATTTAATTTACTGATATGGAGGTTATTTGGCTCAGCAGACAAGTTTAAAGTTGAATGTATTTTACTGAGCAAAAGAGCACTTCGCTGAGCAGACAGAAAGCATTGTGAGAAATCACAGCATTGTTTTGCACTCCTCGTAGCTTTGATGATTCACCCTTTATGTTAGGGGGCGCAAAGAGTGACAAATATGTTCCTAATAGGGAAGTAATGAGCAGTTATTAGTTCTGGATCATTTAGCGACTTAGTTAACAAGTCAATAAGAAAGTACTACATACACTTGTTCATTAACGAAGCATTCAGTGTCAGCTCTAAACTAACATACAATTATCTACTCTAAACCTTCATTATTCAGCAAGCACAGATGTAGCCTCCCCCCCCCCCGATGGGCCCTGGTGCTGGATGGGGCCATGAACAAAAAATGTACTCAACTAAATTATGGTTTGTTTTTGGGCCCTTTGTTTGCTGTATGGCAATGCACTTAATCATTGCAAATACAAAGAGGAGAAAAAACATTCCCAATGGCTTCAAATAAAGGAAAGAAATGCCAAAAGGAACGTAATAACTCAGACAACTAGGCAATGCAAAGATTAGAATGTTGAACACACAGCATTCATGGTAAAGTAAGGCCATAGGTTTGGGACATCCATAAGGTCACAAATGATTCATAAAAAGATCACAATGTCTTCCATGCAATACAACGTGGAAACCTTCCAACAAAAGACTTCACCATCAGATTAGATTGGATTAAGTTTGTCTGATTGATCCAAAATGAGGGACAATGTGTTTTTTAGAGCAGCAACAAGACATTGCACATGAGCTAAAAGTAAATATATATAAATAAACAGAAGAAAGATATATATTCATGAAGTATCTTAGAATATATCAGAAGCAGGTTAATTGCCAAGAAGGTTAACACATACAAGGAATATGCTTTGGTGTAAATTAAAAATAAAGAAAATATTTACACAAAATAAAAATACACAAAAAACTAATTACAGTATATGTGAAAAATACTATAATTTCAAGTGGAGAGCTGTGCAGCTTTAAAAAGGAGGTAATGTTGAACAAAAATGTGCTAAATATTCAGAATAAGTTCAAATACACTATAAATGGAACAACCTAATTATATAATAATTATATAAGATATATAATCATAGGATACTATGAATTAATCAGGAATATGTAAAGAAGATAAAGAATAATAAAGATCTTTAATAATACAAATGTAGATGTATTCCTCTCTTGGTGGCATCACCCTGCACAACCCCCACATGTCATTATCTTTTATCAGGATGCCCTTTAATTCCCATATAAAACAACATTCAAGTAGCTAACTAACTTTCTTTATAACCTTGGTAAAATCAATCACATCGTGGCTCAACGCAATGTATTTGTCACTTTAAGGCCTGGATTATTGTAATTCCTTATTATCAGGCTGTTCCAAAACCTGCCTGAAGACCCTCCGTGGGTCCAGAACATTGAGGATCATATTTCTCCTGATCAGCTGCTCTGCACCGCCTCTACTTACACTCAGTAGTATTAAAATGATTCTCCTATCCTACAAAGCCCTTTGATAGACAATACCATCTTATCTCAAAGAGCCCATAGTACCATATTACCCTAAAGAGCATTGCCTTCCCAGAATGCATTGTTCCTATTGGTTCCTAAAAGAGCAATTTTTCCAACTTCGTTTTTGCTCCTTTCTGTCCTATGGTTTTGCACTCACACATCACACAGAGATATTGTTTGTTTCGGTACATTTATTTCCATGTTATCCTTCACATGTCTTTTCTTCACTGTTCTCTTTTTTTAACACAAATAAAAGTGTCTTACCAGACGATGATGGAGACAGTTACGTCACATAAAATAAACAACTTAAACTCATAATTTCTCTGCAGTGCAGCGGTCAAAAAACCGTATGGCTTCAAAACTAAATGGAATGCAGAGTATCGTCAGCTGGACTCTTTTGTACCAGCTGAGGCAATCACAGCGTCAATTAGCTGTTATATCTCTCACAGACTCCGCCCTCTACTGGACTCTATGGGTACTACCTTATCCTGCGAGCATTCTCCTACTGAGACTTCTATAGACGTAGCCGGCCTTGGGGCGGGCCTACCTGAATGCGCGCGCATCTCACCGTATAAAAGGAGGCCTCGCCTCCTGACTATCATCCTTTTCTCTTCAGCAGCGGAAGTGAATCCACGGAGCTTTTTGAGACGAGAGAAAAGAGAGTAATGGAGTCAATTCTTGACCACAGGACCGGCCCGAAATGCTCGAACCTGATCGCGGGGTCTGATCCGCACACCTTCTGCTTCCTCTGCATGGGGCCTGACCACGCCGTGAGCGGTATGGGCCCGGCACCGGCCTGCTCAGCCTGCCAGATGATTCCGCGGCTTATGCGTGAGCATCGTGGGCAGCATTTCCTGACGAGAGGCGCCCCGCAGGACGAGTCAGAGGATCAGGATCTCGACGTCGTCGAGATGGGCGAGCCGGGAGACGAGGAAGTGCCGTTCCGGTTCTCCCTTCCGTGGGGCCAGATGACCCCGATTCCGGGGGAGGAGGACGACGCGGACGCCTCGCTGTCCGGAGGTCCGACTCTCAGGTCTGCGCGGCTGGACTTCCCAGCGGTGATGACCCTGGCGGCGGAGCGCGTAGGCCTACCGCTCCCCCCACCGCTGCCACCGAGGCCTGTAAGCCGCCTGAGACAGGGGTTTTACGGCCCGGTGCATCCGGCGCAGCCGACCTTCGTCTCGCCCCAGCTGCCAGACATATGGCAGTGTGTGGAGGCGACATGGCAGCAGCCATTTAAGACGAAGGCCCCAGTAGCCGCAATGGCGGGCATCATCAAGGCGCAGAGCCTCTCGGACACGACATGTCCCGGTGTGCCCCCCCCTCGATGAGAGCCTGGCAGCCCATCTGCTTCCGCGGGCGGCTGGTTGGGCGGAGGGTAAACGACCCCTGCCCCCGCTGCCCCGGGACCGAGACACCTTGGAATATCTCGACAAGATATTCAAGCTCGGTACACAGATGGCGGCTGCGGCCAATAATCTTGGCGTGTTGGGCGTCTCCCTGATCACCCCTCAGGCAGACGCCCCCGCCCTCCCGCAGCAGGACGGGAGCAATTATCCGGACCGCGCTATTGGTCAGATGAATAATCTGATTCATGGCGTGGCCACCGCAGCAGGGCGGGTGATATCCTTGGCCACAGTGGCGTCTCGTCACGTGTGGTTAGGACTCACTGCCCTATCCAAAAAGGACCGAGAAGATCTCCTCGGAGCCCCCATGTCCACGGAGGGGCTGTTTGGGTCGATCTCCTCGGTCACCCAGCGCTTCAGCCGCCTGGAGGAGGAGAGAGTCCCGCTTAGCTGCATGCTACCGCTGGCCCCTCCCCAGGCCCCGCAACGCGCTCCTCCGCGGGTTTCCCTGCAGGCGAGGGAGCGCAGTGCGACGATGAAACGGAGGGAGAGGCGCCGGCACGGGGCTTCCGTCTCGGCGGGGGGAGAGAATCTCTCCGCCCGGGACGCGAGGGCGATACCCGCCTCCTCCCTATTTGATGCACAGATTCAATTGAAATCTTTTCAAAATAAAGAAAAAGTTGATCTGTATCCAAGTTTAAAGACCCACTGAAGTGTGCGACGGTGCATGATCTTTTATGCTAATACGTATAGTAATGACCAAAATTGTCCATTGGAACCCATATCAAAGATGTTGGAATAGCAACGAATTTGACGAGTTTGAATTTTCCGCTGGGAAATTCGCAGTCGACCTCCGCCTTCGTGGGCGTGGCTTGCGATCTACTGCGTGACGTCACAAGATGGGCCAAGCCGAAGTGTTTACATTCACCACCATTCATTTTGTCTCTATTTCAAAGTCGAATTTACCAACGTTTTTGAGCGAGTATTTGATTGGAAAGTGTTTCGCAGTCGACTGGAAGTGATTGCCAATCGAGAAAAGCTGACAATGGAGGCGACAGTGACGAAAAAGGGAGGAAAAACACACGGGAAGCGATGCATTGCCGCTGGCTGTGGTAATGTGAAGTCTGCCGAAGTGGCGATGTTTCTGTTCCCAAAAGATGAAGGTGAGTGGCTGGTGTCATTGTTTCGTAGATTCGTAGATTGTTTATGAAAAATAAACGCCACTGTGTTGATGTTTCTGTTCCCAAAAGATGAAGGTGAGTGGCTGGTGTCATTGTTTCGTAGATTCGTAGATTGTTTATGAAAAATAAACGCCACTGTGTTTGTGTTAACTAACAAGACTGTCATGGCGGCGGCAGAGCTCAAGTCGAGTTTCTCCGCCTGGAGATATTCTCACTATTTCACTTTTGTCGAGCACAAAGAAAAGAACGTTTTAGTTAAATGTAAGTTGTGTCTTGGCGGGTCAAAGATCCTATCGACTGCCCAAAACAGCAATTAAAATCTGTTGAAACATCTGCAGAAAAAACATGCTGGGACGAAGCTAGTAGCGAAGCTAGTAGCTAAGACCACAGACCCAGACTCATCCGACGCCATTCCACCTCCACCTAAGCAACAGCGGCTGGATTGGCACTTTGAAACATATCTTTGTGTTTGTGTTTGTATAGACCACATTGCTTAGCAGAGTTCAGTGATGCAAATGCATGTCAAGTTGATCAACAGGTTGTATTATTCTCCGATGCAATAACAGTACTGAAATGAAGGCTACAGTATAAGGGCATTAATGGGTGCCCTTTTCTAAGTAACTAAGAAGTTACTTTTCACAGTAACGCATTACTTTTTGGTGTAAGTAGTGAAGTAACTAGTAATTGTAACTACTTACTGGTTTTCAGTAACTAGCACAACACTGCATGTGAACATGAATGTTGCATCATGCTATGAACAGATGAATGTATGATCAGGTGACGGCCAATCCTGTGTGTAGATCTACTCTAGATCTATGACAAAATATTGTCCTCAACTAAATTGACTTCCATGGCCACTTTCCTCATCTATCCTGTCCGAAAAGCTGTCAAAATCACTCATTTCTCTCGCACCAGTATCACTTTCCGAAGGCTCCGCCATGTTAACAATCACAACTGGGCCCATCTTGTGACGTCACAGCCGCTATCGTCTGCAGCAGCGGTAGGCTCAGACTCTGAAAAATTTGCGATGTTTATCTCGTCCCTCGCACTTCCTAAAAAATTATTTTAGCCATGAACAGGTACAATTATATGTAAGAAATGAAACTGCCATTTCACTTTGGCGCAAAAAAATGCACTTCACTGGCACTTTAAGTGTCCTTTGTTTGCACAATGCTACACTTACACATAATGATGACTGTACAAATTCCCCACTCGCCGCCCCAGCCATAGCTCCTGTAGGGAAGGTGGCTAGTGGGAGTGCGCAGATGAGAGTGATAAACCGCAGGCAGTGCTATCATAGTGTAATGCGGGTACAGGGACATTATGGCCGGCATATTACTGTCAGAGAACACACTACGCCTGGAGCTAAGACTCCAATTAATGCAGTTTACCGTATTGGTAAGAGCTGCATTATGGCAGCGCCCACACTCACACAAGAGCGCGTGGCGGTGCGTTCAGGGGCCTTAGTAGAACACACTACGCCTATAAAGACTCCGATTAATGCTGTTTACCGTAGTGGTGAAAACAGCGTTATGGTGGAGCGCTTGCTCACACAGGAGCGCACGGCGGTTCGTTCAGGGTCCTCAGTAAATAATCGGCCCTTTCTGTGTCGACCCTCCATGGGCAGATCTTCCCTTCACAGGGAGTTTTGCGGCGGAACAGGTCGCCAGAGAGTACCACAGCTTCATAGCTGCGGCCCCACAGCTGAGGGCTTGTCCTTTAACACAATGTTATGGGGAATGGAAACTCAGCTGTGTACTATCAAAGTGGATGGACAGGACGCTGAAACGGGGCTATTCACTCCAGTATTGCAGCGTCCCACCTCCTTTTATGGGCATGCGAGAGGTGAATCTGTCCTCTCAGGAGGAGATGGGTTTCCTCTCAGCAGAGATTCAGGCTCTGGTGCAGAAACAGGCTGTGTCTGTTGTGCACCCTCAGCACAGGGAAAAGGGTCTTTACTCCATGTACTTCCTGTTTCTCAAGAAGACAGGGGAATTCAGACCTGTTCTAGATCTCCGCGGCCTGAATCGACACATTTCCTGCAGGAAATTCCGCATGTTAACTGTGAAACAGTTACTGGGGCTTGTGCAGCCAGGCGATTGGTTCACCACCATCGACCTGAAAGACGCGTACTTTCATGTAGAAATTACTCCGGAGCACAGAAAGTATCTGCGTTTTGCCTTCCGGGGGCTAGCCTACGAGTACAACATGCTGCCGTTCGGCTACTCCCTATCCCCACGCACATTCAGCAAATGTGTGGCCACAGCGCTTCAACCACTGCGCGCCCACGGCATGAGAGTTTTCTTTTATCTAGACGACCTCATAGTCATGGCTGGGTCCCGGGAACAGGCAATGTTTTGCACAGCACGATTGATCACACACCTAACCAAATTAGGCTTTGCGATCAATTGGAAAAAGGAGCACCCCCATACCTCACCAACACGCGTTGTATTTGGGAGTGGTGCTCAATGCAGAAGCGCTACGCGCCACCCTGTCAGAGAGCAGACGTGTGTCCCTTCTCCGGGCGGTGCACAGGCTGCGACAGGGGGCGACAGTGACAGCTTTAACTGTCATGCAGACTCTGGGTCTCATGGCGGCTGCTCACATGGTGGTCCCGCTGGGGTTACTACATATGCGCCGCCTGCAGAGGTGGTTCTCCAGCCTGCGTTTGGATCCCAAGAGGCACAAACGGCGGCTGGTGACCATCCCCCCCTCAGTGGAGGGCAACATCCGGTTTCGGGGGTCCCCGGATCACCTCCGGATGGAGTCTCCACTGGGACGGTTGACCTCCTACATCACAGTGTTCACGGACGCATTGCAGAACAGGATGGGGAGGGACCTGCCTGAAGAGGGCTATAGGTGGGCGCTGGGCTCTAACAGAGTCTCGACACAGCAACCTCCTAGAGCCACGGGCGGTAGTGTTAGTCCTCCGGTATTTCATGCCCCTAATTCAAGGGAGACATGTAATGGTCAGGAGCGACAACAGCACCAGAGTGGCTTATATCAACAGGCAGGGCGAGTCCGCCCCGCCGCCTTGTTAACCACAGCGGAGGAACCGTGGTTATGGGCTTCAGAGGTGGTGTTATCTCTGAGAGCCCTCCATATCCCGGGACTGGAGAACAGAGGGGCCGACCTCATGTCGAGGGGCGGCCCCCTGCGAGTGGGTGCTTCACCCGGAGGTGGTGAAGCAGATCTGGGCCCAGTTCGGGAGAGCGGAAGTGGACCTGTTCGCTAGCCGGCGCAACAGCCACTGTGCCCTGTGGTTCTCCATGGCCCTGAGCGACGACCCGCCCTTGTCTCTTGTCTTGCAAGTTGGCAAACATTCTCTGAATTTTAGAGGGAAGGACAATTTTAGAACAAGAAAACGGGCTGCTCTCAGAATCTGAAAACTGAGATTTGTCCGCCGGCGATGGCATGTTCATTAATCTGATGTCTATATATATATATAAATTATTTTTAGAATATATCAGATTCAGTAACAGAATCAGGTTGATTGCCAAGAAAGTTTAGACATACAACGAATTTGATTTGGTGTAAATGGTGCAAACTATTTTAAAGTCTATTATAAGAAATACAAAATAAAGAGAATATTTACACAAAATATCAATTCACTGATCACATTTGGACTATATGTTAGTGGGCTCTAGCCCTCATGTTGTCAGTTGGGCTGGTTTGTTAGTCCATTATCCATTATCCATTACCCACGACAATCACAACGACACTGAGTCTGATGGCGATCATCTGTTTTAATACTTTCATTACCAACTGGCCTAGTCCCTTGAGATTATTATTTTTTGTATTTTTTGTATTTTGTTTTCTTTTTTAAGTAAACACCTTTTTGGTTTTTGAACTTTGACTTGAGTTGTTGCATTTCAGTCCAAGTATTGTGTCACATTCCTGACAGAGAGGGGGGGGTCTGGCCCTCTTATATGATTCCCCTCACTGCCTGATCAGAAAACTAAGAGACTCCCTCGGGCAGGGGGGTTTTGCACCCTGATGAGGCGGCAGATTGATGAATTTGTTGTTACCAGCGGGAAAGTCCTTACCCCAGTTTCAGTTACAATGTTTAAAGGGTGCGTCCAGATCATTATTATTGTGGCTGGTCCTGATGCCATTATCCTGCTTCATTATTATTTTTGGTAGCACCGGGAAGCTTTTTGACATCCTTCTGGTTCCATATTATTGTTCACAAAATACTATTCTCCATGGTGAGAAAGGGATCCCTAACCTATCGCTCTCCACCGGGTCTGTCTGCGGCGCGTTACGGCCGCATTACGGCTGCGCCACGGCGTTCATAGCGATCGCGGCCACTCTAGTCAATTGGTGCTATTCCACCAGACGCGCCGTGTTACGGCTAGAAGCGTCCAGCTTCCAGCTTCTAGCCGCTAAAAATAGGATGCAAGTCTATTTTCGACACGACGCGAGGCTTTGCGTCGCGCCGGGCAGGCAGGAAGTGGATCGGTCAGAGCATCCGGCCCATGCCCATCCCCCAAATAAACTAATTTTGCAGACCCCCCTTCACATCACTACACCTTCACTACGACACGCACAATGGACGACGAGGTTTTCATCATGGAAGTGGAAAAACACACGATTTTATACGACATAATTATTATTACATTTCATTTAGCTGACGCTTTTATCCAAAGCGACTTACAATTACCAAATACAGGGACATTCTCCCTGGAGTAACTAAGGACTAAGTGCCTTACTCAAGGGCACACTAGTGGTGGTGTTCCTGGCGGGATTTGAATTCACAACCTTCCAATCTTGAGCCCACCTCACTATCCATTAGACCACCACTACCCCTTACAGCCACCACATAACCCATCATTTTTACAAGGACAACATCAGAAAGGACAAGGCCTGGTTTTTAATCGCTGGAGTTTGTGGAGTGGAAGGTGAAAACTACATATTAATGTTTTAAAGTTAATGAATACTTGTAGGTACAGTACAGAGCCATTCAGTAGTTTAACATCTTGTGAAATCATTTAAAAACTTTTCAGTAAACTTGCATTTCACAAGAAAGTAAGGTCCAATATCAAGATATCCAATATCAAGATATAAACATATGTATACATATGTATAAACATATATATACATATATGTTTATATGTATATATATCTTTATATATATATACTGTATATATACATATTATATTATTTTGTATTTATATTTTTATATATATTGTTTTTTGAACTATACGTTAGCTTGTGAATCTCACCCAGAGATCAATACAGTTTTGTTTAACCTATTATAATGATAATATATTTTTGTATTATAATTTTTTTTTATTCATCTTAATCTGCAAAGTAGAGCTGTCAGAAAAATTTAAAATTAAGAAGATAATATTTCCCTCTTGTAGTAGAAATAAAACAGGAAATGGTATTTCTCAAGTAAAGCACAAGTGCCATTGTACAATAGTACAGTAATTCATCAAATCTAGGGCTACTACATTTTAATTTATAATGTTTTGTTATAATTGAAAAAACTTCACTTAGCTATGTGAGTAAAGTGTTATAACAACTACCCAAAGTACTGTCAATAGTCACAAGTGAGACACATATATTTTTGTTTGTTTGATTTGGCTCATCTTAACTCTCCTGTCATTTCAGATCCCGCCTTCCTCCAGGCTCTTGTAATCAGCTCACTTCCCTCACCTGGTCTCCCCAGCCCTTCCCCTCACCTGTTACTCATTCCCTCATTACTCCACAGTATTTATACCACCTCACTATCATTTGTCCTTTGCCAGATTGTCTTGTCTTTTCTGCCAAGCTCTCCAGTGTTTGTTATTCTCTAGCCTAGATTCTTGTCCTGCCCGGTTTTGACCCCTGCCTGCCTGTATTCGGACCTCGAGTTCCTGCCTGCCCCCTGTTTGGATTTGGTTGCCTGTCTGACGGATCACCTGGTTCTGAGCCCTGTTCTGCCTGCCCCTTTTCGGATTTGTTTGCCTTACTGCTGGATTTCCTGGTTTTGACCCTGCCTGTCCCTGACCTGATTAAACTGAACATTGCTAAACACTGGTTGTATCTGTGTCGTGCTATTGGGTTCTGATCTGTACCTGTGATCGTGACAGTCAATAATGTTTAAATACAGTAGTCTGTGGTGGAAAACCTTGCATTTCTAGTCAGATAAATTGTGAGGACAGACAAGAATAATTTGGCAGTCATTTGTCAGACAAAACTTTAAAATGTATTTTGAATTGTATTATCAAAAAAAGACATAACATAGGATATTAAAAATAAAGAACAGTTTTTTACAAATGCAACAATAGCCTGTCTTTGGGAGTACAATAACTTTTTTCCTTTTTAGAATTCTCTGGAATGAAAAAAGAACACATCTTTCAATCAATTTGCCGGTGTAATAACTTTTGTGTGTTCCTCAGGAAAGTTGAAGAAGGCGCAGAAAGCCTCCCTCACATTACAGGCCTCTCTTGATGCCCTGTTTCCTCCCATGTGTCTCACTGGTGCCATGTGTCTCCCCTGCTGCTCTTCCTCATCTAGCAACCTCTGGTTTTCACTAGGGGCAAGCAGGAAGTTGTGAAGGATGCATCCAGCCACCACAAGCTTGTCCACGTTTTTCGGGTGCAGGTTGATACGACGATGGAGGATTCTCCACCTGGAGGCCAGAATGCCGAAGGCTTTTTCCACCACCATCCTTGCTCTTGAAAGTCTGTAGTTCAAAACCCTCTTTTGATGAGTGAGGTTCTTTCCGGGGTATGGTCTCATCAGGTATGGCTTGAGTGGGAAAGCTGCGTCACCCACCATGACGAATGGCATCTCACCCAGGTGAGCAGCACCAGGTAGAGAGGTACTGGTTGGAACATTAAGTGTTCTGGTCTCCATTCCTTTCCCCAAATCCGATCCGGCATACAGCCCACCATCACTTGTTCTTCCGAAGTCCCCCACTTGAATCACTCGGAACCTGTAGTCAGCATCAACAAGTGCCAAAAGCACTATGGAAAAGGTCTTCTTGTAATTGAAGTACTGACTCCCAGACAGTGGTGGTGCTTGGATGACAATATGCTTTCCGTCTATTGCTCCCATGCAATTTGGGAAATTCAATTTTTCCCAGAAGCCTTGTGCAACCTCCTTCCATTGTCTTCTGTTGGCCTGGGTAGGAACCTCTCCATCACCTTTTTCTCAATGGCTGCATACACCAAATGGACAGAGTTGGACAGGGAAAAACAAGCAAAGAAAAATATGTGAAATAATTTTATTAATCTGAATCTATTCTTTATTTCAGTCGACGTTTGCAAGGCGAGATGGAAGTCACTCAGGGATGCTTTTGTCAAAAACCGAAAGGAATCTCTTCCAAGTGGATCTGCAGGTGGCTGGAAAAAAAAGGGCTGGAAATACACAGACATAATGTCTGTGTATTTCCAGCTTTGTCTTGTCTTCATTTTGCCCTATATACAGCAAATGAATGCAAATATTTTAATTTATATAATTTTGTAACTTTGTAATTTGTCATGATGTATTGCAAAGGGTATGAAAGAGTTTATTTTAAATTACATAAATATGTTCCTATTGCATAAATTAATCCCAAGAAAAAAGGTTTTAATTTTTGTCATGTTGTTTCTTTTCATATAGTTCAAAAAGCAGCTTGGGCAATCCTTCCCCACTTAGTATAGAAGACATGGAGAGATCGTGTACAGATGAATATTCCAGGATAACATCTGGATCTCCAGCCCCAACACCTACAGCCCCACCACCTCTGGTACCCACAACCTCTGGGACGCTTCTGAGCCGTGGCCGTGTCAGGGACCAAGCAGTAAGGCAACAGGACACAGGAGTGGTTTAAATAAACTAGGGTTTTTATTTACCCAAAAGTCCACAAAAAAACCTCATACAATAACTAGGCCTATAAAAGAAGTCAACAGAAAATACCTCAAAGAAACATAACAGGTGTTAACTCAACAAAACTGACCTTCCACAATGAAAAACCAAGGAACCTATATAGTGGCTTGGCCAAACCAAGTTGAACCCAAGGGATAATTAATAGTCACATCATACACAAAGGACACTGACAAAACCCAAATCCCCCCTTTGACATGGAAGCAGGTGGTTTGTCCCAATCTGTCCCAATTGGCTCCTTGCAGTATTTATGAGTCCTCAGCGCTCGGCCACGCCCTTTGCTGAACCAGGAAGTAACCTCCCCCAATGGACATGGTAACTCAAGAGACAAAGAAAGTAATTAATACAAACAAATACTTGTGTTAGCTGTGCTAAAATGTTTGAAGTAATGTCAGATTACAATCAAATAAAGAGTTTACCATTTAAAGCAAATGTGTGGTGTTAATTGGCATGTTTTATTGTAGCTGCACTGAAGCAAAACTACTGAAGATGAGGATGCAGTGTAGTTGGTTTACCCTGTGTGGCTGTGGCCATCACAGGCCGCGATCGCAGTGAACGCCGCGGCGCAGCCGTAACGCGACGGCCGTAACGCGGCCGTAACGCGGCCGTAACGTGGCGCAGACGGACCCGGTGGAATACGGGGGTTATGCGTCTTCCACTTATTCTCTTGTTTCTTTTGGTTAATGCGTGAATATTTGGGGGAGCTTTTCCTTTGACGCTGTGAGGGTCTAAGGACAGACTTTGTCATATGCTGTACACACTGTAAATCCCCCTGAGGCAAATGTGGTATTTTTGATATTGCTCTAAAACCTATAAACCACATTTTATCAAAGAGGGCCGAATTTGGGGATCACGTGATGCAGCGAAGCTAGGTAGACGCTAGCCCAGGGGCTCTCCATCCTAATTCAATTTAAAACCTTTAAAAAAACCCGAACCCACTTTTAATTTGGTCGGACGAATGCAGCATGGACTTGAGATCAGGGAACAAACAACAACATTCAGCTGATGAGCAAATTCTGACATCTATAGAGAAAATTACTCCCGAGACTTATGAGCAAGAAGTTTGTGTAATGGCGGCGGCGGCGGCACAGCAACACCTGAGCGGAGGAGACTCACTTATCCTTCAAGAGATAAGAAATGGCAATCAAGCCCTCTCCAGTAAACTTGACTCCAAAACCGCAGAAATGAATCAGTCTATCTCCGGACTGAAATCTATGCTGGATAAGTTGAGCTCCCGTGTAACCGAAGCAGAAGACCGTATTGGCACGGCGGAGGACCAGCTGGTGGACCTGGACTCTCGTGTTGTCAAGTTAAGAAAAGAAAATGACTTTTTAATGGAAAAGGTCGACCAGCTTGAGAACTACAGCCGACGCAATAATATACGTGTCATTAATCTCGGGGAAAGCTGCGAGGGAAACGATCCTGTAAACTTTTTTGTTAACTGGATCCCAGCCACCTTGGGACAAGAGCATTTTACCGAGCCCCTGATAATAGAGCGGGCACATCGGGCTTTTGGACCCCGTCCACCTGCAGACCAGAGACCACGACCTGTTCTGATACGACTGCTCAAATGCCAAGACCGAGACAAGATCCTGCGCATCGCCGCACAGCGGTCCAGAGAAAATAAGGGTCCCATCAAGTACGACGGTAAGCCTGTGCTGTTTTTTCCCGACCTGAGTGCCAGCTTGGTGAAACGCAGAAAGGAGTATGACCGGGTTAAGACGGAGCTTCGATCTAAGGATATTCCGTTTGCCTTACTCCATCCTGCAACATTGAGGATCACGCTCCCCAATGGAGGGAGAAGATTCTTCCAAACACCACAGGAGGCGGCGGCATTCCTGCGTGAGACTCCAGCAGGAACTTAACGGAGATAACAGGTGTTTGAAAACCAGTCGGGCAACCGTAGTTCCTACAAGTTGCCGTGTCTTCATGTTTAAAACTGTCGTCACTATTGGTATATTAAAGACATTCTAGATAATATAAGTGATGACAGCATTCAAAGTTGACATTTGTTAGACTGGTTTCATAGATACCGTATAAGGTCATTTCGAACAGGTTTTTTTTTTGAGAGGTATTTCTTTTTTCTTTTTTTTTCTATTGTCAGTGCGTTAACTTACTTTTTGCCACTTTACTGTGGGAGATACATTAACACTTGCATGGTGACTTCACAAAGAGGCCGTAATACCATGATCGATGTATACTCTTATTGTTGATGAACAGGGCAGTGACATTTGTTAGCTTTAATGTGAATGGACTAAACGGACCGGTTAAAAGGAAAAGAGTCTTGACACACCTGAAAAAACTGTAAATCGATATTGCTTTTATACAAGAAACCCATCTTACCACACAGGAGCATAAGAAACTGAGGAGAGAATGGGTAGGACATGTAGTTTCATCATCCTTTAATTCCAAAGCCAGGGGAGTAGCTATTTTAATCAATAAAAACACTCCAGTGACGATTGGAGAAACTATTATTGATCCATCAGGCTGATATGTATTAGTTAATTGTCAGATTTACTCAGAACCCTGGACACTTTTAAACTTATACGCACCCAACCATGATGATGCATCCTTTATTCAAGATATCTTTCTTAAGGTGTCAGGGGGACAACAAAACATACTGGTAGGGGGTGATTTACATCCTATTCTGGATAAGTCATCCTTGGCAGTATCTAAATCAAAAGCTGCCAAAACCACCCTGGCATTTATGAAAGATCTAAATGTGACAGATGTTTGGAGACAGATGCACCCTCAAAGCAGAGACTACTCTTTCTATTCCTGTCCCCATAAGTCTCATACTAGGATTGACCTTTTTCTCTTATCAACGCAGCTAGTTCATAGAGCATTGGAATCTGAATATTTATCTAGGACCCTGTCTGATCATTCTCCTTTGACCCTGTCTATTTTGATGCCAGAAAAAACAACTAACTCATATAGATGGCGACTGAACCCTACCCTTCTTCAAAAACCAGATTTTTGCATGTTTATTAGGGACCAGATAAAGCTATTCTGCGAGACTAACTGTCCTTCCTCCCCCAATAGTTTTATACTATGGGACACACTTAAAGCTTATTTAAGGGGACAAATAATCTCTTATACAAAAGGTATTAAAAAGAAATATATGGCAGAAATAGAAAAACTGGAAACAGATATTTTGAAATTGGAAAAGGAGTTTTAACAATCTGGGTCCAAGGTATTATACCAATCGCTGTTAAACATGAAGCTCAAATACAATACGCTACACACTTATAAAATTGAAAAAGCCATTTTAAGAACTAAACAAAGGTATTATGAATTGGGAGAGAAGGCACATACAATTCTGTCCTGGCAACTGAGAAAAGAGGAAAGCTCAAGAACAATTAACGCAATTCAAACTGAAGCGGGTTCAGTGTCACATAACCCGGTAGAAATTAATGACACATTTAAACAGTTTTATGCACATTTATATACATCGGAATCACCAGAAGATCTGACTAAAATGGATGAATTCCTGTCCACTTTGACTTGCCAAAGCTTGGCCAGGAAGACCAAAATAAACTTGATCTTCCCTACACTCAGTAAGAAATTGAAAAGGCTTTGGGCTCATTGCAATCTAATAAATCGCCGGGGGAAGATGGTTTCCCACCAGAATTTACAGAGAATTTAAGGATTTACTCATCCCACTCATCATGGATGTAATTAACTTAGCATCAAAAACTCAAACTCTGCCTGAATCATTCTCTACTGCCATAATCACTGTGATCCACAAACTAAATAAAGATCCATTAAAGTGCTCTTCATTTCGACCTCTTTCATTATTGAATTGGGACTATAAATGAATATCTAAGGCCCTGGCTAACAGGCTTGGCCAATGTTTGCCACAATTAATTAATCCGGACCAGAGTGGTTTTATTTCTAAACGTTCATCAGCTGATAACTTATGTAGGCTCTTTCATATTATCCACCTAACAAAGTCAAAGACTGAGCCCAGTATAGCTGTAGCTTTAGACGCTGAAAAGGCCTTCGACCGGCTGGAGTGGCCATATTTATTTCAAGTCTTGGCCAAGTTTGGGTTTGGTCAGTTTATTAATTGGGTTAAAACTTTATCATGAACCGGGCCAAAATGAGGTAAGATCTCTACTGGTTTATCATGACTCCCCAGGGTGCCAAGGCCAATGACTGGTCAGATCTCTACTGCCCTCTGTCTCCAGGGCTGCCCTCTGTCTACAGGGCTGCCCTCTGTCTCCAGGGCTTTTTGTCTTGGCTATTGAGCCCCTAGCTGAAGCAATTAGACAGGATCCTGATATAAAGGGTTTTAGAGTAGATCAGACAAATCATAAATTAATCTCCTGGCAGATGATGTACTTTTGTACTTGACAGACCCTGGTAACTCCCTCACCAAATTACAGACTCTGCTAAATGCTTATGGTGTTATCTCAGGATATAAGGTAAACCAAGGGAAAAGTGAAATCATTCCACTAACTAACTTTGATTACACTGAGTATCAACGTACAAGCCCATTTAAGTGGGTTAACAATATAAAATATCTTGGGATAACTATAGATAATGACCTTAAAATATATACAAACTTAACTACCTCCCATTGCTCAGTAGAATTGAAAGTGATCTACAAAGGTGGATGAGTTTACCCATTACTCTAATTGGCAGAGTTAACTGTGTGAAAATGAATATGCTACCAAGGCTACAGTATCTTTTCCGGTCCTAACCCATTCAACTGCCTCAAACTTTTTTTAAAACCCTCAATAAACATGTTAGTTTATATGGAACTGTAAGGTGGCCAGGATATCTATGGAGAAATTAACGTGGGATTACAGATCAGGGGGCCTTCGATTACCATGTTTTAAAAAGTATTATTTGGCGGCTCAAATGCAATTTGTTTCAGCCTTTTTTGAGGGTGACGGTGCCCCATCCTGGATACAAATTAGATTGCACCCCCTGAAAGAAAAAGTGTTCAGCGATTTTATTTTTAAATGGAACCCCAGGATTATATCCAAGAAGACAGACAACCCTATTTTAAGGCGTTTGATTAAAATGTGGTGTGAGACTCATAGAAGTCTGGGACTGAAAGTTGGACTGTCACCAAAGTCACCTCTGAGACAAAATGAACTCATACCCATGACTCTCAATAACAAGACTCTGGAAACTTGGCATCATAAGGGGATCCAACATTTGGAAGATTGTTACGAAAAAAGACTCCTCCTATCCTCCGAACAATCGAAGAGGAAATATGACTTGTCCAACAAGACCTTCTTCTGCTATCTTCAGTTAAGATCCTTTCTTAGAGCCAACCTGGGCCCTGGGATGACTTTACCTGTGTTGACTGATGTGGAGAAACTGCTTCATGAGGGAAATGTATACAAAGGTATTTCTAAAATGTACTCTTTACTGCTGAATGAGGGCCCAAAGCCAGGTTTACACAAATCTAGAGCGAGATGGGAGTCAGATCTGGATGTAGCAATTGATGAACAGCTCTGGTCAGATTTATGTAAAGACAGTTTGTCAGCTACTATTAATGCCAGGTACAGACTGGTTCACTATCATTTCCTGCATCAACTACCTCACCCCACAGAAACGACATAGATCCAAGCCCGAGCTGTCAGAGATGTGCTTCAGGTGTGGTAATGAGGTCGGCTCCTTCCTACACTGTACCTGGCTTTGCACAAAAGTGAGGTCCTTTTTGTACGATTTGTGACACCTTAACCAAGATCACAGGATCTACCTTCCCTTTAGATCCTGAGCTTTGCTTACTGGGCGATTTCACGAGTCTCAATAGATCTTTAACTAAATCCCAAATTAAATGTATGGAAATTGCTTTATGTGTGGCTAGGAAATGCATAACACTGACATGGAAATCTGACTCTCCTCTCCTCATTGATAGATGGTCTTTAGAAATGAACAGTTGTATTCCTCTTGAAAAGATCACATATAGTCTTAGAAAAGGATATAACACCTTTCTGAAGATCTGGCAGCCTTATATAGAGTTTATAGATGCATCACTGACGCCACCATAGGTATATCATCTGATGAACCAACAGGCCTCTGGACATACAGTAGCACTGTATGTGTAGTATCTCCTTGTGTTTTGATTTACGCACTGACTTTTGTTTGTCTTTTGTTTGTCTTTTGTTTGTCTTTGTTTTGTTATTTTGGGGGGAGGGGGGGATGCTTTGCGTTTTTATGCTACATGTTTGTTTTTTTCTTGTTGTCATGTTTAATTGTTACATAAACCTGAAAATTATAAATAAAATATTACAAAAAAAAAAGAGGGCCGAATTTAATAAAGTGAATATGATCCCTCACAACGTTTATGGAACTAAACATACAGATGCAAGTTCTATCACAATTTCATTTTTATTTACACACACTATTTATTTAAATAGCAATATAACCAAATGTTACCCATTTGGGCATAAACCAATCTAGAGAATCATATATCATGAAAAACAAGCTGTCTGGAGGACCTTAAACTGGAGCGTCCCATGGCTCCTATTTGAGCCCTGAGCAGCGAGGATGGAGGAGCGATCTCTGAGGAGCGATAACCGAGGAAACACCAGCCCACCGTGACACTGTCATCACAAACGGAAGTCGCTTAACGTGACGCTCTGAGGAAAGGTTGTCTCATTGTCACACATTTCCTTGCTTCCTCTCCTTTTGCATCTCTCCATGAATCCCTGATGGGAGGGATTAAGACACAAGAAAAAGATGCAAGGGAGCGAAGCAGGGATGCAAAGAGTCATACTGACTTGGAGCCAGTTGATTATAGGAAAACACATTGATCATGTTGCTTTAACACACATTACTTTAGTTTTATGAGTAATTTAATGGAATTCTGGTAATTGCTGGTTTTCCAACATATACCCACACACACACACACACACACACACACACACACATCCTCTCCTATTTATTCTACAGAAACACAGCTGAAGAGCTGATCCAAACGCTGTTAGGAAAATTAAAACCACAAGCCCCAATTGTGTGTTTCTGTGTTGATCTAGGTGAACCTAATTAAATGTGCTAGCATCAAGTGTGTGTGTGTGTGTGTGTGTGTACATTTGAGCTCATGTGTGTGTATTTGTGTACTTTTTTAATTAATTCAGTTAACACCCCTGGGAAAGTGTTATTGCAGAGGTGACAGAGACCTCCTGGACAGTGACTAAACACACTGTCATTTAATTTACCCGCTCATGCAGCACATGTGTGTGTGGCTGTTAGCGAGTGTGTGGGTGTGGGGGATAATGGCTTCAGGTGTCACACCATATCGGCCTGTCTTTTTATTAGACCCTGACTGTAAGGAGTAATTAACTTCCCGCCGAGAACATGTTTGTTCCTCTGTTGATGTCATAAAGAGAGATATTAGCAAGCCACGGGTCAGAATTTACTTTTCCATACCAGAGGCGCGGGAAACGTGTGTGTGTGTGTGTGTGGTGTGTGTGTGTGTGTGTGTGTGTGTGTGTGTCATGGTAAATCCATAAATTGTCACCGCTGTAACTTGTAGATAAGTGACAGTTCAAAGCTACATTTTGCGTGTTTGCGTGCATGTGAGTTTGTGTGTGTGTGTGTGTGTGTGTCGTGTGTGTGTGTGTGTGTGTGTGTCACTTGACTTCATTAAACACTTTATTCCCTAAGTCACCCAAGTCCAACACTTATTTAGAACTTGTGAAAAAAGAGTAGGGATGATTTCAGGATTCATTTATATGGGAAGGCACAGGAGGGAGCAGAAACAGGCTGGGAGACCTCAGGGGAAATCAGGAAATGCTATCAGTTATAAATATAGTGTTGGTATGGAAAATATTGGGCAGGTTTTCATGCTCCTGTGCAACCTAATACAGCTGGTATTACATAAGTGTACCAGAGCCTGGAACTCCTTTCGTATTGAAAAACTGCCTTGCAATTGTGTTCTACTAAATGAAGTACACTACAAAGGAATGATTATTAATTAAACTTGTTTTTGTCACAGTGGGGTAAGGAAGGCAGGACCCAAATGCAGGACAAAACAGGGGAGGCAAGATATAAGCTTTATTAAAATAAAAGCTATAACTAAATAAAACAAAAACTGCAGAGGAAGGCGAGGTTAAACGAAAGGAAAGCAGCAAACAAAACTAGAAACAAACCGGGAAGACTTAGGAGACAAGGAGGGCAGCCAAGGGGAATCCAAAACAAGGACCTTTCCCATTTATCTAATTTCCCCTCCTCGACTCCTCTCCTCGAGTCCTATCCTCTCGTCTTAGTCCCGCCCACAGGAGATGCGAGCGGAGGAGTCGAGGAGGGGAACCGAGGAGGGGATGCAACAGGCGGTTAGAGAAATGAGAAATCCTCTCCTCTGAGCGGTCATTTTAAAGAGACGTCCATTAATGATGACAGGAGGCACAGCAGCCCTCTGTCTGATGGACAGAACTGTGTTCATGACGACTTATATATTTACTTGTAATCAGTGGCGAGCCGTGACTTTTATACCTAGGCCCTCTGACCCCCCCCTTCCCTCGAAAATAAATAAATAAAAGAGTTATTACGTCACGGCGTATACTTCAGCGGATTATCAAAACAATGTCCCGGGGCGCAAAACGCCAGGGTATGGCTGGGGTAGGCTACAGCCATACCAAGAAATGGCTTAGCCCCACCTTAGCTCCACCATGAAAAATGATGTCAAAGTAAGCTAAATAAAGTCCGCCAACTCGCGCGGAGTAAATTGCACAGACAGCAGTTAGTAAGATTGGTTTCAGCAGCCACTTGTCTGGAAATACCGAAGACTAGAAACGGATATGAAAACTTTTGTCACGTATTGATCGTCTTCTCAATAAAACATCTTTGATAATGTCCTCTGGCCAATCAGAATCACGATAACGGCGTGGTGTTGTTGCAGGAAGTCCCGACGGAGAACACTTTTGCGGTAGTACATCTCTATATACATCGATACAACATTACGTGTTGATAGAAATCAACACGTAATGAAATAAGACCCCCACGGTTTGATGATTGATAGGTGTGTGGGCTGTCTTTCATTTTGACACACAGAACAATGGGGGCTATCCACCCTTATCCACAATGTAAAGTAATCCACAGCCTCTCTCCTCTTCTCTCTGTGAGGAGCAGCAGGTTCAGCTTTCAGAACAAACTAAAAAAACACAAAAATGGCATTCATTTTTTTAAATGTGTAGTAATAGATTTATTTATTTTTCTTCTCAAGAGAGTACAAGAATGTGTATTTTATGTTAGTATTTTAAAAATCTCCTGGGGGAGAATCCCCCCAGACCCCCTGCAGGGGTTGGGTTTTCAGCATGTCAACTCTTTCACCTGTGGGGAAATTGCAGGATTGGCTCCAGGTCGCCCTTTTTATTTACTACAAGACAAATGTGCCTTTTTATTTCATACAGTTCAATTTTGGATGACCATCATCAGTTTAAACTTGTTTAAAAAGCATACTGTAGTTCTGCCTTGCATGGCACAAACAATGTTGAGGATGTGGGTTTATTCCCATGGACTACATTTACTGAAAATGTATGCACTGTACTTCAGTTTACTTAAAAGTGGATCCTGAGAAGCATATATTACTGCACTTTTTTGGGTATTATATCTTTGGGTCGCGATTTATTGACGAAGGAAAAAAGTCCACATTTCCGATATTACGTCATATTGGCAGTAAATCTGAATCAGCTCCGTTGTACCCCCGTTTTTAAGAGATGTGGGTACGGAGGAAAAGAGAGGGTTTTATTTTTTGACACTTTGTGAGTTCCCTGGCACACATGACACATATTTATGTACAAAAGACATCAAAAGTGCATTTTGCATGATAGGACACCTTTAAGTCCCAGGCCCCTCCAACCATGGCACATAAATAATACAGCAATATGGTGAAATATTTTTCTCATACCATAGCCTTACATTAGTTCTTGTCACCAAGTGGATGTTTTTTTGAAAACATAAGGCCGTTGCGTGTCTATGCCAAGATAAGGTAATATGGTGGAATTCCAAGAAATGCAGGTTGATATATCATTTTTCAGTACGCTGATTGATGGAGGAAACTGAAAAACAGGCGGTGGATGTGAGACAATAGACCTGGGCTTATCCCACTGAGTAGGTGTACTGATGTTTTTTTAATCCTGTATAACAGAAGTCTGCGGAGAGAAATTATATTACACATGGATGATTGTCCAATCTCCAATAAGACATCAAACAGAAAGCATATACTAAAACATATGCTGTGCTGACCACAGTTAATCATTATCGGCTTTTTAATAAAGATTCATTCATGCAAACCCTGCAGAGCTGTTTCTACTGCCCCCCCACACCGCACAGCTTCCTCAGTCATCTTTGTTAGGAGGTAGAGCTATAGTGGGCAGTGTATTGAAGAAGCAGTTTTTGTTATATTTGTTGAAGTATACATCTGGACAGCTATCAATAAATGAAATGCTCTTACAAAAAAATCGAGTATCTGCAGGTGTAGCAGGATTCTAACAACTCTGTCTAATTATTTCATTTGACCCCAAAGATCCTATTGCTTAGCCGACTTGCCTGTCCTCCTACACCTGTCTACACCCATACTACCCCATGTTTACTCTCTGTCTGTCTGCCTATACCTGCCTGCCTGTGTAAACATTCCTACATGGCTGCCTGTGCCCCCTCAGACTTTGCACTAACAATAGACATGTTTACGTCCATAATGATCATTTTGGGGGAGTGGCTTCGAGGGATGCTTGCAGGGGCGGTCTGTCAGTGTTACCAACTTGACGATTTCCTCTCTAGATGTAGCGACTTTTGGAACTTGTTCTACTCTTATACTGCATTCACATGATACATGGTAAAACGGCTCTGAGCTGAAGTTGCCGTTGTGATGCACAGCCAGTCAGATGACAGCTACATGTAGCGGCGCAAACAAATAAAACCTAACTGACTGTTTTCACCGCAGAGCTCTACGCCCAGCGGTGAGCAAAGAGCGATTTGCATATCATGTGAATGCAGCTTTATTGAAAGAGTTGGCAACACTGGGCTGTGTTTTAGGGTTGGGTCATTAAAACAATTTAGCTTACTCTTGGAGGCTTCTTCAAGACCCACTTTTTGAGAGAATAATTTGTTTAAAATGTTCTGAAAATTAGCGCGCACAAAGAAAAAATAAGGTTTTTACAGTCTGAGGACAATTAATCTATTCACACTTTTTGGGTGTATTTCTGAACAATCAAGCTAGAATAACCTCAGGTTTGCAACATATTAGGATCATTGCCTCTGTGTGTTTATTGTGACCATCATGAAATTCAACAATTCATTGATGAGAGTTGATAGGGTGCGATTCATACATTCCCATGGTCACATGACTGTAGGATTAGATCCAAGATTCAAAGGTTTTATTGTCACATGCACAGTAGCTACAGTGTGGTTATGGCAATGCAAACCTTAAAGATATCCTATCATGCTATGTTTAGGAATATATTATGAGTATCAGATATATACAAATATATAAAAAACATATCTATGATGTGTTTTGCTCAAAATACCAAACAGATCATGCATTTTAGACATCTCTCATACCCCTCTATTTCAGCCCTGTTAGAGAATGGCTGATTCTCTGCAGGCCCCGCCCCCTTTTTAGCAGCAGGCACACTGTGAGTTCTGTGACGAGCTGTCTGCTCTGCTCAGATGCAGCTAAATGCTGCCGTGATTAAACGCCATATCATGTTCCAAACCACTTCAACATTTTTTCTGAAACAGTACGGAGCTCAAATACTTATTTTCTTGAGGGTTTACCACAAGGTGAGTTCCATTTTTTATTTCGTGCTTTTTTACACATACTCTCTCCAGTACAGGTTAGCTCTGATTGTTAGCATGCTTGCTAATGTAAACAAAGACCATATTACTTCCAAAACACGTCGCTCATTGTTTCTGACAGCAACGTTTCTGATAGGCCCGTGGGTGTAAAGCAAGCCCAAATTTCCGATATTACGTCATATTGGCAGTAAATCTGAATCAGCTCCGTTGTACCCCCGTTTTTAGAGATGTGGGTACGGAGGAAAAGAGAGGGTTTTATTTTTTGACACTTTGTGAGTTCCCTGGCACACATGACACATATTTATGTACAAAAGACATCAAAAAGTGCATTTTGCATGATAGGACACCTTTAAGTCCCAGGCCCCTCCAACCATGGCACATAAATAATACAGCAATATGGTGAAATATACCATAGCCTTACATTAGTTCTTGTCACCAAGTGGATGTTTTTTTGAAAACATAAGGCCGTTGCGTGTCTATGCCAAGATAAGGTAATATGGTGGAATTCCAAGAAATGCAGGTTGATATATCATTTTTCAGTACGCTGATTGATGGAGGAAACTGAAAAACAGGCGGTGGATGTGGGACAATAGACCTGGGCTTATCCCACTGAGTAGGTGTACTGATGTTTTTTGAATCCTGTATAACAGAAGATACAGGTGCTGACTGACATTGTCCTGAAGGTTTTGACTAGTCAGTGTACATCCTGTTTGAATATCTAGGCCTACGGGTTACAATGATTAGGCTGTAGCTTGACATTGTAAATCCTGTGTACAGGTGTTGCTAACGAATATTATGGCCTACGTTAACAGTTTATTACTAGTATAATACACCAGTAACATACGCCTGTTTTCTTTTTTGTGACAAACTTGTTATTGTTTTCTAGTCGCCCTCACAGGGACACACATACAAATTATGTAAACGAAAAATACAAATAGAAAGAGAAATAAAATTAAAAGAATAACGATAGTCCCTTGCGCACGCCAATTTTGTATTTACTTGCACATCTTACAACATTCTCTTGCACTATTTTGTTTATATTCTGTTATTTCTTTCACTATTTGTATTGGTTGTATTTGTTTTGTGTCCTATATATGGTCTGGGGCCTGGTACTTAAGTTGTTCATTGCCATATCTACACTGTAGCTAATGTGCACATATGACAACCCAGTCTCACACAAACAAACACGAAAACAGTATTTCCGGTCTCTGCGTTTTCATAGTAAAACCATAAGTATCATGAGTATAAGTATAATGATTTTACAGTGATATCTGCAGTACTCATCAACTAAAAAACATCAGTTTGTCCTTGTTAATTACATGACATTCATTGGTTTTAATTGTGTACAATGCTTTTGTGTTTTTCCGTTTTGATTCTGAGAGACGTTTCTTTTTTCTGAGTTTTGGAAATCCGAAAACATTACGCTACCCATAATCCTCAGCTATCGTTGAAGCTCTGTGATTGGATGTCTTAGTCGCAATGCACATTTGGATATTGTGTTTATGCGATAGAAAATACGAAAACATTTAAAAAAATAAAAAATATAATAATACTTTATTCCGCGTGTACTTGCTTTTCTCTTTGCATCGGTAAAACGATTCATTCATATAATATCCTCTCATCCTGTCCGCAGAGACGATCTTTGATCTTTGCTTCGCTACGGAGGCCGAGAGTCTCAGTTATCAACAAACATGGAAGTCGAGGAGAAAGAGAAACACAGCGCACCGAAAAATACCTACAAATCAAACGTTTGGCAACACTTGAAATACAGGAAATACCTGTTTGTGAAAAAAGGTTATTTGTATTCTTTATTGTTCATATAGAAACCACTGCTTTCTGCTCTCTGGTGAGTTAGCCTATGGATGAGTGCTAAGCTCATCAGGCTGGCAGCCGTATGGGCATTGCTCTATGGTAGTTGTTATTTGCACATTGTTAATCCTTAAATTGTTTAACTGTGAGGTGTTATACGCTGAACTGTACTCTGGAGACAGAGAACACTACTTGAGAAAAGGCCTGTTTGTGAAAGGTCCAAGTGTTGTTTATTTAAGGTCAAAAAGAAACAGCGTGATGGGATGCGCTGTACGAGTAGAGAGAACCAAATATGTAAAGCACTTTGTTGTAAATTATGATTTGCTGCATATAAGGAATAAAACAAAATCCTCTGTCGTACCATATTGAAGTATCATTATTTTGCATCGTGTTGAATCGCATCGTATCGAACTGTATCGCAACAGGGTCGAATCGTATCGTATCGCATCGCCTGGTGCTTCAAATGTATCGTTAATGTATCGTATCGTTGGCAACATATTGAGACGCGCATCGCATCGCCTCAGTGATGGAGATGCACATCCCTAGTAGATAGGCTATATTTTAAACCTTTTTGCATACACAAAATGAACTACAAAACATGATGTCGTTTTGCAAAACGTTGCACAGCTGATATAATGAGACTTTTAGTGAGTTCGTTTTTCAAGATATTATAGATTATCTTTGCATTAATTAATGTAAACACTGAGTTGAGAGTATAGACAGGGGTTTTAGGTGATGGGAGACACATCTATGGAATCAGCAGCCCCACCTACTGTCAGCAGAAAGTAATTAAAATAATAATTACAAAAATATGTATAACAAATATGTTGAAATATATTTTAAGATCATGTTTAGTCGTCTGATTCGTCTCTACATTGCTGTTTTAGTCTGTGTTCTTCTGATTAGTGTCCACAGTGTGCCTATTGAGCCGTGTTGAGCGATGTGGGGCAATGTGGATCTAGCCCCTCTCTCTCGCTGTCAAAATGAATGGGTGCTGTAAAAACTACACTGCGCATGCTCAGAGTCTTTTTGTATTCAATGGCAAAAAAATAATCACCGGTGGGGCATAGTGCTGGCAATCCCACCAAAACGTCATCTCATCATTCAGAGCTGATTGGCTGTAAGTACGTGTGCCGCGAAAAGTGCAGTTGTGAAGAGGAGATGAGAAAAAGCAGCGTATAGCCATTAAAATCAGTAACACGGAAAGAAAATGAATGAGGTTGACCATCTACTTCAGCTTTGGTAAGTTCATTTTATGTCATATCTGTTGTTGATCTTCTGTGTTTTGCCTATAGGCTATTGCTCTGATGGATCGATTGATATTTTGACCTCGTGATGAGTTTCTGTGTTTTCCTTATATTTACAGTATGGTGTTTTAATGCTGAAGCATTAAGGTTGTTGTTATTGTTAAGTGTTGCTTTGTGATGGTGCCCTTTACTGCATGTATTAAGGTGCATTACAATAAGACATCCCCACGCTGTGTACGTAAATGTTTGCGCTGACAGTGTTGCTCCGTGTTCTTCATCACGGCTTCGGACAGTATGTCATTTGACAACCCAAGCGTTTTCAAATGACATACTGTGACCGCCCCCCTCTCTCTCTCTCTCTCTCTGTCTCTCTCTTTATGTGACGATGAGCTTGCTGTTGCATCGGAACCATGGATAGCCTGCCAGTGGCGGATATTGATATGGGCGACATGGGCGGTTGCCCAGGGCGGCAGTTTGACTGGGGGCGGCACAAGCGCAATGAAAAAAGTTTTCCTTGTTTTTTATCGCCAATTTGCACGAAATGTCTTATTGTTGTTGTGGGTCTTAGGGGGCCTTATGACAGCAGGCAGCTGGATGGAATCTCACACTCAAAGAAGGGCGGAGGATGATCTCAGGTCGCCTCACTATGGGGGAGAGAGAGGGGGCCGGCGGGTAAACTATCTCTATCAAATAATCACTTTCGATGTTTATAAAGTAGTACTGCATTAGTCAAATTAATCTCACGCCTCGAAATTCCACCAAATTCATTCATTCATTCAATATAAATAGTTTTGCAGATAAATGTTTTTCCTGGCGTGGGATGTATGAAACAATAAATAATTATTTGAAAACTGACTACGGCAAATTGGTATAGTTGACAGTGTTGGGGGAGGGGATGCATTGATTCTCGGGTCCAACATTAATACATACGGTGATGGAGAAAAAAAGGCACCAGGCATCAAGTGCCCAGTTTAGAAAGAAAAGGAAAGAAGAAGATAAACGCTCCAAAGATAAAGGTATGTATGCACCTGTAACATCTCATTTATTTAGTTGGGCTATATTAAGCATGTCATTAAATGATGCCGGTAACCTTAACTCCATTGCTGCTTGTTAGCTGCCTGTGTTTCGTCGTCAGTTACTTTACATTACTTACATTATTTACATTAGTTACTTACATTGGAATAATTTCAAACCGTCTTACTTCAGAACGATAATGTGTAGCCCTGCAATAAAAATGTTATAAACAACCATTATAACCGTTATTGATTTAGTCACCTTCATTTAGCAAACACCTCAAACGCCGACGAAAGGTGCCCCGCCCAGGGCGCCATATAAGCTAGAACCGCCACTGCCTACAGCTATTTGTTTACGTGTTTAAAAAAGCAATCCTCATCCCTTAATCCTCATCTTTAAATGCGGCCCATCGTGGCACCCAATCTTGAAAGAAATGTAACATTTTCTTATGGTTTAATAAAGTCAGAGGAATCATCGTTCAGCAACACATTGTTTGGGAGACATGGTAACTGATCTCAGATACTATTTCTCAGTTCTACTCTCTAACTGCAGTACATTCATAAAGCATGTGTAGTCAATACTCCTGTTTTCTTATCTAAAAAAAGTCCCACCACCTGAAAACACAAGAACATGGAATATAATTCCCACCATGATCTGCATGGTATTGTCATTTATTATCTATGTCACAGACCCCCTGAGTAGCAATAAAGCAGAGGATGGAGTCGGTGTGTGACAGAATGGAGGTGCGGTAAGGGGTGATGGCGTGGGGGCTTTCTTGTCACGTCACACCGTCACGCTATTTACCCCTTCCACCCCCTCCACCCTCTGCCCATTATCTGGATGACGTAGGCCGCACAAAGTGCTTTAAAAGAAGCCGCGGAGCCCCAGCCGCAGCACTCCGAGGCTCCGCGGCAGTTCACCGTTCTCTCACCGCGGACTCTCTGAACGGTCCGGTACTGTGTGACGTGTGTGTGTATGTGCTGTGTGTGTAGTTGTTTTTTTCTGATTGGCTGAACCAGGACCGCTCTGCGCTCCACGTGAAACACAGGGTGCCGCGCGCACATATATTCGGCGCACAGGCTCGCGCCGCTCAACAGTTTCCAGCCTCGAGGGCACGCGCTGACGAGGAAAGCACGGACAATCTTAAGGGTCGTTAGAATTAAACCAGAGGTAAGATACTAACTTCTTCTTTTACAAACTTCTGCTGTTCACGTATTTTCTAAAGAGACATTATGAGCATACACATTTACATATTAACATATTTACTTATAGATATATATCCTTCACTATTGATATGTAAATGCTCACTGTTTTGTTTATATTCTACTGTTTGTATGTATATCTTTACTGTTTCATTTTCTATTTCATTTTACTTTTAATTCATGTGCAATGTCCTATCTACGCTGTCATCAAATAAAGACAACAAAATAAATGAAATGGATTTTACTCAAGTGTATTTATAAGATGACAGAACAATTTTTATTAAAAAAAAATCCCTCTTCTCCGTTTTTAAAGATAAGAGAACCTGCCTTTAAATATGTATATTCAGTAGTCTATAGACCAACAATGTAATTATCCTGACAATAGTACAGTTAACCAATCAAAATATAATGTGCATGTGATATCGATTTATATTTAAAATGTAATGTAACATTGCTACCCTGCTAGAAAAGCCATTTTACGATAGGGGTAATCTGAGTACATATTCTTCTTTTTCCTACCTTTTTTGTATCTTAATTACGTGATCCTGTTACATGTAATCCGGTAATCCCCAAACCTGGTGCTAGTTGTTATAATATTCGAATCGATTATGACTTCCTAATTGACTGTTTGTTGAGAATAATGTTTCTCGTGACAAAATTTGAATGAGATGGAATGCTCCTGTTTTTCAGTCCATGGCTGCCCCCCCACACAGAAGCTGCCTATGGATGTTGCTGCTGGGCGCGTGCGTGTCGCTAGTGGTTGGGACGGAGTGTGAGAAGGAGTGCGCGCTGTGTGTGTACCGCCTGCTGGGACAGCACCCCGCACTCTCCTCTCTGGTAACTGCACCTCTGAGACATTAGGATTCATATATTCAAATAAAAAAAGAAACTAAAGAAATAACTTCTCCTGCTCACACAGTCATTTTTTTATCAGCTCAAATATAAATATCCTTGGACCAACTCATAATATCACCTTTTCTAAGATCTTTTTGGTATGTCATAACTCAACATTCTGCTTTTTAATGAAGGAGAAGTCCGGTAACCAAGGCGCGTATCAGCCTCTCCTACAACTTTATTTTTAGCGAAAGTATCCGTTTTTATACTTGAAACATAATGCATGCAAACACTTTTTTTTAAATATGAAATACTAAACTATCTGCCCATGTACCGAAGTAGTATTCATACAATAGTGTCGGACTGATATGAGGATAGCGACCAAATTATTTTCTTTATTTTTTATTTCTACCAGTGTTGTAGGATCCACTCCTCTCCTCCTCTCCTCTTTTATTTCTGCGCCTCTCCTTTTTAAATGTAATCCTTCTACTTCCATATGTATTTCTCCTCCTCTCCTCCTCTGCACATCGATTCCTCCTCTCCCTTTATTCATCCATCATCCTGAATACCACCTGTAAAAACCGAATATTCGCTCTAATCCGGTTGAAATTCTGACATTTTAAAACCTTGAATAACGAGACGTCACTAGTATAGAATTAAAAAGCTCTGAAACGGAGAGTGATAAGGGGAGCTTTACTTTAAGTCTGAAGGTTCAACATGAACACATCTGCACAAAGACAGATGGAGGAAGATTTTCCATGGGGTTATATAATATCGTACGAAGTATAAAAAATAAAGAAACACATTAATTTGGTGAAGCTGTTTATATGATATATCGAACTGGGGCTATTTTTAGTAATTATGTTGTATCTCCCCTCGTAACTGGAAACGCAGTTTAGTCATTAACGTTACGCACTGCAATGTGTCTCAGTGATAAAACAGGAGACGCCACTTTTGCAAAAAAAAAAAGGTTTATTAAAAAGGTAACCGGACTTTTCTTTCTTTAAAAAGCAGATTATTCAATAATAACTGAGCGTGTGTAGAGCATGATGAGTGGTTATTCTGTAGCAGCCTGATGTAGTTTTGAGCTGATTTAATAACGGTAAAAGCAGCGAACCTCCGTGCGTAATGGCGGACCTCTCCGCGCTCCGGCGGGCACCTCTCTGGCTGCAGATTCATCCACAGCAGTTTGGCGTCCTGCAGGGGCTTCATACCCTCTCCACACTGTAGAGCAGGTGCCTGCAGGTGATGAGAACCCCTCACATTCAGTCATAGATCAGTGCGGAGTGATTTACGGATGTTCCTGCTGTGGTGATTATGGAGTGTTAATTAGCTGTGGATACATAACCTAACCCTCTTTTTCATTTAAGCTCTTCCTCACTATGTCGTCATCTTCTTTAAATCCATTTATTTAAGTCCATTTAAATGTTTTTTCAAATTTGAAATAATTCTGATGTGTCAATAAATGTATAAACGTGATGACGTAGACTTCATCGTTTCCTTATCATCAATACACATTTTTTATTAACTGATGCAAAGTCATTTTATAAGCAGAGGACTTTGTTTTCAAAATGAATGCACACTGAGTAAAATATTCGCAATTTCAAATATATATATCAAGCGATTTAATATTTGATCTCCTATTCAGGCTGAACCTGTAGCTACGTCATTAATAATTTTTAATAGCACATTGCTTCAAAATTACAGCAAAGTAGGTTTTAGAGGAATAACTAACATCAGTAGATAAGTCATAATTCCATAATATCCATCCTCCAAAAGAAATATTAGAGATTTTGAGAATGTCTTGAGATCTTTGAAACAAAGAACATGGGTCCATTCGCCTGAATTCTTTACCCTTTACATACATGTTTCAGTACAACTCAATACCTGTAAAAAAACATATAGAAATATACATTGATGTTCAGCCTTGGACATCTGTCCATAGTCTGTTCCTTTTCCTATACGCAGCTGTTATTTATTGTAAATTCCCTTTCTGACCACTAGAGGGGGCTTCTTCAGCATCACCCCCCCTAGCCCCCTCCCCTCAGGGGCCAATATGTCCTCAATTCAATTTTCCTCTTCATTAATTCTGTCTTCATAAGCCAGCAGCACTGAAAGCTCAGCAGGATTCCCTCTGTGTCCTCTAATGAGTGAGATCCAATGAGGTTGGGGGCAGGTTATGGGGGCAGTGTGTGGCCCCGGGGGGCGGCAGATGGGATTAGTCTGATTGTCCCCCCGCCACCACGGTTATACGGCCTAACATAGTTAAAGGATGCCTGGGATAAGGGAGGGGGGGCAACGCTTCCATTAGAGGAATAGGGTACTGAGTGGCTGCGACAGATGGTTTCCAGAGAAACTGTTTTATGAAGCTGTTCATGGGATTTCATAGAGAACGAAGACTGATGTCATCTCTCATTCTTCTCTATCAGAAGCCATTTGTGTTTCTTACATCAATATCTGCAACAGTTCATGAAGCTTATTGTTATGGTTTAACTCATGAATGATGGTTGGAAGATGAAACATGATGGATAGAGCTATAAGAAATACATAATTGATTACAAAAACATGTTATTTTTGGTCACCATTTGACAGTAAAATAAACTAAATTGAATTTCTTCCCAATAGGTTTGAACAAATTCAGTGGTGACAGTTTATTTTCCCAGTCGACATGGGAGAATTATTAGGAGAATCATTTTCAAAATGAATGTAAATTCATTTTATACATGCTAGATTGCTTTTAGTTTTAAGTTATTTAATATCTCATAGACACTTGTAAAGTGGAAACTTAATGTTAATTGTTCCTCTAAATAGTTCACTAGAATATGCTAATGCTAATGTCATAATGAGCACTATGGTGGGGGGTATTGGGACACAATTTAGTGATCGTTTCAGCAAATTACAAAAGTTATTTTTATTAAAATTATCAAATTTAGCTAAAGCTAGTATTTAAAGATACGGTTACAGATATAGTAAAACAAAAGGCTGTGAAATACACAAAACACTTATAATGCAATAAATATTTAGCAAATTAGGGATTGCTGAGCAGTTACCCTGATTCAAAGTCAGCCATACTTTTTCACTAAGGTGAACCTAAGGGTTCGAGCATTAGAAAATAAAACTACAGATAAGAAATCTTGAAATGAATGTGTCTTCTAAAATCTCCACGGCGCATTAAGTGAGGGATAATGTGCAGCGAGGCGGTCATTATTGAAAAAGATCACCAAACAGGGTGATTATGGAGCCCAATGCAAAGCACGTTATCACACTTATTTTACGGCCACATACTAAATAAACAAACGACTTGCCTCACAATAGTAATTGAAAATGATTTTATTGACTTGAAAATGAACGTATTGCTTCTGCTAAGAAAAAACGTCTTGAACTGCGACAACAACAACCACAACAACAACATATCTTAAACTGACAGCAGCACTGATCGAGGTTTTCTGTAACTGACAAATCTGTTCACATTTTCTTTTCCACTAACCAGTCTTTAAAAACTGTAAGAGCCATTACTGTGTTCTTTATTGTTTACTTCCTGTCTGTCTTCTTCTGCTGTTCCTGTTAGTGTTTACTTCCTGTCTGTCTTCTTTTGGAGATTTCTCTGCCGTCCAGCGCTCTGTTTTTTAAAATCTTTCCTTCTCTTCCTTGATCCTCCTTATCAAATCAGAATTGAGCATTCAACTAAGCTTTTTAATTATTCAGGATATTACAATGAAGGCATAAGGATGAAGGTAGTTGTAACTGGCAAACATTGGATCGTTAATATCGATTTTAAAGGTCATTAAGATTGTTTTCCTTTTTCCAGACATGCTCTCTTGAGTGTGAGGGTGTGTTGGACAGCCAGAAGCTGCGCCTGTGCCGGGACCTCCTGCTGGACGAGGAGACCCAGACCCCCCTGGATCCTGATCCCCGCCAGGAGCAGGACCAGGAGGCAGCGGGCGCCATGGCAGCCGCCGACGTGGCCGCGGAGTCACCAGAACACCAGCTGGCCAAGAAGTACGGCGGCTTCATGAAACGCTACGGGGGCTTCATGTCCCGCCGCTCCCCCCCCTCCCCAGAGGATCCAGGAAACCAGGAGGAGGAAGACAACATCCGCCTGGGGATCCTGAAGATCCTCAACGCCGCATCCGAGCAGGGGGGGGAGGCGGTGAAGAGGTACGGGGGCTTCATGCGTCGGGCGGAGGGGGGGGTCCCGCAGAGCGACCTGCTGGAGGCCATTTTGGGCCGCGGGCTGAAGAAGCGCTACGGAGGCTTCATGAGGCGGGTGGGCAGGCCGGAGTGGCTGGTGGAGAGCAGCAAGAGTGGGGGGGTGTTGAAACGGGCCTGGGAGAACGGCAGCGAGATACAGAAGAGGTACGGGGGCTTCATGGACTAGGACGCCACGGTTATGACCCTTCAACCCCCCCGTCCCCCCAAGCAGTCCCCCTGTAATCTGGACCTGTTGGTGTTTGAATCAACTGCTTTGTATAACTACTGTTACTGTAATGATAAAAAAAGATAAACATGTGTTGTTCAGATGTGCACAAATCATTTTCCGTCTGTTTTTTGGGTTTCATGATGATATTATTTATTAAAAGAATCTGTTGATCCTGGAGTGTTTGTCCAGTGCATGATTTAAATCAAGGGCTCTATGTTTTTAAGAAAAGAAAGACAAAGTGAAGTCAACAACTCTTCAAATATCATTAAAATGTGCAAATATTTGCTGTGCCGGTATATGATCCAACATAGGGGGTAACAGTGGGGTAAGATGAGCCAATTTGTACTTATGTTGTCCTCTAGACAAGGAACAATTAGATAGAAGTCAAATTACAACAACAACCTTTATTTCAGGATGTCTTCTTTCAATGAAAATTAAAATAATGCATTTATCACAAAGGGCAATGAAAATATGACTCAAAAGAAAGTGGTCTTGTGGCTTAACTTGCCCCATCTAGAGGTCAATTGAGTAATAATTTACTTTGTGAAGTTTAATCCTGAGCATAAGTAAAAAACATATCATCCTTTCTCTGCCACTACCTGCTTTGGTGTCTGCACTGTAGTGACACCTCGTCAACATTATAAATCAAGTTTGGAGGGAATGAATGCCTGTAAAACAAACATGAAAGAGCCAGATCAGAATTAGAATGAACTAAACAGCCCTAAACAGATATCCTTGTAAATGTAGCGGTAAACACATGTACCAGTCTGTTGTAGGCTAGTCATTGATAGCTATTCATGTTATCAATTGTGGTTAGTCTCTTATCTGTCTATCACTTTAACCAGATTGTCAAAGAACTCCTGCCAGGCATAGGGCACATGGTGGCGTGCCTTAAAATTATTGAACAAATCTAAAGCTCTTCTTAAATCTCAATCTTTACATGATTGGCAGCCATTCCATTGTCTTTTGGATTCCAAAACAGAGAAATGTTGTCAGTAGTTTATAGAATAAAATAAAAAATGTGTGCATTTTACTCAAACCGATACCAATAGATAGTAAAACAAGAGGAACTGTTGATGCTGCAGTGGTTTCTTAAGATGTTCAGAGCTGTAGACCTAAAATAATAGAATTCATTCTATCAAGATTCTGTATTTAGCTACACAAGACCAGTTCCCCTCAGCTGACCTACTGGATCATGTGACCTCTTTTCAGTGGCGAGCCGTGACTTTTATACCTAGGCCCTCTGACCCCTCCACAGCCAAGTAACAATTCAAAATGAATGAAGTCGGCACGGCGGCCCACATTGAAAATGACTCAGGCCTACCTTTGATGATCAAATCACTTAAACACAAAGTCCATCCTCCTGTCCTTTTGGATGAAGTACTTGATGGCGGGTCATGCAGCTGATCCTTTGCCGCTCCAGTTTATCATTGGAACTCAATCTTGAAAATGACTCGGTTAATAATTTCGCAACGATGTCATCACTATCACTGACATGAGCCATCATGAACGAACTTATGCTAATCAGAAATCTATCGATTAGATTTATGATTCGAAAATTATAAAAGTAGGGTAGACATGTGGATATCATCCGGCTGAACAAAATGTGCTTTTATCTAACAGGTTCGTTTTCCACAGACCTTATTTCGAGCTATTTTCCAAAATCCTCTGGAGAAATCCCATTGCTTTGTTGTGGAGGGAACCAGCAGCTTACTTCCGGGTTTTAGGACGCGTCACTGCACCACTTGCATAGACTTCACAGCGGGCGGAACTTGCCATAAAGTCCGCGAAAATAAAGCCCACCCATTTAGAGGGAGGATATGATTGGTCAATTGTACAGTCATTTGACATTACTCTCTCGTTGAGTTACTGTAGCGGGCCCTCTGTGAATGTACAGAGGGACCAACAAGCTCTCCCGTCTTCACAGTCACTGCAGAGACGGCATTTAACCCTTCACATTCCAACAGAAACTGAACAGGCAGATTCAAAGGATTTATTTCTTTGGAAATTTTATTTTGAATACAATTAAATCAAGTTATTTAGGTAAAACTAATGACAAATATGTTTTAAAAAATATTTTAAAAGAAATATTTAAAAATAAATGTTTTTTTTTTTATGTTTTCAAATATTATTTTTTAGAATATCTTAGGCCCTCAGAGAGGGCCTAGAGGGCCCTGACGGCTCGCCACTGCCTCTTTTACATTACATTACATGTTACTTGTTAGACGCTTTTATCCAAAGCGACTTACATACTCAATACTGTGGAGAATCCCCACAGGAGCAATTTGGGGTGAAGTGTCTTGCCCAGGGACACAACAACATGCTGACTGCAGTGGGGTTTGAACCTGTGACCCCCTGATCCGAACACCAACGGACAACCCACTGCGCCACACGCCTCTTCACACCCTACCTGCTAAACCCTTCTCTTTCCAGCTGTTTGGTTCAGGAATGTTGTCGTTTCTACAATGTTTAAAACATAAGAAACAATTCAGTTGTCTAAAACTATTGAAATACAATTGTATACTTCAGAGACTTAACTTAACTTTTTGGGCCTCATGGGCGGTTAAGTGGCTCACCTTGACCCTCAGCCACTTTTTTGGAAAAAAAACTGTCTAGCTTAGTCATTCATGCTAATAAATCCTGAAGTAAAGGTTGTTGTTGTCACTTGACTTCTATATAATTTCTTCTTGCCTAAAGGACAACATAAGTCAAACTCATTTTACCCTACTCTTCTTAGAATAAACTCTGCCGTGAGTTAACGGGAGAATAAACTCCGGTGGACGAGCAGCACTGCAGCGGTCGGTAAATGGCGGGTGTTGTAGAGGTCCAGGAGTGAGGCACCGATGATCCTCTCAGCAGTGTTCACAATGCGCTGCAGGGTCTTGCGGTTGCTCTTCACACCCTACCTGCTAAACCCTTCTCTTACCAGCTGTTTGGTACAGGAATGTTGTTGTTTGTATAATGTTTAAAACATAAGAAACACATCAGTTGTTTAAAACTATATTGAAATACAATTTTATACTACAGTGACTTAACTTAACTTCAGTGCCTCAGTGCATATAATGCGCCGGTGAAGATGGCTGCATTGTCTTTTGGCTCCAGCAGCGGGGGGTGCTGCTGGAGTGTCTGCGTGTGCATCTCTCCCAGATGAGCTGAACTGTTTTTTTGCACGTTTTGAGAGCAGACAGGCTGTGGAGGCACAGAAGAACCAGGAGCCCTGCCCTTTTGTTTTAAACAGGGCAGATGTGTGCAAATCCTTTAAAAGGGTTAACCCACACAAGGCTCCTGTTCACAGACATCTTCAACAGGTCCCTGCTGCAGTCTGTTGTCCCCACATGCTTCAAACACTCACCATCGTTCCTGTCCCCAAAAAAACAATAATCACCAGCCTCAATGACTACCGCCCAGTAGCACTCACCTCCATCATCATGAAGTGCTTTGAGCGGTTAGTCAAAACCTTCATCAGCTCCTCCCTCCCTGACTCTCTGGACCCCCTGCAGTTTGCCTACAGAGCAAAAAGGTCCACAGACGACCCCATAGCCCTCACCATCCACACTGCCCTCTCACACCTGGACCAGAGGAACACATATGTGAGAATGCTGTTCATTGACTACAGTTCAGCCTTCAATACCATTGTGCCCTCCAAGCTGGTCATCAAGCTCAGAGACCTCGGGCTCAACAGCGCCCTCTGTGACTGGATCCTGAACTTCCTGACGGGCAGACCCCAGGCAGTGCGGGTGGGAAACATCACATCCTCCACCCTGATCCTCAACACCGGAGCCCCTCAAGGCTGCGTGCTCAGCCCTCTCCTCATCTCAGGAACATTGCCAAGCTCAGGGGGGTTCTATCCAACGCAGAAATGGAGATGGCTATCCATGCCTTTATTTCATCCCAGCTTGATTATTGCAATGCTCTTTTTTCCTGCCTCAACAAAACATCAGTAAACCGTTGCAACAGGTCCAAAATGCTGCAGCCAGATTGCTCACTCGGTCCAAAAAAACATGCCACATCACTCCGATCCTTTCTGCCCTGCACTGGCTCCCTGTCCATCTCAGAACCCAATTCAAAGTATTGGTCTTCACATATAGAGCTGTCCATGGCCAAGCCCTAGCCTATATTAATGACCTTATCCACCCTCACAGCACAACCCGGGCCCTGAGGTCCTCTGAGCAAGGCCTCCTAAGGTTGCCTGAACCAGGCTAAAGACTAAGGGTGACCATGCCTTTGAGGCGGTGGCCCCAAGGCTTTGGAACAAACTCCCCCAGAAACTAAGAGCCTCTGCCTCAATAGAGATTTTTAAGGGGAAGTTAAAGACCCACCTTTTCCGACAGGCCTTTGGGGCGCCAGAGGAGGTGAGTTAGTAGCTGTCTTTCATTGGTGTTTTATCCTATGTTTTATCCTATGTGTTACCTGCTGTTGTTTTATGCCTTTTATTCTACATTTTATAGTTGTACTTTGAATTGTGTCCTGTGTACTGTACTGTAAAGCACTTTGTACATCCGTGTTGAGAAGGGTGCTATATAAATAAAGTTTTACTTACTTACTTACTTACTTACTCCCTGTTCACTCACGACTGCGTGGCCACACACAGCTCCAACACCATCGTGAAGTTTGCTGACGACACGACCGTCATCGGCCAGATCACCGACGGCGATGAGACGGCGTACAGAGAGGAGGTCGGAAACCTGACATCTTGGTGCCAGGATAACAACCTCCATCTCAACGTCAGCAAAACAAAGGAGCTGATTGTGGATTACAGGAAGCAGCAGAGAGAGGGACACGCCCCCATCGCCATCATTAGCCGCTTTCACACCAAGTACTTTGCCGTACAGTTCCCAGCACTTAGTTCCCAGCACTAAGTACCCCCATGGAACTAAGAGCCGATCGCGTTCACACCGGAATAAGTTCCCTGAGGGAAGATTACGCAAATGAAGCCGCTGACGTCACTTCTTCTTCTTCTGCTTTGGGTTTACTGGCAGGCCGCAAACAACTTCACGGCGTATACTGCCACCCGAAGTCCCTGGCCGGAAGTCCCTGGAGTTGGGGACTGGCTTCAGTAGAAACCTTCCGAGTAAATCGCCAGAACGCCGACACCTCCTCATCACTCCACCGCTCCAATGTTTTTTTTTTGTGTTGCCATAAGTTCTCTCCGTTGGTGCGCGGGGCTAATGCTAATAATGCTAATGCCAGCAAATACAATGGCGGCTTCAAAAAACTTTTCGGAGTTTTACGGGGCATGGTTTACAATTCGCCCAGCCAATCAGAAATTGGAACTTTTTCTCCCATTAAAGTACCACCTCTCTAGCAGGCACTAAAAAGGGGGTAAAAGGAAAAAAAAAAAATCGGAACTAAACACGAAAAGTACGGGGAAAAGTACTCCGGTGTGAAAGCGCCTAATGGGACTATGGTGGAGAGAGTCAGCAGCTTCAGGTTCCTTGGGGTCCACATCACTGAGGACCTGACATGGACTCTTCACACCACCACCATCACCAAAAAAGCTCGACAGCGGCTCTTCTTCCTCCGCAGGCTGAAGAGGTTCAACATGGACTCCAGGATACTCTGCAACTTCTACAGGTGCACCATAGAGAGGATCCTGACCTTCTACAGGTGCACCATAGAGAGGATCCTGACCTTCTACAGGTGCACCATAGAGAGTATCCTGACCTTCTACAGGTGCACCATAGAGAGGATCCTGACCTTCTACAGGTGCACCATAGAAAGGATCCTGACTGGCTGCATCACAGCCTGGTACGGCAGCTGAACCGCCCTCAACCGTAAGGCTTTACAGAGGGTGGTGAAAACTCCACAGAACATCACCAGGACAGAGCTGCCATCCATGGAGGATCTTTACTCCCAGCGCCTGAGGAAGAAAACCCTCCGGAATATAAAAGACCCCCATCACCCCAGCCACAAACTGTTCTGTCTGCTGCCATCTGGCAGGCGCTACCGCAGCATCTAGACTAAAACCACCAGACTCAGGGACAGTTTCATCCAGCTGCTCAGAGCGGATCGCGATGCGGAGCTCTCTGGCAAATCAAAAGGTGGAGGAATATGTTTTTACACAAACATTGGCTGGTGCAACGATGTGACAGTGATTCTGCAGCACTGCTCTCCCACTCTGGAAACTTTTATTATCAACTGCAAACCCTTTTATTCCCCCCGAGAGTTCTCCTCATTCATACTGGTCGGTGTGTACATTCCACCGCATGCGAACGCGCAGGAGGCACAGAGCACACTCGCCGACCAGATACTGTGTGTGGAGAGGACTTATCCGGACTGCCTAGTTATTGTTCTTGGTGACTTTAACAAAGGCAACCTCAGCCATGAACTCCCAAAATATAAACAGTTTATTAAATGCCCCACCAGAGAGGGGAATATCTTGGACCACTGCTACACACCATCAAGGGAGCCTATCACGCCGCCCCCCGCGCTGCATTGGGCCACTCTGACTACACCATGGTTCACCTGATTCCTGCATACAGGCCAAAACTCAAGCTGTGTAAGCCTGTAGTGAGGTCATTCAGGCAGTGGAGCAGTAAAGCTATTGAGGAACTTCAGGCGTGTTTGGACTGTACTGACTGGGACATGTTTAGGACTGCAACGCAAAGTCTGGATGAATATGCAGAGGCTGTGACGTCATACATCAGCTTCTGCGAGGACAGCTGTGTACCAACACGCACCAGGGTGAGTTTCAACAACAACAAGCCCTGGTTCACACCAAAACTGAAACAGCTAAGATTGCAAAAGGAGGAGGCGTTTAGAAGTGGCGATAAGGCACGTTTTAGAGAGTCGAAGTACGTCTTTGGCAAGGCGGTGAGAGATGCTAAACGACAATACTCTGAGAAACTCCAACATCAGCTCTCAGCAAACGACTCTGCTTCTGTTTGGCGTGGTCTAAGACAGATCACAAACTACAAGCCAAAAGCCTCCCTCTCCACGAACGACTGACGCCTTGCAAACGATCTGAATCAGTTCTACTGCAGATTTGAAGACAAAGAGTTCAGTCCTGACACCATCCCCCATGACACCTCTCAACAGCTTCAGTCTCACACCTCCACATCCCCCTCCCCTTCAGTATCCACTCCCACACCACTGACCTCCCCCGACACATCAGACTCTCTCTCAATCAACGAAAGGGATGTAAACAGACTTTTCAGAAAACTCAATACCAGAAAAGCGGCTGGCCCTGACAATGTCTCCCCCTCCACCCTGAAGCTCTGTGCTGATCAGCTGTCTCCTGTGTTTACTGACATCTTTAACACCTCACTGGAGACATGCCACGTCCCAGCATGCTTCAAAACCTCAACAATCATCCCGGTTCCCAAGAAAACAAGGATCACAGGACTAAATGACTACAGACCCGTCGCCCTGACCTCTGTGGTTATGAAGTCCTTTGAGCGCCTTGTCCTGTCCCACCTGAAATCCATCACAGACCCTCCTGGACCCCCTGCAGTTCGCCTACAGAGCCAACAGGTCTGTGGACGACGCTGTCAACATGGCCCTTCACTTCCTCCTCCAGCACCTGGACACAGCAGGAACCTACGCCAGGATCCTGTTTGTGGACTTCAGCTCCGCCTTCAACACCATCATCCCGGCTCTGCTGCAGGACAAGCTCTCCCAGCTGCACGTGCCCGACTCCACCTGCAGGTGGATCACAGACTTCCTGTCTGACAGGAAGCAGCACGTGAGGCTGGGGAAACACGTCTCTGACCCCCGGACCATCAGCACCGGTTCCCCTCAAGGCTGCGTCCTTTCACCTCTGCTCTTCTCCCTGTATACCAACAGCTGCACCTCCAGTCACCAGTCTGTCAAGCTCCTGAAGTTCGCAGACGACACCACCCTCATCGGACTCATCTCTGGTGGGGACGAGTCTGCCTACAGGTGGGAGATGGACCATCTGGTGACCTGGTGTGGGAAACCACCTGGAGCTAAACGCCCTAAAAACAGTGGAGATGGTCGTGGACTTCAGGAAGAACACAGCCCCACCCACCCCCATCACTCTGTGTGACTCCCCAGTAACTGCTGTGGAGTCTTTCCTCTTCCTGGGCACCATCATCGCCCAGGACCTCAAATGGGAGCAAAATATCTGCTCCCTCACCAAAAAAGCACAGCAGAGGATGTTCTTCCTGAGGCAGCTGAAGAAATTCAACCTGCCAAAGACGATGATGGTGAACTTCTACACCTCCATCATCGAGTCCATCCTCACCTCCTCCATCACCATCTGGTACGCCGCAGCCACAGCCAAGGATAAGGGCAGGCTGCAGCGTGTCATCCGCTCTGCAGAGAAGGTGATCGGCTGCAATCTGCCATCCCTCCACGACCTGCATGCCTCCAGGACCCTGAGGCGGGCAGGGAAGATAGTGGCCGACCCCTCCCACCCTGGACACAAACTGTTCACCCCCCTCCCCTCTGGCAGGAGGCTGCGCTCCATCGGGACCAAAACCTCTCGCCACCTGAACAGTTGCTTCCCCTCCGCTATCGGCCTCTTAAACAAGGCCCGCCCCCCCCACTGACACTTTAACTCTGCCACATCATAGACTATATGCATTACATTAATGCACACAATGTTACTCCTTTCTGCACATATTCTGATTTCACATTTCATAGTTTATATTCTAAAACTCATTCATAGCATTTATTTCCATGTAAATTACTGCTTTATTTAATTTGTATTGCTATTTAACTGTATTTTATTACGGTGTAAAAGATTTTGTGTTTTATATTAGATTTCTTGTTTTTTATATTTTATGTATGCACCATGACATCAAGACAAATTCCGTGTGCGAACCTACCTGGCAATAAACCTGATTCTGATTCTGATTCTGATTTCTGATCCCACAGGCAATAAGACTGTTAAACACCTGAACTGTTGAAACATCCACAATATTCATCTGGCTGCTACTTAAAAAATATGTATCTACCTAATATATCATATTTCAATGACTTGCATAGACTCTTATTGCACTATTTCACTATTTCACTTTTTTAAACAATTTTCTTCTCGTATTTACTATTTACTTGCACTATATTTTTCTGTTTATCTGTGTTTTGTGTTGTACTGTTGGAGAAGCCTGTGACACAAGATTTTAATCGACATAACTACACACAGCAAATACAAAAGTGTTAAAATAGAGTACTGATGACCAGAGTAGAAATGTTTAAACTTTGGAGTAGAATGGACATAAAGTACACTTCTCAGAGTGCACCAGAACCTCTCTTTGGTGTTGTTTCTTGGTGTGGTGTTGGTGTTGACTTGTGTAGTGTTTATTCTGGGAGGATGGACTCCCTCAGAGTATATCTTTGCATTGAGTCTGTCTGGTCCACATCGATCTTAGGTTTCGATTCGTCATCAGATAGGCCGCGCCTTCTCATTGGTTTAATGCAGCCTCGTGACCCTCGACTTTTTGAAAATATTCTCCAGGAAAAGCGCGACCGTGACCGTTTCAGATTGATGCAAGAGTTATACATCCATGGATCGAACACGGCAACATTTCTCCGCAGGACTGTAACGTTAGGTAAGTAGACACCAAGTGAATAATTCTGAATATTCATATTTGTCTTCTTGTTTTAATTTGTATAACTAAACAACTAAAAACGATAACGTTAGCAAGTAGAATATTTGTGACGTTATTGTAGTGGGAACGTTAGCCGTAGTCAATCAGATTAACGTTATTCTGACAACGAAAGATGTATTTCTTTGCTATTTTAGCTGCTGCTCCCGTGTTAATTGTTAGGCTTCATTCACACTGACTGAAAACCGTTTCTCTTTCCACATTTTTGCCGAACACCATCTACAACATTGATGTAAACTGGTTGCCATGTACACTTTTAGATGTTGATCATCCTGCTCAGTGATTGTTAGTCTTTCAAAACACTATTTTTTGTCAGTTTACTTTGCACATTAGCACTAGTGTATGGTATTCCACGTTGTCCATTTGTTGTAACATGATTCTGGAATGATGACCTCTAAAGGGTTTCCCCAGGCTAAAGAGGCCTAATGAGCACATGTACACACATTTCCACCTATGACCAATGTATTTTGTGTGTTGTTTGATGTTGCTACTGATTAGATGTTGTATTTAAAACACATCAAAATCACATTTTTGAAAATAAACTCATGTTTTCAAGAATCTGATGTGTACTTTATTTCCTGAAGTGTTAATGATTCACCCCAAAATTGTTTGTTTGGTGTACATCAGCTAAACAGCACTGCAACAGTGTTAAAAATGACCATGGAGGACATTTTCTCTCTCAAAGTGTTGAATAATCAGCTCTGCACAGTGACACTAAAAGACTGACTAAGAGTACATTGTTAACTCTCTGAGGGTTCTAGGTTTACACTGCACATGTTGGAAAGCACTCAAACAGTGTCCAAAAAGTACCAGTTATAGTGTATATTTTGACTCCCAAAGTGTTCAAATCTAACTCTTTATTTGGAGTTTATATTTTACTCTTTTGACAGTGTTCAGAGAACACCAAACTCTTGGACCTATATACACCCCGAAACTGGTGTTAAATGTACTCTTATATTCAGGGGTGCACATAACTTTTTTTGTGAGTTACTCAGATGAGTACCAGGGACAACGTTTGGTACTCACACCACACGAAGCGTGGTCCTCCTCAGTGTCTCCTTCACTGTCCTCTATTTACACTTCTTGCATGCTAGATGATGAAGATGATGAAGATGCACCTCCCTGTCTTTTAAGCCTCCGATTTGCTTTCTCCAAAACTGTGAAGTCCTTGCATTTCCTGAGGCCAAGTTGAAGGATCAAATACTAATAAATTATCACATGACTTGAAGTCATATCTGATTTCAGATGTGGGAAGTTACTAAGTACACTTATTTAAGTACTGTACTTAATTACAATTTTGAGATATTTGTACTTTACTTGACTTTGATGCTACTTTGTCTTCTACTCCACTACAGTTCAGAAGTAAATGGTGTACTTTTCCTCCACTACATGTATTTAATACCTTTAGTTACTTTACAGATCTGGATGAATGATGTGAAATATAACCAAGTGTTAAATCAGACTTTAGTTCCACCTGGAGTAAATTCACAAGCTACCCTGCAGTATACAAAGTCATTCAAACTAGCTGCACCTTTACCAGCTTTGAGAACACTTTAATGATCAATCTTTATAAAACATATCATATATATATTATTCTGAAATGGACCAATCTACTTTTACTTTTGGTACTTTAACTATATTTTGATAATACTTTTCTAATTTTACTAACGTAACATTTTGAGTGCAGGACTTTTACTGTAACAGAGTATTCCTACACAAGATCTGAGTACTTCTTCCACCTCTGTCTGATTTCAAACTCTTCCATTAACACCCTGAGTAAGTTTGCAGCTGTGTGTTTTGCTCCACCTTTTTGTAAATCAAACTGCAGCAGCTTGACCATAGAGCGTGAACGTTGTGATCAGCTGATTTTGCGCAGTTCTCCAGTGTGTGCGCGGGGCACAGAATGTGCACAGGGGAGTCTCCCACTGCAGCCAGTTGGCGGAGTTTTGGCACAATTCTGTTGTTCATACCGACGTTAACCCTGTCTGTGCACACGGCGAACAACTCTGTCGTCCAGTGATCTAAGCCTCTGCCTCCTGTAAAGCTTCACAGGTCCGTCGGTTATGTCCTGCGCGGCTCGCCCAGCTCCAGTTCAATCAGTCATAGAAAGTCCGAAGATCTTTTGCAGGGAGCAAAACGGCAACGTAGCTGCTTAATGTCTTTGTTTTTTTGACATGTCTAGTAGTTTACTCCATTGAGTGTTGACAAGAAACACGTGTAGACGAAATATGTGTTTTGTTTTTGATGTTTTGGGGTACGCAAAGGCGTGTAGTGACACAAGTGACGTTATGCAATTCAGATTTGTGCTGCGCATGCGTACCTGCGTACCAGTTATGTGCACCCCTGCTTATAGAGTACAATGTACACTGTGGTTTTTGCTGTGCACTGTAGCTATGTTCGTTTGACAAATAAAGAACTTGAACCTTGAACCTTGAACCTCATGGGGGGTTAAGTTGAACCACAGGCTCAATTTACCCCACAGCATGTGGCTCAATTTACCCCACAGCATGTGGCTCGATTTACCCCACAGCATGTGGCTCAATTTACCCCACAGCATGTGGCTCAATTTACCCCACAGCCACTTTTTGGAAATAAACTGTCTATCTTAGTCCTTCATGCTAATCTTTAGCTAAGTGATTCACATGGTTTTACACCTTGCTAAATAACCAACACGATGATACATATTTTCAGACCTGGATACATTTGCTTTGACATAACAGTTATTATACCCGACATGTTGAAAATGTGCTTTGACAAGCAAAACATGGTTTATTTACCACTTTACCCTGTCCTTCTCTCCATCACAGCCAACAATAAATGATGGGTGCTTCCTGAATTTATGGTCACATGACAACAGATTTGCACAGTTCCCTAGATCAGTGGTTCTCAACTGGTCAGGCCACGGGACCCACTTTTTACTTGGTCAATAAATCGCGACCCAACATTTTGAAGCACTAAAATCTATTCAACAAAAAATGGTGCTGTAATATATACGCTTTTCAGCATACATTATTAAGTAAAGTGAAGTACAGTGCATATATCCCTCATATCCCTTCACAGAACAAAAGAATGCTTTTAAATAAGGTTTAATGAGATGATGGAATCAAAGCTGAACTGTATAAAAAGGCCCACATGCTGAAAACCCAACCCCAGAAGGGGGGTCTGGGGGGATTCTCCCCAGGAGATTTTTAGAAATACTAACATATAAACTACGCACTCTGCTACACTCTGAGAAGAAAATAAATACATCTATTACTACCCGACATATTAATAATATATTATGCCATTGTTTGTTTTTCACTGTGTTCTGACAGCTTGCTGCTCCACACAGAGAGAAGAGCAAAGAGGAGAGTCTGTGTGACTTACTTTAAATTGTGGGTAAGGGTAGATAGCCCCCATTGTTCTGTGACCTGTCAATCATCAAACCGGGGGTCATATTTCATTATGTGTTCATCTTTATCTGATGTTGTACCCATGGATGTATAAAGAATAGTTCTACCGCAAAGTTATTCTCCGTGGGGACTTCCGGCAACAATCTTGATTCTGATTGGCCAGAAGACTCGAAAAAACATCAGCGAAGATGTTTTATTGAGTGGATGATCACTACGTGACAGAAGTTTTCAAAACCGTTTATGGTCTCCGGTACTTCCAGTCCAACGCCTGCTGCTTGCAAAGCGTTAGAAAATCGGGCCTTCAAAATAAAAGTTCGACTTTTTTCCCGACTTTTCTTCACTCACACATCCGCGACCCGTTCGAAACGTGTGTCCGTGAACCACTTTTGGGTCGCGACCCACCAGTTGAGAACCACTGCCCTAGATACAGGGCCGGCCCGTAGCACTGGCGACATAGGCGGTCGCCTAGGGCGCCAGATCTGGGGGGGGGGGCTCTGCGCTGGTAGTTCTGGGAGGGAAAAAAACATTTTTGACTGTTTGGCTCATCCTAATTTTCAGCCTTGATGTAACAAAATTCATAATTAAGTCAAGGTAACACCCTTTTCACCCCGGTTACACTTTTCATTTGCCCTGTACGACGGGTGCTGTAAGTGATGTAAGTGGGGGATGTTGACTTATCAGGCGCCCGCAGCTCACAGCCAAAGTACGAGCGAGCCTCCGAGCGAGCAAGAGAGAGAGAGAGAGAGGGCCCGCATCGGTACCGCGGATTGTTGTTGGATTGAGGCTGATAACTACAGCTCAGTGAGGTAAAAAAGGACTCTGAGTGTTTAGATCAGGGGGTCTCCAACACGTCGATCGTGAGCTACCGGTAGCTCGCGGGCAGCTTTTCAGTAGCTCGCCACTCGCGGTTCACAGACTGTGTAGAAAAATCCGACGACAATAAATGCACCTGAATCAGTCCGTGTCGCTGCGGCTCAGACACACATGGATTTTTTTTTTTAAATACTTGCGTTAGCACCATGTCAGGTTTTTGTGAATTTAATCAAGTCTTGGATTGCAGAGAATGAACGTCCTGATGCTATTTTCAGTTGATAAATACGTGTGTAAAGTTTATGAAGGCAGGAGGAAAGCTTCCGCGATCATCGTCTCCTCTCTGCTGCTCCAAACCCCGCCCCCCCCCTGAAAATAATGAGTGACAGGCTGATAGTAACCTGATAGAAACTTTATTATTCACTTAATCACTGATTGAGATATGATGAAGCTAACTTAATCTCATACATTCATGGGATTTATGTAACAGTAAGACAGAGAATACGTGTGCACCCACATGCTGTATTTTTGTTTTTATATGCTGTTGTAAAAAATACTCCTGTTGTCTGCTGTGTTCAGACTCAAGTCATCTTTGTGATGCCACATTCAGGACATTCAGTGTTAACAGAAGACCTAAGCTGCAGCTAGACTGCAGAAGTATTAGTTTTTTGTTTTTGAGGATGGAACAATTTCACACACAGATATAGGGAGGCTAGACCTATACAATTGATTTATTATGGTTTATAATTTAATGTCAAGACGAAGAAGAAAAAGATGGCTGAACTGTTCAGTGTCAATCCTGTGGAGATGGAGGTTATACACAGGGGTGTACATAACTGGTACGCAGGTACGCATGTGCGGCAACAATCTGAAATGCGTACCGTCACTTGTGTCACAAAGCGCATTTGCGTACCGACGTACTTGTGAAGCTTTTCCAGAAGGCAGTTAGATCACCGGACGGCAGAGTCGGTCTCCGTGTGCACAGACAGGGCTGCTGTTAACGTCGGTCTGTACAACGGAATTGTGCCAAAACTACGCCGGCTGCGGAGGGAGACTCCCCCCTCTTCACTGGAGAACTGCGCTAGAACAGCTGATCACAACGTTCACGCTCTGTGGCGTGAACCCCCCCGCCCCCGTTGACGTTCGCGATACAGAGGGCTTGATCAAATAACTTTGAGTGGAGTCAGAAGTTGGAGTACCAAACACTGACTCCAGGTACTCATCTGAGTACCTCACTGAGAAAGTTATGTGCACCCCTGGTTATACATCTCCAAAATAATGTTCAGTTTAAGTCTCAGCAAAACTCACAACATTTCTGGAGCCTTGTAGACCCAGAAAACTATAAGAACATCACCAAGCAGCACTGAAAATGTCTGCTTTATTTGGTTCTGTTCTACAAACCTTTGTGAAGCAGCTTTTTCTGACATGAATGAAATCTAAATATACAGAACAAGACTGACTGATGAACATTTAAATGACTCTATTAGAGTGAACCTAAGTGGGTCCAGCATACACCTCTATGGTGGACTCCATGTGGTGCCATTCATCTCACTAACTGTGAAAAATAGTGAATGCACTTATTTTACACATGTGCCATAAGAGGCTTCTAAGGTGATGATTAAGGTGATGTACTATGTGGGCCGTAATAATATGTGAGAAATTGTCGTTTTCTTGGACCTTGATGTGAAGTAAAGATTTTTGATAAGCTTTGGGTATTGCAATTTCACACGTGTACAAAAGTATAGCTTAATTCAACTATGTGAATAAATGTAAGCGATGTGATGCAAGTAGCTCTTGGCCACTTTCATTTTTTCAAAGTAGCTCTCAGATGAAGAAAGGTTGGAGACCCCTGGTTTAGATAGTTCACTTTAGTCTAAGTTGGGTCTCAGTGGGTCTCAAAACGGTTTGGTCACAATTTATGTAAACACATATTTCCAAGGCACACCTTTATAATTATTAGGATAAATAAAAACAGGTTTGAAATCATTCCAATGTATACTATAGGACAGTAAACCAAAAATATCGTTTAAAACTGGAGATAAAAAAATATGCATAAAAATAAATGTTAACTAGGTAAAATAAGATATGAATGAACAACAAAAATAAAATACGTTACATTTATTTGTTATTGGCCATGGTAGGTTATTGGTTATGTTCACATACTTATTTGGTTATTAAAAATGTAAACCGATCTTTTTCATATGGGTGTTTAGAGTCGTAGCCCTAGATCTAGTCTCTAGTAATTTGGCTCAAAGTGCACCAGATTGAAGCATTTTACTTTAAAATGTTAAAAAAAATCTTTCCGGGGGGGCATACCCCCGGACCCCCCTAGAGGATGTGACGTCCACCCCCCAATTAAAACATGTTCATACAATACTGAATACATTTGAAACCTTCTTTAGGTATATAACCAACATGTCAATACGTTTCAGTTATTGTAGTGTATTGGTCTTTTGTAGAGATTTTTCATTGATTCTTTATATATTCTATTGTGTATTGCTTGGAGGGGGGGGGGGGCACCAAATCATAATCTCGCCTAGGGCACCAAAATGTCTAGGACCGGCCCTGCCTAGATAAAGGGGGTGGGTCAACTTACCCCACTCGCCCTTACTTTGAATTTGTACTTTTTATTAAGATTTTTTTATGAATGTGTGCTTACCAATTGACTTAATACTGTTTATTTTTTTCTTTATTGGGATTATAAAGTTGTTCAAATGTCTCTGTTGGCAGAGTTAGTCTTTTTCATAATTGTAATTGTTTAGTCAGTATATTTGAAATGTCAGCTAGCTAGCTTATAGTAGGTCTGCAATAATATCGGAATGAATCATGTGATCAAATGCTTACATTTAGGTACGTTTCCAACAACAGTGACAGTTGGCCAATTCAACTTCATAATCCTGAACGTCACCAAGCGCTTCGTCCCATCTGTGTGTTCCATTTTAGCATCTCCTCGCTGTGTGCGTCACTTTTTAGTGTCCCCTGGTTTCCGTGGTGTTTTGAGCATCTTGCAGCGTTTTGTTTAGTAAACGCTGTAGTGTACATGTTCATTTGCATGTGTTTTGGTACATTTGTCTTTGAATATTTTGCATTAATTCTGAAGCTGAATCTTTCCAGGATAGAAGATCAATACACCTCAGTTCATTAAATCATTCCCATACATCAGAGTACCTGTTTGATTGTTCAGTATTACAAAAGGGTCTTTCGAAAGTCAGATGGTGAGCCAAAAAGTATTTCCTCTGTTTTCTTTTTGTTTATCTCAGGAGCATTATTATCAGTCCTTGTGCCAGAAAAGGATTAAAATATCTCAGCACTTATCTATTTCCTGTGTATCATTGTCTGATGGCAAAATATATTATGTTTTAATCAAATGAGGTCAGTCTTTCATTTTTGATTTTTTGAATCTGTCACTAAATGAGATTAAACAGTTTATTTTACAACATCTGATACAATCTGACTACATCGCTTTGATAACACCAAATGTATCATGAACACTGATACACTTGAAATCACCCTCTGCTGAAGAGCTTTAAACTGACTTACTCAAGAGGAACTGCAGAAATCCAAAATCAAGATCAGTACAAAAGTTTAAAGAGGCCCTATTCTGCTGATGTTCATGTTCATATCAGTATGTAGTGTCTCTACTGGGACATGTCTCCATGCTTTAATGTTCAAAAAGCTCTTTATTTCTCTCATACTGCCTGTGCTGCAGCACCTCTTTTCACCCTCGGTCTGAAACCAGAGCCCAGTCTGCTCTGATTGGTTAGCTGGCCGGCTCTGTTGTGATTGGTTAACTGCTTAGAGATGTCCCGCCCCTTTGCCTATCATGTACAATGTGTTGGAGCGCTAGCCAATAGAAGTTTGAGTGTTACATAGTGATGTCATTATGTTACGGATGTAATGGAAAACTTCTGGAGGAATGGAGTAAAAACACAATGGAACACGGGAGAGCTGGAACTAGATGGCAAACAGCTGAAGGTTTATTCAGAGTTACGGCGGCAGAATTGACAAAGACATTTTCTGCAGCCACCAGGTGACAGCGGATGCCCAAACCAATTCTGAAGAATCTTTCCCCTAGTCAGAGATTACTCTAATTCAGAAAGAATAAATCAACATTCTTCATATTCCAATCCACTTTATTTCTATACTAGAGAATGCAATTCTTGAATAAATTGCTAGTGGGAATGCTTTATGCTGAAAAGCTGACGCTAAACTGCTATGCTGAAATGTAATGTGTAAGAAGAAAGTGAAGAATTTGGAATTGAAATGATACATGAACACTGGGGGCTTGAATGTGTGATAGGAGAAGAAAAGAAAGTAAAATGGCTTGGAAAAGCAGCAGAATATTTGAACTGCAAACTTTTGAACTAACTTGATGGCGAATGATCTGTCGCCATGGCAACGGTATTTGATGACACCCCATAATACGCTTAGATACGGCATTTGAAGAAATGTCAAAACTGTCACGTAGATGTCGTCACGGCTGGACTGTTAGCACGTGTGAAGTTTCAGAGGAAGGTCCTCCGAAATCATGCGGGACTAGATGTGTACGTGAATTGATTTGTTGAATGAAAGTTTGAATCTGCTTTTTATTATCACCGGTCATTTATGAGGAGATGCCTCTAAATTCTGTCAGACGATGAACTGTGAATTGAGGTTTCATATGAGAACATGACCACAGCATGATATGTTTTGTAGGATTGTCATGTTGTAACGAGAGAAGGTAGAAACCCTGTACAAGTGTGGACCAATTTTTCTTCAAATAAACTGATCCCATCTTTTGGATTGGGACAACTTAAAAGACATCTGCGCTCTCCTCTCCTGCTTAAAAGGTAAGATTGCACACTGCCACACTCACACTTAGGCAGGGCCACACCTCATTACTGATATCAGAATCCTTCGGGATCGCTTCAACAGATTTAGCGGGTCGTCTGAATTGAAACAGTAGTTAATTGAACCTGGTTCTTCAGGAGTTAATAGAGGTGGGATCTTGCTGACGTTGGTGGATCTGAGCCAAGCAGTAAACTTACATAGACTCAATAACTTCTGTTAGGTCAATTAGTAGGTCTGAGTAATTTGCCGGAATAAATTATCAGCCCTCCCGACTCCCAAGAAGCGACATCGTGTTTTATGGCGAGGGATGCGTTTCCATGGAAACGGCATATGATGACACCCCATAATTGACATAGAGCTGTTGAGGGCCGGACCATTAACCATTATCTGAAGTCTGGTGCTGTTTTAGACCATTTGCATAGGTATCACGACAACATCGTGTTTTATGGCGAGGGATGCGTTTCCATGGAAACGGCATAAGGTGAGATCTCAGATTTGGCGTAGAGCTGTTGAGGCATGGGCCGGTGATATACAAGTGAAGATTGGGGGACGATTGGACCGTGTCCATTGGAGTTACAGCGACATCGTGTTTTATGGCGAGGGATGCGTTGCAATAGTAACACCACATTATATAACATCAGATTTGATGATGAGCTGTTCAGGGCTTTAGTGTTAACCATCATGTGATGTTTGGTGGCGTTCTGAGCATTTCAGTTGGAGTTATGACATCATCATGTCATATCTCCAACACACAGGTGATTATGTTTGAGCTAACGACGTTATGAAACACCTGTGCTTGAGCCCAGAGATCAAAGGTTTCCATGGTGATGTGCAGTAATCAGTGAGAGGAGAGCCTTTCCATTGATCTGAATGAGAGATAAACCTCTTACATGTGAACGTTTTGTTGAAGAACCGTAACAGATATGGGTGAAATTTCAAAGCTTGAAGCATCTCAAGAACTCTGAGCGTCTGAAGTGTGCTTTTTGTGTACTTTCGGGTCAATAATGTGGCCTTTTTGGCAGATTAACTAAAGGTGTGCGGCTGTTGCTGTGAGGAATAATCACGCTGAAATTACAATGGGCCTTATTGGAGACATGTTGAAAGTTTTTGTCACTTCATGCCCTCAAGAGGCATTTTGTTTAATTTTTTTGCTTAATTTTTTTTTATTTTTCAAGCTAAGAGATGTTTTCCTACGTTTTCCATGAAACATGATGTTCCAGGAGTGGAGGGTTTGGGAATTATGGCAGGTTTAAAAAAAGATATGAAGGCGAATTTTGAGCTCTCCTCCACTCTACCTGTGACATCACGCACTCTAAGCCTTAACGAGCTGCGCAATACACACTAATGTTAAAATCTGAAGAAGGCCTCTTTACCAAGGTCTGAACAAACCTTTAGTCAATGGAATCCCAATATTAATTGAAATGATTTTATTGACTTAAAATGATCGTATTTCTTCCGCTAAGAAAAAAAAAACTCCGTTCCACGGCGCACCAACGGCTGGAACTGGAACAACAACTTTACGGCAGCACTCTCCAAATCTGTTTACAGTTTCTGATCCACTAACAACTTCTTAAACACTGCAGAGCCCATACCGTGTTCCTGTTAGTGTTTACTTCCTCTCTGCCTTCTTCTGTTCATTTATCTGACGTCCAGCGCTCCGTCTTTTAACCTCTTTTCCTTTCTCTTTCTTGATCCTCTTTAGCAACGGTCTTTACAGTCACATTTACAATCAGAATCGAGTATTCAACTAAGGCTTGTAATAAAAGTTGTTAGTAGCCTTAAGGGCCTACACAGTTGCTGCACTAAACTACATTTTAGCATTCAAAATACCTAGCCATTATTTTGCGGTTATTTTGGTGAAAGTAGTAGTGTAACTCATTACATTTGAGAGACAGTAATATTGTAATGTAACTTATTACTTTAAAAAGACAGTAATAAGTAATATGTAATGTATTACATTTTGGAAGTAACTTGCCCAACACTAGTTATATATATACGGCGGGGACATGCAGCTTAAAACTGAACACCTATGTTAACAGTTAAAGCTTTTAGGACACCTGCTGCCAATAAAGTGGCTGTTGCACGGATCCACCAAATAATAATACTGCCAATAAACCACTCAAAGTGTTGTACACTGTAATGTTAATTAGATGAAAGCTATCGCTAGCATCTGACTATACACATTTTGCAATTAGCCATCATTATAATGCTGGCTAGCTCTAGTGCTGCTGAATAGATTTACTTAGACGCATCAAGTTAACCAATTATAATGTATTTTATACCATAACAACATACACACTACTAAAAATGGTTAATCAGCTAAAAGCTAACATTAGCGTCTGACTCTGTGAAATGTGCAGTTAGCCTATATTATATTGCTAGCTAGCTGTATTGTTGCTAAGAGGTTTAAGCTTACACTCAAAAAGTAAACAAATAAGACTACACTGGCATTTTTTACCAAATAAGTCTCCTCTGAATTAATTATGTTGGTCCTTCGTCCACTTTTTCAGGTATGTGAGAGACTTGTGATGGCGACAGAAATGAAAGTAAGGTAACATGAGTGCGGTTATGCGAAAGTACTCCAAAAAAGATGTCAAGATATTTCTTGCTCCCTGTTTATGGGCCATGAGTAATAATTACACTCCAAAATGATTAAATATGACTATTTGAGAACAAAATAATTGTTATAACACTCTCCAGCATTTCCTGTGTACTATGTGAATGTGTAAATGAACAGACTTGTAATACCACTGCCCCATCTAAGGCATGATTAGATCTGACTTTAATTACACTTGAGTATTCCATTTAGGTAATGTGTTGCTAAGATGTAATATTATGGGCCAATAACTTAACTGGTAATTATATTATAACTTAAGGGTACATTGCAGTTCAATGAATCCAAAGCAGGTTGTCAAACACACTAGTTGTTGATGCCAGCAGATTGAAGGGCCCTGAGTTTAACACAGCAGCACAACCATGTGATTTGAATGCTGTAATTGATGTGATAGCTCCAAAGATAATGGCAAAAACAGAATAAAACGAGTGATTTTGTTTTGTTATGACTCCGAACATGCATCAGATAGAGACAGAAGTCTTACAATTATAGATCATAATTAACCCTCCTCCTCCTCTTTCCATCTCTCTCGCTCTCCTCCATCTCTCTCTCCAGCTGTTCATTAGCGTTCAGCTGTGAAATGGGGATCATCCAGTCCTGTTGAGATGGAACATAAAACATTTAACTTCAATTAGACCGCACCAAAACACAGTCAATCCTGCAGATAGAGCACAACAGGCCTCTGATCACTAGCCGTGTGTGTGTGTGTGTGTGTGTGTGTGTGTGTGTGTGTGTCAATTGCAGTGTTGTTGAAAAGGTACGTCTTGTAAGTGATATAAATACTTTGATTTTTGTATTTATTGTAGGCAACATCTGTATACTCATCTGCCAATGTCTGATTTCTAAAACAAGTAGTTGGCAAAGGGTTTGGTGGTGATCATGTTCTGGCCTAAAGAATGGTTTAAGATGGCGGATATGATTAAATATCAAAGTATCTTTGGAGAAGTGAGACACATCCCAAAATGCAGGTGTGTGTGTGAGTTGAAGGTTGATGAGGTGAATTTGAGGCCCCTAAAGAAACGCAGGCCAACATGTTTGAAGGAGCCCAATTATGATTGATGGGGTGTTCCCTCTCCTGTAGTGTGTAATATAGGTTTTTGTGCATGTACATTGTTTGCAAAGGGTGAAACCTCTGTGTTCCCTTCAGAGGGAAGGTCTCTGCGATGCAATCTCCAAAAGTAAACATTGAACATTATAAGGAACTACAGCAGGGTCACTTGGCCGCGCATCACCAGATCTAAGCTAACTGATTTGTGCTGTTGTGATGACGCTCAGCAGTCTTTTTTTAGTCAATTGTAAGTAACAGTTGTTTTTATGACACATTGAAGCTTCAGACATTCACCGTGGGATATTTACTGACGTATCTTATGTAGTAGAACAAAACAATTTCAGCTTGTAACCGAGCTTCTAACACACACGTTCGAAAAACCCTTGAGTTTGAGTCGAGAGAAGCGGAAATGGTAAAACGTCAGCCTGTAATCCTAACAGTAACCCAAAAACTCTGACCCTAACCTCACTTGCATAACTGCTCCACCTAGTGGATGGAGAAACAATTCCATTTAGACAAGGAGCTCCCAAGAATTTACACTCTGGGGCCCCAAACAGAAAAGACATGACACCTCTGACAAGAGCACCTTTTATCGCTTTAAAAAAATATCCAGCGTAGATTTTCTCATTCAGTTATAATATCCGTACATTATGATTAGGGAAAAAGATACGGAAACAAAATATATCTTATAGTTCATATGTACGGAGCCCCTAAAGCAGGGTATTCAACTAAAATTCAACGAGGTCCAGTTAGAGAAAATCTCCCCATGCAAAGGTCCGGAACTTCAAAATGTCTAAGTTGCTTTATGAATTAGTGTGATATATATTGAAGTAGCTGTAGCTTTATCAACGTCTGCATGTAATCAACAACTGACTGCCAATCCAATAAAGAAAGTACAATTCATAAACAACAATATTTATTGTCAATTAACATTGAACTATACAGATATACAGTAAATACTGTGGATATGTGTAATGTTCCTCTCTGGCTGCATTTAAAAAATTAAATAGAGAAAATAAATAAAATAGCTTTTGAAAATATGTGCATCTTAAAAGTGCTTAATTTTAGATAAATAAAATAAAGTGTAGCAGCAGCTTGAGTTTCCCTTTTTCTTTGTTAACCGTTTCACATCATGACTTAACAGTTTCAGCCGATTATAGAACAATATCAGTCTTTACACATCATAACAATTGAACAGTTTTAAAGTTTCTCTTTCTTTCCCTCTTATATTGCAGTCCCTCACTCACTTTGTTTTAATTCAGTGCGAGAATTGAGCTTGAGCTTGTCCTGCCAGGAGATTAAATCTGGGCTGAAATGGTGTCAGGGCCATTCTCATACACACATGCAGGTGCTCATTGGTTAGCCTCGGTTAGCCTGCCCTGGAACGATATTTAGTTTTAATTTTGATCCTGGTGGACTGATCATATTGGGCTCTGAGACTGCTTATTTTTTGTGACCTGGGTGGGAATGTTTGGTCAAATTGAAATCCCCTATTATTGTATTGATTATAGGTCCGGGTCCGTATAGGTCGGCGTCTGGGTCCGGATCCGGACCGCGGTCCGCCTGTTACTGAACTATGCCCTAAAGGGTCATAAAAAAAAAAATAAGTATCTCGTGCGCACATTGATCAAATGTTTTTATTCACACACATTTAGTAAAATACAATGTACAATCACAACACAAATTACAAAAATACAGAAAAAACAAACAATAACAACAATCAGACAAGAGGACAAAACTAAGGAAAAAAATAAACCCTCCCACCCCCAATCCCAGGACCGCTCAGGACCAATGACTGCAAACAACTATACGAGATACTTTCTTATGGTTAGACACATCGAACTGCCCGATTATTACGCCATATTATTAGTTTTATGAAGAAGATGTCCGGTCGCCAGGGCGTGTGTGTGTGTGTATGTGTGTGTGTGTGTGTGTGTGTGTGTGTGTGTGTGTGTGCGTGTGTGTGTATGTGTATGTGTGTGTGTGTGTGTGTGTGTTTGGTTAAAACGTAGCAGCCTCGATCTCTATTCAGAAGTTCTAATGAAGGTAAACCGAGTGAAGTAGTAGGTGGTCTAATGGATAGTGAGGTGGGCTGAAGATTGGAAGGTTGTGAGTTCAAATCCCGCCAGGAACACCACCACTAGTGTGCCCTTGAGTAAGGCACTTAGCCCTTAGTTACTCCAGGGAGAATGTCCCTGTAAAAGGCACTACTCTCTGCGCGCAGATAGCAGATACTGTGAGAGTCACGGACATGAATTCATAGATCAAAGCAGACTGGTTTACAGACTCTCCTGTTTGTGCTTAAACAAATGGCTCTACACCCCTGGCCGAAATGTCCTCAAAATTAAGTCAGAGTTTGAAATACATCTCAAATAATGTATTCACTGCCATTTCCCCACATAAACATAACCGTCTGAAATGATACGGTTGTCTCCTGTGTGCTCCACTTCCTACTTGGCGCACCGGTAAATCGTGTGAACGAGAAAGTATATCATGCGCACAAGATACTTTTGTTTTTCTCCATGAACCTTTAGGGGCTCCGTACTTATTTCAAACTTTGATACATATTTGCATGTTTTTGTTACAGCATTGAAGCATGTAACACTGTATATCTTTCATGTTTCCTCTGACATGGATACACATTTGGCTTTCTCTTTTTTGGAGCCGTTTCTTTATTATAAGCCGTCAGTCGTCACTCGCCCTGTTGTTGATAACAGGCGAGGGTTATGTGCTGTAGAGGAATCAATTCATTAAGGCCCCGTCCACACGGAGACAAAACCGATTTCGAACCGAAGTCGATTCCAAAAAAGTCTTCCGTCCACACGGAATCGGCTCAAGAAACGTGTCCGTCCACACGAAACCGCTCGAAACCGCTGGAGACGCTGTAGTACATATGCCGAGCCTGTAAGTGGCGCTGTACTTCCGCCACAAAATACACCAAAAGCAGCGAATAAGACCGATGACGATTATTATTATTATTATTATTATTATTATATTATATTATATTTGTATTGTTGCTGATGGTTGTGGGAGAGGAGCTGTAGATTTTGCACTAGCATCTGTATCATGGTCAGTAGCGTCTGGAGCACGAACGCAACCCTGTGATCCGCCATTGTTGTTGTTGTTGGCGAAACGCATCAGCAATGACGCGGGGGTGAGCAGGAGAGGTGGGGAGAGGCGGAGCTATGGCGTCATCGATTCAGGAAATGATCGTATAGGGCGTACACACGGAGCTGCAAGCGTTTCGTCTCCAGACCTACCCACTTTGGGAGCCGGTTTCAAAGTTTATCAGTTTCGGGCTCTGAAGCCGCGGCTCCGTTTCGGCTTTGTGTGGACAAACCGTCTATACGATAAAGAACTTTAGCGGATACAACTGAAATCGTCTCCGTCTGGACGGGGCCTTAGAGTCATCTGATGAAAACAATGGCAACAACAAATGATAATCTTTATCATTATTTTGAAAACTGCCCAACAATCCACTTACCAAAGAGGTTCAAATTCTGTCCTGATGTGTTTCTGATGAAAGCCCCCAAAACAATAATCAGTTGATCTATTAAAAAAAGAAAGACTTCTTTCAGAGAATGTGATAATTCACTAGTACTCGATTAAAAGTACTTTTCACCTCTGCATATATCTATATACCACTCTGAATACTTCACATATTGGAATGTATTCCTATTATTACTTGAGCTGTTTATAATGTAATATATATATAATGTATTGCTATTAATATATTCTGAATTCTTGCACCCGAAGAATACATATATTTTGCAGTGGTGTTTTTATATGTACAAAAGTGGTGGGGCCCGAACAACTTAGATTTGTATATATAAGCTTCTGGTGCTTTTTTAAACACGTAAACAAATAGCTGTAGGCTATCCATGGTTCCAATAAAGAGAGGGGGGGGGGGGTGGTATAAGGAAAACACAAGACACTCATCACCGAGGTCACAATATCAATCGATCCAGCAGAGCAATAGCCTATAGGCAAAACACAGAAGATCAACAAAAGATATGACATAAAATGAACTTACCAAAGCTGAAGTAGATGGTCAACGTCATTCATTTTCTTTCCGTTTTACTGATTTGAATCGCTGAAAGCTGCTCCCTCTCGTCTCCTCTTCACATCTACACTTTTCGCGGCACACGTACTTACAGCCAATCAGCTCTCTGAATTATGAGATGACGTTTGGTGGGTATGACAGCACTATGCCCCTATGGTGATTATTTTTTTGCCGCACACATTGAATAGAAAAATACTCTGAGCATGCTTAGTGTAGTTTTTACAGTACACGTTCATTTTGACAGCAGAGAGAGGGGCTTGCCCCTCATCGCTCAACACGGCTCAATAGGCACACTGTAGACACTAATTAGAAGAACGCATAGTAAAACAGCAATGTACAGACGAATCAGATGACTAAACATAATCTTAAAATATATTTTAACATTTATTTTTTTTGCATATTTTGGGAATTATTATTTGCATTACTTTCTGCTGACGCCACTGATATTTTGTCCTTTTACCTGCACTGGCTACTGTTGTTGTTCCATGTTTTGATCTATCAGAATCAGAATCAAGTTTATTGCCAGGTACGTTTACACATACAAGGAATTTGCTTTAGTATCTGGGGTATATCGAGGGGTTACGTATGGTAACCCTTGTTATATAAACACAGGTGAGCCCTCTACTGGACTCTATGGATACTCCCCTGTATCCTATTCATGCAAGCATTCCTTCACTGAGACTTTCCTAGACGTAGCCGGCCCCTGGGCGGGCCTACCTGAATGCGCGCGCATCTCACCGCATAAAAGGCGGCTTCGCCTCCTTACTGCCATCCTTTACTTCTCTTCAGCAAGCAGCATAGGACAGACAGTGCTCCACAGGTAGGGGGCTCACCTGTGTTTATATAACAAGGGTTACCATACGTAACCCCTCGTTATATCTCTCACAGGCTCCGCCCTCTACTGGACTCTATGGGTACAGGGGCGGAGCCCGATGTATACACACGCTGTCGTCTCGCAACAACACTGCTCCATCTCCCTGTTTCTGACCGGCTTTCTGGTTAGCAGCTGCTGTGCCCCACTCACCTCTCCCTCGGTCGTAACCGTGGAGAGAAAGAGGCTGCGGCTGACAGAGTTTTTACACTTGGCATTAATTGTTTCCTAACCCTGTTACGCCGGCCATAATGTCCCTGTACACGCATAGCACGGTTTATCACTCTCACCCACGCATGCGCACTAGCTGCCTCCTTTACTGGAGTTACAACCCGGGCAGCGAGTGGGGAAACTGTACTGTCAACATTACGTGGCTGTGTGGGTGTGTGGAAAAGAGAGACACTCAAACTGGAATACAATTTATCTTTTTTATTGCAGAAAGATGATTTTGTAACCAAAGGGCCAAACAGGGAGGAGGCAGGATTTGCCCTTGTGTCTTGGCCGGAGAATTCCCCTCTCTCTGCCGGGACGCTTCCTCTCGCCACCAGTCAACTCCTGGAAGACGGAGCTCCCAACCCAGTACCCCTTCGCTGCGGCGGAACCGGAGCGAGGAGCGGGAGCCCGCCGGATTCGATCAGTCTGTCCCTGTAGGGGCCGGTACTGACCCGGTACCTCAGGACGGACCGCGGAGGCACAGGGCGCTCTAGGGGCTCTAACCCGACGCCTCTCTCGCCGCCTTACCACCGCCGGGCGCACTCCCCCTTGCGGAGGGACCTGAAGGTGAGCCAGCGGCAACATGCGGCTGAGCTGTGCCCTTTCTCCCTCCAGGCGGTTGAAGCGCTGGGTGACCGAGGCTATCGATCCGAAGAGCCCTTCCGTGGCAACAGGGGCCCCAAGGAGATCATCTCGCCACGATGATCAGGGCCATCACTCGACCGGCTGCGGTAGCCATACCGTGGACCAGATTATTCATCTGTCCCACGCAACGGTCCGAATAATCACTCCCGTCCTCAGGCGGGGGGGTGCGGGAGTGTCCTGCTCAGGGGAAATCAGCAACATTCCCAACACACCGAGATTATTGGCCGCCGCCGCCATCTGCGCCCCGAGTCTGAATATCTTATCCAGATATTCAAGCATCTCGCGGTCACGCGACAGCGGGGGCAGGGGCCTTCTCCCCTCTGCCCACCCAGCTGTCTGCGGAAGCAGATGGGCCGCTAGGCTATCCTCCAGTGGGGGCACACTGAGACACTCCGTGTCCGAGTGGCCCTCCACTCTGAGGATTCCAGCCCAAGTAGCCACCGGAGCCTTTGTTCTCAGTGGCTGCCGCCACGTGGCCTCCACACACCGCCAGATGTCTGGCAGGGGGGGTGAAACGAAGGCCGGCTGTGCTGGACAGCCCGGGCCGTAAAACCTTGACGCAGGCGGCTCACCGGCCTCGGTGGTACTGGTGGGGGGAGCGGCAAGCCTGCACGCTCCGCCGCCATAGCCATTACCGCCGAGAAGTCCTGACGTGCAGACACGCTCTGCTGATGGCCTTCCTGGCGGTCACCGGAGATCCCGGACGACGAGGTGTCATCATCCTCCCTCTCTCCGACGCCTGGACCCGTCCGGGGTGCTGGGATGGCGAAGACGATGGGCACTCCCTGCTCGAGGTCCTCCATCTCCACCACGTCGAGCTCTGGGTCCTCCACCGGCGAGACGTAGCACCCTTCGAACAGCGCCAACCTCTGATGGCGGCTGGAGCGAGGCAATAATCGACAGGTGCTGCAGACTGCAGTCGGAGGCAAGTTAGCCGCCGCGTGGTCGGACCCCAGACACTCGATACACCGGGCATGGGGGTCGTCACCTTCGATCGAGCCCGGACACGAAGGACAGGGGCAGTCCACAGGTGAGTCCATTGTTCGTTTCTTGAAAAAGTTTTTCTTTGTCCGTCTCTCTTCACTCAGTTACTACAATGCTGCTTGGCTGAAGAGAAAGGGATGGCAGTGAGGAGGCGAGGCCGCCTTTTATGCGGTGAGATGCGCGCACATTCAGGTAGGCCCGCCCAGGGGCCGGCTACGTCTAGGAAAGTCTCAGTGAAGGAATGCTTGCATGAATAGGATACACGGGAGTACCCATAGAGTCCAGTAGAGGGCGGAGCCTGTGAGAGATATAACTTAGAGTATATGTATATCTTAGTGTATTTACTCAATATTTTTCCTTCATTAATGTTATATATTTAGCGTAGTCTATTTATATCAGTGCTGTTGATGATTGATATATTTCTCTTGTCATTTATTCTACACTGTATTTATTCTATATTACAGTTCGTTATACACTCTGAACATTGCTCTACAATTTATTGTTTTTATTCCTCGTTAACCTTCAGATGTTCAACTGCAATTTGTTTAGTTATAACACAAACTTTCTGTAATGAAAATAAAGTTGAATTTAAATCCACTTGTTGTTAAGGTGATTGTCTTAAAAAAATATTAGGATGTAAGACATTATGATTATAGAAGTGCAAGAAAAATAGGAATGTATAAATAAACATTTGTAAATGTATTCTGTGCTATGGGAACAATCCCCTTCCATCTCTTAAACAAAGAGTCTTTCCGACACTCCCCAGAAAACCAATGAGTTATAATATTATGTATACAAAATGTAAGTTAAGTCAGGATAATGATCAATGCACATTATTCTTTAATAATGTCTGTAAATTCCTTCAAATATATTTGCTGCTGTCTGTCTTTTTTGACAACATTCAATCCATTGTGTGCTACATAAAGCGCGTGCCCATGTGAAGGAGTGTGTCGTGACTTCCTACAGCGTTTGTACCCAAAAAATGCACGTTTTTTTTCTTGTTTGGTAAAAAAACTACTGCTACAGGATAGGAACATTTGGGATTTATTTTGTGCTGTGCTTTAAAGGCTTTGTGATTTTGTCCAGGCTGACAATTCGACATTTTAATAATACCAAAATCTTCCTGTTGTATAATAAAGTTAAAATATCTCGATAACTCATACTGTTCCTCTCTCTGTATCTCACAGGCACACACCCACTGTCATCTGACACCATTTGATAAGATATGAACGTATCTTATTAATCAATCAGCCAACTTTCTCTTTTCAACATCTGGAGGCTGTGCCAGATATTAATTATCATTACTAAAATAAATATGAATTCTCATCTTGCCATCAAGTCTTGATAGATGATATCAGCCACCACCAGAAATAAACCTTATTATTAACTGTTCAATCAAAACATTAAGGAAAAGTTCAATTGATGTAATGATACGTAACTCACAAAGACAATCCAAGCTTGTGTGAAGGACAATCTACACATCAAACATAGTGTTTGTGAAAAAGCAAAAAGACATGTGTGATGCATTATATTTGTTGCTCTGTGGATTTTGAACGGGGATAGTTAGTTTTGAGTTTTGCGGGCAACAAGGACTCACCAAGGTCTGTCTTAGAGTTTGTTTTGTTTTTTTACAAGTTTTTCACTTCCTGTGACATCCCGCTCGTGTCTGATTCTTTTCAGGGGTTGCCCTTGTGTTTTAGCCTGCAATCGGTAGTTTTTTCCTTTTGATTAGTTAGTGCGAATGCTGTTTACAGCATTCCACTATAGTTCTTCAAATCTTCAACTGTGCAACAGCATTCGCACTAATAAAGATAGTGGAATGCTGTGCTACAGCATTCCACTATAGTTCTTTGAATCTTTATTCTTCCCCTTATTTCAGCCAATACTTTGGCTCTCCATAACTTCAGCTTATTTTCAGCTACAGAAACCTTCAACTTTTTAAAAATATTTTATACTTTTTGATATATTCAGCTTTTTAAACTCTTTTTTTTAACATGGAAGTCAATGGGAGGAGCCTTCAAATCCTCTTTTCCTACACCTTGCGCCAAATGCTACTCCTTCCACATACTTTCAGCTAGACACTTCATTCCAACTTTAAAATGATCAGAAGACCTTCAGTTATAAAACTTGTTCTTCAGATTTTTGATATCTTTTACACTTTTTGAGATATTTAACTTAGTTTGGAGCTTGGTAGAGAGGCCTTCTTCAGATGTTAACATTAGTGTGGATGGAGCAGCTCGTTAAGCCTAGAGGTCTTTGATCTCAAAACAGAGTGCAGGAGTGCTTCAAATTCTCCCCGAAAAATGTTTTAAACTTGCCATAATTCCCAAACCCTACACTCCTCAGACATAATTTTTCATGAAAAACGTAGGAAAACCTCTCCTAGGTTGGAAAATTAAAAGAAATTAAGAAAAAATATTAAACAAAATGCCTCTTGAGGGCATGAAGAGACAAAAAGTCCACCTAGCTCCCAATTGATTCCCATGTTAAATGTTTCCGGATCTTTCTTCAGAACAGAGAGAAGTACACTTTAGACAAACTGCTCCCATCTCCACATTTTACACACAAAACCAAAAAAACAAACATATATCAGTTGATTGGGGTTCCCTGATGCTCACGGTCTGGTCATTTTTTTATAAGAGCCATAGTTTTTGAACAGGTGGCAAAATTGTCAGATATGATCCTCAATGCATTCTTAATGGGACTCAGTGCTGCAGTTGGTAAATCGTCATAAATCGTCACCATGGTAACCTTTGATCTCTGGGCTTAAACACACAGGTGTTTGTAAACATTCATTCACTACTACTTACATTTAATATCTTTATTTAACTCCCTTAGCCTACTTTCAGCTGCAGGAACCATTCAACCTTTTCAGCACATGATGGGAAACTTCCAACTTTTTCAAAATATGTTGTACTTTTTAAAACGTTCAGCTTTTTAAAGTCTTTTTTTAACATGGAAGTCATTGCAATGCATTTGAGCTGTAACAGTTTGATTCAAATCATTTCACTTTTCTGCATTTCTCCACTAAGTTCAGCAACTACACTTACTTGGTTTTTGTAGCTAAAAGCAGCTACCATTCAGCTATTAAAATATTCAGCTTTTTCTGCATTTTCAGCTAAATTCAGCCACAATTGTTCACAGTTTACAGCATTCACACGCATTTTCTGCAGGAAATGCATTTTCTAGTTACCGTTAGCATACTGGTTTCTGTTAGGTAACTCCTTTTATGTTACAGGATGAATCCTCAGTTTATTGACTTGTTGTTTCTAGTCTCCTCCTGACTGACAGAGTCCTGGAGCTGTGAGTTTCTCCTCTTCAGTGAAGCAGCTTTATTACGGTCTCCTATTGTCGCAGACAAAGTAGCATTACATGGAAATACTCAAGTACTGAAGTACAGTACTTGAGCCTCTGCTATGAACCTACGAAGTAGCTGTAGATTAGTTTTGTTGTGTCTGTTGGTTGTATTGAGTTGTCTTGTTTTTTGTCAGCTGTAGTTGTGTTGATTATTTCAGAGACCCAGCCGGAGAAGGACACAGAGCAGCATGGAGGAGAACAAAGAGACCCCTGGAGCTCAGGTCAGTGTGCACTTCATCACAATATATTCCTAATTCCAGCGTTTCCGCCAGGAAGGCGTCTTGCCGTCATTTGAAAAAAAAAAATCGAGATAAGATCGAGAGTTTTTATCGCTTGAAATGACAAAAAGGACAAGGACATCCCGCTGTTGGAGGGGCAAAGGAGTCTGGTGGGATTCTTTTCACCGCCAGCAAGCGTGTTCCTGTGACGGAAAGTGTACTGTCGGCGAGCCTTGAGGGTGCTAGTGGAGCACGCACGTGAACTGCGAGCGCCGGAGCCTCGCAGCGGCGAAACTGAGGCTCCGTGGTAAACTGTGGTAACATGAAGAGCCGTTTAGGAGCCGAAAGAGCCGGCTCTTCTTAGTGAACCGAGCCAAATGATCCGACTCACTAAAAAGAGCCGGAATTCCCATCACTAATACGTAAAGAGATAGTATCTATAAGGGACGGCTCAATTCAAAATTCAAGTCCAGGGTTTCCCACACATAGACTTTACTTGGGCCGCCCAGGTTTAATGGCCACCAAAGTATATTTCGCGACCTATTCATTATTTTATTTTTTGTATCCGTCCGCGAGCACGACGCATCTGCAATCGATTTACTAGTGGACAATGATCCCTCGCTTGCTGTACCTGTTCGCTCTGCTATCGCGTGGAGGGTCTGCTAACAAGCGACCAACAGAAAGGTTCATGTTAATGTTGTTGCACCTCACAAATGCCTAACATGTTATCCCCAAATGAAAGATCACGACCTGTTTTGAAATATACAATATGAATGCACAATATGGTTAGATATAGGTTAGAACGTTGTTGTATACGATACGATATTACTTTAATCGTCAGATCAAGTCTGAAATGTGACTTGCATCACAGCAGCTCCATGTGTAACATCAACATAGACAAATAAGACAAACACAATACATGAGAAACAAACAACAAACATAACATAACAGCAGGATCAGTGAGAGCTGCTCAAAGAGCCTTCAGCGTGCATCTGATCTGTAGCTCTGTGTTTACTGAGAGGACTGACTGGAGCACAGAGGATGCTTCAGTCTGACTTTATTGATCTCCATTAGATGGTAGCAGTTCAGATTCTCTGTTAGAGCATGCTTTGGGTCCCAGAGGATGCTGTTGGACAGCCTCTCAGGTTATTATGGTCTGCTGAGTCAGAAAGTCTCTGACAGGGTGACCAAGAATCTTTGAGCAGATTTCTAACAGGTGGAGCAGTTTTGCCGAAGTAACAACATACTGATACCGGTTAGTAAAAACCGTGAATTAATGCTTTGACAAGTCTGCAGACAGACAGCAGGCGAAAAACCTTTTAAAATGCGTGTTGTCTGAATGGAGATCGGCTAAGCTAACGCAGTATATGCTCCGACCGTCCACACTCACAACAACGGCCTACAGACATAAATAAACCAGCGACTGTATTCGCCATGACACAGACAGTCTGTGGTTTGTACTTGTTTAACTTTTGTCTAGTTTCTGAACAGATATGAGGAGCTGTGAGCTCTGAGGGCTAACAGCTAACGGCTGATGTTGGTTTTGTGGTTCGCATTGAAGATGACGTCACGGCTCCGCCTACACTGCGTTACTATAGTTACTGCCCCAGTTCCTAAACTGTAATGGAAACGCAGCATAAAGTGAGCTTGGCCTACCAAGGCCTAACTATACCGTACTAAGCCATGTGAGGCCCTGCAGGGGAAATGCGCCATAAGTGGATGTCATTGAAGACCTTTACAAGAGCAGTCTCAGTGCTGTGGTTTGGACGAATGCCTGACTGGAACACATCCAAACAGTTATTTAAATGTCTTATATCATATATCGAATCCTCTTTAACTACACCTTACGCCAAATGCTTCTCCTTCCACATACTTTCAGCTAGACACTTCATTTCAACTTTAAAATGATCACAAGACCTTCAACTTGTTCTTCAGATTTGTGATATCTTTTACACTTTTTGAGATATTTAACTTAGTTTGGAGCTTGGTAGAGAAGCCTTCTTCAGATGTTAACATTAGTGTGGATGGAGCAGCTCGTTAAGTCTAGAGTGCTTTGACCTCAAAACAGAGTGGAGGACAGCTTGAAATTCTCCCCAAAAAATGTTTTAAACCTGCCATAATTCCCAAACCCTACACTCCTCAGACATCATTTTTCATGAAAAACGTAGGAAAACCTCTCCTAGGTTGGAAAATTAAAAGAAATTAAGAAAAAATATTAAACAAAATGCCTCTTGAGGGCATGAAGAGACAAAAACTCTCCTTCAGATCAAATGGAAAGGCTCTCCTTTCACAGCACATCTCCATGGAAACCTTTGATCTCTGGGCTCACGTACACAGATGTTTAATAACGTTGTCATCATGGTAACCTTTGATCTCACAAAATGGTGTCTGATCCCACCCACATACTCCACCCAGAATTCCAGCTCCTACCTTCTGGTAGAAGATTCAGGGTTCCCAAGAGCAGGCTGAACCGTTATAAGCACTCATTCCTACTTATGTCCATTAAGCTTTTTAACATTCACATGAAATTAAATGTAGTCAAATGTAATGAAATGTACTTTTTAAATGTTGGCCATGAGGGTTGTGCAATAGGTCGCCATTATCAGTATGTGCGTCTGTGTATTGTGTTTGTTCAAACGGTGTATGACTGATGATATGTGTATGTCTCTTAAAGTGCCAGTGAAGTGCATTTTTTTGCGCCAAAATGAAATGGCAGTTTCATTTCTTACATATAATTGTACCTGTTCATGGCTAAAAATAATTTTTTAGGAAGTGCGAGGGACGAGATAAACATCGCAAATTTTTTCAGAGTCTGAGCCTACCGCTGCTGCAGACGATAGCGGCTGTGACGTCACAAGATGGGCCCAGTTGTGATTGTAAACATGGCGGAGACTTCGGAAAGTGATACTGGTGCGAGAGAAATGAGTGATTTTGACAGCTTTTCGGACAGGATAGATGAGGAAAGTGGCCATGGAAGTCAATTTAGCTGAGGACAATATTTTGTCATAGATCTAGAGTAGATCTACACACAGGATTGGCCATCACCTGATCATACATTCATCTGTTCATAGCATGATGCAACATTCATGTTCACATGCAGTGTTGTGCTAGTTACTGAAAACCAGTAACTAGTTACAATTACTAGTTACTTCACTACTTACACCAAAAAGTAATGCGTTACTGTGAAAAGTAACTTTTTAGTTACTTAAAAAAGGGCACCCATTAATGCCCTTATACTGTAGCCTTCATTTCAGTACTGTTATTGCATCGGAGAATAATACAACCTGTTGATCAACTTGACATGCATTTGCATCACTGAACTCTGCTAAGCAATGTGGTCTATACAAACACAAACACAAAGATATGTTTCAAAGTGCCAATCCAGCCGCTGTTGCTTAGGTGGAGGTGGAGTGGCGTCGGATGAGTCTGGGTCTGTGGTCTTAGCTACTAGCTTCGTCCCAGCATGTTGTTTCTGCAGATGTTTCAACAGATTTTAATTGCTGTTTTGGGCAGTCGATAGGATCTTTGACCCGCCAAGACACAACTTACATTTAACTAAAACGTTCTTTTCTTTGTGCTCGACAAAAGTGAAATAGTGAGAATATCTCCAGGCGGAGAAACTCGACTTGAGCTCTGCCGCCGCCATGATAGTCTTGTTAGTAGACACAAACACAGTGGCCTTTATTTTTCATAAACAATCTACGAATCTACGAAACAATAACACCAGCCACTCACCTTCATCTTTTGGTAACAGAAACATCGCCACTTCGGCAGAATGACATTACCACAGCCAGCGGCAATGCATCGCTTCCCGTGTGTTTTTCCTCCCTTTTTCTTCACTGTCGCCTCCATTGTCAGGTTTCCTCGATTGGCAATCACTTCCAGTCGACTGCGAAACACTTTCCAATAAAATACTCGCTCAAAAACGTTGGTAAATTCCACTTTGAAACAGAGACAAAATGAACGGTGGTGAATGTAAACACTTCGGCTGAGCCCATCTTCTGACGTCACGCAGTAGATCGCAAGCCACGCCCACGAAGGCGGATTTCCCAGCGGAAAATTCCAACTCGTCAAATTCGTTGCTATTCCAACATCTTTTATATGGGTTCCAATGGACAATTTTGGTCATTACTATACGTATTAGCATAACAGATCATGCACCGGCGCACACTTCACTGGGTCTTTAATGTCTACTATGTTTGTATATGTACATGTATGCGGAACTGCAGGACGGAATCCAGAACAACTTTCCTTACGGGGACAATAAAGTATATCGTATCGTATCTTCAACAAAACGTTCAAATGTAAGAGGTTTATCTCTCATTCAGACCAATGAAAAGAATCTCCTCTCACTGATTACTGCACATCACCACGGAAACCTTTGATCTCTGGACTCACATAGGTGTTATGATTAGGTGCTCAGCACAGAAACAAACACTGACAAACACACTGGACTTTAACAAACTGTCTCAGCCTATTGTTTTCTGTCTGATGGAGACTTCATACTGACTTCAACATGTTCCACATATTTTATCCATTATTGGTGACGTATGGTTTTAGTCGAAAAGTTTGCAGTCAATATATTCTGCTGCTTTCCCAAGCCTTTTTACTTTATTTTCTCTTCCTAATACACATTCATTCACTACTACTTACATCTGATATCTAACTCCTTCAGCCTACTTTCAGCTGCAGAAACCATTCAACTATTACATTATTCAGCTATTTCAGGACATTGAGGCTATACATGTTGTTGTTTATACCTTTTTTAAAGCTTTTCTTTTAAATATTAAGCTTCTTCACTATTTTTCCTACTCTTCCAGTTTAACATTTCACTTTCAAGTTTTCAACAAAGTCATTGCAATGCATTTGAGCTGTAACAATTTGATTCAAATCATTTCACTTTACTGCATTTCTCCGCTAAGTTCAGCAACACACTTACTTGGTTTCTGTAGCTAAAAGCAGCTACAGAGACCATTCAGCTAATAACATATTCAGCTTTTTCTGCATTTTCTGCAAAATTCAGCCACAAATGTTCACTGTTTACAAACTTTACAGCACTCGCACGCATTCTCAGCAGGAAATGCATTTTCTAGTTTGAAAAATGTTGTTTTATGTTGAGAAGGACTTAAATAGCTGGAAGACAACCTTTAGTAAGTATTTTGGAGAGGAACAGGAGTCTTGAGATTGGTCTCTGGTTATCTGGGCTGGTTTAATGAATGGCTGCACAATGTCATGTTTTTAAAATGCTGAGTGTTTGCGCTGGAGGAACTACTATATTGGCACGACTGAAACATGCATGAGCTTGGATAGAAGATATCTGACAGAGAAATGAAGAAAACTATCACAGCTCAATAGGGACACGTTATTGCCGTCACTGTCAGCGGGGTTTGCTCAGCTGCTGGTGAGAATCGTGGTTGTGCTTTTCTACCAAATCAGAAAGATAACGTTTTCTCGCTGACTTAATGGCCCCTTTTAAAACAGTAAGGAGTGTTTTAACATCTCATAAGATTCATTTAGCCTATCTTTCCGCTTTCCTCCTGCCCTCCTGCAGGCTTGTCTAAATGCTTTAGGGGTCTCATCAAACCCAGGCTGACATACTGCTTTCAGTATCTCATTAACATTAGGGGGGCCTGTGAGTGGAAGCAAGGATTTAGAGGAAGAAGTTAAGATATTTGATCAGCTTGTCTTGAGGTTTTTTTCAAAGAATTTGGTTGGATTTTCCGGAATGTGAATGAAAGGGGTCTGAGAGAAAGTAAAGTTTCTCAGAAGTTACACAGAATGGCCAACCTCAAAGTGCGTCACTTCTTCATCATTCAACTTTTGGAAGAAACCAATGCCGTAGAAAGAGGGGTGACTTTGAGGTGTGATCCATCACATCATTAGAAGAACACATTAGAATTGAAGATCCAGATATGAAAGAACTGTTTGCATAACTTTTCCTACTGTCTTCCTTTTACTTTAATGCCTGTTAATGTGTTTTTATTTTGTGTGTATCTTTATATTGTTTGTCTTTCCCTGTGTTGTTGCTTGTATTGCTAATGAGGCCAATTGCCTGCTCCAACAAATAAAGGTCCTTAACCTAAACTAAAAAAAGATTTCAAGAAAAAGTCTAATGCTACGATAATATAGTTTTACCCAGATTGATAACAAAAAGCATGGATTACATGTAACAGGATTACGTAATCAGGATACAGGAAAGGTTACTGTATTCCCTTACAGTTACATTTAAAATAAAGAAATCGGATTATATTTGTATAAATATTCAGCTATTTTAAGATATTTTTCTGACTTATTTTTATCTTTTCTTTTTAACCACACTGTAAGACCGAACATTAAAAGCTCCTTAAATAAAATGGGTTGTTTTAACCTGTTAAGCCCCGAGCCTGTTTTTCAGGTCTCAGGCTCAAAAATGACATTCCCAGAACAAATGACTATATCTTCACTTCTAAAAGGGGTAAATGAATAATCTTTTTTCTCAAAGCAATGATAAACCTGTGAGTTGGATGTAGAAAAGTCAGAATCAATATAACATTTTTTTATTTTAAAGTAAATTCAGATTGAACATAGTAAAAAAATGTAAATTATAGTGTCCGTCCAACAAAAACACATTACTTATAGTGAAAACGAGGAGTTACATATTGTAACCCTAGTTATATAAGCACAGGCGGAGCCCTCTACTGGACTCTATGGGTATTACCTCTTAACCATACTATGCGACCATTCACCTACTGAGATATCTATAAACGTAGCGGGCCCCTCGGGGCGGGCCTACCTGAATGCGTGCGCAAGTCCACCGTATATAAGGCGGCCTCGCCTCCTGCCTGTCATCCTACAACCTCTTCAGCGAGCGGCATAGGACAGACAGGGCCCCAAGTAGAGGGCTCCGCCTGTGCTTATATAACTAGGGTTACAATATGTAACCCCCCGTTATATCTTACACAGGCTCCGCCCTCTACTGGACTCTATGGGTACAGTGGATGGAGCCCTGATGGATAAACGCCCTGTCGTCCAACAACATCGACCCATCACACTGCCCTGACTGGCTTTTGGTTAACAGCCACTGCACCGCAACTTCTTCTCCTCCGGCTGTGACCATGGAGAAGTCGGGACCGCAGTTGACTTGGCTGGTAGAGCACACTCAGACACGCTTACCTCGTGAAGAGTGTGCATGGAAAATAGTGAGGAATCAATCAATCAATCAATCAATGTTTATTTATATAGCCCAATATCACAAATGTTACATTTGTCTCAGTGGACTTCACAGTTTGTACAGAATACCAGTATGACAATACGACACCCTCTGTCCTTAGACCAGGGGTAGCCAACACGGTGCCCGCAGGGGCAACGTGAGTCGCCCGCCGGGCATGTTCTAAAAATAGCTCGCCAAGCAAATCCAAAATGTATAAAATACACAAAACAATAAAGGAAATGTAATTAAAAGAATCTACCCTATGCATAAACAAAACCTAAATCATAGCGAAGTCTATCTACTTACTACAACTCTATATCTATCTAACACCCCTCCTCCCCCCACCCCACAATGAATATCGACCAATCACGTTCTTGCTTGATTTGCGGGACCAGCGTTGCAGTCGGGAAGAAAAGCAATGTGGCACCTCCCCGCTTCATAAGGATTGTGACAGCCTATAGGCTAACACGACTAGGCTGTTCAATGGGAGAAACTCTGCCCCTCATGTGTTGTGTACACATGAGGGGCAGCCACTGTGAGCGAGCGAGCGAGCCAGAGAGAGAGAGAGCAAGACAGAGAGAGAGAGAGCGAGAGGGAGAGCTAGGGAGGGAGGGAGGGAGGGAGAGAGAGAGAGCTAGGGAGGGAGGGAGGGAGGGAGAGAGAGAGAGGGAGAGAGAGCTAGGAGGGAGAGAGAGAGCTAGGGAGAGAGGGAGAGAGAGCGAGCGAGCGAGAGAGCTAGAGAGAGCACACCTTTATCTATTTAATATAGATAAAGTAAGAAATCATTCCAGTACTATAGGACAGTAAAAAAAACAAAAAACAGTTTAAAAGGGGAGTGATTAGTAAAATATGCATAAATAGAAAGAAAGAATGCTAACTAGGTAACATAAGATAAGAATAAACAAGTTTAAATGATTTGTTATTGGTTGTGATCATATTCTAAAGATGTTTGGATCATTGAAAAGTATTCAGCTCCCTTTCATCTGAGTGTTGAGAGCTGTATCCATCAATTCATGTTGTGCTCAAAGTGCACCAGATTGATGCATTTAACATGGTGCATGCCCCCGGACCCCCCTAGAGGAGGTGAGGTCCCCTCCTAGAGGAGGTGAGGTCCACACCCAAATAAAGCAGGTTAAAATAATTCAATTGAACACATGTTCTTTTAGTAAACAATGCAAACGGGTCCCACAGACCCAAACAGCACACAAAGGTTAAAGGTCAGCATATAATAATGTTAAAATGTGCTAAATATATACACTGCAAAAAACTAAAAAAGAGGAGAAAAAGTAGCTCACGACTTGTTTTATTTTTTGAAAGTAGCCCTCATCCTAAAAAAGGTTGGTGACCCCTGTCTTAGACCCTCAAATCGTACAAGGAAAAACTTCCAAAAAAGGAATAACCCCACAGTTTAAAGGGGAAAATGGGAAAAACCTCAGGGAGAGCAACAGAGGAGGGATCCCTCTCCCAGGACGGACAGACGTGCAATAGATGCCGTGTGTAAATCGAAGAGATAATACATTTTACAGCGTAGGTAGACCAAATGTTTGGAAATGCATGTGTCCATAATAAGAGGATGCATCCACGAGGATGTCAACAATCCTGTGGGAGCCATCAGGGAAGTAGTATGATGAGAGTCAGGCAGGACCGCAGTGACAGGTTCAGCCACGACTCGAAGTCCAGGACTCAGATCTAGGACTCAGGATCCAGGACTCAGGATCCAGGACTCAGGATGCAGGATCCCAGTGCTCAGGATCCAGGACACAGGACCGCAGCAACAGGATCAGCCTCGACTCAGGATACCGGCGTAGATAGACACCAAAAAGAAATTTGGGGGAAGCTGGGTTATTCGGAAAATGAGAGTACACAGGTACAGACAGAGAGAAGTAAGAAGTAAAGTGTCCCCCGACAGTCTAAGCCTATAGCAGCAAAACTAGGGGCTGAATCTAATCAGCCCTAACTATAAGCTTTATCAAAAAGGAAGGTCTTAAGCATACTCTTAAAAACGGATAGGCTGTCTGCCGCCCGAACACAACTGGAAGCTGATTCCACAAAAGTGGAGCTTGATAAAAAAAGGCTCTGGCTCCCATTGTACTTTTAGAGACTCTAGGAACAACCAACCACCCTGCATTCTTGGAACGCAATGCCCTAGTAGGACAGTAGGGTATAATGAGTTCTTTAAGGTAAGATGGCGCCTGCCCATTAAGGGCTTTGTAGGCGAGAAGAAGAATTTTAAATTCTATCCTGTGTTCTATAGGGAGCCAGTGTAAGGCAGCCAGAACAGGAGTAATGTGGTCCCTTTTCCGAACTCTGGTTAGTACGCGTGCTGCAGTATTTTGAATTAGCTGAATCGACTTCACTGACTTCTTGGTACACCCTGATAATAGAGAGTTACAATAATCTAGCCTTGAAGTAACAAATGCATGGACTAGTTTCTCTGCATCGTTTTGATTTTTGCTATGTTACGTAGATGAAAAAAGGCGGTCCTTGAGATTGATTTTATGTGGGCGTTAAAGGATAAATCCTGATCAAATATAACACCAAGATTCCTTACAGTCTCACTGGAGGCCAAATTAATGCCATCCATAGTTAGTATATCTTTAGATAGTTTGTTTCGTAGAGTCTTTGGGCCGAGTACAATAACTTCAGTTTTGGCCGTGTTTAACATAAAAAAATGTAAGGTCATCCACGTTTTAAGTCCTTGAGGCAGTCTTGAATTTTATTTAGATGATTGGTTTCATCAGGCTTCATGGATAAATATAGTTGAGTATCATCCGCATAACAATGAAAATGTACAGAATGATTCCTTATAATATTGCCTAACGGAAGCATATATGTGAACAAAATAGGTCCAAGCACTGAGCCCTGTGGCACTCCATGGCTAACTCTGGTTTGCATGGAAGATTCATCGTTGACACACAAACTGAGAGCGTTCAGATAGATAGGACCTAAACCAGCCTAAAGCAGTTCCCTTTATGCCAACTAAGTGCTCTAGTCTTCGCAATAGGATGTCATGGTCGATAGTATCAAATGCAGCACTGAGATCGAGTAAGACAAGAATAGAGTCCTTTGTCTGAGGCTATTAGAAGGTCATTTGTGACTTTAACCAGAGCTGTCTCTGTGCTATGATGTGTTCTAAAGCCAGACTGAAAATCTTCAAATAAATCATTGTTTTTTAAAGTGCCAGTGAAGTGCATTTTTTTGCGCCAAAATGAAATGGCAGTTTCATTTCTTACATATAATTGTACCTGTTCATGGCTAAAATAATTTTTTAGGAAGTGCGAGGGACGAGATAAACATCGCAAATTTTTCAGAGTCTGAGCCTACCGCTGCTGCAGACGATAGCGGCTGTGACGTCACAAGATGGGCCCAGTTGTGATTGTAAACATGGCGGAGACTTCGGAAAGTGATACTGGTGCGAGAGAAATGAGTGATTTTGACAGCTTTTCGGACAGGATAGATGAGGAAAGTGGCCATGGAAGTCAATTTAGTTGAGGACAATATTTTGTCATAGATCTAGAGTAGATCTACACACAGGATTGGCCATCACCTGATCATACATTCATCTGTTAATAGCATGATGCAACATTCATGTTCACATGCAGTGTTGTGCTAGTTACTGAAAACCAGTAACTAGTTACAATTACTAGTTACTTCACTACTACACCAAAAAGTAATGCGTTACTGTGAAAAGTAACTTTTTAGTTACTTAAAAAAGGGCACCCATTAATGCCCTTATACTGTAGCCTTCATTTCAGTACTGTTATTGCATCGGAGAATAATACAACCTGTTGATCAACTTGACATGCATTTGCATCACTGAACTCTGCTAAGCAATGTGATCTATACAAACACAAACACAAAGATATGTTTCAAAGTGCCAATCCAGCCGCTGTTGCTTAGGTGGAGGTGGAGTGGCGTCGGATGAGTCTGGGTCTGTGGTCTTAGCTACTAGCTTCGTCCCAGCATGTTGTTTCTGCAGATGTTTCAACAGATTTTAATTGCTGTTTTGGGCAGTCGATAGGATCTTTGACCCGCCAAGACACAACTTACATTTAACTAAAACGTTCTTTTCTTTGTGCTCGACAAAAGTGAAATAGTGAGAATATCTCCAGGCGGAGAAACTCGACTTGAGCTCTGCCGCCGCCATGATAGTCTTGTTAATAGACACAAACACAGTGGCCTTTATTTTTCATAAACAATCTACGAATCTACGAAACAATAACACCAGCCACTCACCTTCATCTTTTGGTAACAGAAACATCGCCACTTCGGCAGAATTGACATTACCACAGCCAGCGGCAATGCATCGCTTCCCGTGTGTTTTTCCTCCCTTTTTCTTCACTGTCGCCTCCATTGTCAGGTTTCCTCGATTGGCAATCACTTCCAGTCGACTGCGAAACACTTTCCAATAAAATACTCGCTCAAAAACGTTGGTAAATTCCACTTTGAAACAGAGACAAAATGAACGGTGGTGAATGTAAACACTTCGGCTGAGCCCATCTTCTGACGTCACGCAGTAGATCGCAAGCCACGCCCACGAAGGCGGATTTCCCAGCGGAAAATTCCAACTCGTCAAATTCGTTGCTATTCCAACATCTTTTATATGGGTTCCAATGGACAATTTTGGTCATTACTATACGTATTAGCATAACAGATCATGCACCGGCGCACACTTCACTGGGTCTTTAAGTAATCACACAACTGTTTTGCGACCGCTTTCTCAAGAATTTTTCAGAGGAACGGAAGATTCGAAATAGGTCTATAGTTGGCTAAAACCTCTGGATCGAGGTTGTGTTATGAACTTGGATTCACAAGGGAAAAAGGACTCAAATGCACGACCCGGGAGCCAGGGATAAAGTATAAGCAATATACTTTTATTTGCCAAAAGGATATACAAAAAGAAAATACACTCTTTGCGAGGTGACAAAAATAAAGAGATTCAATAAGGCTCAACAAAAAACGCTCGCAACGTGAGGAACAAAACTTACAAAAAGTTTTCAGGAGCATGAATCAGGCATGTGTCAAGAGAATCAAAAAACTGATGAGCAGAGTTCTGGCATGAGGTCAGGACAAGACGAACTGACAACAAACAGAGGGAAAGAGGGGAATATAAACAGGAGATAACTGGGAACAGGTGAAAACAATCAGGGGCGGGGCTGGTGCTGATGAGCGCGGGAGAACACACTAGGAAAGGGAGTCAAGGAACCTGAAATGAGACGTGACAAATGAGTGACAAAATAAAACAGGAAGTGAAAGACAATACAAGAATAACAACATGAAACATGACTGACTAGCACTTTTGGCGGTGCACAACAGGTTGTGCTTTTTAAGAAGAGGTTTTATTACTGCTACTTTAAATGATTGTAGAACATAGCCTGATAATAAAGACATATTCATAATATTTAATAAAGAAGTGCTAATTAATGGAAGAACTTCCTTTAACAGCTTAGTTGGAATTGGGTCTAAGATACACGTTGATGGTTTAGAAGAAAGAATCATTGAATTCAATTGTTCAAGGTTTATGGCTGAAAAGCATTCTAGTTTACTATCTAGTGCAGGGGTCTCCAACACGTCGATCGCGAGCTACCGGTAGCTCGCGGTCAGCTTTTCAGTAGCTCGCCGCTCGCGGTTCACAGACTGTGTAGAAAAATTCCGACGACAATAAATGCACCTGAATCAGTCCGTGTCGGTGCGGCCCAGACACACATGGATTTATGTTGTAAAAAATGCTTAGCACCATGTCAGGTTTTTGGTGGATTTAATCAAGTCTTGGATTGCAGAGTATGAATGTCCTCTTGCTATTTTCAGTTGATAAATACGTGTGTAAAGCTTGTGAAGCAGGAGGAAAAAAGCTTCCGCAATCACCGTCTCCTCTGTTCCTCCAAACCCTGCCCCCTCCTACAAAAATAATGAGTGACAGGCTGATAGTAACCTGATAGAAACTTTATTACTCACTTAATCACTGATTGAGATGATGAAGCTAACTTAATCTCATACATTCATGGGATTTATGTAACAGTAAGACAGAGAATGTAAGTGTGCACCCACATGCACTATTTTAGTTTGTATGCTGTTGTAAATACTCCTGTTGTCTGCTGTGTTCAGACTTAAGTCATGTTAGTGATGCCACATTCAGGACCTTCAGTGTCCTTTTTTTAACAGAAGACCATTGCTAGAAGCTGCAGCTAGACTGCAGAAGTATTAGTGTTTAGTTTTTGAGGATGGAACAATTTCACACACATATATAGGGAGGCTAGACCTATACAATTGATTTATTATGGTTTATAATTTAATGTCAAGACGAAGAAGAAGAAGAAGATGGCTGCACTGTTCAGTGTCAATCCTGTGGAGATGGAGATGGAGGTTATAAATCTCCAAAATCATGTTCAGTTTAAGTCTCAGCAAAACTCACAACATTTGTGGAGCCTTGTAGACCCAGAAAACAATAAGAACATTCACGAAGCAGCACTGAAAATGTCTGCTTTATTTGGCTCTACAGACCTTTGTGAAGCAGCTTTTTCTGACATGAATGAAATCTAAATACAGAACAGACTGACTGATGAACATTTAAATGACTCTATTAGAGTGAACCTAAGTGGGTCCAGCAGACCCCTCTATGGTGGACTCCATGCAGTGCCAGTCCTCTCACTGACTGTGAAAAAGAGTGAATGCACTTATTTTATACATGTGCCATGAGATGCTTGTAAGGTGGTGATTAAGGTGATGTATTTACTATGTGGGCCATGATAAGAAGTGAAAAAATTGTCTTTTTTTCTTGGACATTTATGTGAATCTTCAGTGATGTACTTACTATGTGGGCCATATTAATATGTGATAAATTGTCGTTTTCTTGGACCTTGATGTGAAGTTAAGATTTTTGATAAGCTTTGGGTATTGCAATTTCACACGTGTACAAAAGTAGCTTAATTCAACTGATGAGTGCTATGTGAATAAATGTAAGCGATGTGATGGAAGTAGCTTTTGGCCACTTTCATTTTTTCAAAGTAGCTCTCCTATGAAGAAAGGTTGGAGACCCCTGATTTAGTGTAATATTAGAACTTACATTTCCGGGAGCTGTTGATAACACTATACTGGTCAAAGGCAAGAGGTCATTGATTTTGTTTCTAAGAGTAACAATTTTATCATTAAAAAAGCACATCAAATCATTACTACTGAGTGCTATGGGAATAGAAGGCTCAGTAGAGCTGTGGCTCTCTGTCAGCCTGGCTACAGTGCTGAAAGAAATCTTCCATTATTCTTATTCTCATCTATTAATGAAGAGTAGTAAGCTGCTCTCGCTTTACGCAGTGCTTTCTTATATTGATTGAGAGTAATATGCCAAATTAAACGCGATTCTTCAAGTTTAGTGGAACGCCATATCCTTTCAAGTTGTCTCGACTTTTGCTTTATTTTGCGGGTTTCGGCATTATGCCATGGAGCTAGTCTATGTTGTTTTATCTTCTTCTTTTTCAAAGGAGCAACAGAGTCTAATTTTATTCGCAGCGCATCTGTAGCACTATCAACAACATGATCAATTTGGGGTGGTGTACATTTTGTATAAGTTTCCTCCCTTACATGCAGACAAGCTATCGAGTTAATGGAATCTCTTCCTTAAAGTGGACCTATCATGCTATATTTGAATAATATATTGTAGGGCCATACCTATATAAAACATGTCTGTGAAGTTTTTTTTTCAAAATACCAAACAGATCATGCATTTTAGCCATGCCTCATTTCGCTCTATTTGCTCTTTTCCAGCCCTGTTTTTGCAAGGGCTGATTCTGTGACGTAGCTTTATTGCAAATGAGCTGCAGCTGACCACGCCCCCCTGCAGGAGAGGGAGATCAGCTGCTGAGTTGTCAGAAGAGGTGGAGGAAAAGAGAGGCTCCGTCCTCCGTGTATTATTCTTATATTATTATATAGAGTCGTTATTCATTTGTTTAAAAGCTCAATAAATAACAAAGAAGACCTTTGACCGGCACTTTTCTAATTTTGTCAGGAAGATTTAAACTTTAACGGACATGTTGACCGGCGAAAAAAAATCTAACTGAAACTCTGCCGCACGGTCCCCTCGTCCCTTGGAAGAGGCGGAGAGGTGGGTGTTTTTCATCTGCTGGTGGCAAACCGGAGAGAATTACAGCAGGAGCAAACGCTTGCCTCGGGGAGGGAGAAAAAGAGCCAGAGCGTCCACAGCGGAAAATAAACAGAAGGGCAACCATGGCAACCATGCGCGGGAAGTCTTCTTCGCTGCTTTTGTGGCAGACTACAGCGCCACTTACAGGCCTGGCATATGTACTACAGCGTCTCCAGCGCTTTCGAGCGGTCTCTCATTCCCCTGATAGGTGGAGAGTTGCCCATATAGGCGGAGCGCCCTTTTCTGACGTCAGAAAAATTCAAATCTGTATCAGCTCAGTTGCAGCCCCGTTTTTAGAGATTTGGGTACGGAGGAAAAGAGAGAGGGTTGTGTTTTCTGACACTTGGTGAGTTCCCTGACACACCGGGGACACATATTCATGTATAAAAGACGTACAAAAGTGCATTTTGAATGATAGGTCCCCTTTAAATGTGGCTATAGCATTAACAGATAGGTTTCTGCTGCAGGAGCTTTTGACTAATGCTTTGTAGTCTATTAACAGTACTTCAAAAGTTACTAAGAAATGGTCGGATAAAGCAGGATTATGCGGTTCGACTAATAGTTGCTCAATTTCAATACCATAATTCAGAACAAGGTTGAGAGTGTGATTATAACAGTGGGTTGGTTTATTTACACTCTGACGGAAACCAATAGAGTCTAATATAGAGTTAAATGCAACAGTAAGGCTATTTTTATCATCGTCAACATGAATATTAAAGTCACCTACGATAATTACTTTATCTGTTTTAAGTACCAAAGCTGATAAAAACTCAGAGAATTCTGATCAGAATTCTGAATAAGGACCTGGTGCACGGTACACTGATAATACATAAGATTGGCTGCAATGTTTTCCAGGTCAGATGCGTAAGACTAAAAACAAGGCTTTCAAAGAAGGTATAATTTAATTTTGGTTTAGTATTGATAAGTAAACTTGAGTCAAAGATTGCTGCAACTCCACCTCCTCGGCCTGTGCCTCGAGCAATATGAGTATTGATATGGCTGGGTGGAGTGGCCTCATTTATGCTGACATATTCTTCATGTCTCAACCAAGTTTCCGTGAGACAGCATATATCAATATTATAATCTGATATTAAATCATTTACCAATATTGCTTTAGATGCTAGAGATCTTATGTTTAAGAGTCCACATTTAATCTTCCTGTTTTGTTGCACTGTAGTAGTTGTTACATTTACTTTGATTAGATTATTATGTATGACACCTCTATTAGGTTTTACCTTAAATTGTCCTTGGGCAGACACACACTCCACTCTGACCTCTCAACTGCATGTGCATGTGTGCATATAACTGTGTGTGTATTTGTATATGTATGTGCATGTTCTAAAAAGTGTGTACTGTGTATATGACCTGTATAAAAACGCATGTGTGTGTACAACAGAGTGGAAACTGAATTTCCCACTCGGGGGATTAATAAAGGTCCATCTTCTTCTTCTTCTTAATATTGGGTATTTTATTGGGTTCGGGATTCCTATGAATGACTGCCCAGGAGAGAGCACAGAGAAGCGTGTAAGACTGCGACTCCGCCTCCTGGTCTCAACTCCAGTTTGTCATGGATTAAGTCCACAAATCCCTGAAATGTTTGCCGAAATGAGATGTGCACCTTCCAAATTAGGATGAATGCCGTCTCTCTTAATCAGACCAGGTTTTCCCCAGAAGGCTGTCCAATTATTTACGAAGCCCCATCGTTTGCTGGGCACCACCAAGACCAGTGGTTCTCAAATGGGGGTACGCAGACCCCTAGGGGTACATTGGAGTACTGCAGGGGGTATGTGAGATTTATTTTATGTTAATGAAAAAAACAACATAAGTAATGCATTTAAACAAACTACTAATAGTAGATTAACTACTTTATTCAAAGGTTTACAGTAATTCTGGATAATAAAATGGGAAAAATAAACGGGGTGCTCTCTTTTCCTCTCCCTCTCCTGACAGCCCGTCAGTCTCGTGCAGCTCGCTGAACCTGTAATAGGACTAAGTGACCCGACAGTAAAGAATACATATATTTATAACTAGTTTAGCTTGTTCCAGAGTAGATAAACTAACTAAGTGTGTTAGGTCTAACTCTTAGTGTTCTTTGCTCCGCTCAACGGTCCGTCACAGCGGTGGAGCAGTGATCCGGAAGAGCTGCGTGTTCTCCGTCAGCAGCAGCTGATCTGATCTCTGATCTCTCTCTCTCTCTCGCGTCTGGTTAGACTTCACTCGCGTCCAAATCTATCAGATCTAGCTAGTTCTAGCTAATGATATGACTGCCTGCTTATCAAAGGACACCTAAACAATAAGTGTTGCTTGGCAACGGCGTGTGGCCGCAAAGTATAGCGCAGCATTATGCATATGTTTATATGAGGGGTCAAAATCCCATGCTCATAAAATGCTCATATATTTTTTTCTCTTCATTCCCCACGCCCCAAAATAAATAAATAAATAAAATATACCAATTTTAGGAAAAGTAACGAAGTTTGAGCAGTGTGGGTTTTATATTAACAGAGTTACACATATTTCAAAACGTGAAGTGTAATCACTGCAGTTTGCCTCCCTGTCAGAATGACAAAGATCCTCAGAGAAGCACAAGCCCATGTTTCTCACTACATTGTAAGTACAACTTATTAAAAAGATCAGTTCAATGCAACTAATGTCCTCTGTGTTATTGCATGATGTTAAGATTGGTTTGCCATGAATTTAGTGATGGATTGTAAACATTTGAAATGTAGCACTTAAAGGTGGGGTAGGTCATTTTGGAGAAACCAGCTCGAGTGCCCTAGAATTTGAAAATACACAGCCGGAAAATAATCTGCCACTTCCTTACAGAGCCCCTCCTCCAACACACACGAACGCGCACATGACCAATGAGGGCACGAGATAAGTTTGTGCACAGATGGAATGCTAACAGGCAGGTAGGCCATCCAGTTATTTTAGCCGGGCCGGCTCAGATGATTGGTCGTGCTTTTTACAGTACTACGGCTTCCACAGCTGACATTTTTTTATGGATTTTTTGTCAAAGCACTTAAGATATTCATTGCTATCGGGATGTTAAAGTGCCAGTGAAGCGCATTTTTTTGCGCCAAAATGAAATGGCAGTTTCATTTCTTACATATAATTGTACCTGTTCATGGCTAAAATAATTTTTTAGGAAGTGCGAGGGACGAGATAAACATCGCAAATTTTTCAGAGTCTGAGCCTACCGCTGCTGCAGACGATAGCGGCTGTGACGTCACAAGATGGGCCCAGTTGTGATTGTAAACATGGCGGAGCCCTTCGGAAAGTGATACTGGTGCGAGAGAAATGAGTGATTTTGACAGCTTTTCGGACAGGATAGATGAGGAAAGTGGCCATGGAAGTCAATTTTGTTGAGGACAATATTTTGTCATAGATCTAGAGTAGATCTACACACAGGATTGGCCATCACCTGATCATACATTCATCTGTTCATAGCATGATGCAACATTCATGTTCACATGCAGTGTTGTGCTAGTTACTGAAAACCAGTAACTAGTTACAATTACTAGTTACTTCACTACTTACACCAAAAAGTAATGCGTTACTGTGAAAAGTAACTTTTTAGTTACTTAAAAAAGGGCACCCATTAATGCCCTTATACTGTAGCCTTCATTTCAGTACTGTTATTGCATCGGAGAATAATACAACCTGTTGATCAACTTGACATGCATTTGCATCACTGAACTCTGCTAAGCAATGTGGTCTATACAAACACAAACACAAAGATATGTTTCAAAGTGCCAATCCAGCCGCTGTTGCTTAGGTGGAGGTGGAGTGGCGTCGGATGAGTCTGGGTCTGTGGTCTTAGCTACTAGCTTCGTCCCAGCATGTTGTTTCTGCAGATGTTTCAACAGATTTTAATTGCTGTTTTGGGCAGTCGATAGGATCTTTGACCCGCCAAGACACAACTTACATTTAACTAAAACGTTCTTTTCTTTGTGCTCGACAAAAGTGAAATAGTGAGAATATCTCCAGGCGGAGAAACTCGACTTGAGCTCTGCCGCCGCCATGATAGTCTTGTTAATAGACACAAACACAGTGGCCTTTATTTTTCATAAACAATCTACGAATCTACGAAACAATAACACCAGCCACTCACCTTCATCTTTTGGTAACAGAAACATCGCCACTTCGGCAGAATTGACATTACCACAGCCAGCGGCAATGCATCGCTTCCCGTGTGTTTTTCCTCCCTTTTTCTTCACTGTCGCCTCCATTGTCAGGTTTCCTCGATTGGCAATCACTTCCAGTCGACTGCGAAACACTTTCCAATAAAATACTCGCTCAAAAACGTTGGTAAATTCCACTTTGAAACAGAGACAAAATGAACGGTGGTGAATGTAAACACTTCGGCTGAGCCCATCTTCTGACGTCACGCAGTAGATCGCAAGCCACGCCCACGAAGGCGGAGGTTTCCCAGCGGAAAATTCCAACTCGTCAAATTCGTTGCTATTCCAACATCTTTTATATGGGTTCCAATGGACAATTTTGGTCATTACTATACGTATTAGCATAACAGATCATGCACCGGCGCACACTTCACTGGGTCTTTAAGAGCATTCCATGGAATATAACAAGAAGTGTATCTCGAGCCGCTTTCTCAAACTTACTTACCCCACCTTTAAGTGTTTCTCAGTTACAATGTTGTTGTTTTAACAAATCAGACACTGATGGAGCAGCACTGTACTGTAGGCCTACCCCTTTATATAGGCATTTTTTCCTTAACAAATTGTTTTTGCGCTGATCAGGGGGTACTTGGCTGAATTTTTTTTTCAAAGGGGGTACATTATTGAAAAAAGTTTGAGAACCACTGACCTAGATAACCAGCGCTGAAATGATGACATGCGGCTATACATTTTTATTTAGCCTTTATTTATACAGGTGTAAAATCTCATTGAGACACAAGGTCTCATTTTCAAGAGAGACCGGTTCAGTGGTAACACTACCACACAAAGTTACAGACAGACAGGACAATAAACACAGAGGCAACACTAAAATACAACATCGTAAAAAGTAGTCATTGAAATCCATATACAGTAGTCAGATATAGCAGGTGCAAACACCCACAGATGTTTTCTCCAGCTTTTTTAAAAGTAGTTTAAAATCCGTGATGGGTATCAAACTGGTCAGCTTAAAGTGCCCGTGAAGTGCATTTTTTTGCGCCAAAATGAAATGGCAGTTTCATTTGTTACATATCATTGTACCTGTTCATGGCTAAAATAATTTTTTAGGAAGTGCGAGGGACGAGATAAACATCGCAAATTTTTCATCCCGTGAACGGCCGTCTGAGCCTACTGCTGCTGCAGACGATAGCGGCTGTGACGTCACAAGATGGGCCCAGTTGTGATTGTAAACATGGCGGAGACTTCGGAAAGTGATACTGGTGCGAGAGAAATGAGTGATTTTGACAGCTTTTCGGACAGGATAGATGAGGAAAGTGGCCATGGGAGTCAATTTAGTTGAGGACAATATTTTGTCATAGATCTAGAGTAGATCTACACACAGGATTGGCCATCACCTGATCATACATTCATCTGTTCATAGCATGATGCAACATTCATGTTCACATGCAGTGTTGTGCTAGTTACTGAAAACCAGTAACTAGTTACAATTACTAGTTACTTCACTACTTACACCAAAAAGTAATGCGTTACTGTGAAAAGTAACTTTTTAGTTACTTAAAAAAGGGAACCCATTAATGCCCTTATACTGTAGCCTTCATTTCAGTACTGTTATTGCATCGGAGAATAATACAACCTGTTGATCAACTTGACATGCATTTGCATCACTGAACTCTGCTAAGCAATGTGGTCTATACAAACACAAACACAAAGATATGTTTCAAAGTGCCAATCCAGCCGCTGTTGCTTAGGTGGAGGTGGAGTGGCGTCGGATGAGTCTGGGTCTGTGGTCTTAGCTACTAGCTTCGTCCCAGCATGTTGTTTCTGCAGATGTTTCAACAGATTTTAATTACTGTTTTGGGCAGTCGATAGGATCTTTGACCCGCCAAGACACAACTACATTTAACTAAAACGTTCTTTCTTTGTGCTCGACAAAAGTGAAATAGTGAGAATATCTCCAGGCGGAGAAACTCGACTTGAGCTCTGCCGCCGCCATGATAGTCTTGTTAGTAAACACAAACACAGTGGCCTTTATTTTTCATAAACAATCTACGAATCTACGAAACAATGACACCAGCCACTCACCTTCATCTTTTGGGAACAGAAACATCGCCACTTCGGCAGACTTGACATTACCACAGCCAGCGGCAATGCATCGCTTCCCGTGTGTTTTTCCTCCCTTTTTCTTCACTGTCGCCTCCATTGTCAGGTTTTCTCGATTGGCAATCACTTCCAGTCGACTGCGAAACACTTTCCAATAAAATACTCGCTCAAAAACGTTGGTAAATTCGACTTTGAAACAGAGACAAAATTAACGGTGGTGAATGTAAACACTTCGGCTGGGCCCATCTTGTGACGTCACGCAGTAGATCGCAAGCCACGCCCACGAAGGCGGAGGTCGACTGCGGATTTCCCAGCGGAAAATTCAAAACTCGTCAAATTCGTTGCTATTCCAACATCTTTGATATGGGTTCCAATGGACAATTTTGGTCATTACTATACGTATTAGCATAACAGATCATGCACCGGCGCACACTTCACTGGGTCTTTAAGTTCCTGCTGAAGTGTGTTCCAGGTCGAGGGGGCAGAGTATGATATGGCTTTTTTCCCAAGCACCGTGCGTACTGAGGGGATATGGACAGAGTGATGTCATTTTGAGATCGTAGTCTATAGCTGTACTGTTTGTGTGATATGTAAGTGGATATTCAGAGGGGCAGCAGTCCAAGCATAGCGGTATAGATGAGTTTGTACCAGTGCAGTGATCTGCGCATTGATAATGATGTCCAGTTGACTAAAGAGTACAGCGTGCAATGGTGTGTGAGGGGTTTACAGTTGGTTATGAACCTCAGAGCCCCATGGTAGACAGCGTCCAGCAGATGAAGGGAGTGAGCTGAGGCGTTCATGTACACAACATCCCCGTAGTCCAAGAGCAGCAAAAATGTGGCAGCTACAAGCCGTTTCCTCGCACTTGTGGAGAAGCAGGCCTTATTTCTAAAAAAGAATCCCAGTTTTAATTTCAATTTCCTTAAGAGATTGTCAATATGTGGTTTGAAGCAGAGATTTTCATCTATAGTGATGCCTAAGTATCTGTAGGTGTTAACAGCTTCAATGAGTTATGCTGTGCAGACATGATGCAGGGAAGAACAGTTGGTAACTTTTTCTTATTGGAAAACAACATGACTTTTGTCTTATCTGAATTTAACACCAACCTAAGGTGGAACAGATGTGACTGAAAGGTGTCAAAAGCAGACTGCAGACGTTCAAATGCAAGGGCAACAGTGCTAGCACAACAGTACACAACAGTATCATCTGCATATAGATGTACACAGGCATCACTACTTTGACCCACATCATTTATATAAATAGTAAAAAGGGTCGGTCCCAAGACCGAACCTTGAGAGGGGAACCTAGGATTCTGATGTGAGAGAGAGGACGCTGGCGCTTGTATGTTCGCCGCTTCTCCTACGCCTCAGAGTTTTTATCTGCTTTTAAGCTATTTTATCTGCTTTTAAGCTATTTTATCTGTTTTTAAGCTATAGTTACATGGCTAAACTTTTAGTCTGTTTTACAAGTGCTTTTATATCTTAAACCTCGTGATCATTGACGGTTTTGGACCCGACGGCTGTCGGGACTCACCTGTTGTATCGCCCAAACTCACCTGCTGTATCGCCCAAACTCGCTGACTATCTCCGGCTGACTTCTTGCCTCTCTCCCGCTACTACTGTGATAGCAGGCGGACTCCCAAGCCTCTGTTTCTTTCCCGGACATGAGGTATACCAACGGGATAGCCTTCTAGCTGTCTCGTTGCTGTTAGCCCTCGCTGCTAAACACCGCTACCAAACTTCTTCGGCGCACGACCTGTTGCTATGTTGAAGTTTTCCATTCCCCAACTCCTGAGTCTCAACCACTCCAACGCTCCAACCTGCACCTCAGTCATTAAACAACTTGGACTTCTTCGTCGGCACCACTAAATCCACCGAAGCCAAAGAAGAAGACAAACTGTATATTCCCAGCATGGAGATGCAGAAATTCCATCCATCCACTCTGTCTGCCGTCGTGTCGCACATCTGACGCGTCATCAGAGCCCGGTTACAGCGGGGTCAAATCACGCCAGAAACATCGCGAGACCGCTGCATGAATACACGGAGAGCATCGCGAGACCACCACACACGAAGGAGTCTGGAAAACGTGGAGTGGATTACAGCCTACTCCGGCCCCTACAGAGATTCACCACATCTTCTAAAGCCAAAATAGAACTTTTGAATACACAATCTCTCAGTAATAAAGCATCCTTCATTCAAGACCACATCACTGATGAGAAAATGGACTTCATGTGCCTCACGGAAACCTGGCATCAGCCAGAGGTTTACTCCACACTCAATGAAGCCTGCCCTCCTGGCTACAGCTACTTGGAGAAAGCCCGCAGCACTGGTCGTGGTGGAGGCCTAGCTGTTATCTACCGAAAGGAATTGGAACTGTCACTCCTGCCCCTGCCTGTATTGTCCTCTTTTGAATGCCTTGCATTTAAATGTAAACCCCCCTTCGCTCTGACAATACTTCTGATCTACCGGCCACCCAAACCCAATTCAGCTTTCATTCCAGAGATACAAGACCTTCTCACTACGCTATGCACATCCTCTGCCAATATTATCATACTTGGAGATTTTAATATTCACGTCGACTCCCCCTCCTGCCACTTTGCTATTATTATTCTGAAGTGTCTTGCCCAGGGACACAACGACATGCTGACTGCAGTGGGTTTTTTTGAACCTGTGACCTTCTGATCCCAACACCAAGGCTCTATCCACACTCCTGGTGCCACTTTGCCACTGAGTTTCTGATGCTTCTGGACTGCCTCAATCTCACACAGCATGTTGATGTCCCCACACACGCCAAGGGCCATACGCTCGACCTGGTCATCACAAACTCCGCCCCCATCAGCAATCTGCTAGTGTCTGACCTGGGGGTGTCTGACCACAAGACCATCTCTTTGGAGCTGTTTTTCCAGTCTCCAGTCAGCAAGCCCAAACGCCAAATCCGCTTCAGGAACCTGAGGAACATCAACCCGGACATCATGACCCTGGACCTCCAGCATATTTCCTCCGCCAACTTCTCATCAGTAAATGAGTCAGTGGCATATTACAACTAGTCCCTTAACAGTCTCCTTGATCTACACGCCCCCCTCAAAACCAGGATGGTCACCTTCTCGCGCTCAGCCCCATGGTACACCGGCGAGCTGCGGAGACTGAAGACAGCTGGGCGTGTCCTTGAGCGGCGGCTCAAGGCCTCAGGACTCACTGTTCACCTGTTAGCCTATCGTGAACACCAGAAGGCCTACGCACAGTCCCTCAGAGATGCACGATCCCAGTACTACTCCATCATCATCAACAACAGTACTGGAAACTCCAAGCAACTCTTCTCCACAATAAACCACCTCCTCAAACCCCAAAGTCCTCTACACTCCGACTCCACTGAGAAGCAGTGTAGCAACTTCGCCGCCTTCTTCAAAAACAAAGTTGACACCATCCGCTCCATCCTCTCTAGCCCCTCTGCACCTCCAGTTCCAACTGCTGACCCACAGCCTGGGACAACCCAGCCTCTTCGCTGTTTCACGGTCATCTCTCAGCAAGAGGTTGAGGGCATCGTTAGGAGGATGAAGCCCTCCACCTGTGTCCTGGACCCCTTCTGTCAGCTCTGGTGAAATCGTACATCTGCACCCTGAGCCCATGATCACTAAGATCGCTAACCTCTCTCTCCAGTCTGGCCATGTCCCCTCTGCCCTAAAAACCGCTATCATCAAACCTCGTCTTAAAAAACCCTCCCTTGACCCGGGAGTCCTGGCCAACTACAGACCCATTTCCAACCTTCCATTTCTGTCAAAGGTGCTGGAAAAAATAGTTGCTGCTCAGCTCCAGGACCACCTAAACTCCATCAACCCATTTGAGAAGTTCCAGTCTGGTTTCCGCTCAGGCCACAGCACAGAAACTGCCCTGGTCAGGGTCACCAACGACCTGCTGATGACGGCTGATGCTGGCTCTCCCTCTCTCCTCATCCTCCTCGATCTCACTGCAGCTTTCGACACCGTCGATCACGGCATCCTCCTCCATCGTCTGCACTCCACCATCGGACTCTCTGACTCTCCCCTTGACTGGTTCAGATCTTAGCTCACCGGGAGAACAGAGTACGTCTCCTTGGGTGAGGCAGAGTCGGGTACCCACAACGTCACCTGTGGTGTCCCTCAGGGATCAGTTCTCGGCCCTACCCTTTTCACACTCTATATGCTCCCCCTTGGCTCTATCATCAGCCGACATGGAGTATCATTCCATTGTTACGCTGATGACACCAACTGTACCTCAGGATCAACCCTACCGCCTCTGCAGCCCTGCCTTCACCCACACTCACTACCTGCCTGGAGGAGATACAGGCGTGGATGAAGCAAAACTTCCTGAAACTCAACAGCTCCAAGACCGAAGCCATTATAGTTGGCACCCCACATCAGGTTCGGTCATCCACCATCACCACCATCACCTTCTCCGGCCAGGACATTACCCTCTCCTCAACAGTCACCAACTTGGGTGTGAAAATGGACGCCCATCTGACCTTTGAGGCCCACATTAAACAGCTGTGCAAAAACTCCTTCTATCACCTCAGGAACATCGCCAAACTCCGCCCCTCACTCACTCTGTCTGACGCCGAAAAGCTAGTCCACGCCTTTGTCTCCTCAAGGCTGGACTACTGCAATGCACTCCTCATCGGGATCCCTAAGAAAAGCATCCAGAAGCTCCAGTACATCCAGAACAGCGCTGCTAGGATCCTGATGAGGGTGCGCAAATATGATCATATCACCCCCATCCTGAAATCACTACACTGGCTCCCCGTGGAACTGAGGATCGCATTCAAGGTCTCCGTCCTCACACACCAGTGTATCTATGGAACTGCCCCTCCATACCTCAAGGAACTCCTCACCCCCCTTACCTCCGTGCGGACCACCCGCTCCAGCAACTCAAACCTCCTCAAACCCCCGAGGACTAAGCTCCGTACCATGGGAGACCGGGCCTTCTGATCGGCTGCCCCCAGTCTGTGGAACGCTCTCCCCGACCACATGAGAGCACCACAGACCGTGGAGGTTTTTAAAAAAGGCCTCAAAACCCACCTCTTCAATAGAGCCTTTCCCTAGACCTTTTATTTATTTATTACCACCCTTTTATCTTATTTTATTCTTTTTACTTATTTATTTATTTATTTTTTATTGCTTTTTATTCTTTTTATCATGTTAGCACTTCGGGATTTGAATTCAAATATGAAGTGCTTTATAAATTAAAGCCATTATTATTATAACATCACCAATCAATAAAATACGATCCCATTTAAAATGAACTAAGTCATGAAGAAAGGCTTGCTCTATAACGTGCTTAACATTTCTTTTCAGAACAACACAGGGCTTAGTACGGGGGATTTTGGTATCCCTAATAGCACCAACTAGACAATGATCACTTAGGTCATTAGCAAAGACCCCGGTTGCAGTATATTTATGGAGTTTATTAGTAATTAAAAGATCATGTCGTCATTGATCAGATTGGGGAGGGGACCAGAGAAAATTACGGTGTCCCACATTGTTTTAGCATATCTACACACCGACGCCACATTAACTTTGGTGCATTCTGATTGGCGTAAACAAACATCATTACCACCGACGTGAATAACAATCATACTGTATTTACGTTTATCCTTAGCCAGCAGTTTAAGATGCGCCTCAACGTCGCCCGCTCTGGCCCCCGGAATGCATGTGACTGTGGAGGCTTCGGTCTCTAAATTCACGTATCTCATAATAGAGCTACCAATAACCAGAGTTGGCTTCTCAGTGGGTGCCTCGCTGAGTGGGGAAAATCTGTTAGATACGTGAACGGGTTGGTGGGGACCTGTGGGTTTCGTGTAATGCCTCTTCTGAACAGTCACCCAGTCTCCCGGCTGCTCGGGAGTTGCCAGGGGACGGCTAATAGGAGCTATCTCTTGCCGGTCCGCACCGACTAACATGGGTTTCACTTTAGCGGAGTTACTTTCTAAAATGCGGAGCCGGGCTTCTATGCCTATGATTCTATACTACATTTAATACATGTATCGGTACCAGTAAAGGAGGTAGGGAAGTAACCAAACATGAGACAGGTAGAGCAGGAAATAGCACCCGAGGGTGGGGAAAGAGCCATGGCTAGCTATCAAGCTAAAGTAGCTACCGTTTAGCAAACCCGAAAGGAGTGTAAGCAACTGTGGAGTTATAGTCGCTAAGAGAAGGAGAGTTGTGAGTGCTTAAGCTGTAGTAACGTGTGATTACAACGTCAGGTAGTTGCCGTGATCAAGAATTTTAAAACGATCGATTTAAGATAATATAAACTATCAGCAGCAGAACAGGCACACAGGATACCCGGAGATGACAACAACAACCGGAAGTGACAACACGCTTACCGCAATAGTGAGGGTCCATCTCCAGGCGCAGGAAGGCTCTGCATGGGGCTTACCGTGCACCATGTTTCCCGGGTCCCTAAGGAGCATGGGGAGAACGTAGTGCACCATGTCCCCCACACTCACACACGCCTCGTGTAGAGTGTCAACCCAGTCTCACGGCATTTCGTGTTATAGTCACGACATTTAATCTATTGATTCGTGTTCACCAACACGATTTTCCCCTTTTTTTTTTTTTCGTGTCACACGCATCTTGAGTTCCTTCTAATTTGTTATTCTTTTCTAAATAACACACTCAACAATAACACACAATTATCCTTGTTTTTATTTATTTGTTTAATTCCATAATCTCTGGCTTTTTTGGCGTCCGTCGGGAACTGAATTTCAAAATAAAATAACCGGAAACAGATCAAGATCCTCAGCTATGGTTTAAGCTTGGTGATTGGATTGTTTAGCCGCAATGCACGTTGGGATATGGTGTTAAATGCGATATGAAATCTGAAAAACATTTTAAAAAAAAGAAAATAATACTTTATTCCGAGTGTGCTTGCTTTTCTCTTTGGAAGTCATCACATAACGGCATTGTAATACACGGTTCGGCTGCATTACATATTACACATCTGCCGTAGTTCTTTATTTATAGAGCCCTGATTAGAAGACTTCTGGACAAACAGGAAGAACTGCCACGGAAACGGAATACGTGACGTGGATCATAAATATATCAGCAATTAAACAACATCTTCAATTTCTCTTCACACAATACGTCTCCTTGCAGTATCAACACTAATTCGGCTGACTTTTATATTTGATCCAATTGGTAGATAGGTTATATTTACACCATAACGGTGCACAGCTGATATAAAAGGACTTGTAGTTTTTAAAGATATTACTGATTTTCTTTGAATATAAGAATGTAAATACTAAGTTGAAAGAATAGTCAGGGGTTTTGGGTGATGGGAGACACATCTATGGATTCAGAATTTCAATAGCTTACCATTAAATGACGGATATACCTTTCTGTCTGTGATGTTTTACAAATCAGATATTAATGTGTAGAAGTAAAACATGTGAAATAGTATAGCAATATCCTGTAAAATTATGTGAAAACATGAATAAAACTACACATCTTCAGATGTTATAAATACATAAGTGTCCTATACTAATAATACAAAGTTATTATGGCATTGTATGCTGTGTGTACCTTGTGTGCACCGCCTAGTGGTTAAAGCACGTTATTGAATTATTGTTTTAATGTTGTTGTTATATTTGATGAAACAAATATTAAGAGTACATACTTTCATAGGGGGAAAGTAGAAGGTCAATGATAGAAATATAGAATATAAAAAATCAAGAAGATACTGTAAGTGATCTCTACAATAAAACTGTTTAGTGCAGGATGTACAAAGATATTAATATGAGGATGTGCAAAACAGACAAACTAATTAACCTTTATTTAAACATTAAAGAATACTTTAGAATAAGGTCTTCTTTTAAATAAGAAAAAAGCTTTGGGGGTATCTACAGATAAATATTAAGCCTGACAAAGTATCGTCTAATATATTGCTTTCCTGCAATGTTAACTGTGTTGAAGCACTTATTTTAACTGATATTATACATATGAATTATACTCTTATGTATGTAGATAGAATAAGAAATGTGCAGAATATGACAGTTTAATGGTGGAGGTATACACACATATTGATAGATGTCTTGTAATGCACTGTTGAGGAACCTGCGACCCAAGTTTTTCATTCACTGCATAACTACACCATAGTTGTGTATATGATATGTCAATAAACCTTAGAAAATGTTGAAAGGGATGTGCAAAATAGCCATTATATACAGTCTTTAATTAAATATTAGTAGAGAATAACGAGTAATGAATATACTTTATAGGGATCTGCAGATAAATGTTTAGTCTTCTCAAGCACCAACTATCAAATATCTCGCCTGATTGTTGGCACTTGACAATCACCTTCCCTGAATTTTACTCAGGTGTAACTAAAGTCTGATTTAAGGGTTGTTTATATTTCACATCATTAATCAGAATCTGCAAAGTAACTAAAATAAATGTAGTGGAGTAAAAATACCAGATTAACCTCTGAATTGTAGTGGAGTAGAATTACAAAGTAACAATGAGCTGTCATGTGGGTATATATTAATGCTGCCCATTATGGACACAAGCGAGGGGGGGGCTGGTCCCGTTCAAATCCAGTTTTGGATAGTCTGCCGTGGTTTCGTTCCATTTCAAAGAGCTGTTTGACGCTCGGCGTAACCTTGGCGCACTGCCACTCCAACATCCAATCCCAGAGCTTGAAGATTAATCACGGGGACTGTAGTCCCAAACGATAGCTGTGGATTATGGGTAGTGTAGTGTCTTAGGCCATCCTAAACTCCGAAATGTTTTTCGGATTTCATATCGCATTAACACCATATCCCAACGTGCATTGCGTCTAAAACATCCAATTACCGAGCTTAAACCATAGCTGAGGATCTTGGGTAATCAGTTCAGTGGCTGTGTATCGCAATGATGCTCGAAATGTCCCATATAGGCCTACGTCTGTTTCCGGTTATTTTTATTTTGAAATTCAGTTCCTGACGGACGCCAAAAAAGCCAGAGATTATGGAATGAAACAAATAAATAAGGATGATTGTGTGTTATTGTTGAGTAAATAACAGTGTATTATTTAGAAAAGAATAACAAATTAGAAGGAAAAAAAGATTTAAAAAATACAGATTTCAGTATTCTGAGGCTCTGAGCCCCATTTATTTTCCTCACTAACGGCAAAAAAAGTCAGACATTATACGATTTAAAATAAAAACAATAATCGTGGCTCGACCGGACAAAAATACGTGTTGCAGGCTCGAAACATACTACCAATAGAAATACATTGCTTTTAAAATCGTTCTGTGTGTGTTAAATGTCGTGACTATAACACAAAATGCCGTGAGACTGGGTTGAGAGTGTGCATTGACGATAGTGGGAAGGCTCTCCCCGCCTGCCTATAGTCCTCCAGCCCTGTATGGGGCTTACTGCGCACCATGTTTCCCGGGTCCCTAAGGAGCATGGGAAAACATAAGTGCATTATGTCCAGGGGGGGATCAGATACCTACTGACCCACAGCCCCCCCCCCTCACCAGTCCTGTGTTGCCCCAGCAAGCACACATGATGAAAAGGAGCCAGACATGTCCAAAAAATAAAACCTTATGAAGGGGCCTGGCTTAGACCAAGACGCCGCCGTGCATATGCCCTCCACACTCTCGTCGTTGAACAAGGCTGTTGATACAGCCATACCACGTGTAGAGTGTGCATGGACCCCAGTGGGGAAGGCTCTCCCCGCCTGTCCGTAGGCATGTGAAATGCACTCGCAGAGCCATCCGGTCAGGCGTTTCTTGGACAGAGCTTTACCGGCCACACCATCCCAAAAGCACACAAACAGCTGTTCAGTGCGCCTGGAATGGAAGTCGTGCGCCCTACATAACATGCCAGCGCACGCACCGGGCAGAGGAGGTGCAATTTTGCCTCCCTGTCCCCAATATGGGATGGAAGAATAAAGCCATTTAACTGTATAGCCCTCGACCTGAACGAACTCCTTAGGTTCTTGGGAACAAAGGAGGGATTCGGTCTGAGTGTCGCCCCGCTACGGTCACCCCGGATCAAAAGACAACTCGGGTGCACCGACAGAGCGGCCAGCTCGCACACTCTCTTGGCCGAAGTCAGGGCAAGCAGCAAAGCTGTTTTCAATGACAGTGCTTTCAGGGGGGAGAGCTCCAGAGGCTGAAATGGTTCTGTGACCAGAGCCTCGAGCACCAACGGCAGATCCCATTGCGGGTAGGAGGCATGCACCACTGGGCGCAGTCTGCTGACCCCCTGCAAAAACCGCGTCATAAGCGGCTGACTGAAGGCTGACCTGCCGTGAAATCTCTCATGGCAGGACGAAATGGCTGCTGCATACACCTTAATTGTGGAATGAGCCAGCCCCCTGTCCACCAGTATCTGTAAATAGGACGGAATAGAGCCCAATGTACATGATAGAGACTCTAGACTCCTTTCTTCACACCACCGCTGGAATCCAAACCACTTCGTCCTGTAACAGGCTGTGGTGGATCCTGCTCCTGCTGCCTGGATAGTCTGAATAACTTTCTCAGACAGTCCCTCCCGTCTCAGCCTGTCCCTCTCAGGAGCCAAGCCTGGAGAGGTTGGCCCAGAGTGGGTAACGCCCCTATTGCACCTGCTTCCTGAGACAACGCCCCCCAGACCTGAGGAACCATCCAGGGCTGGCCCACCATCATCATGTCACCTCTGCGTACCATTTTATTTATTTAACCAGATAAAAAGCATTGAGATAAAATATCATTTACAATGCTGACCTGGCCAAGAAGGCAGCAACGTTACACATTATTACATAACACAGACATATGAAATACAGAGAACACAACTAAGTAACCAAAACACGAAAAGCAGTCACTACATTGTGCAAATTTGGGACAGTAAGAAAGTTACACTACTTATTACTGCAAGAGCAGCTGGTGGTAAGGACTTCAGACAACTTCCATTTAAAACATGCTATTGAGACAAGTGCCCTCAGTTTTAGGCTTGATTGAAGGTCATTCCAAGACCAAGGACCATAATAAAAAAGATTCCTTTTTCCAGCCTCAGTCCGCACAGCAGGAACCTGGAACCGTATCCAGGCACTGGATCTGAGGTTGTAAGAGTCACAAACTGGGGCAAATCTGGCACATATGTACAGTGGAAGCTTACCTAAAATGGCTTTATACATTAATAAAAACCAGTGCTGCATCCTACGCATAGTAAGTGAGGACCATCCAGTTAGGCTATACAGTTTGCAATGATGAGTCCTATAGGGTGCATTTGATATATAACGCAGTGCAGCATGGTAGAGTGGGTCAAGTTTGGCCAAAACAGTGGGACGGGCAAATCTATAAATGGTATCACCGTAGTCCAGCTGGGACAGGAATAAGCCAGAGACCAACCTTTTACGGGATGAAGTTGAAAAACAACATTTAAGTCTGAAAAGGAAGCCAAGAGTGAATTTAAATTTCTTTGTTAGAACTTCAATATGGTGTTTGAAGTTCAGATTACTGTCCAACCAAAAGCCCAGATATTTGTAGGTATCGACAAACTCAACAGAGACGCCATCAAGGGTGTCAATGGAGAGGCAAGAGGACGCTGACTTGGGAGCAAAAAGCATTGCTTTGGTTTTCTTACTGTTCAATAGCAGTTTGGAATCAAGAAGTGCATGCTGCAGCGTGATAAAGTCAGATTTTAAATTGGAAAGGGCCATATCCAGGAGCACATGAATATACAATAGTGTCATCAGCATACATATGATAGGTAGAAAATTGCATCTGATTACAAATATTGTTTACATATAATAAAAAGAGTAAGGGCCCCAAAATAGAGCCCTGTGGAACTCCCTTCTCCAAGGTGACAGGGTCAGAGACAGTACTACCCAACCTGACACATTGAGTACGGTCGGTTAGATAACTCTGAAACCAGCAAATGGCATTATGACCGAAACGAGACACCAACATAACATTAGACATAATGTGGTTATCTACAGTGTCAAATGCTTTGGCTAGGTCAGGGGTCGGCAACCCGCGGCTCACGAGCCGCATGCGGCTCTTTAAGCCCTCTACTCTGGCTCCCTTTAGTTTAGACAAAAATAACAAGGAAATAAAATTAAAATATTTGTAGGACTATTTATATTTTGTCGCACGGTTGAAAATGTTTCGTATCTTGTAATTTGTGGTGATACTGTGACACGTAATTTTTTTTTAAAAACGGTTTTAATTAGGTCAACTCAAATATGCGTCATATCCTGCTACGGTCCCGCACCAGCGCCTTTTCTTGCAGGCGAATAACCTGACCCCCGGCTCGATGAGCGAACTATGGATAAATCAAAGAAAAGAAAAGTATGGGAGGAACAGAGGGTTTAATTCTGGGTGGACAGAGTTATCTGCTTTCAAAGCAAACGATGCTGGTTTATCGGTATATTTGATATGTGGAGAGGAGTTGTCAAAGGTGCTGCAGCCTTTACGTATTAGAGGAAAAACACGGAAGAGGAAGAAAGCTGAAGACCTTCAGTCACAATTCAATCAGTTAACTATTTTTAGGGTTTTATTTATTTCAAAGTGGGCCCATTTTAATTATATTCATTTTCTTCAAATGTGCAGAGGACTCCCCAAGTGCTGTGTTGATTTATTTTAAAGTAGGCCTGTTTATTTTTTTTAATTCTCCTTATAAGAGTTCTTTGTTTCTTATTAGAGGTAAACAGTTTTCTATAATATAATAAATAATAAATGCAAAAAAACTGTAGTTTTTGTCTTTGATGTAACAATATTTATACAACTTTATAAGCTATCAAGCTATCAAATATTTGTTGCGGTTCCAGACAAAAACAATTGGTGGAAAAGGGGGAAAAATTGCTCTTTTGGTCAAAAAGGTTGCAGACTTTCAGACTGGCAGTCACAGTACTGTGCTTTGATCTGAATCCAGATTGCATAGGGTTAAGGATGTTGTGTGAAGTTTTAGCTGAGTAGAAACTAGGGTCTCAAGAATCTTTGATAACACAGAAAGATTTGAGATAGGACGATAGTTATTCAACTCAGTGGGATCACCAGCTTTCAAGAGGAGCGATACCAGAGCTTGCTTCCACACAGCTGGCAGTGTGTGAGTGGACAGGGAGAGATTCAAAATATCAGTTACTGGTTGTGCTATAATCTGAGCTGCAATTTTTAAAAAGAAAGGGTCGAGGCCGTCAGGCCCGGCAGACTTTTTAGGATCAATTGAGTGCAAACCCTGTAAGACTTCAGAGACCGAGAAATAAGCGAAATCAAAAACAGGGGAGTTCATCTCTTGACTAGGGCTGTGAGTACGACCATGCAGAGAGTCATGACTTTGCTCATCAAAAATGTGACCAGCCTTTTTGAAGTGAGCATTAAAGGCATTAGACATACCATCTGAATCTGAAATAAAAGAATCACTGACCTTCAGTTTTTGTGAGAAACTAGAAACCTTCTTGTTCTGAAGTGATTTAATTCTTTTCCAGAACTTAGAATGGTCATTAAAACAATCAGTGGTTAAGCTCAGATAGTAATCAGCTTTAGCTTTTTTAATAAGGGCTGAACATTTATTTCTGAGGACACGAAAAAGAAGTCATCACTAGTGTTAGACTTTCTAGCTAAGGACCATTGCTTATTTCGATCATGAATGAGATCAGATAGTTCTCTAGTAAACCATGGAGTGTTCCTATTCTTAACTCTGAATTTTCTAAGGGGGGCATGTCTATTAATAATCGATAAAAAGTGATCAATAAAAAATTGGACGGCAACATCGACAGATGGAATTAACGCTATGAAGTGCCATTTAACCTCCGCCAGACCACACCAAGCGGCGACCTGGGGCCACTAGGATGACTGACAGACGTTCTCGTCTCACCCTCTCCAGGAGGGGGAGAATGAGACGCAGCGGTGGAAAGGCGTAGAGCAGCTATCTTGGCCATGGCTCGTGTGCAAACCTGTCCACCCCCAAGGGTGGATTGTCCTGCCGAGCCAGGGAGAACCACCATTCGTCTGGCAGGGGCCCGCCTCTTGACATGAGGCCGGCCCCCCTGTTCTCCAGTCCCGGAATGTGGGGGGCCTTTAGAAATAAAAACATTCTCTGAGGCCCACAACCACAGGTTCTCCGCTGCGCTAAACAAGGCGGCGAAGCTGACTCCGTCCTGCCTGTTGATGTAAGCCACTGTGGTGCGTTTGTCGCTCCTCACCAGCACATGTTTGCCCTGTAGTAAGGGTTTGAAGTGCTGTAGGAGCCGTACTACTGCCCGTAGCTCTAGAAGGTTGATGTGCCGAGTTTCTGTCAGAGGCCAGCCACCACCTATAGCTCTCTCTAGGCAGGTCCCCCCCCATCCTGTCACGGATGCATCTTGAACACCGTGACGTAGGAGGTCACCCGGGGGGGGGATGGTCACCAGACGTCGTTTGTGCCTCTTGGGATCTAAACGAAGGCAGGAAAACCACCTCTGCAGGCGAGTAAGTAACCCCAGCAGTACCACGAGGTGAGCAGCCACCATGAGACCCAGAGTCTGCATGATGGTCAAAGCTGACACCGTTGCCCCCTGTCACAGTCTGCAAACTGCCTGAAGCAGGGATGCCTGTCTGCTCTCTGACAGGGTGGCGCGTAGTCTGCCTGCATCAAGCAAAAATCCCCAGTTACCCCACCTGCTGGTGAGGTATGGGACTGCTCTTCTTCTAATTGACCGCAATCCACTTGGATCAATTGGGCTGTGTTTGCCTCTTCCCTGGACCTGGCCATGACTATGAGGTCGTATTACAAAACCCTCATGCCATGGTCGTGAAGCGGCTGAAATGCTGTGGCCACACATTTGCTGAACGTGCATGGGGATAGGGAGTAGCCAAACGGTAGTCTGTTGTACTCATAGGCTACCCCCCTGGAAGGCAAAACGCAAATACTTTCTGTGCTTTGGAGCAATTTTCGACATGAAAGTAAGTGTCCTTCAGGTCGATGGTTGTGAACCAATCGCCCAGCTGCCCTAGTTCCAGTAATTGGTCTCCTCCTGGGATGATAGATCTGCCTCTCTTAAGCCCCTGAATGGAGGAGGGACGCTGCAAAACTGGAGTGAGTAACCCAGTTTCAGAGTCCTGTCCATCCATTCTGTCAGTACACAGCTAAGCTTCCATTCCCCATAAGACTGTGTTAGGGGACCTGCAAGCAGCTGTGGAGTCGCAGCTAAGAAGCTGTAGCACTCTCTGGCGGCCCACTCCGCCGCCAAACCTTCATAAAAGGAAGATTGGCTCATGAGGGGCTGACACAGAAAGGGCCGATTTTCTACAGAGGTCCTTGAAGGCACCGCGGCACGCCCTCGGGGGGGCCGCGCCCCCCGTCATAATGCCGTCTCTTTGAAACGGACATTATGGGGAAATGTGGAATTGTGGAGAGAGATGACTCTTACTCTGGGATAAATGCAATCGTTTTTACTGAATGTATTTTTCACACACACACATCACTCTAGAACTAGGGTTACAATACGTAACCCACCGTTCTTCTGTGGAGGTCCCTGAACGCACCGCGTCCACTCGCCGCGCGCCTTCGTATTGATGCTGTGTTATACATTCAACGATGAAACGCATTAATATTATTATTATACCATTACTATTATACCAGGCAAGGTGTGTTTTCTGACAACAGCACGCCGGCAATAGCGTCTCTTGAACCTGCACAGTGCTTTGACAGCACTTTCTGCGGTTTATTCCACTCACGTGCGTGCGCCCACCTGCTGGCTCCTTTACTGGAGTTTACAGCGGGGCGGCGAGTGTGGGACAGTGTTCTGTCCTCTGAGGATGAGCAAGAAGCAGCATACGCCAAGCTGCGACTACTCCTCATCCACGTGACCAAGGAAATCGATCCAAAGAGCCCTTCCGTAAACACGGGGGCTCCCAGGAAATCATCACGGTCATTTTGGAAAGTGCCATGCGGCGTGATCCCCCCAACACACCCGTGTTCATTTGAAGCCGTCCTGTCACGCGGCAGCGGAGCAGAGGCTCTCTGCCCAGCCTGCTGCCTGCTGGGAGCAGATGGCCACGCTCCGCCGCCATGGTCATCACCTAGGGCACATGTGTCAAACTCAAGGCCCATGCCCTGTTGTTTTCGTAGACAACAGGGCATGTTTGTTTTTTTCTTTGAGGGAAATAGTTTTTTTTTAGCTGTTGTTGGCCTGTGGAAAAATGTAATCATAAGAAATGACTCGGGAAAAGCTGCAGATAGAGCCATATGAAATGAATGCAACTGATTATTTAATGTTTAATGTTGTTTTTATAGGCAATCATTTAATCTTTGTTAGTTCCAGGTTTAATATGTGCAATAAGTTCATTTCAATACGTTTTGCAATAAACATTGAACCAGTCCGGCCCTCGACTAGTACCCATTTTTTTATTTTGGCCCACTGTGTATTTGAGTTTGACACCCCTGACCTAGGGGGAAGTACAGACCTGAGCGGTGGACTTCCATGGACGCCGGACCCGGAAGTGCCCGACAACGAGAAGTCCTCGTCATCCTCCTCCCCGGCAAATGGAGCCATCCGCCCCGCTGGAATGGCGAACGTGAATGGCACCGCCTCGGCCATATCCTGGTCCCCAAACACTCGAAGCAGAGGTGGTGGGGACTGGCGCCCACTATTAAGCCAGGGCACGAAGGACAGGCCCGTGTCTCTAGAAGTGGCGACTCCATGAAGGTATGATAACTCTTTCTTCTTCTTTCAAACGTTTTACTTTCTCTGCTTCAGTTGTTGCTCGCTCGCTGAAGACAGTAGAGATGGGTGAGTCCTGATTCATCCAGGTAATTAACCCGGATCCTGGTAATGAGCTGGTCGTGACGAGTCTCCCCTCTCCATTAACCCGAGTCCTTTGAGTCCTACACCTGGTGACGTACAAATTAAAACTATAAATTGCGTCACTCGCTACTCTCCTTATAACATGTAAAATCACATTACAACGTACCCCAGTCCATCTGCCTAGCCTTTAGCAAGTAGGATAGCTGCCAGAAGTTATCGTTTGGCTCAGGGGAGTGGACGCGGATCAGTGAAACTTCCTGCAGACTCGTGCGGACTCAGAGCCGTAACCGTAGAAGATCCAGAGATCCAGAGTTCCAGAGATCCAGAGATCCAGAGATCCAGAGATCCAGGCAGACTCATCATGCACGAGTCAACAGCAGACTCAGATTCGCAAATCCTGACTCACTGAATCATGGGAACTTCCTTCACTTCCTGCAGACTCGTGAGTCGTGGGGACTCAGAGAGCCGTAGCCGTATAGCAGATCCAGAGATCCAGACCATACATCCATGATCCAGACTTGTTGTGCACGAGCATAGCGCGGGAACTGGGAAGTCATTTTACTTAGGGGGTGCGGACAAAAGTGGGGAGAGATTTCAACAACAGTAACATGAAGTTTTTCAAATGTACACCATTCGCAGCCCCGCCTCCAGCACCCTACTTCCCGCGGCTATTGTGCACGAGTCAACAGCAGACTCAGAGATTCGCAAATCCTGACTCACTGTGCAAAACATAGCAGACTTGTGCGGACTCAGAGCCATAACCGTATAGCAGCAGATCCAGAGATCCAGCAGACTCGTCGTCATGCACGAGTCAACAGCAGACTCAGATTCGCCAAATCGTAAAAACCCCCTTTTTTTTTGTGATCAACATTTTTTATTAAAGCAGAAGACAATGTGTAGCGGAGGTTAATGTAATGTTAGTTTAATATGCTCGTGAAATGCAACAACTTTTCGGTTTCACCGGTAGGATTTCTACGCACTTGGTGATGCTGACTCATATCAGGACTCGTATGATCCGGATCTCTGACTGACTCAGAAGACTCCGAGTCCGTAAAAGGATCCGGATTTGCCATCTCTAGAAGACAGTCAGGAGGCGTGGCCGCCTTATATACGGTGGGCTTGCGCACGCATTCAGGTAGGCCCGCCCCAAGGGGCCGTGAACGTTTATAGATATCTCAGTAGGTGAATGCTCGCATAGTATGGTTAAGAGGTAGTACCCATAGAGTCCAGTAGAGGGCAGAGCCTGTGTAAAATATAACCACCCTTCAATGATGGGATCGTAGACTAAAAGCTTTAGGAATCCAAACTATAACATATAATAAGTACCCTGTATCAAGATTGATGCAAAACAAGTTAAATTTGACCTTTTTAGAGAGGTTTAGAGAAAAAAAACCCACTTCTGGGGCCTTTTTAACCGTTAGAGCCAATATAATCGAGGGGAAGTTCCTAAAATCCATCTCAACATTACCCATTGATGAATAAGTGATGCGTAGCCAGAATGCCCAAAACCGGAAGCTGTCATACACTCTCGTAGCTATCATAGCAGCTATATATGAAAACTCAGTTTTCGCCATAAATATGACGATGGATTATCAGTAATCATTTCAAAGTGACACAGACACATTGGATTAACCTATGGATTAACCTTCAGCAGCGTTTTTATCGTTTTAATGCCATTGAACACAACTTTTGATCAGAAGAACAGCAAAGGTAAGACTATTTGCCGTTTTTGCTCCGTAAAGCTACATCGTGTGATGTCTGGGTTCACTTCCCCTGCCGCGAGTTTTGATCACACAGTGATGATACTTATACCTCTAGAATATGTGGAATCTCGGCTATATAGCTGATATCTTGTTTGTGCAGATCCGATAAGTAATAAAGTATTTTACCGTGAGTTCTGTGCTAAGTGTGTTAGCATTTTTTCGCTCAGGGCTCATTTAGACGCTTCTTGTGTTTTGTTTCGGTAAAAATGGTTCGTACCGTCAGTTAGCTGAGTTTCTTCCCGTTAAGTGGATATGACACATTCATAGTTTGTTAAATGTTACGAAGCCCTCAGACGCTCTTTCTTGCAAGATGTTGCGTTTTGTTGCATGGGGCTTAACTGGACTCGAACATTTAAAAAAGTTAATTAACCACTAATGTTCTGATGACTATGAACTGATTTTTAATATCGTGTATACAGTGCTTAACCACTTTGGGTCATATTGGTGATTGTACTTAAACATTTTTACTGAATCTGTCTGACGCTGGTCTGACGTCATCAAGTACGTGCTCCGCCCCCCACGTGCCCAGACGTCCTCCTTCACCAGAGTCCGCCATTACAGCTGCTCGCCTCGGATGAAAATCCTGAGACTCCCAGCAGCTTCTACTGAAGCCTTCCGAGTAAATCGCCAGAACGCCGACACCTCCTCATCTCCACCGCTCCCATGTTTTCTTTTCTGCTGCCATAAGTTAGTCTCTCTGCGTTTGTGCGCTGGGCTAATGCTAATGCTAATAATGCTAATGCGAGGATAATAAAATGGCGGCTTCACAAAAGTTTTTGGGAGTTTTACGGGGCGTGGTTTGCAATCCGCCCAGCCAATCAGAAATAGGAACCTTTTTCTCCCTGCTCTCTAGCAGGGACGGTAAAGGGGGTAAAAAGGTTCTCATGAACTAATTTTAGTTCCGGATTTTTTTGGTGTGAATGCAACATTTCGGAACTATATCGGAACTAAAGTGGGAAAAGTACTGCGGTGTGAACGCGCCTATTGCAGGTGAAACGAGCTTAGCATGCAACAGTTTTCTCAGGCTTCTAAGCATACTTTCCCCACCTTGCTGATTGCACTCACTGCCGGAATATTGATCCTCTCTTTGGCCGCGCTACTCTGTTGAGTTACGTCTTGTCTTTGCACAGTATTTAAATTATGTTGTTTTATTAATTTCTGCATCTAATGCACTTTGTGTTGCATGGTGTGTTAGTTTGTGCATGTTTGATTCGAGCTCTTGTTAGCTACATTTATTATATCTGCCTCACTTAAAAAATGATTTAAACGTGAAAGACAGTATTTTTATATTCTCAAAGTGGAAAATATGTGTTGCAAAAGTTCTCGGTGAAACTTGAAGGAGTGTTTGTAGATGTGTAAAAAAACATATATATTGTTTGGTAAATGGTTTATTGTCACTTAATAAAACAGTGATTTGCATTTAAATTGTCAGTGCTTTTTAATGTTGACTAAAAATATTAACTTGGGGATTTTGAGTTACAGTTACTTAAAAATATTTATGTAATCTGTTTCAAAAAATGTTTTAGGTACTCTACATTCAGTTTTGAATACTACTCAAGTGAAGTTTTTAATTAATATTGGGGTTTATACAGCACATTTTTATTTATTTAAAGATAATACAAATATTTAAGTTAAATATACTTGATTTTCACATGTACTGTGCTAACAAATACCTAGTTCAAAAGATATGAAAATGTTTAAGTTAACAATACTTAACTTAGGGAGGCGTGTGGCGCAGTGGATAGAGCCTTGGTGTTGGGATCAGGGGGTCACAGGTTCAAACCCACCTGCAGTCAGCATGTTGTTGTTCCCTGAGACACTTCACCCCAAATTGCTCCTGTGGGGATTGTCCACAGTATTGAGTATGTAAGTCGCTTTGGATAAAAGTGTCTAACAAGTAACATGTAATGTACTTGATCTTTATATGTACAGTGTTAACAAAATTCTTAGTTAAAATAACTTAATATATAGTGTTTCTTTAACTTAAAACAATATGTTTGTGTCACTTCAAATGACTAGTAAATAGAACTCAATTAATAAGATTATACTTGAACTTAAAACATTTAAGTTAAGGTATAAGTGTTACTCGAAAATGTTGATGTAATCAGTTTCAAAAAATGTTTTGAGTTGTATTAACTTGTCGGGTTTTACAGTGCAGTATATTCTCATGTGTTTTATTGTTGGTGTATAGCAGGCATGGGCAAACTAAGTGTAACGACTGAATGAACACAAGTAGAGGACTCAATAGCACGACTCAGAGACAGAGGCTTAGGATGCAAAAAAGGGTCTTTATAGCCAAGGTTCGGTACACGGGAGATCAGTCAGTAAGGCTACCAAAACAGACGAGGATTAGGCAGGGACCGGGTCAGGACACGAAGCTGGGTCAGGTACACGTGGAATCAAGATACTAGGAATAAACACTGCTGGAACGCTAGGAATAACAAAGACGAACTGGCACTGAGGGGAATGTGGATGCAGACTAAGTAGACAGAGGGAGAGATGATAATGGGGCACAGGTGAGGCTAATTAAGGATGGGAAGCAGGTGGAGTTCAATCAAGGGCAGGAAAGCTGAAACTGAAATGAGAGAAACAAAAATGAAAACAGGAACAATAACAAAAACGTCAACATGCTGGCTAGGGCCTTACACTAAGGCCCGCGGGCCATATACGGCCCGTTGGGCTTTTTAATCCGGCCCGCCGAATATTGGTACAAAATTGTCAAAATTATAGTAAAGACCGCATTCATTTTGCCTTTTTCCTGCAATACCCGGCATTTCAGTTGATCCCACTAGATGGCGCACTCTAGACACAATTGACCTTTGCTGGAGTCTGGCCCCACTCGGCAACCCGGCAAGATCTAAGAACCAAATACGTGACGCTTACATTGGAGGGGGTCGAGATTAACCTGAGCAATAACAGTTCATGGCGAGTACAGCGAATACAAGTTGTAACAAGCAGTAGCGCTGAGCAAAGTGACTAGAACGCAACCACACACTTATAAAAAACACTTATATAAAGTCAGGTAACACTAACCAGGCTTAGTGTGATTCTGTTTATTTACCTTACTTTAATGACCATCCGTTCACTGTTATTGACCATTGTGAAGAGGCAGACGTTTTCCTGTTGTTTTGTATTATTGCAGCTATCGGATGGAATCAATACATGGGCTACATGTGGCCATCACAAGTAAATCATGACGAAAACTACGCCGGTAAAATATGCGTGTAGAAAACGGCTTATGCCACAATATGATAGCAACAAGTAGTCAAGATAGTCTGATTAGCTTCGGTTGCTATGCTAACATCACCTGTAGAATGCCAGAGAAACTTTCATAACAGCGTTGTGATGCCAAACAGCTTTCAGACTGAAACACATTCACTGATGGAGATGGGGGATATTTATCAGCTGCTTGTGTGACAGTCGGACAGTGAATACTTTACAGCGGCCGCTGCCGCGAGTTAACAGTAGAATAAACTCCGGTAGACGAGCAGCACTGCAGCGGTAATGCCGCTGAACCACATTAATAAACAATGCACCACGGCACTCTGGAGAAATGTATAAGGTTGGAGAAGTAGTTCTTTAATTTAATCTGGCTTCGTATGATTAAAAACTACCCGACGCAGTCCTCTATTGATGTTGTTGTGAGCGGTGTTGTGGAGAAAATCAGCGACGTAAAACGCTGTGTGGGTCATAAGAAGGCACGTAAACGGTTACGTCATGACGCAAACGATGACGCAATGACGCAATAATTCACCTTTGAACCTAATTCACCTTTGAACCTGCATCTGTAACAATGAGTGGACCAAAGAAAAGAAAAGTTGACAGTGAGTGCCGAGTGTTTAATGAGGAGTGGACAGCTAAATATTTTTTCACCGAAGTGCGATATAAGGCTGTATGTCTTATTTGCCAAGAAACCGTTGCAGTTTTCAAAGAATACAATATCAGCCGCCACTTTTCCACCATCTGCTACTGGCCCGGCCCGTCTGTCAAATTGTAAAACTCATAGTGGCCCCTGAGCAAAAAGTTTTCCCACCCCTGGTGTATAGGATACTGCCTGAATATGCTTCATGAGAGTCAGGTTTTCCTATCAATAAAATCCTTTCTGATCCTAAATATCTTGGTTTCTTCTTTTCTAAGGTCACATTGTTCTGTTGTCTTATGCCCCTTTCACACCAACGCGGTTCCAGGGCCGGTTCGGAGCTAGAGCCTGATAAGCACCGGTTTTTCCTGTTCACACCACAGCGGAGCCGGCTCTTTTCCCCAAAAACTAGTTCTTACGCAAGCTCCAAAGAATGGTCGGTCTATATCAGGGGTGCCCAACCTTTTTTGAACCGAGAGCTACTTTTAAAGTTGCCAGTCTGCCGAGATCTACCAGTCCAAATAGAGAGGGGGGGGGGGGGGGGCTGGGGTGCTAGTGAACTGTCAACTGGGGGGGAGCCTCGCTGCAGGGAAACGGCAGACCTCTGTTGGTGCAACTTCAATGATGCCTTTTAAAAAAACATAAAAAATTAAGGGCGGTGACGGCCGTCAGCGAATTGAGCCGGCCCTGGGCGACCGGCTGTTCTGTGATTCTCCAGATTCTACAGATAGCCAGTCCGCGGAGGGTGGAAAATACATACCGGAAGTAAAAAAAGACGTGCAACGGGATGGTGTTCCCAAGGGAAACAAAACTTAAGATAGCCCTCAACATGTCTATGTGCCAATAGTGAGTTTTCCCCAAAAGCTGTTGCCATGGCAACACATCCCTCGCCATAAAACACGATATTGCTATAACTCCTATGAAAATTGTCAAAAAGTGCTCAAACTTCACATGTATCTCTCATTCAGACCAATGGAAAGGCTCTCCTCTCACTGATTACTGCACATCACCATGGAAACCTTTGATCTCTGGGCTCACACAGGTGTCATGATGATTTGTTATGATTAGGTGCTCAGCACAGAAACAAACACTGACAAACACACTGGACTTTAACAGACTGTCTCAGCCTATTATTTTCTGTCTGATGGAGACTTCATACTGACTTCAACATGTTCCACATATTTTATACATTATTGGTGACGTATGGTTTTAGTTGAAAAGTTTGCAGTCAATATATTCTGCTGCTTTCCCAAGCCTTTTTACTTTCTTTTCTCTTCTTATACACATTCATTCACTACTACTTACTCTGATATTAACTCCTTCAGCCTACTTTCAGCTGCAGAAACCATTCAACTATTACTTATTCAGCTATTTCAGGACATTGAGGCTATACATGTTGTTGTTTATACCTTTTTTAAAGCTTTTCTTTTAAATATTAAGCTTCTTCACTATTTTTCCTACTCTTCCAGTTTAACATTTCACTTTCAAGTTTTCAACAAAGTCATTGCAATGCATTTGAGCTGTAACAATTTGATTAAAATCATTTCACTTTACTGCATTTCTCCGCTAAGTTCAGCAACACACTTACTTGGTCTCTGTAGCTAAAAGCAGCTACAGAGACCATTCAGCTAATAACATATTCAGCTTTTTCTGCATTTTCAGCTAAATTCAGCCACAAATGTTCACAGTTTACAAACTTTACAGCACTCGCACGCATTCTCTGCAGGAAATGCATTTTCTAGTTATAGTTATTATTGGAGTCCCTGAAAATAATTCTGCTATATTATTTTCTTCATTTGAGGATTAGATACAGTATCTGTTTATTTACTCAACGGTTTGTGTAATTCACCTTTTTTTGGCTAGGATCCGGGGTGGTTTTAGCATATGTTACACATTGCACCTTTAAAATGCATGTGCTTTTGCCAATTTAGGTATTCAGAAAAGTGATGTCCCTACCTATAATAACATCCAGAAATCTGTGTTTACAGGCTAAACTGTCGCTCCCTCTCACACTCACAATGCCTAATGTTTGCATATAAACGTGACAGTAACTTCATGAATATAAAGAAATGCATGAATGCTCATTTAGGTAACCAAGGGGTTAAAACACAGCAAGACAATAGGCAAATTCATTGTAGTCCAAAGTATTAAGGCCCGACCACACAGGCTGATTTCAGCATATCATTTGTTTAGGCTGTTGGCCGGTTATCTAAACTAAGCATCTGATCAAAAGTCATGGCAGAGCAAACTAGTCCACTCACTCATATTCACTGACAGACATATTACAGACCTATCGCTGAACATCCCTGTGACACACGCAACTATAAGCACTTTGAATGTTCAATAATAATGAGAAGATTTATTGACCAATTGATATTATTGATATAAAACAACGGTTTTGCCTGCTGATTGTTTTTTTTAATTTATGTTTTTGTTCATGCTCAGCCTCATGGAAAATGAAGGCCCCTCTCAAACAAAGTGACAGCCACGTCTTGAGGGAAACAAAATGTCTTCACACACAAAGCCTTAAGGATATGTATTTGGCCAGAGAAAGATTCAGCTATATGAATGCACAATACAAACTGTGAGACAACAATCATTAACTTCCTCGTTGGGAACATTTCTTATGAAATGGAAAATTAAACTAAACAAAAAACAGGCTGATAAGCTAAAAACATTGTATTAGTGTAAATTAACACAGGCATCCTGCATCATGCAATGATTTGTACGTGCTTGATTTTGACTTTAGTTAGTTTGCTCATAAATTAATATTACTTATTCACTTTTAATTGACAATTCTATATTTCAAATGTCAGATTATTCAGTAAAGTTAAATAATCTTGTTAAAAAAATAATACACTATTGTGATTGAGGTTTCTCTTTTACTCTTGTTTGCTAATTCATGACGTAACACTGTGTGTTATTAGAGTTAGATAGTGTCCTTTGGGCACCAGGAAAAGCGCTATATATAAATAACATGTATTATTATTATTAAATTAACATTTAGCAGGAATAAAATAAAAAGTATAGTCGCACTTCAAGCCCCAGAACACCTTGCGGGGCAGAGGAGACGCTACGGGCGGGGATTGGCTGTCACATGGCACATCCGGCTCGCCGCGTCATTGGTCGGCGGTGAGGAGTTCAGCTGCTGTGTGATGTGAACGGCGCTAACTACTTTGTTTTTAACTCCAGAGGCTACAGACAGGGCCGAGCCACTCCCAGGAAGTATATCCAGCCGAGCTCCACCACACCGAAGCACGGTGCGCGGCCCCGCGAACTGTTTTTATCAACTGTACCCTGATAACGTTAAGGCACGTTTGATTAGAGCTTGTGTAACGGAAATCTGTGCGGTGAGCAAAGTCTCACTTATTTACCCCCGCGGAGCCCTGCACAACTCTCGCTAACGGTAGCTCACAGCATAACGGTAAGTTAGACGCTCCTGTCAATTAAACACTTTATCAAGCTCTGTCCTGTCTGGCACTTTTCGCTTTCTTTACAAAAAGTCGCTATTTGTCTTTAGTTTATCGCTCAGTGATAACTAGTATTGTATTGTAAGGAAAGTACTATCCGTGTTAGGCAACCCTTCAGAACACACAGCATGCAAATAGCTAAAGCTTGTGCTGAAGTGATTCATTGATAACCAGGTTGCACTTGATTTGAGTATTTAAATTATTTGCTACTTTGTTCTTCTACCCCACTACAGTTCAGAGGTAAATGGTGTACTTTTACTCCACTACATTTATTTAATACCTTCAGTTACTTTACAGATCTGGATGAATGATGTGAAATATAATCAAGTCTTAAATCAGACTTTAGTTCCACCTGGAGTAAATCCACAAGCTACCCTGCAGTATACAAAGTCATTCAAACTAGCTGCACCTTTACCAGCTTTGAGAACACTTTAATGATCAATCATTATAAAACATATCATATATATTATTCTGAAATGGACCAATCTGCAAAATTACTGCTTTTACTTTTGGTACTTTAACTATATTTTGATCCCAATACTTTTCTACTTTTACTTGAGTAACATCTTGAATGCAGGACTTTTACTTGTAGGAGAGTATTCCTACACTCTGGGACTTTACTTGTACTCAAGTTCAAGATCTGAGTACTTCTTCCACCGCTGAGTTGTTACAATATACCAAACAGCCAATTTTTGTTGAGATGAATTTTAGTTTCCTCATCTTAAAAGTGAAACGATACATTGTCCATCATTTAGATTTAAATTTGAATGTAAACTATTTGTAAAAAGCATGCAAATAGTTAAATCTCGTGCTAAAGTGATACATGTAGTAGATTAACATAACAATTCCAAACGTGAACCTCCACTTAGTTAGAAAGTAAATGTCATTTTAAATAATAGCTGTCCTCATTGACCCTTAGAGACACACATAGACCCTCTTTTTTACCTCACATTCGACAGTTTAAAGTGTACAAGTGCTTAAAACAGGATGGTTATAAATGAGGACCATTCCCAGGCTCTATTTTGTGTCATTCCAATTGATGTTTAAGTGAAAAACATGCCGGTTTCTAGTGTTTCTCTTCATCTACAGCAGGGGTGTCAAGCTCATCGCGGGCCACATTAGCATTATGGCTGCACTCAAAGGGCCGGTTGTAACTATATAAATATACATATATAAATATATAATATATATATATAAAATACAGTGTTTCCCCTAGGATGGAGTCATAGCAGCGGTGCTAAGGCACGCGGGCCCAGCAAAATGTGAGCGCGGCGCGCGTGGACATTTTAAGTGTGTGCGCGTGCGAAGTGCTTCCCGCCATTATGTTTCTATGTGTCTGCCAGCACAAGAAAGACACATACATCATTAAAGGCTTCAAATGTATTCAGTATTGTATGAACATAATTGGTGGTTGGACATCACATCCTCTAGGGGGGTCCGGGGGTATGCCCCCCGGGAAGATTTTTTTTTACATTTTAATATAAAATGCTTCAATCTGGTGCACTTTGAGCACACAATGACTAGAGACTAGATCTAACTCTAAACACCCATATGAAAAAGATCGTTTTACATTTTAATAATCAAATAATTGAACATACCAATAACCTACCATAGCCAATAACACATATGTAACTTATTTTAGTTGTTCATTTACATCACTTTCATCTGGCAATTTTTTAGTCTTTTTTCTTCTAATTTTTTATGTCTGCTTCAACTTGCTGTTGTCTGTCTTGTCAGGCAGTTTTCCTTCAGCTCTGAAAATGACAGCTTTCCCGCGTATCGGTGGCTCGAAAAGTTGCCGTGAGCGCTAGGGGGCAGCACTTATAATTTTTTTAATAAAAAAAAAAAAAAAAATTCTTTTATTTTTTTTATCTGCAGGGGGCTTGCGCCGCTGCTGAAAACATATAGGGGAAACACTGAAATAATGTATTATATTACATTATTGCCTCTGAATTGGATTATTATCGGATAGTATAATAACTTAGTAATTAACTACGTCTGAAAGCAGAAGTCCAGGGCAAATAATTGCAAGTCTCTTCAGTGGCATGTCACGAGATGCATTGTGGGACATGTAGTTTATGGGCAACCTGCTTCTGTAAAGTGTCATGTAACCGTATAATAAACTTATTATATTCTTTGCAAGCTCTCGCAGGCCACATAAAATGAAGTCTCGGGCCAGATTTGGCCCCCGGGCCTTGAGTTTGACACCCCTGCTCTACAGTATGTAAATATGGGTTCAGGTAATCATCATCAACAGCAATGTTTGGATTGTCATTTGTTTTTGTTTTCAGATTTGGTGCTACATTTAAGCATTGTTGACTATTTAAGAATGAATTGAAATTGCAAAAAATCCCTCCAAAATGCCCCTTTAGACACGCAAGGACACAGTTTCCCATGTGAGACCCACATGTGGCCGATCTATTGATCCATTCAGGGTGAGCGCACTCACAGGTTCTGGCAGGTGGGGTAAAATATATGGGCTCGTGTTTCTACAATGCTCAGATAATGCCAGCTTTTGGAAACTAACCCTTTTAACTCTTCTCTTTACTTTAAATGTTGCCTAATTCTGTGTAGCACACACATGCTTGCCTACCTCAAACTTCCTGTGAAAACCACACAGACCAGAGATCTTTGTCTATATGTGCCATAACTCACAACAGGGCAGTTTCTCTGCTGCAAAACAGTCGAAAAGAAACACTTTGACATATTGATCTCTAACAAAAAATCCCAGGAGGAGTCAAACTGTTATTGATTCAGAGAGAAAAGTAAACATTAAAGGTCCCATGTCATGGCCATTTCTACTGATCATAATTCCATTGTTGAGGTACTAGAATAGATTTACATTGTTCCATGTTCCAAACTCACATTGGTTTCTCATACAGCATCTCTGTAAAGTATGTGTATTCACTCTCTGTCCTACACGGCTTGTTGGAGCTCCTGCCCCCCCCTCCCTATGAGCCCACTGTGCTCTGATTGGTCAGCTCGCCCACTCTGTTCTGATGAGTCCACCACCGTTACAGCTGAACATCAGTGTTTATGTGTTTCAATGGCGTTTGTTAGCAACCAGGAAATGACACCAGTAATGACAAACAGATGAGAATGCTGCGTGGGGTCTGGGTGCCGTGTTGGCGGGACGTTGCGGGGCTCGCTGCTGCGAGGAGCGGACAGTGTGAGCTGGGTTACTGGTGTCGTTTCCTAGTTGCTGCGTGGGGTCTGCGAGACAGCGAGATACCGCAGAGCTCAGCCTGAGCACACACACACAGTGTGTGTGTGTGTGGTGTGTGTGTGTGTGTGTGTGTGTGTGTGTGTGTGTGTGTGTGTGTGTGTGTGTGTGTGTTGTGTGTGTGTGTGTGTGTGTGTGTGTGTGTGGTGTGTGTGTGTGTGTGTGTGTGTGTGTGGTGTGTGTGTGTGTGTGTGTGTGTGTGTGTGTGTGTGTGTGTGTGTGTGTGTGTGTGTGTGTGTGTGTGTGTGTGTGTGTGTAGCTCCGCAGCTCCGCGGATTGGTCCATTTGGACGTAGTTACGTCAATATGCCCTGGAAGAAACAAATGGAAAAAGAGAAATCCCCAACGAGGCGTTCTGGGGCAGCATAGACAGGTCTTTTCTGTGTTAGAGATTTACTCGCTACAGGGTGTACTTTGAGGGTTTGTGACTCTGCAGATCGTTTACATGCAGAAAAAGCTACATAACACAAGGGGATGGGTAATAACTGGAAAAGCATTTATTATTTATTTATTTAAAAGCATATGATGGGACCTTTAACATAACGCAAATATCTAAACCTTGGACTTGGGTTTAGCCTGCTATCTCATTATGTAATGTATGTTCTCTGTATTTTCCTTCTCAGATCCATCATGAATTTCATCCTGGAAACCCTGCAAGTCCTCCTGATGTCCATCTGGTACAATCTGGAGTCCTTCGTCCACCTGTTTGTGCCCAGGAAGAGGAAGAACATAGAAGGAGAGGTGGTCCTGATCTCTGGGGCGGGCAGTGGGATCGGTCGCCTCATGGCTCAGGAGTTTGCGGCTCTCAACACTGTGCTGGTGTTGTGGGATATTAACCAGGAGGGGATGAAGGAAACGGCCAGGCTGGCTAAAGAGAGCGGAGCCAGCAGAGTGCACTACTATCTGTGTGACTGCAGCGACAAGAACGAGGTTTACAGAGTGGCAGACCAGGTAAGGTTCCTGAAAACTATTATATTTACACTGGAAGTCGGGGTCGGAACTGGGAATAAGTCACACCCCAGTTCCAGTAGCTGTCATGTCGGGTTACCCATTGTTAGCAATACCGTTTGATAACTACTTTATTTTGTGAATACAAACGTCATAGCAACATATCCACAGATAAAAGATGAGCAGAACCATATGTACAGTTGATTTAATGTGAAACAAATAACACAGAAGAGCTATAAATGGCATATTATCAAAGGGTTCTCTTAATGTTCATATGCAGATAATCCATTTTAAATCATGATCTCGGGTATGGCGAGCTATCTCCTATCTCAGAGGGCGCGTCATTTCTGACTGGGAACTCGGATACTCCCACTTCCCAGTACAACTGGAACACAGCATATCTCCATTGTATCATCTGACCATGCTGGCCTGTTAGCCTTTTAGCTTATTGTAGCCTGTTGGGGTATGCTAGCTGACAAAAAGATTTATAGACCAATATTTAGTATCAGTTACAAAAGTAGTTGTGCTCACATCAAGTCTGATACTCCAAAAAAAACATCGAAATCAGAACATCAGGTTAGCTAGATCAGGGGTTCCCAACCTTCTTTCCCAAGAGCCCCCCCAAATGACTCCTGTTGGAAGTTGCGCCCCCCCCCCCCCCCACACACACACAAGGGGGGGGGGCGCAACAGCGGTAATTAAAGTTTCAAAGTCTCAAAAATGCTACAACTAGGCCTACTGTCACTGGATGAATGTGAAGTATTTTGTTGAAGGAGGATGAAAGCGTAATTAAGGAGCACTATTGGAGTGACTTTGTTATTGGACTCAGGATTAATTCATTTGGATCCCCGCTGTATGAGGAAATGAAAGGACGGCGCACGTGGAAACAATTCACAAAGGGATTAAACTGTTTAAAACACATGCTCAAAGTAAGCCGGATTTTGCCGATGTGTTTATGTGGATTCAAAAGTCGTAAATAATCTACAAAATGGAGGAGACCGATCTGATCGGAGCAACTGTGACAAATAATCTAACTGAAACTGGCATGGACAATGACTGTTTTAAAAATGTGCTTATCCAGACAAGCCCGGTTTGGACACTTTACGGGCAGAAGAAACATTTCTATTAAAGAAAGAATTATACATTTCTTTCTTTTTATGCCTTTATTAGCTACTAACTTGAATTTTTATTAAAATTAATTAATCAATAATTTTTTACATTTCATTGTAATGTAGAGACAAGGCTTTTAGCGACAATCATGTATTGCGTTACAATTATATGTAAAAAAAAAAAAGAAAAGTCTAAATATGATATTTGGCCTCAAATCATCTGAGGCCTGGCGCGCCCCCTGCGATCTTTGGCGAACCCCCAGTCGGGGCGCGCCCCCCAGGTTGGGAACCACTTAGCTAGATTATCTAAACAGCTTGAAATATTTTTAGGGATACTGACATTGATATTATGGATACTAAAATCTAGGGTTTGGTGATATTTCAAATATTATATCACAGTTCTTTTAGGCTAAATGGCGATATACAATATTCAAATTTTAAAAAGAATCCCTATGAATGCTCCTTCAGTTTTTTTCAACTCATGCTAAACTAAATACACCAATATGCAAAAGTAAGAACTGGCTGAGCTGGTTTGAAAAGAAACAGCCGCAGATTATCTCAAGGTTCTTTATTTATCATACGAACATAGCTACAGTGTAGTTATGCCGATGAAAATCTTGTGTCACAGGCTCCTCCAACAGTGCAACACAAAACACAGATAAACAGAACAAATATAGTGCAAGTAAATAGTAATACAAAAAGAAAAATAGTGCAATAAGAGTCTATATGCAAGTTATTGAAATAGGATATATAGATAAATAATTTGTATGTAGCAGACAAATGAATATTAGGGATGTTGTTTCAACAGTTCAGGTGTTGAACAGCTTTTGCTTCAACAGTTCAGGTGTTTAACAGTCTTATTGCCTGTGGGATGAAACTGTACCTGAGTCTGGTGGTTTTAGTCCGGATGCTGCGGTACCGCCTGCCAGACGGCAGCAGACAGAACAGTTTGTGGCTGGGGTGATGGGGTCTTTTATAATCCGGAGGGATTTCTTCCTGAGGCGCTGGGAGTAAAGGTCCTCCATGATGATGATGATGGTGATGTTCTGTGCAGTTTTCACCACCCTCTGTAAAGCCTTACGATTGAGGGCGGTGCAGCTGCCGTACCAGGCCATGATGCAGCCAGTCAGGATGCTCTCTATGGTGCACCTGTAGAAGGTCAGGATCCTCTCTATGGTGCACCTGTAGAAGGTCAGGATGCTCTCTATGGTGCACCTGTAGAAGGTCAGGATACTCTCTATGGTGCACCTGTAGAAGGTCAGGATCCTCTCTATGGTGCACCTGTAGAAGGTCAGGATGCTCTCTATGGTGCACCTGTAGAAGGTCAGGATCCCTCTATGGTGCACCTGTAGAAGGTCAGGATCCTCTCTATGGTGCACCTGTAGAAGGTCAGGATCCTCTCTATGGTGCACCTGTAGAAGGTCAGGATCCTCTCTATGGTGCACCTGTAGAAGGTCAGGATCCTCTCTATGGTGCACCTGTAGAAGGTCAGGATCCTCTCTATGGTGCACCTGTAGAAGGTCAGGATCCTCTCTATGGTGCACCTGTAGAAGGTCAGGATGCTCTCTATGGTGCACCTGTAGAAGGTCAGGATCCTCTCTATGGTGAACCTGTAGAAGGTCAGGATCCTCTCTATGGTGCACCCGTAGAAGGTCAGGATGCTCTTTATGGTGCACCTGTAGAAGGTCAGGATGCTCTCTATGGTGCACCTGTAGAAGGTCAGGATCCTCTCTATGGTGAACCTGTAGAAGGTCAGGATCCTCTCTATGGTGCACCCGTAGAAGGTCAGGATGCTCTTTATGGTGCACCTGTAGAAGGTCAGGATGCTCTCTATGGTGCACATGTAGAAGGTCAGGATCCTCTCTATGGTGTACCCGTAGAAGGTCAGGATCCTCTCTATGGTGCACCTGTAGATGTTGCAGAGTATCCTGGAGTCCATGTTGAACCTCCTCAGCCTGCGGAGGAAGAAGAGCCGCTGTCGAGCTCTTTTGGTGATGGTGTTAGTGTGGTGAGTCCGTGACGTGACGTCACGTCGTGTCACGTGACTTGAATTTTGAATTGAGCCGTCCCTTATAGATACTATCTCTTTACGTTAGTGATGGGAATTCCAGCTCTTTTTAGTGAGTCGGATCATTTGGCTCGGCTCACTAAGAAGAGCCGGCTCTTTCGGCTCCTAAACGGCTCTTCATTTTACCACAGTTTACCACGGAGCCTCAGTTTCGCCGCTGCGAGGCTCCGGCGCTCGCAGTTCACGCGCGTGCTCCACCGCTCATCGCGTCCAAATCGTGCACGTTCCGTGTTGTCCTGTGGCAGGCACCGTGGGTCCAAGATACGAAAAGCTGAAAAGAGGCCGATGTCGGGGGAAACAATCTTCAATACTCCGAAAAGAATCCCACCAGGCTCCTTTGCCCCTCCAACAGAGGGATGTCCTTGTCCTTTTCGTCATTTGAGCGATAAAAACTTATTTTTTTGGACGTCAAATGACGGCAAGACTTCCATGCTGGTAGCTTTTGTAAAACCTGGCTAGACAGGTATTATATATTCCCTTATTACATGCTAACCACTGCAGTGGGTTTACATTTGGAAATGTGTCTGGGAGTAATCCTGTAGCTCATCTGCAATGTTGCCGCCTCTCTCTTATTTAATGCTTTCGTAATGATTTCCAAGCAGCTGTTTAAAGTGACTGTAGTCTGGCATTCTCACCATATGGCCCCTCTCACTCCACTTCATCATTGTCCTCCACTATGCTTTCCACATCATGTTACCTAGATGAATGGCAAAAACTGAGATTAACTACTTAGCTACTATTAGTCTAGCAACCCAATCCAATTAGCAACAAGGCTATGGAATATTCATTGATGTTGTTGTTGCTTCAAGTTAGCTAACACCTGTTGGTTATAATAAACCCATTTTAACCAATGGCGTCAGGCTCCTACTCCCCTGTTGTTTTCTCACATGTGTGTGTGAGCATGTGTGTGAGTGTGTGTGTGTCTTTAAAGCAGGGCAGGGATGAGTGTTGTGTAAACATTCAGTGTTTTGACTAAGGCTGCAGCAACACGGAGACGAAACGGGTCGTATCCGCTACAGTTGAAAGTCCTTACCTACTGGCCTAGTTAAATCAAAGTGGTTACTTTCTGTTGGCTGGGCAGTGTAGTTTTACACACCGTCTTATTTGACTTTCTCAGGACTTAAAACTGTTTTTTGGGAGCAGACCCCCACAAAGAAAAAAATATATTTACACACGTAAGGTCATCATCAGTTTTTTATGCTCATCGAGTCATCTGTCAGCAGAGCATCAAGTTGGCATGCCTATAACAGCTGAATGCGGCGATTACCATCTTGTTCAGCAAAACACCTCACAAACTGATTAAGATCTAAAGCTTTAGTGCGTTTTGATTCAATGCTGAGTACAGCCAGGCCGACATAGAAACGCAGAAAATGATAACGGGTCCCAAGGTGGGGCTGAGCGCACCACTGACCCGTCTCGCCCGCACCGTCGGGGAGGTGAAGCGTGAGCGCCTGCGATAGGACCCGAAAGATGGTGAACTTTGCCTGGGCAGGGCGTAGCGAGAGGAAACTCTGGTGGAGGCCCGTAGCGGTCCTGACGTGCAAATCGGTCCGGGTCAGAGAAGGCTGTGACCGAGGTCAAAAGCTGAAAAAGCACACACTTAATTGTCATCTTTTTTCTTTTCTTTTTTACTTTGCCACCACAGAAATGGCAATAGCAAACATCAGCAGACTGAAGATGAGCTATTAGCCCTTAGGCTCATCTGCTCCTGGTGTGTGTGTGTGTGTGTGTGTGTGTGTGTGTGTGTGTGTGTGTGTGTGTGTGTGTGTGTGTGTGTGTGTGTGTGTGTGTGTGTGTGTGTGTGTGTGTGTGTGTGTGTGTGTGTGTGTGTGTGGTGTGTGTGTGTGTGGTGTGTGTGTGTGTGTGTGTGTGTGTGTGTGTGTGTGTTGTGTGTGTGTGTGTGTGTGTGTGTGTGTGTGTGTGTGTGTGTGTGTGTGTGTGTGTGTGTGTGTGTGTGTGTGTGTGTGTGTGTGTGTGTGTGTGTGTGTGTGTGTGTGTGTGTGTGTGATTTTTTTTGAAACAAAAAAACTGCAAAATGCACATTGACTTAGAAAAAAACCACATCAACCAAAATCAACATCTGGCTGAGTAACTGAAAAAGACAAAGGAGTCGACCACATTCTGTAAAACAATGAAAAATGGTTTCCCTCTGTACACAGAAAGGACAGGCGTCAGAAACTGTAGGGTTGATCACTGAAACGAACGCATTAACAGCTACCGCAGCGTGGAGAACCCTCCACTGGAGGTCCCCACCCCTCTTAGTCAGCGGAGGCTTGTAGAGCGCTCTCCACTCAGGCCTCCGAGCCTCCGTCAGGCCCAGGTGGGCTCTCCACCGGGTGTCCACTCGCTCCTGGAGTCTGCTCTGATTCACCACCTTTGTCACCAAATAATACAAAGTTTTGTTGGACATGGTGCTAAACTTAAAATCTAAATCTTAAACTCAACTCGGTCAAAAGCCTTTTCTTGGTCTAGAGCAGGGGTCGGCAACCTTTTTGATATGAAGTGCCATTTAAAAAAAAAAAAAAAAAAATTGTTATCAGCGTGCCGACGATGGTGAATTATCAAGGGGGGGGGGGTTGAGGAAATCGACGCTCGTGAACTGTCAACAGGAGGGCGGGGGGAGCCTCGCTGCGGAAAAGCAGTGTGTGGACCTGTCAGCGCAACTTACATGATGCCGAATTTAACAAACACATTTAAATAATTGGTTTAAACGGCATAATAATAAGGACGATCATCCGTTCTGTGATTCTCCAGAACACACATGTTATGATATTAGGGTCATGCAGAGTGAGATGAGGTCGGGAACCGACAGGAAAGTTAACACACAGATGGCCAGTCCGCCCCTTTGTAGCATATTATTTCGATGAGAGATGAGCAGATCGCCACTGGGCTTTCAACTAAAGACACAGCCACGCAAAAACTGCAGCATTTGTACAGCTCCTTATGGGTACTGCAATTTGTGAAGTGCTTTCCTCTGTGGTGAAACAATCAGCACTGCACTACGGAGGAAAGCGGCAGAAAGTCGCCTGGAGTTATAAAGAGAGCGGGGCTGCGTTGCGTGCATGGCTTCCTTCTGCAGGTAACGGGGAGACGCGCCCTGGCGGCGGTCTCGTTCAGAATCCGAAAATACAATTTAAATATTTTGCACACTTTTTCCACTTAGTCCTAGTGTGCCACTGGTTACGGTGGCACGCGTGCCAGGGGTTGCCGACCCCTGGTCTAGAGAAATCAGACCAAGCTCACAGCCCAATGAACCGGAGAGGTCCAAAACATCCCGAATTAGAGTTACGTTGTCAGTTATCAACCTGCTGGGTACACAGTATGTCTGGTCTACATGAATGACATGCTCCATCACTTTTCTCAGCCTCGTTGCTAACACTTTGGAAAGCAGTTTGTAGTCGGTACAGAGTAGAGACACAGGACGCCAGTTCTTAATCTCCTGCAGGTCTCCTTTCTTAGGGAGGAGAGTGAGCACAGCTCTCCTGCAACTCAGAGGCAACCTCCCGTTACTTAGACTGTCTCTGAGCACACTCAGCAGGTCGTCACCTATAACCGGCCAGAGAGCCTAGAAGTCTGCAGGCAGGCCGTCTATGCCAGGAGCCTTCCCACTCTGCATGCTCTGCAGGGCCTCCTGCAGCTCCTGGGCAGAGAGCTCTGCCTCCAGCTCTGCATGGTCCTCCTCAGGGACCTTAGGAAGGCCCTCATAGAAGGACTGCGCCACCTCTGGCTCGGCCTGGAACTCTGTTTTGTAGAGCTCTTTGTAGAACTCCACAGCACACTGACGAATGTCGGCGGACTCCTGAAGCAGCTGCCCAGCATTGGATCGCAGGGAGTGCATCAGCCTCCTCTGACCATTCTTACGCTCCAGACCAAAGAAAAAGTGAGAGGGAGCATCCATTTTCACGATGTTCTGAAACCGGGATCTGACCAGAGCACCCTGAGCAGAAAACCCCAGCAGGTCAGACAGAGCTGAGTTTTTACTTTTGAAAACTTCAACATGTTCTCGCTCTCCTGTGGAGTCTGCCAATCCCTGCAGCTCCACCACTTCTCTCTCCAGAGCTCTCAGAGATCTAGCCATGTCCTTTGTGACATTGAAAGTGTACTGTAGGCAAAGCTGCTTGATTTTCACTTTACCTACATCCCACCACTGCTGAAGAGAATTGTACTCACACTTAGATAAACGGTAGTTTTCCCAAAAAAAAATGTATTTGTTTTTTAAAATGGTTGTCGGCCAACAGAGAAGCATTAAAGTGCCAATACGCACTATTACACTTAACATGATTAATACAAACTGAGACTTGTACGAGGGAATGGTCAGAGATTCCCACTGGACTGATGGAGCAGCTTCTGCTCACATTAATGTGATGGTTAAAAACATACACACGGTCCAGCCTAGCTAGAGACAACAGGTTATCCCTAGAGTGCACCCACGTGTACTGCCGCTGGCCCGGGTGGAAGTGCCTCCAAACATCACACAGCTCAAAGGTTTCTGTTAGTCTTAATGAAGCACTCTTCGAGGCAGCATGCGGTTCCTGGTGGTTCCTATCCAGCACAGGGTTCTCTGTGCAGTTGAAGTCACCCCCCAGGAACAGATACTCCTCACTATCACAGGTGCTAAGAGTATGTTTCAGTTTCTCAAAAAACAAAAGCCTCTCTGCGCCCACACTGGGAGCATAAATATTTATAAAACATATTTTCACCTTTTCAAATTCAGCATCTATTCTTAGCAAGTGGCCTGGGATGACCTCATCGACCGTACAGGAGAAGGGTGTAAAGCCCCTCGCAAAGAGAATTGCAACCCCTCCACTATTGCTGCACTTATGGCTGAAGAAGCCCTCCCCCCCCCCCCCATTCCCTCCTCCAGTCACTCTCGTTCTCAGCAGTACTGTGAGTTTCCTGGAGAAACGTCACATTTAAATTCTTGTTTCCTAATAAAGTAAATAAAGATGCTCTCTTAGCATCCCCTCGAGCACCGTTAATATTTAAAGAGCCCAGCCTTATGTCACTCATAATGAAATTACAGTTGCATCCTAACAAAATCAAAAACCTGGCTGAAGAAAAATAAAAGAGAAAAAGTAAAAACAAGATGTACTTATCCATCATTATTTGCATTTTGCTCTCTAATCCTCTGAAGTATCTTCTTTAACCTAGCCTCTCTGGGCTGCTGAAGACAGGTTCCCCCAAGGCTTCTGGGCGCCGCATGAAAGCCCTGGCAGAATTGTAAAAAATCTGCAAATCAGCAAAAAAATGCTCTAACTTCACCCCCCTCAACCCCTTAGTTCCCGCCAGAAAGGATCTGATACTCTGGAAAGAATACTCCTCTCCCTTTTCTACCTCAACGATGTCAAAGAATGACTCGCTGTCACTGTCCTCTGAGTCCTCTGTGACTCCCTCTGGCTGAGAGGAGGAACACAGCGACTCTGTCTTTGACACCTTCCCTTTTTGTGCCACACTGCCTTTGCTCACTTCTTTGTTTTTCCTTTTAACAGGCAACCTTAATAAATCCTCATCCATGACAACATCCTCCAGAACAGACTCAGCCACTTTGGCTGCAGTGTGCTCACTATCTGCTTCCTGTGTGACCTGAGTGTCTGTATGTGTGATACTGTGTGTACCGGCTACCTGTGTGCTTTCTACGCGTGAAACCGTTGGCTCCGCCACGGACCGACTGACCTGCGGTTCCACCACTGGCGTTTCCAAAGCAACCGGCAGCGGCTCCGCAGCAGGCGCGGACCCCAGCACCGGCGGCCCGGCCGTGGACAAAGCAACCGGCAGCGGCTCCACCGCGGGCGCGGACCCCAGCACCGGCGGCCCGGCCGTGGGCAACGGGACCGGGACCTGCTCCGCCGCGGGCGGGGACCCCAGCACCGGCGGCCCGGTCGTGGACAAAGGGACCGGCAGCGGCTCCGCCGCGGGCACGGACACCGTCGGTCCCGCTGCGAGCGCGGACACCGCGTGCGCGTCACCCGCCCTCTCCGGGCACACGCGGATCAGGTGTCCTGCCGCTCCACAACCAAAACATCTAAAAATGTCAGACGTAACATGCACAGTATACACAAAATCATCAATTCTAAACTTGAGAGCCAGATTAAGTTCCCGTTCATCCTTCTTCAGGACCATAAGCACCTGTCTCCTAAAAGACACAACGTGCTTCAGGTGCGGGGATTTACAGCCCAGGGGGATCAACTTAATGGGAGATGCAAGCTGCCCGTGTCGAGCCAGCTCTCTCTCCAACAACTCGTTTTTCAGAAACGGGGGCACATTAGAAATGATTACTTTTTTTGCAGGAGTGACAAGGGGTAGCACGGGTAACAGCGTCCCTTTTAATCACTAGCCCGCTCTCCACCAGCTGGTTAGCTTTCTCCGTGCAGTCCAAAAAAAAGAACCACTGCGCTGTTCATGCGGGAGGCAGATTTAACTCTGCCATATCCCACCACAGCCCCCACAGCCAGACCACACTCCTCCACCGACACACCGACAGGTGGCGAGAGCTTGATGGCGTGTTGGCGAGTCAGCTTCTCTAACCCAGCGCAGCTGCCACGGGACGCCATGCTAGGCGGCGTGACTGCGACTGCAGCCGCTAGACAAACAAATCACCAGTCTAAACCAGGGCTTAGTACTGTGGGCAGGTGCCAAGTCCTGCTGGAAAATGAAATCAGCATCTCCATCAAGCTTGTCAGAAGAAGGAAGCATGAAGTGCTCTAAAATGTCCTGGTAGATGGCTGCATTGACTTTGGACTTGAGAGAACACAGTGGACCAACAGCAGCAGATGACATGGCTCCCCAAATCATCACTGACTGTGGAGACTTCACACTGGACTCAGAGTTTCCGTTAGCCGTTAATTACCGGACTTTGACTGGTAAAATATGCTGAAGACCGGCAAATCTAAATCTCTCCGGTCAAAATAATTTCCCCTTAGCACAATACCGCATCGGTTGCGCCACTTATGTGACAGACAAGAATAGTATATGACAGACGTTGTCTCTGGTTCAGGAGTGGCTTGACACGAGGAATGCGACAGTTGTAGCCCATGTCCTGGATACGTCTGTGCGTGGTGGCTCTTGATGCACTGACTCCAGCCTCAGTCCACTCCTTGTGAAGCTCCCCCACATTTTTGAATGGCCTTTGCTTGACAATCCTCTCAAGGCTGCGATTATCCCTGTTGCTTGTGCACCTTTTCCTACCACACTTTTTCCTTCCACTCAACTTTCTATGAATATGCTTGGATACAGCAAACTGTGAACAGCCAGCTTCTTTAGCAATGACCTTTTGAGGCTTACCCTCCTTGTGGAGGGTGTCAATGACTGTCTTCTGGACAACTGTCAAGTCAGCAGTCTTCCCCATGATTGTGAAGCCTACTGAACCAGATTGAGAGACCATTTAAAGGCTCAGGAAACCTTCACAGGTGTTTTGAGTTCATTAGCTGATTAGAGTGTGACACTGAGTCTACAATATTGAACTTTTTCACAAGATTCTAATTTTCTGAGATACTGATTTTGGGGTTTTCATTAGCTGTAAGTAGGGCTGGGCGTTTTTTTCGGTTTAAACGATTAATTTGCATTTTTACTTTCCTACGGTTTGTGAAATGGCTGAACCGAAAAATCGCGGTTTAAAAACATTTCTAGACTCCGCAGATTTGTTTTGCTTTAAGGGACTCCGCAGTAGCTTACGGCCCGTCCACACTACAGCGTCTCCTGCTTCAAAAACAGCTTCCAACGCGTCTGCCCATTCACTTTGAATGGGGTGACGTCACGTTCCCTCGCTTTTCGCCGAACTGCATTGTGGGAAGCAAAGCGGAGATTTCCAGGCACTCTCTCACTTTCCAGAACGCGCGCAAAACTCAGCCACATAGCCTACTACAATCACTTTCACCGCGCCACCGACAGACGTACCATAAAAATGTCTACGAACACAGACTGACTGAGTGGCCCAACCTCCAATGCTTTGGTCACAGACTTCACAATGCGATCAGTAAGTGGCTACACAATGCATAACAAAGTGCTACATGTATGTATAAAAACGAATTGAATGGATTGATGCAGTTGCATATTAGGTTCAGTGATGGGAATAACGGCGTTACAAATAAACGGCGTTACTAACGGAGTTATTTTTTTTAGTAACGAGTAATCTAATTACTGTTTCCATCGTTACAACGCCGTTCCCGTTACTGACAATAAAATGCATGCGTTACTTTGTTGAAGCTGTTTTCATCTGGCACGCTCTTTCAGCCAGGAACTGCGATTTATTTCACTTTGCTTTAGTGTGGGGGAGGGGAAATGCGAGACAACCTATCTATTCAGTAAAAAAGTCTGAAGCCTTGATACAGTTATGCATAGTTGCCATAAGTGCATAAATAATGTAATACTAGTGTGTGTGTGTGTGCGTGTGTGTAGGCTACACATTAATTAAATTATACCTACAGTGTGAAACATTTTCTTTTCTTTGTCAAACAGAATTAAGCTTAATTAAGAAGTGGTAGACTATCATAATGTGTAAGATAATATGTATGTGTGTGTTCCTGTGGACACACTAGGCTATGTGTTAAAGAGAAATACATGCATAAAATAATTTAACACTGTAACCCTCCCTCCTCCCACTGGTTTGTGCTAAAAATCGAGGTTTAAATCGAAAATTGTCCATTAGTTAGAAAAAATCGAGATTTTATTTTTAGGCCAAATCGCCCAGCCCTAGCTGTAAGCCGTAATCATCAAGATTAAAACAAATAAAGCCTTGAAATATTTCACTTTGTGTGTAATGAATCCATATAATATATGAGTTTCACTTTTTGAATTGAATTAATGAAAACAATTAACTTTTCCACGATATTCTAATTTATTGAGATGCACCTGTATAACACCCTACACAGGAAAGGAAAACTCAAAGAGCATAATAGGGCTCTTTAAAGTATTGTTGTAACATATACTATTGTATCATCAACTTGGTAATGGACCTGGCAAGATGTATTTGGATGGAAATATCTACTAAGTAGCCCGGGAACTTTGTGCAATGTATAAATGGCCACTATGGGCTCTCTTTTCCCCCGAGCTAGCAAGTGGACCAGCTATGCCCATGTGCCTCCAATCTTTCAAAAGACAATATCATGTCCACCTTAAAAGTCAGTCCCACCTTGAGCTGTTGAGACATTGCTCCAAAGCAGGAAGCGATGTTGTAACGCAGGATAATAATAGACAATCTGGATTGGCTTAATAAGAATAATGTATCTGAACTGTGTACTATAGGGAGACATGAAAACCAGTGCTTTATATAATAGAACTAACAACGGAAACACTGACAACACAGCACTTATTCACCAGATGATAACTTAATAAATTCACAATGATTAAGTCAAACATTTAGCAAGACAGAAAACTAATAAAGTTATTCCTCAGCACACCACATGTCTTTATCTGTCAGCAGACAGATGCTTTCCAGCCAACATTATTTCTGCAGGTGTAAAATACCTTGTCAGCGTCAAGCAGACACCTCTTCTCACCGCTTTGTGAAGTAGTAACTGCTGGGGTCAGGAGAAGAGCTAATCTTAGATCAGGCTACAAGTCAGAGACAAAGCCATTGTTAGAATGACAGACGTCAGCAGAGGCAGGTCCTGTCAGCTGCCACTAGCTTCATGTTAGCTCTGTGACTCACTGGAGAACACATCAAAATGTATTGGTTAAAATCCTCTCTGCAGCTGGTGATGAGCAACGAGTAGCATCACAGTTTCCGAATAACCTTTCATTCATATCAAAATAGTAAGGTCATTATCAATTATATAGCTGCTGTTTAGCATGGATTATTAGCCAGGTAGCTAGCTGCTGTTTAGCATGGATTATTAGCCAGCTGCTGTTTAGCATGGATTATTAGACAGGTATTTGGCTGCTTCTTGTTGTAGATTGTTAGTCTGGTAGCTAGCTGTTGAACATAAAACCGTTTTTTAAGTGACATTAGCCCAAACTAGCTAAATTGAGAAAATATGAAAATAGTTTTTTTTATTAGAATGGGGACAGGAGAACACATTTTACGGCGGCAGTGGCTCAGACTGTAGGGACTTGGCCTTTGAACCGAATGGTTGCCGGTTCACGTCCGGATCATACAAGGTACCAGGCTGGTACCTGATGAGGCACGGAACCCCCAACTGCTCTGGGCGCAGGCACACTGGCTGCCCCTCACTCTCCCTCTCCTGTCCTGCATGTGGTTCTGTGTGCTCATGTATATCAACCAGTTGTTTAATGTGAGTGATAAAATTAATTTCCCCTTCTGGGTTTAATAAGGTATATCTTCATCTTTATTAAAGTTGTAAAGTGTGTTTCTCTTTGTCAGGCCTTGGTATTTAGGTTGCGAAGTTTTGGAATACAAAATATTCAAAGGACAACTCAGAGTACAAATGGTAGTAAGCATGTCTTTAATCAGTAGAATTAATCATGGAAACATGTTCTCCTTGTAAAGGGTCTGTGTCCCCACATTTTGAGAACCGTGATGTAAACAATGTCATTCCTGGAATGGTGATTTATTCAGGGTCTCAACAGCCTTTTGCCTGGTAATATAGAATAGAATCGTTTAATGTCATTATACAGGTACAATGAGATAAATAAATGCTTCTCCCTTTCAAGGGTGCCATCAATACAAAAAAAAAAACATCACAACATAAGACAACAAATACACGCAGCATACATACTTAGGAATAAGGAATAAAGTGCAGTAATTATTTCCAGGAGTATCAAAATAAAATCTATAATGTCTATAATGTAATAAATAATAATAGTAGGTATGTATTTATAATAATGATAGTAATGATATATATGTATATATGTACAGACAGTCACATTTATTTCACATGCAGGATGATTATGGGTATGACTTTCAGGTGTTAAGAGCAATGATGGCTCTTGGGAAAAAACTGTCTTTGAGTCTGTTTGTTTTGGATTTGATACACCTGTAGCGCCTGCCGGAGGGCAGCAGGTTGAACAGGTGAAAGCCGGGGTGTGAACTGTCCTTAACAATGTTTTTGGCTCTACTGAGGCAGCGGGAGGTGTAAATGTCCATCAGGGAGGGGAGAGGGCAGCCGATGATCCTCTGTGCTGCTTTTACGACTCTCTGGAGCCTCATCCTGTCGGCCTCAGTGCAGCTGGCGTACCACACTGTGATGCAGTATGTCAATAGGCTCTCAATGGTAGAGCGGTAGAAGGTCACCAGCAGCTTAGTGGCCAAGTTGTTCTTCCTGAGCACCCTCAGGAAGTGCAGACGCTGCTGGGCCTTCTGGATGACAGCTGTGGTGTTGTCCTTCCAGGTAAGGTTGTTGGTGATGCCGAGGAACTTGAAGGTGTGGACCCTCTCCACACACTCGCCGTTAATGTCGAGGGGAGCGAGGTCGGTAGTATTCCTCCTGAAGTCTACGATGATCTCTTTGGTTTTTGTGGGGTTCAGTGCCAGGTTGTTCACTGAACACCACGCTGAGAGCTTCAGTACCTCACTCCTGTAGACCGACTCGTCTCCTCCTGAGATAAGCCCCACCACAGTGGTGTCGTCAGCAAACTTGACGATGATGTTCTCTGGGTGGGCTGGACTGCAGTCGTGGGTGTAGAGCGAGTACAGGAGAGGGCTCAGCACACAGCCCTGAGGAGAGCCGGTGCTGAGAGTGCGGGTGGAGGAGTGATAGGGGCCAAGTCTCACACGCTGGGGGCGGTTAGTGAGGAAATCTTTGATCCAGGAACAGGTGGGTGGGGGAAGGCCTAGGTTTGATAGTTTGCAAACTAGAATGTCCGGGATGATTGTGTTGAACGCTGAGCTGTAGTCAATAAAGAGCAATCTGACGTAGCTCCCACGATGCTCCAGGTGGCTCAGTGCAGAGTGGAGAGCTATGGCTATGGCATCTTCAGTGGATCTATTTGCTCTGTAGGCAAACTGGTGTGGGTCGAGGGTGGGGGAAGGCAGGCCTTTATGTGATGTAACACCAGCCTCTCAAAACACTTCATGATCACAGGTGTGAGTGCAATGGGGCGGTAGTCATTAAGGCTGTCTGTGGTTGCTTTCTTAGGAACAGGAATGATAGTGGCAGTTTTAAGGCAAGGTGGGATAACAGCGAGTTTCAGGGAGAGATTAAAAATGCTGGTGAAGACCTGTGAGAGCTGGTTGGCACACGCTCTGAGTACCTTCCCAGGTACTCCGTCTGGACCAGCAGCCTTCCTGGGGTTCACTGCTTTGAGCACCCGTCTCACATCATGCTCCTCCACAGTAAGTGGGGGGGTGCTGGAGGCGGCTGGGGGCTGGGGCGAAGTTGCTGATTGCTGCTGTGGTGTCTCGAAGCGAGCAAAGAAGCAGTTCAGTTCCTCTGCTAGCGACACGCTTGAGTCCCCAGTTGTCATGTCACACCCCCTGTAGTTGGTTATGTTCTTAATGCCCTGCCACACCTGCCTAGGGTTGTTGCTTGTGAGGTGGTCCTCAATCCTTTTTTTGTAGTCTGTCTTGGCTTGTAATTCCTCTCCTCAGGTCGGCTCGAGCAGCACTGTAGAGAGCTCTGTCCCCTGACCTGAAGGCTGAGTCACGGGCCTTGAGCAGCATGCGGACCCGGCCAGTCATCCAGGGTTTCTGGTTTGGGAAAACCCTGATGCTTTTTACCACAGTGACGTTGTCGATACAGTATTTAATGTAGGACAGTACCGTCTCTGTGTAGGTTGCCAGGTCCTGGTGCTGGTGTTCAAATACATCCCACTGGGTGTGGTCAAAGCAGTCCTGAAGCTGAGCAAGTGCATCCTCAGGCCAGGTTGTAACAGACTTTCTTGTTGGACTTGTTCTCCGTCTAAGGGGGGTGTATGCAGGGGTCAGTAGCAGGGAGATATGATCTGACAGGCCTAGGTGGGGGAGAGGTATGGCTCTGTATGCGTGCTTGATGTTGGAGTACACATGATCAAGAGTGTTTTTTCCTCTGGTCGGACACTTGACATGCTGGTAGAATTTAGGCAGGACAGATTTTAGGTTGGCCTTATTGAAATCTCCTGCAACAATGTGAACGCCATCGGGGTGAGCTTGCTGTTGGTGGTTGATGGTGTTTAGCAGGAGGGAGAGTGCAGTGTTGACGTTAGCTTGTGGTGGTATATACACAGCCGTGACAATCACTACAGTTAGCTCTCTAGGTAGAAAGAACGGGCGGCATTTAACCGACATGAACTCCAGGTCAGGAGAGCAGTGATGGTCAATGATGATGCCGTTATTACACCAGTTGTTATGTACGTACATACAGAGACCCCCCCCTCGGCTCTTACCAGAGTCCTTGTTTCTGTCCCAGCGGAGTAGTGTGCGGCCTGCTAGCTGCAAATGTATCATATCTGGAATTTCTTTATGCATGGAACTGAATTTCCCCTCTGGGATTAATACAAATTCATTTTAATATTAATCCTAATCTTTGAAAGTATATTTTTACAAAATAGGATCACTGACCTTTTTCTTTGCTGCATGCAGGTGAAGCGGGAGGTGGGAGACGTCAGCATTCTGGTGAACAATGCTGGGATTGTGACAGGGAAGAAGTTCATGGATGCTCCTGATTCCCTGATTGAGAAGACGATGGAGGTCAACACCATGGCTCACTTCTGGGTCAGTCAGACACAACATACCCACACAGTTTACCTCTGGGTCCAAATGATTTCTTACAGACACTTAACCTGATTGATGATGAAGAGACAGATCAGTCAATATTGTAGAGATATGTTAATTTTTTTAATCATTTAGCATTTCTTTCTAATAATGTTCTAAATGTAGGCAGGGCAAGGAACTCCAACACAATATACTATACAATTACATTTGATTGAATCATCAATACATTTCAGAAAGATTAAATCCAGTTAAACGTTAACGTTTTTTCCACTAATTTGTTTCTTCCACGACTACATATCACATAACTGAAATTCTAGAGTTAGGTCATGTGACTTCAATAAGTACATTTCCTCTTTTCATGAAGACCCAAAGATCCAGTTAAAAGTTCAACGTTGAAGCATTGAATTGAATTTTGATGTATCAAAAATACTCCTGTATTTAAGTGATGTACTGTGAAAGTCAATTGTCCTCTGAGCTCTACAATCAAATCCCTGTTCAGGTCTCTATATTAAATATCATGCTTCATTTGTGTCTCTCTCTGCTCAGACCTACAAGGCCTTCCTTCCCGCCATGATTGCCAACAATCACGGCCATCTTGTCAGCATTGCTAGTTCTGCTGGACTCATATCCTGCAATGGATTGGCAGGTATGGATGTTTCTGATTTCCCTATTGTTACATTTAAATGATCCATCCTTAACATTATCCAGTTCCAATCTTTCTTTGTCTACTGGGCGGGGTGTTTTGGCTCGACCCTTTTCAACTCAAACGTTGTCATTTTGCAACTCAAAGGTTTACTTTTCTGACAAAATGTGACGGCTCATATTTGATCAGTGCTGATCAAATACGAATCAAGTGAACTTTTTAGTGCTGAAACAATCTCACAATTTGATGGGACTTCACAGCAGTGACATTGCTTCAGGGAGTGTGAGAATAGTTTTATCTAGAACTAGATAAATACTTGGGACTGGGTGAGAAAGCTTCAGATGTGTTCAGGTAGGAGCTGTGTCACTTTTGTTGCTGCAGCGAATGTCTTTGTCAATTGTCCTGCCGTAACTTCCAATAAATATTCTGTGTCTGACTCCCACTTGCCTCTCAATGAAACATCAAACCTATTTACGTATTTTGTGCTGCATCCTGTAATTAAAGTGTAGACAGTATGATGTTTTTAAGTTAATGTTCCAGATCTGTAAAAATGTTACTCCTAGAGTGAACCGTCTATCAACATCTTTACATTGACTTTACATATAAAGCGACGAGCGAAATATTGCATCTCTTCCAGTATGAACACCCCTTAAAACTGCTTCTGTGTCTGTAGTGGTTTTAACAAGCACAGCTGTAGTTTCGATGACTCTGTAGTTTGATTATCATCTGTTATCTTTTTATTATAGTTGTAGTACTAGTCACCATGAACTTTGTCTTAGTCTAAACATAGATAAGTGATTGTCCCAACTCCAGGGCTGTGTTGGAAGTAATAAAATAATCATAAATGACAAAACAGTAATAAATTCCATTCAGGTTACTTAATCTGCTCATAGTTCAAAAAGGTTATTCACAGTGTGTCATGAAGTCAATGTGAACATATAACAACATGAATATTGTTCTGGGCCCTAGCAGTGCTTAAGTCTTTTTTTAAATGTATTTTCTTTAAACCAGAAGAAACGACAACACCAGATAGAGTGTGCGACAACTCTTTTATGAAATAACTGAGTGCATACTTTTATTGCATGGACTGGGTCAAATTCTGGCCCTTATATTTTTATCATGTGGCCAGGTGTCACACATTGCACCTTTTTTTTTAAATCATGGGTATGTGAAGGTGTCACATTTTCATTTAATTACCGGTAATCTGTGATATTTTGTATAATTTCAACATTAGGGAGTTTATATCTAAATGCTCAGAACAGACCCCGAACGTTGGTGGTGTTTAAACACATTTGATTATCAGATTATTTTCAGTGCAGCTGTATGGCCATTTTAAGGCTGAACTAATCACAAATCACAGTAGAACATTGAAAACCAATTTGGATTGTTGTTCGCAATTTTTGCAATTTTCTTTCTTGAAATGGACCCAAAATGTTTAAATCAGTAACTTTTTTTTGAAAGGTTGATTTTACAATAGCATCTGCAAACCTAGCAATTTTAGTAAATGTGGAAGTGGAGACATGTAACTACATATTTTTGTTTTGTTTTCAGTACAGATCAGTCCTAGTCTTGTATCCTCTTTTTTTCTTTAATGATATGGGTTTTGGTTGAACTTTGTTTGAGAAGCACTGGCTGGCATCTGCTGACTTCATTTGTCGACCAGATAAGAATTCCTTTAATAATTCTTCTCTAAGATAATCACTCATCGCCCTCTCACCCATATTCAGCAGAAAGATTAGAGTGCCTTATCAATATTGACTCTGCCTGGGTTATATAATTCAAAAGATTTAGCCATGGCACAAGATAATAACTGGTGTAATAAACAACATGTCAAATGACTGCTTTGAATGTGCATGATTCAGTGTGCTCACTTCCTACTTCCTCTGAATGAAACCAGAGACACGGAAGATGCGGTGTGAAGATACGCTGCACTGATTTTCAGATACATTGTATTCTAAATGTTGGACAGCCTTAGGCCTGAAATCCACCATTTGTCCATCTCCTCTACAATCTGACGCTGATGTCAGCTCAGTAAAACATGACTTGTTGATATTCTGCATATTCTAACTTTTGCGACACAATTCTGCCTGTGTGAAAACGAGGACCTTTAAGTCACCGCTTTGAAATGGAGTTGAAAGCAACACAAAGGAGTTGGCTTTAGTCTTAGAAAAGTTTTTGGAATTATTCACCGTCAAATTAAAGGCACACACACCAGATTGTTCACAGATTAAACAGTTCTACTTTTTTCATACTATCAATCAGACACAAACAAACACACACTCGCACACACACTCCTTTCCTATCTCCATGTCAACTGCACTTGGTGGGGTTACATCAAGCTCCCAGGAAGTGGGCCAAGTGTTGAAGCACATTATCAACAGTGGCCAAACGGTGGTACTACAACTTCTGTGTCAGTCAATCGTCGTCATTGGTCCCTTAAAGACTTTTCCCATTTGTACTTGCATCGGGAGAAAGACATCTGTAAATCAGTGTCATGGTTTTGTTTGGTAAGCCAACTTCACAGTCTTACATTTGAATATCCTTTTAACATTTTAATAATTATAAAATGCTCTGATAGCTGATTCCAGGGATATTTTCCCTCTCACTAAGATGAGCCCAGACATGACATAGTGGATTGGAGGCGCGGTTTAGGGAGAACACTAGTGTGCATGCTCTATGGCCCAATGGATGCGTTAGTTAGCTGGAAGAACCAGGTGCCATTTGTTCTGGAGTTAGACCACTTTGGATTCATTCTCCACTGAGCAACTTTCATAGGACTGAACGGGGCCCCACCTCCAAAGCTGTATCTAGTTCTCTTTATACCTCCATGGGTTACACACACATAACCTGTTCATAAAGTCTTAAGAGGTTTGCTACTTGTAAAACACAGTATTGTTGTGCACCAAGGTGCAGAGCCTCACACACATGGAGAGGTGACTCATTTAATGTCATGCAGAGCCTTCAGGCTATTCAAAACAGTAAGAATATTTCTCCATAATCTAAACAGGCTGGCTTAATGTGGTGTGTTTGTCAAGTTGATGACACTGTATGACGTCATCTGGATTCGTTCACTGTTATATTGAGTTGGCATGGAGAATTGTGAGATTTCACTAAACATTGACTACTAACATTGTTTAAATTGTTTTTGATTTAATTTGTGAAGATATTCTATCTCAGTGTGCTTTTTATTAATACACATTTTTTTTTTTTAAACCAAAAAAATAAAAGAATTCCGGTCACCCATTCCCCTATGTTCTGAGGGTTCAGTGTGGAAGATCTTTATAGATATGATATACAACATTAGTATTAATGCGCTGTGTTCTTACATTTTTACTTGAGTGTGTTTTTTTCTCTTAATGACTGTAAAGGGAACATGTGATTGGGTTGAGTGAGTGTGAATTAGCAGTATTTCTAGGTTTTACGGTTGCTTTTAAAATGCTCATGCTTTCCTCCTCTTCTCTCTGCAGACTACTGTGCCAGTAAGTTTGCAGCAGTAGGTTTTGCAGAGTCCGTGGGTCTGGAGCTGTTGGCCACTGGGAAAGATGGCGTGAAGACAACCATTGTGTGCCCATACTTCATCAACACAGGAATGTTCGATGGATGTCAAACTAAGTAGGTCTCTTTACAGGATTTCTTTTTTTGTCTGTTCATTTAATGTCTACAGACCTGTAAGGGGTGTATAACAGCAAGGACTTTGGCCATATTAGCTATTATTTGTTCAGGTTGCCCGGGAGTAGCCTACATTAGTTTGTTAGTGAGTAGATACTATGCTTGCTCTCGCCTCCGCTTACTTTCTTCTGCTGATTTTCCTATTGTTCTTATCTGAAAACTTTGAGCAGCGGCTCCGGGACTTTTATTAATCACTGGGACTGTTATTCTTTGTAGATGGACAGAGGACTCTTGTCATATTTTAAAATGTTAACAACAACCTCAGTCCTGCAGTAGCATGGCCTACATACAGCTAAAGCCTAGACTGCGTGCTACTTAGCTTAAGCTAGTTAGCAACAAAAGGCCTCTCCATTCTCTACTGATGACTTCCATAAACTTCTTCTGACGATTGCTGTGTTGGAAACTAAAATGGACCGGTTGGAAGTTAAAGGTCCCATGTTTTGGCCATTTCTACTGATCATAATTCCATTGTTGAGGTCTACTAGAATAGATTTACATTGTTCAATGTTCCTACATCACATTGGTTTTCTCATACAGCATCTCTGTATAGTATGTGTATTCACTCTCTGTCCTACACGCCTTGTTGGAGCTCCTGCACCCCCCCTCCCTATGAGCCCAGTGTGCTCTGATTGGTCAGCTCGCCCACTCTGTTCTGATTACTCAACCGCCCCTGTCTAACAGAGTGCTTTCCCAGCCTTCCCGTTACAGCTGAACGGGAAGTTTTTTTGTTTTACAATGGCGTCGGTTAGCAACCAGGTAATGACACCAGTAATGAAAAACAGATGAGAATGCTGCATAAAGTGTAAGTGCCATGTTAGCAGGACATTACGGAGCTCAGGAGTCCGCCCTGTGAGGCATGAAGAGCGGACAGTATGAGGTGGATTTACTGGTGTCATTTCCTGGTTGCTGCATAAAGTCGTGCCATGTTAGCGGGACATTACGGAGCTCAGGAGTCTGCCCTGTGAGGCATGAAGAGCGGACAGTATGAGGTGGATTTACTGGTGTCATTTCCCCTCACTTTTCAGGGCACAGCACTTTCTTGACATGACTGGATACAATTTTGAACTGAACCTTCCAACAGTAAATGTTCGGCTGGCAGAGGGTGTGCCTATTGCTCTATAGCTATGGGCGTACCAACTTGCCAATTGGTCTCCAGATTTAGTGACGTCAATAGCACCCGGAACAAAAAATGGAAAAATAAAAATCTACGACGAGGCGTTCTGGGGCAGCATAGACACGTCCTTTTCTGTGTTAGAGTTTTACACGCTACAGGGTGTACTTTGAGGGTTTGTGAATTTGCAGACCGTTTACATGCAGAAATAGCTACATAACACAAGGGGACGGGTAATAACCGGAAAAGCATATGATGGGACCTTTTAAAGAGGAAGTGAATGGACTATGTGGAAACAACACCACTTTACCAATTGGCATGCTAACACCCAGCTAGTTAGCAGCATCAAGGTTTCCAAGGAACAGGATGGCTGTGTACTGGGTGATATATGACCACTATTTGGACAAAGTATTGTTTTAGTTATTGTTAGTAGTATAGTTGTATTAACAGTGGCTAGGGTTACTCAGTTAATATGGAGTCACCAGTGGAAACGCTAAAGAGCTGCAACCAGCAGCACAGAACACATCTCACACTATAAAGTACAATTATGAAACTTCTTTTATCACAAAGTCAATAATGCTGTTGTTGCATCGCTCTGAAGTCCATATGAACTTGGTTTGGCAACTGGAATGTCACCAGTTCAAGTCCCGGCAAGACCAAGTGCTACCGAGGTGTCCCTGAGCAAGGCACAGATCCCTACACTGCTCCATGTGCACCGTTCATAATGGCAGCCCACTGCTCCTACACTATGATGGGTCAAATGCAGAGAAACCATTTTGTTACATAGTACCTGTACTATGTAATGACAGAAAAAGAAAAGAAAAAAGGCTTCAAATGATTGGCTATTATCGCTTCATCTCTGCTCAGCTTAAATGAACCAATAAAGTTCACACAATCTCTCCACACATTATTTCCTCTCTGTGCTCCCTCTTTTTATTGTTTTCTCCTGTCTTTTTGTATGAAAAGACCACGTCATATAGGGAATCATTGAAATAGATCAAATCTCTCCCATTCTCTGTAATTATCTTCGGTCTTTGGCTTTAGTCTAACATGGCCTGTGTTAATAGCCTCTTCAGATTGTCTTGTCCTGAGTTTATTGAGGTGTGCATGTGTCTGGGTGTAACAGCCCATTTACCTATACTCATGGTGAAGACATGATGAAGACTCAGGCTCATGGTGAAGACATCAAGGTTCAAGGCTTTTATTGGTCATGCGTTCATAGCTACAGTGTAGTTATGACGATGAAAATCTTAGGTCACAGGCTCCTCCAACAGTGCAACACAATAAACAGAAACAACAGAAAAAATGGTGCAAGTAAATACAAAAAGTAAAAAAGTGGAATAGTGCAATAAGAGTCTATATGCAAGTGATTGAATATTATATATTAGATAAATCATTTCTAAATTGCAGCCAGTTTAATGTTATGGATGTTGTTTCAAAGTTCAGGTGTTTAACAGTCTTATGGCCTGTGGGATGAAACTGTCCCTGAGTCTGGTGGTTTTAGTCCTGATGCTGCGGTACCGCCTGCCAGACGGCAGCAGACAGAACGGTTTGTGGCTGGGGTGATGGAGGTCTTTTGTAATCCTGAGGGCTTTCTTCCTGAGCCGCTGGGAGTAGAGGTCCTCCATGGATGGCAGCTCCGTCCTGGAGATGTGCTGTGCAGTTTTCACCACCCTCTGTAAAGCCTTACGGTTGAGGGCGGTGCAGCTGCCTTACCAGGCCGTGATGCAGCCAGTCAGGATCCTCTCTATGGTGCACATGTAGAAGTTGCAGAGTATCCTGGAGTCCATGTTGAACCTCCTCAGCCTGCGGAGGAAGAAGAGCCGCTGTCGAGCTCTTTTGGTGATGACGTTAGTGTGAAGAGTCCATGTCAGGTCCTCAGTAATGTGGACACCGAGGAACCTGAAGCTGCTGACTCTCTCCACCATAGTCCCATTGATGGAGATGGGGGCGTGTCCCTCTCTCTGCTGCTTCCTGTAATCCACAATCAGCTCCTTTGTTTTGCTGACGTTGAGATGGAGGTTGTTATCTTGGCACCAAGATGTCAGGTTTGCGACCTCCTCTCTGTACGCCGTCTCGTCGCCGTCGGTGATCTGGCCGATGACGGTCGTGTCGTCAGCAAACTTCACGATGGTGTTGGAGCTGTGTGTGGCCACGCAGTCGTGTGTGAAAAGAGAGTAGAGGAGAGGGCTGAGCACGCAGCCTTGGGGGGCTCCGGTGTTGAGGATCAGGGTGGAAGATGTGATGTTTCCCACCCGCACTGCCTGGGGTCTGCCCGTCAGGGAGTTCAGGATCCAGTCACAGAGGTGCTGTTGAGCCCCAGGTCTCTGAGTTTGATGACCAGCTTGGAGGGCACAATGGTATTAAACTGCAGGGGGTCCAGAGAGTCAGGGAGGGAGGAGGTGATTAATATTTTGACTAACCGCTCAAAGCACTTCATGATGATGGAGGTGAGTGCTACTGGGCGATAGTCGATGGTTGAGTGTTTGAAGCATATGGGGACTACAGACTGCAGCAGGGACCTGTTGAAGATGTCTGTGAACACCTCTGCCAGCTGAACTGCACACACCCTGAGAACACGGCCAGGGATGCCATCAGGTCCAGGAGCCTTGTGTGGGTTAACCCTTTCAAAGGATTTGCACACATCTGCCCTGTCTAAAACAAAAGGGAAGGGATCCTGGTCCTTCTGTACCTCCACAGACTGGCTGCTCTCAAACCGTGCAAAAAAACAGAGTTTAGCTCATCTGGGATAGATGCGCATGCAGACAGTCCCGCAGCACCCCCCGCTGCCGCTTTGTAATCTTTCATTGTTCTTAGTCCCGCCCACATGTTCCGGGTGTTACAGCCTTTGAAGTCAGACTCCACTTTGTCTCTGTATTGTCTCTTTGGACTGCTAATTGCTCTCTGGAGTTCATACCTAGATTTCTTGTACTCCTCTGAATCTCCACCTCTGTGTGCGATAGTGCACACTTTCAGCTTGGTACGCACCTCGCTGTTTATCCAGGGCTTTTGATTCTGGAATGTTCGTACAGTAACCTTCGGTACCACGTAATCGATGCATTTCCCAATGTAGCAAATGACCGTGTGTGTGTTGATATTATTGTCCTCAAATACAGTGCTGCAGAGCTGAGTCTGACTCCTCACTCCAGCGTTGAATAGTCCGTGTCACCGGTCTGTCCCGTTTCAGTTTTTGCTTGTAAGCAGGCCAGCAGCAGTGAGATGTGGTCTGATTTGCCGAAGAGAGGGCGAGGGAGAGCCTTATATCCATGTCGGAAAGGGGAATAAACATGGTCCAGTGTATTTCTGCCGCGCGTCGGGCAGCTGATGTGTTGAAAAGTATCTCGGCAGGACTTTCTTCATATTGGCGGTGTTAAAATCCCCGGCCACAACAAACGCCGCCTCTGGCCGTGAAGTCTCCATCTTGTCGATAAATCCAAACAACTGGTCGAGCGCTGTGTTGTTGTCAGCGTGTGGCGTAATATAGACTGCTGTAATTACAACCGATGTAAATTCTCTTGGCAGATGAAAAGCCCGGCATGTGATCATGAGGTGCTCTAAATGAGGGGAACAGTCCGAAGAAATAATCCTCACATCTGTGCACCAGTTATTGTTTATCATGACGCACACACCTCCTCCCTTACTTTTCCCTTAATTAACAGTCCGGTCCTGGCGAAATATAGTGAATCCGTCTGGAACAATGGCGGAGTTTGGGATAGCGGGGTTGAGCCAAGTCTCAGTGAGAATTAACACGTTACAGTTCTTAATGTCCCGTTGAAAAGCAATCCGACTTCTGAGTTCATCTAGTTTATTTTCAATCGATTGAACATTAGCCAGAAGAATACTTTGAAGAGGGGGTCGGTTTCCTCGTTTCCTCAGTCTCAATAGCAGCCCAGCGCGGGACCCTCGCTTTGTCTTCCTCCTGCGTCTCTCAGGTAGGACAGCAGCAGGCAGCCATGGCGAATCTCCATTGTCTGACGTTGGGCTGTTGTCCACAAAGTGTCTTCCACACAAGTTTCGGATGTGTAGAAGTTCCTCTCTGCTATATTGTATAGCAGAGTTGGTGCGGTCGGCTCGCAAGTTGCGGACCAGAGGCCTGTACTACGAATCCAGTTCAACAGACCCTGGATATGTTTGAGTTACCCGGCTTACCTAACCCAAAACAAACGCGCTCTCGCTAAGCGGTCCTACGATGCTGGTTATCAACTCGGTAACTCAAGCCAGGGTTTCTCTGTCCGGCTGAGTGCACGTTCACATGAAAGGGGCGGGGTTAGCAACATTTGACCAATCCCAAACATGGAGAAGCGTACTGACAGCGCAGCGTCATACTTCCTGAATGAAAAGTAAACTATAATATTAGACAAATATGAAGAAGTTAAACTTTAAACATCAATGACTTAAACACTTTATCCAGGATAAAAGCCACATAGCTGCACCTGCAAGGTGAATACAGAACAGCTGGTAAAAAAAAAAGGGTTTGAATGCGTACATTAACAGGTTTATGATATCACTGCCCCGTCTAAGACACCATTGGATCTGACTTTAATTACATTTGACTCGAGTGTTTCGTCAACTTAATGTGTTGCTTAAAATAATACTTCTGCCTACAGTCTGTAACACTGTAAGTGTTGCAGGGCCAGATACGGCTCAAGAAGCTGACTCAGATAAGGAAATATATGATACACTATGATGTGATATCATGTGATATGAATGATAATGGGACACATCAACGTCTGCACTCACAGTGCCGCGGACTGTACGTAATGTAACTTTGATCCGGTTACTTATGTTGTGGCAGATATTTCAGTTAGCTTTCTTAACGCTAATGTAATAATAGTCAGATTGCTCTGAAGATGGGAGGTGATATTCTATTCATTTTCACGTTCACACAGTCAGTTGATTTTTGCCGGCCGTCTTTCCTGCAACGGCAGTTTTTCTGTATTTCCTTTATCCTGTAATATGACTTGATAGCTTTAAACTCCGCACGCTGAGCTCTGATTGGTCAGCAGGCGGTGCTTTCACTGAGTTGATCTCTTTTCCTGGAACCAAACCTGCTCCGGAGCAGGTTTGCCGTTCAGCATAAGTTACTATGGAGATCTAGCCCGGTAAGAAGTGAACCAGTGCCGTAGGACCGGAAACCCAGAGTTTTCCCTGAAGTTACCTCGCTAACCAAAAATCCTGCTTCGTAGTGCAGGCCTCTGGTTAAAAGCACCCGGCAAAAAGTAAATAAACACTGAAAAAATACGAAAAAAGGCAAAGTTGGAGAGGAGCCAAAAGACAATGCAGCCATCTTCACCGGCGCATTTCACACTTCATCACACATGATGAAGACTCAGGCTCATGGTGAAGACATGATGAAGACTCAGGCTCATGGTGAAGACATGATGAAGACTCAGGCTCATGGTGAAGACATGATGAAGACTCAGGCTCATGGTGAAGACATGATGAAGACTCAGGCTCATGGTGAAGACATGATGAAGACTCAGGCTCATGGCGAAGACATGATGAAGACTCAGACTCATGATGAAGACATAATGAAGACTCAGGCTCATGGTGAAGACATGATGAAGACTCAGGCTCATGGCGAAGACATGATGAAGACTCAGGCTCATGGCGAAGACATGATGAAGACTCAGACTCATGATGAAGACATAATGAAGACTCAGGCTCATGGTGAAGACATGATGAAGACTCAGGCTCATGGCGAAGACATGATGAAGACTCAGACTCATGATGAAGACATGATGAAGACTCAGGCTCATGATGAAGACTCAGGCTCATGATGAAGACATGATGAAGACTCAGGCTCATGATGAAGACTCAGGCTCATGATGAAGACTCAGGCTCATGATGAAGACATGATGAAGACTCAGACACATGATGAAGACTCAGGCTCATGGTGACAACATGATGAAGACTCAGGCTCATGGTGAATACATGATGAAGAGTCAGGCTCATGATGAAGTCTCAGGCTCATGATGAAGACATGATGAAGACTCAGACTCATGATGAAGACATGATGAAGACTCAGGCTCATGGTGAAAACATGATGAAGACTCAGGCTCATGATGAAGACTCAGATTCATGATGAAGACATGATGAAGCTCTCGTTGCAATCCCTGTCAGCCAACAATGGAAAAATGTTTTGGAAACGTTCTTCAAACAGTTTAATAACATTTTTGTTGCCAGTTATATCCTGGGTAGCCATGTTTTCGTTAAGCACACTAAAAAAGTCATTCGGTCATTCCATTAGCCAGAGATCTTGTGTTATCTTACGTTACGGGAACAGAAAAGGACAGTGACTTAATTCCTAACATAGGATTGATTGTGATCATCTATGATCTCTTTAATATAAGAGTTTTCTGTTATTTTCTATCATTTTGATAAAGTAATGTTCCAAGCCTGTTGGAATGACCTTGTTTTCGTTCATTAGCTGTAAGACATTACATATTATACTATGTGAAAATATCGAAACAGTTCTAAAGAAAGCAAACAAAAGCATTGCTGTTGCAGTGTAACATATTTCAAATGATCTGCTCACAATTTCTGTTATTGACACCTTTTAGAGCCAGCATTATACAAAGAGGTCAAATATCTGTAATGTCTTCTATTGGCAATATCATTATAAACTTCGCTCTCCCCCGTTTTCCTTACATGTTCCCCCATATTCAATATATTTTTTTATCCAATTGTTTCCAATGTGCTTTATGCAGGAATATTTTCTATTGGGGAGGATCCCTTTTGAATGGAATTTTCCTCAATCTGTTCCCAAAAACTCATTTTTTTATCAATGCACACATACCACATAGTGCCATGGCCACCCTTGTTGTTAATTCAGTGTACCAGCCTTTAACCTTGCTCTAATAACTCACACAAACGGACCCATGGACAAGAAGAGCGACGAGCCTCAGGCCTCTCCGGGGACACTGGCAGACATTGGACTGACGGTGCCTTTCTTTTTTCCCCCGCACATATACACACACACACACAGGGTACACTCCTAGAAGTCCTGGGGTCAGGTTTTGAATGTGTTTGCAGACTAGTGTCCATCTGTATTTCTGTCTCTCTGCATTCACCCGTCAAACAGCCCCTGAAGGCACCAGGACACATGCTTCACGCCTGACCTGTCACTTCCTACTTCTCACACACTTTTAAAACGGCATCTAAAAAAGGACCTGCTCAAAGGATTACAATGTTGTGGTATCCATTTATTGCTGTATTTTTTTGTCTAAATCCTTTTTCTTGTTTTCACCAGGTGGCCAACACTGCTGCCAATCCTGGATCCAAACTATGTAGCTAAGAAGATAATCCAGGCTGTGCTCACAGACCAGGTGTTCCTGCTCCTGCCCAAGACCATGTACCTCATCACTGCTCTCAAGACGTGAGTGTCTACCTTTGTATTTCCCTTCACTGAAACCCTTTCTCCATACACCTTTCACTGTACATATCTACAAGTCAATAGCGGACCTAAAGTGTGTCCAGAAATTCGACACTCTTTTAGTCTCCTGACCTTTATGCTAAGCCTTGAAGTGAACCGCCTGTTATTTTCACTAGGCCATGCTCATACAAATGTAAATGTATTCAGAAAGGATGCTAACATGTCTAACGTGGCTGCACCACATTACTGTTGTCAGATTCTAAAAGCTTAACCTATTAACCTGTTAAGCCCGATTGCCCCCGCCGGCACAACAATATTCACGAAACTGTGTCTCAGGGCTTATTACTATAATTTACATTTTTTTACTATGTTCAATCTGAATTTACTTTAAAATAAAAACATCTATTTTGATTCTGACTTTTTTACATCCAACTCACAGGTTTATCATTGCTTTGAGAAAAAAGATTATTAATTTACCCCTTTTAGAAGTGAAGATATAATCATTTGTTCTGGGCATGTCATTTTCGAGCCTGAGGCCTGAAATTCAGGCTCAGGGCTTAACAGGTTAAAGAGGCCCTATTATGCTTTTTGGGTGTTTTCCCTTCCCTGTGTGTTCTATAGGTTTTAGTGCATGTAAATGGACTGCAGAGGCTAAAATCACTGTGTTCCCTCCAGAGGGAATTTCTCTCCTACACTCCCCCCCCCCCCCCCCCCCTTGCCTAAAACGCCTCCATTGGACTCCTTTGTTTACTTCCCGAACATAATGACATCACTATGTCACACTTGTGCTCCTATTGGTTGGCACTCCTAAACATTTTATGTGATAGGCTATGAGGCGGGACATCTCTAAGCAGCTAACCAATCAAAGCAGACTGGGCTCTGGTTTCAGACAGAGGGTGAAAAGAGGCGCTGCAATCTCAAGGGCCACGCTCTATGGTTCCAGATAAGGGTACTTTTGCTCTCGAGAGGCTGGCCATTTTTGCTTCATGCTCCACTGAGAAACTTTCATAGGAATGTACAAAGTCCCGCCTCCAATGCTGTATCCAGTTCTCTTTACACATCCATGTGCAGCACAGGTTGTATGAGAAAAATAGATAATGTCACAGTAGAACCACATACAATAGGAAACTGAATCCTCTGACTGATCTCAGCCTGCTTATAATTGCTCTTTCAAATATAGTCAGAAATACAATGCAGTTGATGTCACTGACTCATCTGTTTTTGTTCAGACTAGTAGGGATGGGTATCGTTAAGGTTTTAACGGTACTACTACTTTTATCGATATCGCTTATCGATCCGGTCCTTTAACGGTACTCTTATCGGTTCTTTTGGAGAAAAAAATAAGGTAAACTAACTAAACAAATTGTGAACAAAATTAACATTGCTTTTTATTTAAATTAAATAAATAATATTTCACATCAAAAGAAACAACAATGTTTTAACAAATCTTATTAAATAATCTGATGACAGAACTGCAAACACAATAGCTGAAACTTTAACAAAATAAATAACTAATTTACCTCGAATCATTAACCCGTGTTTGTATAATTTAGTTGACTCCATGTGTTGCTGCTAGCATACATAATACCTGACGTGGAAAGTGACGTTACTCGTGGATGGGGCTACAGAGCTAGAAAGACATTTCTCCGTCTGAATGTGGTGCACTTTTGCCAGATGTGTAGACAAATTGCTCGTGTTACAGCCCTTAAATGCTAAACTCTTATTGCACTTTTGGCAATGTGCATTGTCCACATCGAGACGGGTAAAGTTTAACCACACCTTGGAGTGCGTTCTCTCCGCCATCTCCTCCGTGTGTGTGTGTTGCTGCATGTAGCAGCTGCGTGTGTGTAAACTGCCCCGCCCCCTCGCACACAGACGGGGGAGAGAGATCTCTCGTCTGGATTGGAAAGATCGAAAATACTAAAAATAATCGTAATAATCATGTTGCAGTCTTTTTGCGTATTAGAAACGGAGTTGGCGACACTAAAACTGCAATATAATGTTTGTGTAGCAATAATACATATGACATATTTTTTTAGATGTCTCCAGTACCGATAAAAAGACCTATAACGTCGGAGCTTAACGTTACCACGGTCTTTAATAATTCAGCCCCTGGGCCTGTTTAATACCGGGGCTCGGTATCCTAGAAAGAGTGCTAACGCACTTAGCACATAACTCACGGTATAAATATTTTATACTTCATCGGATCTGCACAAACAAGATATCATCTGAAAGTTGAGATTCCACAGATTCCAATGGTATAAGTATCATCACTGTGCGACCAGAACTCAAGGCAGCGAAAGCCAGCAAAGACAACACACAACTTCACTTTACGCTGCCAAAACGGCAAATAGGTCTTACCTTTGCTGTTTTCTGATCAAAAGTTGTGTTCAAGGGCATTAAAATGCATATAAACGCTGCTGAAGGTTAATCCAATGTCTCTGTGTCCCTTTGAAATGATTACTGATAATCCATCATCATATTTATGGCAATAAGCCTAGTTTTCAGTTTTCAGAGCATAACATAGCTTTCGGTTTGGGCAAACTGCATGCGCATCACTCTCACTCCTCAATGGCAACGTGTAGGTGGATTTAGGAACTTCCCCTAGATTCCATTGGCTCTAACTTTTCAAAAGAGGTGTCAATCACCAAAATCGACCAATGGGTTCCAGAGATATGGCAAATACACCCAAATGACCCCAGAGGTGGGGTTTTCTTTCTAAACCTCTCTAAAAAGGTCAAATTTAACTTGTTTTGCATCAATCTTGATACAGGGTACTTATTATATGTTATAGTTTGGATTCCTAAAGCTTGTTGTCTACTATCCCATCATTCAAGGGTGGTTTTCACTATAAGTAATGGGTTTTTCTTTGGACGGAAACTATAATTTACATTTTTTTACTATGTTCAATCTGAATTTCCTTTTAAAATAAAAAAATCTATATTGATTCTGACTCCACAACATCCAACAGGTGTATCATTGCTTTGAGAAAAAAGATTATTAATTTACCCCTTTTAGAAGTGAAGATATAGTCCTTTGTTCTGGGAATGTCATTTCGTGCAGGTGTTTTAGGTGTTGCCAGCAAATCTGACAGTCTGACGTGTTAGTCTGTGGAGCATGTAGATGTTGGCATCATCTACACTGGTGATAATGTTTGAATGCAAACTGCAGGGGGTCCAGGGAGTTGCACACAAGGGGCTTGAGATGCTGCAGGAACAAGTCTTAGAGACCCCCTTTTCCACAGAAGCATGTCCAGGGCTGGTTCAGAGTTTGGGGCAGAGGCATGCTTAAAACATTAAAGATAAAAATAGAAATTACATAAATTACAATTTACAAAAATACACATCCAAACAAAAAGTACAAGTAACAGTATTTAAAAAGCAAGTGATGCATGTATAAAGTATTGTGACAACATCCCGGGGATAGAGGTAAAAGCGGAAGTATATATTTCACGGTTATTTACAGATTTATTACAGTAGTTGAATTGTCAACTAAGAGATAGCAGCCAGTAATAATTATAATTATACAGCGGTATATTTATATACGTATATTTATATACGTATATTGCACAACAGAGGTGTTATAGTCAGGGGTGCACATCACTTTCTCAGTGAGGTACTCAGATGAGTACCTGGAGTCAGTGTTTGGTACTCCAACTACTGGCTCCACTCAAAGTTATTTGATGAAGCCCTCTGTGATCGCGAACGTCAACGGGGCTGGGGGATGGGGGGGGCTAGGGGGGGGGGGCTAGTGGAGTACTTCGTGACCACAGAGCGTGAACGTTGTGATCAGCTGTTTTAGCGCAGTTCTCCACTGAAGGGGGGGAGTGTCCCTCCGCAGCCGGTTGGCGTAGTTTTGGCACAATTCCGTTGTACAGACCGACGTTAACAGCAGCCCTGTCTGTGCACACGGAGACCGACTCTGTCGTCCGGTGATCTAACCGCCTTCTGGAAAAGCTTCACAAGTACGTCGGTACGCAAATGCGCTTTGTGACACAGGTGACGGTACGCATTTCAGATTGTTGCCGCGCATGCGTAGCTGCGTACCAGTTATGTGCACCCCTGGTTATAGTCTTGGTTGATGCTACAATGACAGCAAACGATTCCTACTCATTCACAATTTAGAGTGAATATTTAATATGTCATGCGTATGTCTGGTTAATGTTCCACGACGTGTAGTTTACATAATGTGTGATCACATTCTTCTTTTAAACATCCCAGAAATAATACAAGGACCTATAATGACTAATTAGCTTTGGTGGCAAGGCTAATGTATTCCATGTAATTCGAGATAAACACAGCCTTTTAATTACTGCGCTATATTTGTGTACACACACACACACACACACACACACACACACACACACCTGGAGCTGTTGGCTTTGAGCCTACCTTTTCAGTTTTTCTTTGGAGCTGACCCTAATGTAGTCTGTAAATCACTGTTAAAGTGAATCGATATGGTCGCTATGGACCCTTTGAACCAGGTCCCAGTCTGTTGACCTGTAGCACTCCCTCAGCTCTTCCTCAACTTTAACTGATCAATGATGAAGAGTCTTGGGGGGGGCAGCTGCTTTCTCTCAACAGCCTGGTAGTAGGTAGGGACAAGCCTTTAAACTGGTGTTGTGGATAATGGAGCACTACAGGGCTCCGGTCAGACAGCACAGAGTCAGCAGATGGATTGAAAAGTCTTTAGTTGCAGAGCAGAGGTGCAACAAGCAGTACATAATGTTGTTGTACATGAATCAGTGAGGAAGTAAAAAATGGAAGAAGTTTCTGAAATGAAGCGCAAGAAACGAAGCGTATATTATAATAATAATAATAATAATAATAATACATTTAATTTCAAAGCGCTTTTTCAGGTGCTCAAAGACGCTTTACAGTGGTGATAAAACGAGATAAAATAGAATAAAAAAATATTGAAACAGCAACACAACATAATTCACAAATTAAAACCCCAGTCTGAAGAGGTGTGTTTTGGTCAGTGTTTTGAAAGTGGGGGCGTCGGTGCAGTCTCTGATGTGTTGTGGAAGGGAGTTCCAGAGGGTGGGGGCAGCGATGGAGAAGGCTCTGTCCCCCCAGGTTCGGAGCTTGGTTGGTGTGGGGATAGAGAGGAGGTTCGCTTCTGATGAACGAAGGCTGCGGGAAGGGGTGTAGTGGTGGATCAGGTCGGTGAGGTAGGGGGGGGCCTGGTTATTGAGAACTTTGTGTGTTAGCAGAAGGATTTTGAAGTGTATTCGTTGACGGACAGGGAGCCAGTGCAGGTTTTGAAGGAGGGGGGTGATGTGGTCTCTGGAGCGGGTGTATATGTGTGAGAATAATTACTGATTATTAGTCAGCATTAGCTTAGGACATTAAAAGACTGTATATGAAATCTGCATTCTTTTCACAGTTATTGCAGCAGCAAACTTGAATGTTATAATACACGTAAACATTTACGGACTGTACACATGAATCAGAGTTTCCGTTAGAATTGATAATTGATAACGACTCTATATTAAACAAACTAATTATAGTAGATTAACTACATTATTCAAAAGTGTACAGTAACTTTGGATAATAACATGGGAATAATAAAACGGATCCTCTCTTTTCCTCTCTCTCTCTCCTGACAGCCGGTCCCTCTCATGCAGCTCGCTGATCCAGTAATGAGTGAAACCACAGTAAATAATAAACATATTTATAACTAGTTTAGGTTGTTCCAGAGGTAGATAAACTAGCTAAGTATGTTAGGTCTAACTTGAAGTTTGTGTTTTGCTCCGCTCACCGGTCCGTCACAGCGGGCGGAGCTGTGATCATGCAGAGCTGCGTGTCTCCGTCAGCAGCAGCTGATCTGATCTCTGATCTCTCTCTCTCCCGTCCGATTATACTTCACTCGCGTTTATGTCCATATCGATCAGATCTAGCTAGTTCTAGCTAATGATATGACTGCCTGCGTATCAAAGGACACCTATAAGCGTTGCTTGGCAACGGGGGTGTGGCGGCAAAAGTATAGCGCAGCATTAAGCATTTGTTTACATGAGGGGTCAAAATGTCCCCTTCAGGAGGATAAATCTCTTTCTCCACATTAAATGTCAGACATTAGAAAGGAAGTGACTGTGCATGTAGCGTATTGACTCTTCTTGTCTGTCACATACTCTTTTGTCTGTCACATACTCTTCTTGTCTGTTACATAAGTGGCGCAACTGATGCAGTATTGCACTAAGGGGAAATTATTTTGACCGGACATTTTGACCGGAGAGATTTAGATTTGCCGGTCTTCAGCATATTTTACCGGTCATAGTCCGGTAATTACCGGCTAACGGAAATTCTGACATGAATACAGAGCTAGCAAGGCAAGCAAATTAACGATTTAGCTTAGCACTTAGCGATACTAATTTCAAAGCAAGCTAACAACCTTTACAGTAGGTTTGGCAGCATTTCCAACGTACAATAAACATTGTTAACATCACATAAATCATGCAACAACATAAATAAGATAGAGAGAGTTCCCACATAGACATTATGACAGCAGATTCACAACTTACATCCTCAATGACTTCCACACCGGACTTCTGCAACGGAGCGTCTGCAGAAACATAATGGAGCGCAAACGGCATAAACAGGATACAGAAACAACCCGTATTACAAAATAAAAGCATATATGAGTACAGATATAGTTACATGACCGGGTGACACCATTTAAAGACATGATATGCCATGATAGTCTGTGGTCATGGTAGGGTGGTTAGTAGCAGGAATAATATAGCTTTTATGAACTCAAATGCTGAATTTGCTGCCTTTTAGCTGTGAAATAAGCTCACTATTTTCTATCTTTTTCCCCTGCCTTCTTCATCCTCCTCCTCCCTAGTGTTCTGCAGTGGAAGCTTTTCTCCCTGCTCAGCTCTTACCTGGGATTGTCAGTTGAAGTAGACTGCCAAACTTTCCTAAGTCGGCATCTCAAATTGCAATAGCACACACACAGTCAATATTACAGTTCACTTCTTCTGGGTGTGTGGGTGTATGTGTCAAGAAACTCGAGATATAGAATATAGCAAGTAGAGGTAAAGCACACACACTGTATTGGCACTGCCTCAGTCTTGTCCTCTAACACTACTGCACTTTGCATCAGCTGTAGAGAGCAGTGTAGCGTTAGCAAGCATTATTGTTCTCTATTGATTTACTGTAGAACAGAGCCAACAGCAAGCTTCTTCTTTCATAGTTTAGTGTGCACTCACATAAATGGCTTCCCACATGCTGAACCTGTTTGTGATGTCATTAATAGACTTCAGTATATTAGCCATAGCAAACAGCTTGCAGGTGTTTTTATCGTCTGCTCATCCTCAGCAGGCTCCTGATGAACTTCTTCATCAGTGTGTGGAGAGTAGCTCCAGGTCATCATGACTCGGCAGAGACACGTTTGACATAAGTTTATAAAGCTTTTGTTAGAAAAGTGAATGTAATAAAAGTTTTTTTTTAACATCCTTTATCAAATGAGAGTCTTGGAGATAACCAGTAATCATTGTGCCTTGTTGGTCTTTTGTCTCTGCATATTGAAAGTGTTAAATAAAGATTATGTATTTTTTCATGAATCTGAATAATGTGTGTTCATAAAAAAACAACACAAGTAGGCTTACTATCAGTGAGGCTTTCTTAAGGATCATTCAAAGGATTTTATTATTTTAAAGCTCCATCGAATAGGGTTGCTGGCTTCTTAAACGTCTTTATACATAAGTTGCTCTCCCTCCCGTTGCTGCTGCTGCTACTGTTGAGGTTCCCCTGAGCAAGGCACTGAACCTCAGACTAAACCACTCTAATGATATATAATATCAATGGCATTGCTGCAGTCCTTCTCTCACTACTGCAAAGTCAACAGCCTCAGATCTAAATCTGCTGACCTCTCAGCAACAACCATTACGAACATCCCATGATCCTATAAGGGCGGAGGTTTCCTTTGGTGCAAATGTACACATTTTTGCATTTCTGTTTATATTATATACATTATATTTTTCCCTGTGTTCCTGTTGATGTGATGAATACAGAATAACTTCACTATCGGTATAATGTCATGTCAGGCGTTTCACCCTGCCGTTTGTAACATTAAGCTATCATGAAGTTGGTCTGGCAGTGTTTAGTTTTTTTGGTGTAACTAAACGTGGATCAGAGGCCTGAACAAGAAGCAGGATTTGGGCTTAGAGAGATACCGGTTAACTCTGAGTTTTTAGTCCTACGACCCTGGTTCACTTTTTACGTGGGTAAATCGCCATACATATGAAGTCATGGATGTATACAGTTTAACTTCTTCATATTTATCAAATATTATAGTTTACTCTTCATTCATGAAATATGACGCGTTGCTGTCAATGCACTTCACTATATTGTGATTAGTGGAATGTTGCTAACTCCGCCCCTTTCATGTGAACCCGCTCATAGCAGGACAGAGAAACCCTGGCTTGACTTAGTACCGCTTAGCGCGATCGTGTTTGTTAGGGTTAGTTAAGCCAGATAACTCAAACCTATCCAGGGTATGTTGAACTGGCTTCTCAGTACAGGCCTCTAGAGCAGAGGTCTTCAACAGGTGGTCCGCGACCCCCAGGGGGTCCGCGGAGGTACTGCAGGGGGGGTCGCGAAATCTTTGGTTGATTAGACAATTTTTTATATTTCTTAAAAAAAAACAAATTTCCAACATTTTTTTCCCACAAATTGAAATGTCTTTAAATGCACATTAACATGAATCCAACATATTGTAGCGAACGGAGAAATGGAGGCAGAAGACGTTATCTTTCAGTCAGCAATGCACGCATTCAGCTACACAGAGTAGCTATCTCAAGCTAGGCGCCGGTTCACTCACAGCAGGAGACTACCCTGGACCTGTCCCACCAGGCCTCCTGTACACAAAGGGGAGGACCCGCCCCTATCGCTGCTGTGCCAATCACGAGGCCGCAGGACACACGCTGGCTCTGTCAGGTTCCCCGTGATTGGCCGAGAGCCTATTCAGTCCCCAGTTTACTAAGGACCCAGACACAAGGACGCACGCTGCGATATTATTGAGAAGACCATACCTTTATTTATATATATATATAAATGGATCGTTTTGTAACTCGACCAATAAAATCCACAAGCACAAGAGAGATACCATCCACCTCAGAAACCACCAGTGAACATGCAAGTGGCGAGGCGGAACCTGCTGCTGATGTAGCAGCTAATAAGGGTAAGCGCAAACGAGAGAAGACCCGAAAATATGCAGATAATTATCTGAAGTTTGGTTTTACCTTTAAAGAGACAGATGGCATTGAATTTCCAATGTGTGTCATTTGCTCTACTGTTCTTTCAAATGAATCTATGAAGCCATCAAAGCTGCAGCGTCACTTGGAAACAACACACGGCCACTTAAAAGACAAACCTGTTGAATACTTCCAAGCTAGCCTCAAATCCCTCCAAGGTCAACAGATATTGATCAGAAAATCAGCCAAAGTTGGTGAGCTAGCTTTGAAATGCTCTATCAAATTGCTCTTCGGATTGCCCAGAAGAAACAGCCATACACACTTGCAGAGGATTTAATATTGCCTTCAGCAACCGATATGTGTAAAACAATGTATGGGAATGATATTGACATTAACAAACTGAAAACCATTCCAGTGTCGGACACAACCATAGCTCGCCGTATAGACGAGATGGCATCTGATGTGAGGGTGCAACTGATAGAGAAGCTGAGGTTGGCTGATGCATTTGCATTACAATTAGACGAGTCAACAGATGTGTCTAAGGACGCCCAGCTTCTGGCGTTTGTGCGCTTTGTCGATGATAAGGAAATGCAGGAGGAATTTTTGTTTTGTAAGTGCCTCCCTCAACGCACAACTAGTTCTGAAATCTTCAAAGTGATTGATATTTTTTTCAGAGAAAATGACATTCCGTGGACAAAATGTATTGCGCTGTGCACTGACGGTGCAAGAGCCATGGCTGGTTTAAAAAGTGGACTAATCGCGCTTGTAAGGGATGTGTCTCCGCAAGTGATTTGGACGCACTGCATGCTACACAGGGAGTCACTTGTTGCCAAAGATATGAGCGCTGAATTGGCAGATGTCATGGACTCGGTAGTGAAAGTAGTCAATCTAGTCAAGAAGAGCGCATTGCAAACGCGTCTCTTCTCTAATCTCTGTGCTGCTGAGGGAGAAGAACACACTGCGCTACTGTACCATTCCGAGGTTCGATGGCTTTCACGTGGAACAGTGTTGTCACGTGTGTTGGAATTGCGCAAGTCTATTCGGGAGTTTTTACTTCTCCAAAAGCGCACAGAGCTGGCTGCACTTTTCAGTGACAATGTTTGGGTCACCAAACTTGCCTATCTTGCTGATGTTTTCGCTGAGCTGAACAAACTGAACAGTTCAATGCAAGGCCCCAATACACATGCCATTCATCTGTATGACAAAATGGAAGGCTTTCTAAAAAAAATCAAAAGATGGAGGGAGCGCATCGGGGAGGAAATATTTTCCATGTTTCCATCAGTGGATGAGCTGGGAGATTCTGCTGTGCTCTCGCCCCCGTAACACGCGCAATTCTTGCGCATTTGGAGGCGCTCGAGGGACAATTTGGGCACTACTTTTCTGAGGCTGACTCCTGGCGCAGTCCATTCACAGACAACGCAGCAGACAGCACACGCCTGACAGTGACAGAGGAGGATCAGCTAATCGAACTATCCACGGACAGTACGTTCAGACACATATATGACACAAAACCACTCACCCAGTTCTGGATCTCTTGCCAGAAAGACTTTCCGCAATTGGCAGGAAAAGCTATGATGAGCCTTTTGCCCTTTGCAACAACCTATCTTTGCGAAAGTGGATTTTCCTCACTCACTTACTTGAAAAACAAATACAGGTCAAGGCTGCAGCCTGAGGCTGATATGACCCTCTGCCTGACAACCTCCATCCGTCCAAGGTTAGATAAGCTGTGTGCTACTCATCAGGGTCAGACATCTCACTAATGTGGGAGTACGTGTGCCATCCACAGATGGTTTGAGGATTCACTGTCCCTTCTACATGTATGTTTAAAGTTCAAATCTGTGAATTATTTTAATAGCTCAGTGTTGTATGCAAGATGTATGTTTATAAATGGCAGTGGCATGGTCACCCTGTACCTTGCACTTGTTTGAAGTTAAAACTTGAATCTGTGAATTATTTTAATAGCTCTGTGTTGTGTTCAAGATGTATGTTTATAAATGGCAGTGGCACGGCCACCCGGTACCTTGCACATGTTTAAAATAAAAACATGAATATATTAACCTGTGTATTATTTGAATAGCTTAATATTGAATGTACAATAACAGAGTAGCTATGTTTATACACGGCACTAGGCCCCGTTTAATATAAAACACAATTGTATGCCATACATATAGTAGGGGGTCCCTGCTCCAGCTCTCCATCAGTTTGGGGGTCCCTGGCCTGAAAAATGTTGAAGACCCCTGCTCTAGAGTATGGCCCAGCAACATAACCAGGCTTGGGAAGTAACATATTTACAAAAAAAGATAACTGTATTCCCTTACTTTTACATAAAAGAATGCATCAGGTTACTGTTACATTTCAAAAACGTGGGGATTACTAGCAGGATTACAATGTTGCAATACATTTTATTTTTTTTAACGATATTTTATGATGCACATTTAGGAGTCTTGAACGAAACCAATCATCATGGCCTCTGGTTCAAAGAATGTGTGGACATTTCTCCATGTACTGTATGTATTAAACTAAAACAAACTCAGATTGTATTATTGCTTTTTTAAACTTTACTTTAACTGTGTCCACAGACCACTTTCTGAATATGCTTAATTAAAAAGCATTTTTTTCTATCTGTAATCTCTGCACAGTGCACTAATTGAATAAGCCTTTTCGACACTTCCTGCTGATTTTCACTCACATTCTCAAGCCGTGGCTGAACTGCATTGGCGGTTTTGATACAAAAGGAAGCGTGACCTGAGAGGACCTTTGCTGTGACTCCATCGGTGATTCACCGGGTGCTGTCAGGGCACTGGGGACCTTTTTCAATTTTCACTTCACTTCTAAAAGCATTCCCCTTGAGTCAAACGCCCCCCATTTGTTTACCTCATTATCTGTCCACCAATTTAGAGGTCAGGTTCATTTATTTATACAGTCTTTTATCACAACAGGGGCTTTGAATAGGGGGCATCAAAGAGAAAGGACATGAGAACAATACATTATAAGCAACCTACTCAGATCTATTAAAGCACAGGCCTACTGGACAAAATATAAACTACAGACCATTGTAGGCATGTATGGGAAAACTCTATATGAGGGAACTGGTTCATGTCCAAGGGAAGGGCTGACTGAGCACACCATCACAGTTTATTAAATGTGGAAAGTGGCATTCATCGAAGGCATGGGACTGTAGACTCCGTCTTGAATGGATGAACAACTCTGTAAAGTTAATGGCAGCATTCATTCGGTCTTACGGGGGCTGACTGGTGCAAACATGAAAACATTTCCATTAGGAGAAACATGCTGCACTTTCAAAAACGATGCAAATATCAAAACACAAATGTGCCAAAACATGCAAATTAGGAAACATCTTCACCAACTTGATGAAACATGCACAGCGTTTACTAAAAGCGCTGCATACACAAGGCGCCATTGTTTCTCCTTGCCTTGTTGAGGAAACAGAGATCAGTCCATAGTCCCAGGTAGGGGGACCAAGTGTCCTTTGTCCCACAAATTGAGACCATGTCCCTTCATTTGATTGACAGTCGCCCAGACAGTTGAAGCTTTGCATTTATCCAATGGCTGTTCTCTGCCAGAGAGGGCTATCACCATTAGCTGTGTCAGATGTCAATCATTCATACAATGATTTACTCATGGGTGTAGCTGGTGAAGAGTTTTTTTTTTTAATCGCTCCCAGAAGTGAATAGGATTTGAAGCTACATTACATACAAGACTCATGAGAAACCCCTGACTCATAAAGAAAAACCAAAAAAGGATATCCAAACACACGAGGTAACAGCAGTGAAATAATGAACGTATACCACACTGTGCAGTTCAGCAGTTTGTGGTAGTAAGCTACCTGCGGTCAAATATATTTAAGTCCTTAACTTGCATAGTTTGTGCAAACAAATCAACCTATTGAAAAGCCTAGTATTCATATTTAGCTAATAGTTTCAATAGAAATGTTGATTTTTTCCTTTAGGAAATGAACATTATGGAAATCTAAACTACCTCTAAGCATCGCTGTAAGTGTCCCACATTGTCCCTCACAAACCTACTCTTTGCCCAACATGTGACTTGCCAACTGGTCACCCTCTCAGGGAACCCGGGCATTTCCCTGACTGCTTATCCAGCCATGGATGTGAAGAAATACAGCAGTCTATATATTAAATGAAAGAATATATCAAATGAAATCTTTCAGGGGTGGTGAAAGAATCAAGGATCGTATCTTCTGTTCTCCAGTGATTCACACATCACAGAATTGGTTCTTTGGCATCATCAAAGAGAGAGAGAGAGAGGGTGAGTCAGCGAGACGTCACCTTGCAGCTGGAGAGACACGTTTCACACTGGATGCAACTCTGGCTGCAATATTTATAATGGTTAATGCAAAGCTGGCCAGGGAAACGGAAATGACCAACCTGTTGACAGGGTACAGGTTGAAATTGTTTTATTGATGTTTTAAATAAATAATACAATGTTCTTTATACATATCCAAAATAATCTGAATAAATGAACATTTTAGACATTTGGAAAATGGGATTTATCCTTTTCAGCTTAAATTCAATTTTGTTTCAGTTTATGGCTGACTCAGCCCTACTCATACAACTTGCTGCTGCTGAAAGGTTAAGATAAAGTGTTTTTGGAGTAAAACAAAATATGAACTCCCACACTGCAGTACAACATTTCTGCAAAACTCAGATTAGGTTAAGAAAACAAATTGGAGCTTGTTGGACAGAGGATTCTGGGGGGGCTGGGGTCCTAAGGTTGGTAACAGCTCAAAGCTTTCTCGAAGCAATTCTGTAGATTTCTCCCAAGTATTTAGCTAGTTCTGAGAAAATAATCAACATTCTGCATGACAAGACATAACAAACAAAGCACTATGACTCCTTGTTAAGAGAATATGTGCCAAAGGGGAACACGTCCCCTAAATGCACTACCAGATGTCCCTAGTAGTGGCAGAATGTCCTGTATCAACCTATGCCTGACCCATAACAGGCAATAATAAGGAGACTGGCACTCCAAGGTCTCATGTCTGTGCTCTGAGAGAGGGGAGTAGTAAGTGACATCACTATGTAACATGCTTAGAACTGCTATTGCTAGCGCTCTAACACATTGTACCTGATAGGCTAAGGGGCGGGACATCTCTAAGCAGTTGACCAAACACAACAGAGCAGACTGGGCTCTGGTTTCAGACAGAGGGTGAAAAAGGTGCTGCAGCACAGGCAGCATGAGAAGAATAAAGAGCTTTTTGAACATTAGAGCATGGAGACATGTCACAGTAGAGACACTACATACTGATATACACCTGAACATCAGCAGGAGAGGACTCTTTAAAGTAGAGACACTACATACTGATATACACCTGAACATCAGCAGGAGAGGACTCTTTAAAGTAGACACTACATACTGATATACACCTGAACATCAGCAGGAGAGGACTCTTTAAAGTAGAGACACTACATACTGATATACACCTGAACATCAGCAGGAGAGGACTCTTTAAAGTAGAGACACTACATACTGATATACACCTGAACATCAGCAGGAGAGGACTCTTTAAAGTAGAGACACTACATACTGATATACACCTGAACATCAGCAGGAGAGGACTCTTTAAAGTAGAGACACTACACTGATATACATCTGAACATCAGCAGGAGAGGACTCTTTAAAGTAGAGACACTACATACTGATATACACCTGAACATCAGCAGGAGAGGACTCTTTAAAGTAGAGACACTACATACTGATATCCACCTGAACATCAGCAGGAGAGGACTCTTTAAAGTAGAGACACTACATACTGATATACACCTGAACATCAGCAGGAGAGGACTCTTTAAAGTAGAGACACTACATACTGATATCCACCTGAACATCAGCAGGAGAGGACTCTTTAAAGTAGAGACACTACATACTGATATACACCTGAACATCAGCAGGAGAGGACTCTTTAAAGTATAGACACTACATACTGATATACACCTGAACATCACTAGGAGAGGACTCTTTAAAGTAGAGACACTACATACTGATATCCACCTGAACATCAGCAGGAGAGGACTCTTTAAAGTAGAGACACTACATACTGATATACACCTGAACATCAGCAGGAGAGGACTCTTTGAAGTAGATACACTACATACTGATATCCACCTGAACATCAGCAGGAGAGGACTCTTTAAAGTAGAGACACTACATACTGATATACACCTGAACATCAGCAGGAGAGGACTCTTTAAAGTATAGACACTACATACTGATATACACCTGAAATCACTAGGAGAGGACTCTTTAAAGTAGAGACACTACATACTGATATACACCTGAACATCAGCAGGAGAGGACTCTTAAAGTAGAGACACTACATACTGATATCCACCTGAACATGAGCAGGAGAGGACTCTTAAAGTAGAGACACTACATACTGATATACACCTGAACATCAGCAGGAGAGGACTCTTTAAGTATAGACACTACATACTGATATACACCTGAACATCACTAGGAGAGGACTCTTTAAAGTAGATACACTACATACTGATATCCACCTGAACATCAGCAGGAGAGGACTCTTTAAAGTAGAGACACTACATACTGATATCACCTGAACATCAGCAGGAGAGGACTCTTTAAAGTATAGACACTACATACTGATACACCTGAACATCACTAGGAGAGGACTCTTTAAAGTAGAGACACTACATACTGATATACACCTGAACATCAGCAGGAGAGGACTCTTTAAAGTAAGACACTACATACTGATATACACCTGAACATCAGCAGGAGGACTCTTTAAAGTATAGACACTACATACTGATATACACCTGAACATCACTAGGAGAGGACTCTTTAAAGTAGAGAAACTACATACTGATATACACCTGAACATCTGCAGGAGAGGACTCTTTAAAGTAGAGCACTACATACTGATATCCACCTGAACATCAGCAGGAGAGGACTCTTTAAAGTAGAGACACTACATACTGATATACACCTGAACATCAGCAGGAGAGGACTCTTTAAAGTATAGACACTACATACTGATATACACCTGAACATCACTAGGAGAGGACTCTTTAAAGTAGAGAAACTACATACTGATATACACCTGAACATCTGCAGGAGAGGACTCTTTAAAGTAGAGACACTACATACTGATATACACCTGAACATCAGCAGGAGAGGACTCTTTAAAGTAGAGACACTACATACTGATATACACCTGAACATCAGCAGGAGAGGACTCTTTAAAGTAGAGACACTACATACTGATATGAACCTGGAAATGAACATAATATGTCCTCTGTAATGAAAGCACTCAAAAGAAAGGGTTATCAACATACGAGCTAGTGAGGGTGTGTGCATGTCAGCAAGGCAACATTTCCTCCTGGATGCACCTCCTCTGGCCATCGGCTAGTCCACTTCTCTGCAGCTCAGCCACTGTCCTGTGAAGTGCTCTGCAGCTGCAACAACAGTGCAGGAAGATATCTGTGATTACTATACCTGTATTTTCTTCCGCATTGAAAAGTTGATGATGAATACATTAATAAAACAACAGACTAGTTGTGGGAACAAAAACCCAGAGCCCATCTAAAGTGAACCATAAACAAATGTCTTCACATGCAGAGCTTGAGTACAGTTGGACAGCAGAAACAACAGAGCCACAACATTAGAAGTAAATCAACGGGCTGCTATGTATCCCAGTGTTTATGACGGTCATTCATACACAACACAGGCCTCCAGCTGCCTTTCTACAGCCACAGCCAGTCTTTATGGCAGGAGGGATCAGGCCACAGCCACCTTATGAAGCATGAAAAGGTTCAATAAGGAGCTGCTCTCAGCTGGAGCACGGTCACACATGCTCACCACGGGTATGATGGGATTTCATTGCTCATTTATGTGCAGGTACATGCATAAACCTGCTGGAAAATGAAGAATAGAATTCTTTAGGGCAGTTACTGCTCATGTCCAGAAAATGCAATTCAGCCCTTAGAATGAGCACTTTTAACGATACACAGTAAATATATCAGCTTTAGTTCTCTTGTTTCATGTGTAGCTACAGAATGGCCAAGCATCATGGGAGGGTGTTGTCAGTTAAAGGTACACTCGGCTTTAACAGTTTATTAATCAATGTTGGTATCGTGGTAGCTTTACATTAACTTTTGTTTAGCTAACACTTTTATAAATAGGTGCAATCCACAATAAGGATACAAACTCAGAACAACAAGAGTCCTGCAAAGACATAGCTTTCAATAAGCCAAACCATTTTAAGTGCAACATGTTTTTTAGGAGCAATGGAAACACGGGGGTTCTACAGTGAATATTACGTTTGAAAAGATCATTCTTTCAACAGAAAGGCACAAACAAACTGAGGACATTACATTTATTGGATCCAGTGGTTTTGGAGCTTTTCCCATAGCGGGCCCTCAATTCATGAAATGTAAAAGTGGGTGTTGATTATTTCCGCTGTAATTGGCTGTGGTGGCAGCTGATGTTTTGCTGCAGCACGCAGGTCTGTACATAAATCCAACAGCCTAGTGGAACCGAGAGGATACTAAGTCTGCTCCTGGAGTGACACGTTCTTCACGGCAGGAGAATCATCTTTATTAGACATTTGACAGATTGTGTTACAAAAAGAGATGATCTAAGAAGGTCTGAGATGATCTTTAACCAGTCAGCTATCTAGACGCTCAATTTGATTTCTTTTTTTTTGAGTAAGTTACATTTGAGTTAGTTAAACATGGAATTATTATTTTCCTTTGGACTTCCAGCCCTTTGAGTCCATCTCCAAATGTCCATGTCACCAGGTAGCATCAAGATGCTTTCTCTTTCTGAATGACTTCAGGTTGAATGGTGGATTTGATGCAGGTTCTGGTGGTGTGTGGTTTATGCACATCTGTGGTTTAATGTGCATACAAATCACCCAGCTTCAATACGAAAATAACAGACCTCTACTAGAGGCTAAATCTTAAAAAGGAACCTTTCTTTTTAGCTTCCTTCACTACATGTATTAAAGTGTGATATAAATCAGTTGAATACCCTTTAACTGCTCTTCCTTTACTGAATGACCTCATGAGTGTTTTAAAGGAAATTCAGAGCTAGAAGAACACTAGTTGCAGTTGTAACAACTTCGTTAAAGTATTACACGCTGACATATGACATATATTAGACATGTAGGGTGATGTGTCTTTCCCGAGGACACAGCGGCATGTGGACTACAGTGGTGGGTATGGTTACCTAGGTGGGTTCAATCCCCCAGGTGGGATTGAACCTGCTTCTCTGGTCCCCTGATCTGAAGATCAGCACACTAAACCACTGAGCCACAGCCGTACACTGCCAGAGAGGAACGATGGAGCTTATCTTCGGTTTAACGGAGTAAAGTGGGGTAGTGAGTGGAGTGGACATGATACTAACCTCACTGCTTTTAAGGATTATTGATTAGTAAGAGTGCTTCTTGTGAGGATGTAATGCACTTACCAGTCTGCTGATGGAAGCTTTGCCAAGGAGCTGTAGTTTGAATGGCAAACAGGGAGGGGAGAGCACACATGTGCAGTGTGAAGTTATAACTCATAGTAGGATACTGATACTAGAATTGTATTAGTAGTATTAGTATTACCAATACATTTGATTAAATTCCAGGATTCTGGACACCAGTTTGATACCCTGGTGAAAACAAAACAATAATTCCCATCTCCTTAACAAACACCTATGTATACCCTCTGCTTAGGGTCTTTATATAAGGTGTTCTGAATCCCTCTCTAATATCTATTGTACTTTGCTGTGAAAAGCAACAACTGGATTAATTAAATTCCCGGCAAAACTACATTTTAAACACGACATTTAACTTCACTAATGCACTTTTAGAAAGAGTTCTAAAACATCATAATGTTACTCTATGGCACCTTTGGTAAAGTTAGCTGTTAGCTCCTGAATTTAGCAAAGCAGTACTGTTCTGCCCTCCTGCAGCTAACAGCTAATGTTAGCTAGCTTTCCTCCTGCCAAATTCATCACAATCACATTGTTCATAATGTAGCATTATCAGGGGGAAAAGGTAGTATAAGGAGATCTCTGATCTATTCAGAAAGAAAAGATTAGCATACCTCACAGACGGATGTGACAGGTTGAGACAATCATGGCCAATTACATTCAATTATTTGATCCTCATTAAACTGGAACGTGCAGCATTTCAAATATGAAATAATGATGAATATACAGGGTGTTCCCTCTCCTGGAGGGTGTTCTATACTGTAGCTTTTAGTGCATGTAAATGCTCTGCAAAGGCTAAAATCCCTGTGTTCCCTCCAGAGGGAGTTTCTCTACTCCACACTGGGCTCTGGTTTCAGACAGAGGGTGAAAAGAGGTGCTGCAGCACAGGCAATACAAGAAAAATAAAGAGCTTTTTGAACGTTAAAGCTCTGAGACATGTCACAGTAGAGACCCTTAATACAAATATGAACCTGAAAAGGAGCATAATAGGGCCCTTTTTAGGATTTTCGGATGTGTGAAGTCTTAATAACAGGAATAGGTTTGGTGCCTACATTTCCCATAACGCAGCAGTAGTGTGAATGACTCCCATCACTTGACCCAGGTGATAAAAGAGGAGCATTGTCTTGATCCCTCAGTGCTCCGAGGTCTTTCTGCAGTCTTCTGTCCTCCTTCCCTCCTTTCTCTGGTCCATTTGTCTCAGAACGGAGTTATTATTTAATATTTATAAATGATTCTCATTAGAAAGATTTTCCTCTCTGGAACACGGCTCACACAAATGGAGATAGCGCTTTTCCGGTCCCCTCTGCTGGTTTTACATAAAAGCCTTTGTATTCCGTCTTTAATAACGCGTCGTTGTATTATCCAGCCTTGTCTCTGCTCCGTCTTCGGAGACAAAAGAGTCATTGTTAGTCATCGAGAAGCTGCTAACACAAATCTTTTTTACAAGGAATGCAGGAGGCATTCTGGCTCTAATGATTTTACATTAGTACAAATATGTTGTTCAATTAGATAAATGTATATTTATTTCTGGCTTTATATGGGTTATCCAGAAATATAGCATTCCTCCATAGCATTAGGGGCCATCCTGATTTTTCTTTTCTTATTTATGCTATTGTAAACAAAAATCCCATGATCAGCTCTGCCATAAAACGGCACACTGCACAACAACAGATAGATTGTTACTTGTGTTGTTGACCGGGTTAAAGGTAAAACAAAATTCACCGTTTAAGCCTTTTTTGTTCCGGTACTTGAACATCACCTTCCATAATGACAGTAATATATGGGATCATTTTGGTGAAGCAACTTACAAATTGTACCTTTCTGACAAATAAATCCAATGATCCCGTGTCTAGACTAAGAGCTTCATTGAACTACTAATGAAATATATCAATCTTACCAGGGCTATTTCTCTATTGAGGGACTTGAAGCTTATAAATAAGACATCAAATTAAATAAAAAGAAATGCAGCATGGGATCATACATATAAATCTAAGTGATAGAGAAATAAATAGATGAACCCATGCATAGTAAGCGCTGTGAATAACCTGAGGTACAGTGACTCTTCAGTCAGAGTGCAGATTATTAAGACCACCGCTCAAACCACATGTCTAATAAATCCTCCTCGTGGAGCTTCACTGTTCCTGCTGCGTCTCACTGGGTATTTTAGCAGGCTGTGGTTTTGCTGCTGTGAGCTGTATAGAGTTGTACAGACAGATGTTTCCATTACTTCGACCCTATTAGTGTGTCTCTGAATAATACATGCTTTATTGGTTTGACTTTGAGTGGGAAGTATTTTTGCAAAGAGATGCAGCTAATTGGCGACCTGTGCCTTTGTTCTGTCTGTCTGACATGTATCCATACACCATATAGGGTGGTGCAGTGATGACACATGTTCGTAGGCCGACCTGGAAGAAAATATGCCCTGTATCACACGTTTAAGAGAGATGAAAAAAAACGAAATGAAAAGTGGGGCGAACTGGTTAGTTTCTCCTACTTTCTTATTCCAATGAGAAAGTTACCGGTGTGCAAAGGTGTAAGTGGAGCACACAGGAGACCACCATTTCATTGCAGACTGTTATGTTTAGGTGTGGAAATGACAGTGCATATATTACTTGAGATGTATTTCAAACTCATAAGAGCATTTCGTCCAGAGGTGTAGAGCTATTTGTTTAAGCACCAGATCGGCAAAACAGGAGAGTCTGTAAACCAGTCTGCTCTGGTCTATGAATTCATGTCCGTGACTCTCACAGTATCTGCTGCCCACAGCTGTTTTATAGAAGGAAAACTTCACCAGCACCAGCTGCAAAGAGTCAACTGTGTTTACCTTCATTAGAACAGCTAAAGAGCGACCGCAGGCTGCTACGTTTTAACCACACACACCTCTACACACACACACACCTCTACACACATCACACTGCTCGATTACTAGTTTTATGAAGAAGAGGTCCGGTCACCAAGGCGCATGATGTGTTCCTGCTCTGCTCCGCTCTGTGTTCAGCAGTGGGGTATTTACTGACGTATGTTATGTCCTAGAACAAAACGTGAACATCTCTTCAGCTTGTGTTAACCACAGATCTTATTTCAGGCTTCTAACCAAAAACGTGTTCAAAAAACCATTGACTTCGATTTGAGGGGACCGGAAGTGCTAAATGTTGAATCTGAAACTGATTTTCAAGTAAAAAAGTTGTGTTCAACCTACTCAGTCCTCTGCACCAAAATGTGTCTGCAGCACATAGAAAGTCTGGGCACATACCATAATTGATCATCCCTTTAACATGTTGCTTTAAGAGAATCCGTTGAAACAGCGAACACAGAGCTAGGGAGTGTGTCACTTTATTGTTGGAATAATTACATGAAATGGAACCACATTAAATATAAATGCCTATGGATTGAGGTCAATACAGAACATTCCCCACTACTGTACATGATTAATATATTTAACATATATAAACTAGACTTGATCTTCTTTTAGGTGCTTCTTATGTTGGTTTAATATCCATACCCCACTCCTCACTTGAACTAAAGTGAGAGCTAACAGACTTTTCCTTTGTTTCTCCGCAGCCTCCTCCCTGTGAAGCAGGGCATCATGCTGGGCCAATACCTGGGAGCCTTCAGCCTCATGGACCACTTCAAGGGACACGCCATCAAAAAGCAGGAGTGACCAAGGGGAGAGGACGATATGAAGCTAAGAGACACGGAAACATTACAGGCATCAAAGCCAATTTAATCTTAATGGTCCCAGTGTATGAAGTAATAGAGGTGAGGGCAGAACATAATGCTGATCCTCTCATTTCAATCTCACTGTATAATCCAGCTTTTAAGCTCTCATATCCTTAACGTACTTTTTTTATATGTATATATAATTAGTGAAATTCAAATGTAATCTTATTAACAGTTTGTATTTGATTAGTGCTCAGAGGTTTCAGGCAGCCAGTGACCTTATACAACTCCTAGACATGTAACAGCAAGTCATAAAGACAGGAAACATGGGTCCAAAGTCAAGTGTGATGTTTTCTAAAATCCCCTTACCTGCTGTGTACGTAGTGCTACAGCTCAGGTGGAAACAACACAGATGTTTCTTCTTCTGCTGTCAGAGAAGCAAGTCAGTGTACTAATGACTACAAAGTACACTGCTCTAATAATTGTAGACAGGGCTCATTATCTCTTACAATTCGAAGAAATATGCATAAATACAAAAATCCAGCATTAATAAAATGCAACCTCTATCACTAGTATGTGCTCAGAAGAAGTGACATCTAAAGTTTAAGTGTACAAATATCAATATACACTTATTACGCAGACATTTAATCTGGTATAATGCCATATGAGCGCATTTGTGAAAGTTTAGAGTTTAAATGTTAATCTGGCTCAGTGTTTGCAGTCTAAATCATTTCACCTTAAAAAGCAATTGCTCTTACTCAGGAACAGCGGACCCTGCCTCAGGGTTTAAATGTGATACCCTTGATATATCTTCACCTTGTAAAAAGGGGACACATCTTCAACTCCTTTATTCCCGTCCATCTTTATTCCTTTATTCGCAATTAGCTAGCAGCACATTAGCATGCTACAGCTAGCCGCAGAGTGTGGAGCCCCCTCCGCTATTCTTCTTCTTTCCATTCATTCATGAAAGCCTGGTGAGCACAGAATGTGAACACACTGTCAAACCACTAACCTTGCTAGTGCTTCATATACATATATAACTATATATGTAACAGTATGGTGCGTGTGTGTGGTCAGGAAGTGTGTTGGTACAGTACAGGTCTCACTGCTGTGTTCAGCAGGCCCACACATGTCCGTAAATGAAGTAATTGTTTTGAAGAACATGCATGTTTTTTGCACCTAAAAAAGTCCTTATTGCCACATTAATGGTCCTATCATTACAAGTATATTGTAAAGATTATAATACTTATATGTATCATGAATCAACCGTTGTTTTAATCAAACAATGTGTCATATTTAATATGTAACAGTAGTTGATGCTTTTATATTGAACAACCTGTGTAAAGTCATCCTAGCTGCTGATGATATTGAAGTTATTGAAATGAAGAATGCACCTGTTGCGACGTCCTAGTGAAGGACATGAGATGTCAAAGAGTTGTGTTAAAAAGAAGGTTTGAAGTCAGAACCATCTCTCAGTTTGAATGTTTTGTGAATTATTATCAATAAATAACCATTTGTACGTTTTATTTCTGTTTCGAGTCTTCTGTTCAGCATTATACTTCCCAGAGTTCCAGCACATTACACATGACAAGCGTTAACAGAATGCTTCTGTGTTTGTTATTCATTAGTCATTGAATTTTACCATTTCATAGCCCTAGGCATACAATTACCAAAACGTTGTCTTTGATTAAGACTTTTTTTACATCCTATTATAGCGCAGACCGTTACACAGTTCATACCGTACTGGAATACAATGTATTTTGTTTGTATAAAAAAGTCAGAAAGAAGATTAATGAGTTCTGTGTGTTAAACTTCAAATTAGATCATGACAATGCTAAGGTAAAACAATAAGTCTTAAGATTTGGTTTAAAGGTGTTTTCATTGACATGCCTTCGGTGTTTCTGGCAGACTATTCCACAGGGGGGAATCAAGGACCCTCACACTGCCTCCCTGTAGCGGTCTGTCCTCAAACAGGTCAGAGGACCTGAGGGGTCATGTCTGAAGAGTGTTCAGGTGCTAGTCCATGGAGTGATTTGAAAATTGTCTCTACTAGACAGACACATCCTAACCCATTGTAAACTGAGACAATGACATACACACTACTGTAGTCTCTCAACAATCAATGTCATCATTGACTGTATTGGAAGCAGAGCTTAAATCTAAAAATACTAATATTCAGAGTTTCATGTGTACATATTCAGTTAGTCAATTCTCAACTTTAACTAGCATCAAAAGTAAACCAAGATCTCTTCAAATGAAAATAAAATGTTGCAATAAAGCGGAGAGGTTATTTATTCACCGTTCAAATCATACAAGATAAAAGCAGCATGTGTAGCTACATTCAGTAGCTAGCGTAGCAAAAAACTGCTAACGCTAGTCACGCTAGTCTTTGATGTGTTGGCTGTTCTTTTTAGAAACGATATCTCCTTCCACCACACCAGGTACAAGTACAACACAATGTTTAATCAGAACTTGCTGAAAATCCACAAACCAGCCTGAAAATAGACACGATCTGAAACGATCAGAATTCTGTTCAGTTTAGTTTAGTAAGTTACACAAGATAGTTTTGACCTATTCTTTAAAAATAACCACTTCATATCACTTCATATGATCAACATTCATACATTCATTTATATTACCGGCATTTTGATATGGATTACTATTATTCATGTTTGAAAAAGCGTGACCCAGGATTAGAGAAAGACAAATACAAAAATAACACAATCCTAACGTCACCAAACCAGATCTAACAGAAAAGATTCACCCCTTATGCTAACACTCTCTAACCAGTTTCTCCTACCGAACCATTCTTATGAGCGTATCAGGAGATCTCAACAGAAGCAATGAATCAGGAACACTCCAATTCATGTCTGTGCCCCCGCCCACAGGATATATTACAGGAATGCTAATTAGCTGGTCAGAATAAATGGGCATAGTCTTTGAATACAAGCACCTCAGCATTTGTAAATGTGTCTCATGAATTTGAGAGAAAGTGCTGTGAACGTGCTGCTTTGATTCACTAACACAGAGAAGTTGAAACAGACGAGCAGCCGATACGACATGTGTGGGTGTGATGATAACGGTGGTGCTGGAGCAGGGCGGTTCTTTGGGCCCGGAGTGGCCCCATGCGTGGATAATGGGAGAATCAAAGGCTGTCAGTAATGTGGCTCTGTAGTAGGTAGAATCGCACTATAAAGTATGGAGCTTTGTTTCAGAGCTTATGTGATATACAAGCCATTCTGTGATCCCTGCTGACTGAGAACAGAAGAAGAGGGAGGGGGGGTAGTGCCTCTAATATGGATTGCTACTGCCCCCCTGTGGACCCTCTCTGAACACCAACCCTTTGTTCAGACGCTGCCTCATGTATCTAACCTGGTTTGGGTAAGAATATACCCAGCATGTACGTAGCATATACTACTGTATGCACTGTTCGAAATGGGGGGGAGCCAGGGGCCCCCCGAGGAGGGAGGGAGCTCCCCTGAAGACCGACTTTGAGATAAATAGGGGGAGCCAAAACAATCGTGCATATTTGTGTCACACAGATTAGAAATGTTGAGTTTCTGTAAATAAAAGTCATTGTTCATTACAGTTTCTGAATATTTGTTTTATATTTGTGAATATCTCTGGGTGTTGCCGCCATCTGTACGTGGCGGCGCTGCATTCTTTACGCTACTTACGTTGCTATGGTTACGGCAGGCGATGCTGGCGTGGTATTTGATATTTTCATATTGATATTTTTTTTAACTCTGGCTTTGTAATAAAAAATATGGCGAAACAAAAACAGCCAAGCCTCGCAGCTTTTGGATTCACAAGCATAGAAGCGAAGGAGTCTAAAAATGACAACGTGAACGGAACAACTTTTAGTTGGCCGGCTGTAAGCGGCGTTAGGGTCGAGTTTGACAGCTCCACACCGAGGGAGAGGCCTGCCGATGCGGAGCCTGAAGAGGCTTCAACAACGGCCACAGCTGCCGGCGCCACCTGCACTAGCGAACCTGACGATGCCCATGACCTGCCTTTTAACTGGACACAGAAAAGATGGAGTGAGTGGAATGAAAGGTATCCATGGCTTTTCAAAAAAAATTAAGAATTGGATGTGAGATTTGCAAAGAGGGAAAAAGTATATTGATCTCCCTGCCGCTCACAAAAAAATCCACCTGAGTGCACCTTTCACAAGAATGGATTCAGGGAAAAGTCAGCAGTGATCAACAGAATAACCTGCGGAAAAAGATTTATAAGCACCATAAGAGCCAGGCACACGAAAAAGCGATCGAGATTTCGGAGATGAGAAAAAAGATGTCCTACCAAACAAGGTAGGCCTATTGGCAATCAATGTTGATCTAATGCAGGAAACATATACATCTTTCAGGTCTGCCTATATGATTGCCAAAAAAATAAATAAATAGGGCTCCCCCGAAAGCAAATGGGTAATTCGAACACTGACTGTATGTCGTTTTGTTTTGTTATATCTATATTTCACGTAAACTCTTTTCTCTATCTTAAAGTGGACCTATCATGCTGTATTTGAATAATATATTGTAGGGCCATACCTATATAAAACATGTCTGTGAAGTTTTTTTTTCAAAATACCAAACAGATCATGCATTTTAGCCATGCCTCATTTCGCTCTATTTGCTCTTTTCCAGCCCTGTTTTTGCAAGGGCTGATTCTGTGACGTAGCTTTAATGCAAATGAGCTGCAGCTGACCACGCCCCCCTGCAGAAGAGGGGGGCGAGTCACGGCCCCGGCACGAGCGTATGCGAATTTGTAAAACGTATGCTAATATTGTTCATGAAAATAAATACTGGTGTATATGGTTTTATGCAATCTTTCATTTCATTCTTCATTGTACATGGCGTTACTATTATATTATATACTACACAGCAATGGCATAACACCCATTTGTTGATGACAAAAAAAGTCCACACACAACCTTTTGCTTTTGAAATCTGCATATACTTTATCCATCAAACATCAATAATCATGACACATTTTATATAAACTGTCGGAACTTTATTGTCAAAATCAACGATTCATTGAACCCATAAAAATACAGTACGCAGCTTCGGTGGGTCAGTCTGACATGCAGAATCTATCTTCTATCATCACAGGTTTTCCGCTGGTAGTATGTGAGGTGCTGGCCTGTATAGAAGAAACATAGTTAGAAAAAAATCATCTCAATTTAGTATTCAGGATGAGAAAATACTATTTGGATAATTATAATCAGAAATCCCAAAAGATGGGGGCTAACGCTGTCTATTTAGCAAAGCTGATGTGTTGGAGAGGGGCTGAGCTCAGTAGACAGACTGTACTGAGTGCTAGCCGCTAATTAGCCAAGTCCCATCAACGGAGCTGTGCAGCGTTGTGTTTTTCCCCCCTCCTTGCAACAATCGCGCACACATACACACACTGTTGTATCCTAACAGTCGTGCACACACACACATATGTATATTCATGTGCGCAAACAAGTAATAAAGACTCACATCACGTCTCATTCGCGTAGCGTAGCTTAGCTTACAGATCGGTGATATTTGATCATTCTTATAGACTACAATCACAAAATCTTTTACATAAAACGCTGGAAAAAACGGCACTTACCTACAGAAGATTACGTTTGTTATTATAACTTACTCAATATGATTTTAGAGGATCAAAAATACTAATAAATAGGAGAATAAATACTTGTGGTATCGGCTAGGGCAGGGGTATTCAACTAAAATTCAACGAGGTCCAGTTAGAGAAAATCTCCCCATGCAAAGGTCCGGAACATCAAAATGTCTAAGTTGCTTTATGAATTAGTGTGATATATATTGAAGTAGCTGCAGCTTTATCAACGTCTGCATGTAATCAACAACTGACTGCCAATCCAATAAAGAAAGTACAATTCATAAACAACAATATTTATTGTCAATTCACATTGAACTACACAGATATACAGTAAATACTGTGGATATGTGTAATGTTCCTCTCGGGCTGCATTTAAAAATAAAATAGGAGAAAATAAATAAAATAGCTTTTGAAAATATGTGCATCTTAAAAGTGCTTAATTTTAGATAAATAAAATAAAGTGTAGCAGCAGCTTGAGTTTCCCTTTTTCTTTGTTAACCGTTTCACATCATGACTTAACAGTTTCAGCCGATTATAGAACAATATCAGTCTTTACACATCATAACAATTGAACAGTTTTAAAGTTTCTCTTTCTGTCCCTCTTATATTGCAGTCCCTCACTCACTTTGTTTTAATTCAGTGCGAGAATTGAGCTCGAGCTTGTCCTGCCAGGAGTTTAGATCTGGGCTGAAATGGTGTCAGGGCCATTCTCATACACACATGCAGGTGCTCATTGGTTAGCCTCGGTTAGCCTGCCCTGGAACGATATTTAGTTTTTGTGTTCTGACTTGAGAGGGAATGTTTGGTCAAACACTTTGTGTTTTGTCTCATAGTGGCGTTTTGGCACTTTTAATGAGCGCCACGGTCTCTGAACAAATGAGACACACTGGTTCTGTGCTCCCAGTGGGCAGGATGAACATGAATGAGTCCGTCCACTCCGGGTTAAAAGCTCTGTTCTCACTGTCCACTTTCCTCTTCTTGGAGAGCGCCATTATTTGTCTCTCCCTGTCTGCCGCTAACACGCCTGTTCACTCTCCTCTCCGCTTCTCTCCCTGTATCGCTAACTATTGTCTTCACTCACTTTCCTCTCCGCTTCTCTCTTACCTCATTCACACCAACGCAACTCCGGTTCAAGCTCCGTGCTACAGCTTTTCAGGTTCAGAACCGGTTCTTCGGTTTAGCTCCGGCTCTTTTCACACTGCTCAGAGCCCGACTGGTGCTGCGTCATTGCGTCATCGTTTGCGTCATGACGTAACCGTTTGCGTGCCTGCTTCATAAAGCCAAACCGCGCGGAAACCCCTCACAGCTCACACCGACAACAACAACAATGGCCGATTGTGTTGAAGAGCTACTCGTTTTGGTTTTGGTAAAAACCAGCGGTTGCCATCTCTTTCTGCAATTGTTGGAGAATTGCTTTGGACCGCGTGCTCCCCTCCAGCTTCCTCTGTACCTCTTCGGAAGACCAGATTCCCAGTAGGTAGCTGGTCTCTTCAGTGGACCACTGCTGCTTGTTAAGTTTCTCCATCGTTGTGTACAAACTGGATAAAACGCGGGCTTTTTGTTGTTGTTCAGGAGTTGATCCCGCCCCTGCCCCTGCCCCTCGACGTAAGCGTGACGTATGCGGTGCTTTTGCTCTAGCCGGAGAATTTTTTGGTGCTTGAAACGAACCGGATTCCGGAGCTAAGAGGCTGCTCCGCTGCGGTGTGAACAGGAACACCCGGTGCTTTTCAAGCTCCAGCTCCGAACCGGCCCTGAAACACCGTTGGTGTGAATGAGGTATCTGCCGCTCTCTCGTCTCTTCTTCTGTGTTTCTCTCCCTGTATCGCTCACTCATCTCTTTCGCCCCCTGTCGGCAGCGGTTAAAATACAATCGCCCCGTCAAAATTGAATTCCCCTATTAATGTATTGATTATAGGTCCGGGTCCGTATAGGTCGGCGTCTGGGTCCGGATCCGGACCGCGGTCCGCCTGTTGCCGACCCCTGGGCTAGGGCGTAGCTTTACAGCCTTCACACAGATCGCCATTACAGCAGTATGTCTGAACAGGTTAGCAAATGCCTGATAGTTTAAATAGAAAAGACTGCGGAGCTTACAAAATGAAATAAAATGTTACAAAAACATATAAATACCAAACCGATTACTGTTTGGGTTTGAGGCGACATTGATACGGCGAAGCTACATGCTACATGCTACAAGCTACGTAGTAGAGATAACTTTATCAGGAAAAACACCGCTAAATAAAAAGGAATGCAAATATTAACATGGAAAAACTTACAGCTTCCAAATTGGATGTGTCCTGGTCCCGGATGGTTGGTATTGATCCAGTTTTTAGCCTTAGATTGGAAGCATATCCTCTTTTCACTTGAGGGAAGTTGATAAACATGTCCGAGGTAAAATGTTTAGACCACACAAGCAGACATTTGCCGAGATGTTCTGGCACATTCCCCTTGAAAATGAAGTCCAGCCACAAATTCTTCTGTTTTTCCAGGGATGGCATTGCATGCAGTCCCTTGTCCCGACAGCACAACATTTCACTGCCTTAGACATGCTGGCAAATAACACAGATGCGACTCGGGGAGATTCAGCCTGCCGACAGCCTATATGGCAATGACAGGTTGGCCCATGGCCGTGGACGTGGCCCAACCTCTCATTCCCATGAGCGTTGCCCATGTAGGCGGAGCATCACCGCCCACTATTCCGGGCTGACGTCGGGTCGGATGGAATCTGTATCCGCTCGCTGTAGCCCCGTTTTTAAAAGATTTGGGTACGGAGGAAAAGAGAGAGGGTTGTATTTTCTGACACTTGAGTTCCCTGGAACACCGGGGACACATATTCATGTATAAAAGACGTACAAAAGTGCATTTTGCATGATAGGTCCACTTTAATGTTATATTTTTCTTTTAATGGTTTTTTTATAATTGTTTTAATTTTTTGGTTGTTTTTCTTACAATTTATCTTCTTTAACTGTGTTTATGTATGCACTATACAGACCAAGACAAATTCCTTGTGTAAACCTAAATTGTTCTCACGGAGGGATACTGCAGGTCCTTCCTCCCTGCAGAGGTCAGACTGTATAATCACCACCGCCCCTAGAAGACCACACACAATAACACTTGTGTGAAATATATACTGTTTTACAACTTATTTGTGTTATTACTGGCTGTCAGTCCTCTACACACAGACTATTGTACTGCTGTTTAAGAGAAGACTTTTGAATTTGTACACAGTATTAATGTTAAACTCTGCTGCCACCTCATATATTTTCACTTTTTAGAATGCTGCTTCTTATTTCTGTTCCATGAATATGTACTTGATTTTCTTTAGTAACTTGCCAATCTTTTTAATATGTGACTTTTTACCTTTTGTGTACACACATTGTACATGTCCCTACCGTGGGACTAATAAAATACTTCTGAATTTCAGGTTTTTTTATTTTCAATATTGTATACATATTTCTCGATACTGTCTTCCATTATAGATATTCTTCCCACAGCCAGCACATCAGCAGTCTATATCGTCTGATCTGGATCCCTTTTCATTGTTAATAGTCTCTGGAGATAAGACCCCGATTCTGATATTGTATATTTTAAGGGGGAAGTGCAGCCTGGAGTATATTAGGAAAACCCCCAGGGGTCTAGACACTGGTGGTGATGATGAAGATCTGGATTTGATGAGGAGATGGGATGAAGAGGATGCTGAAGATCTGGATTGATGAGGAGATGCGATGAAGAGAAGGTGTGATGAGGTCTTTGGATTGGCTCTCCTAGCACTGAACATGATGACTGGAGGTAAATGGGGTGGAGGCGGGCCGCAGCATAGACACCTGAAATCACAGCTGATTGCAGGAGAACGATTTTAAAGTTTGACTGCA